>CANTUV010000009.1:40000000-41250000 GCA_947685225.1 Garcia nutans | reverse complement strand
GGAAAACACTTCTCTAAAAATTTTTCTGCTAGTTGGCCCCATGTAGTGAAAGTGTTAGGAGGAAAAGACTTCAGCCACTTCTTTGGTCAGTCTCTGAGTGTGAATGGAAACAACCTCAGCCTAATTGCATCTTCAGAGACATTCTGTATCTTAAATGTGTCACATATTTCCAGAAAAGTTTCAATGTGTGCATTAGGATCTTCATTCAGAAATCCATCAAACTGACAAGTTTGCTGCACCATTTGAATGACATTTGTCTTTATCTTGAATTTATTGGCAGCAATCACTGGTCTTTGTATACTTGATTCAGCCCCATTAAGAGTAGGCCTAGCAAACTCTTGCATTGTCCTTATCTCATTTTCTGCCATTTCTTATTCTAGGGTAAGATCTTCAAAGTTCGGTTCCATCTTTGCCAGAACTGTTTCCTCTTCTTCCTTTCGCCTTCTTCCCAATGTTCTCTCTAACTCTTGATCTAATTCAAAAAGTTGGGAAGAGCTAGCTCGGGTCATAAACAGGAAGAAGTACCTAGAATGACAGTCAAAAAGCAAGAACTTATGTTAAAACAAAATAAAATAAAAACTAAATCAACAGTCTTAATTATATTACTAATATTGAAAATCGTTGTCCCAGGCAGTGGCGCCAAAAACTTTATAGCAAGAACCTATGTTATTGCAATACTGCAAGTGCAAGGGTCGCTCAAGTAATAAAGTAGTGAGTGAGTTATCGTTCCATTGAGGACAAGGCCAATTACTAGTGCAAATTCTAACCGTTGTTTAGCAAATCAATAGTTTTGTGAAGTTTTGTAATTAAAGATAATTAATTTAATAAATGAAAATAGAGAGAGATTGAGTGTTGAATAAATTGATTGATGATGAGAATACTATCCAGATATTGAATCCCCCTAGCCACAATTATATTTATGAAAATCAATTGAATTAAATCAAATAATAGAGTTGAATTGGTATTCCTCTATAGTGGACTAAAACCTTTCTCAAGTGAATTAATCCCTAATCACTAAGTAGAATGCCGGAATCTCTTCTCAAACATAATTAAATAGATCTTACATTAAGAATAAGGAATTATAAACCAAAGGATCTTGTAATTTTATCTCTAGTACTCCAATCAATCCTCAATCCTTATGAGTATTCAATTCATATCAAGCTTTCTCAAGTCAATAATATGAAAATAGCAACCAGTCAATAAGCATGCTATTATCAATTGGAAATAAATTATTAAGCATCATAAGAATAAAACAACTCAATCAAATGATTTAATTAAATAAAATTATTCAATCCATACAATAAAGCTAGGGTTCATCAATATCTAGATAGAGAATAAGTTAGTTCATGTTCAAAATCAGAAAACAAAAACAAGAGAAATAAGAAAAAGAATCCAAACAATCCATTGCGAATAATTCATATATCTTCACTTGAATCCTTGAATCTTGGTTTAGATCTTGTTTAGAATATGTCTTCACCTTCAATCTCAGCTCTAAAACTCTCCCCCTTGCTTTAGAAGTCGGCTCTAGGTTAAAAAATATAAAAATCGGATCCCTGATTCGTGCTTCAGCTCAGCTTTTATACTGCAGATAATTTTGCCTGACACGCCCATTGAAAAACTGGGCGTGTCACAGCTACTGTGAATCATTGAAAAAGGCATGCTCGGTGACACACCCATGTCACTGGGCATGTCAATGCTTCTGTATGCAGCATCAAGGGCATGTCCATTGACACGCCCATGTCCATGGGCGTGTCCATTGATGAATTTTGCTCTTTTCTTTTACTTTCATCTGTAATTCCTCCGAAATGACCATAAGCCTCAAAATATAGAGAATTCCTAAAATTAACCCTAAAAAAACACTTAAACAAACAAATTAAACTCAATTGGATAATAATCATATTAAGAAATAGGAATAAAATATCATCAATTGTGCACTTATCAGTACAAGATCGTCATCACTGTCGCTTGAATCCCAAAACTCATTCACAACACAAATTGCTACTTCTTTACCTACCATAGCTTGTTCAAATTTGCTAAATATCACTTCTTCCTTGGTTGCTTCTCCACCCATATCTTGGAAAGAAGACATGACAAAACTTTCATGCAACCCTCCTCCAGTCATGAAGGTCACCGGTGGTGGTACTCTATTGAACCTTGGCAATGGATTGTCTTTGGTGTTTGTCTTGTTGGGCTCAGGTATCTTCCCATTATCAATCAAATTTTGGATCTCATCCCTTAATCTCACACATCTATCTGTATCGTGCCCTTGCATTTGATGAAATTGACAAAATACCTTAGTGTCAAAATTAGGTAGGAGAGGGTTAGGCAAAGGATGAGGATTTAAGGGTTGTAACAATCCCTTCTTTTGTAGCTTATTGAGGACCCAAGACAATGGCTTTCCCAATTCTAAAAACTGCCTTCTTCCTCCTTGGCCAGTAGAATTAACACCTACTGCCTTTTGCATGATTTGGTTACCAGACTAGTAGTTTCCTTTCTCGTTCCTTCTTATTGAAAAGCGGTTCTTCTCTCTTTCCCACTCTTCAATTTGTAGAGCAGCTTACAAAAGGTCTTTGAAATCCTGAATGAGTGTATGAGACATCCTTTTGGGAAGGCTAGGTAACACTCCTCTCACAATCATTCTAATTTGATCGGATTCACCAGACCTTCTCTTGAGCAAAGCAGCCTTATTCCTCCATCTTTCACATAGTCCACAAAATTCTCATTTGGCCTTTAACTAATGGACTCAACTTCCATTAAGGTAACTTCCATCTCGACATTGTATCCATATTGTTGGATGACGACCTTGTATAGCAGATCCCAACTCTTTTGTGTGCCATCATCTAAGGTATTGAACCAATTTTGGATGATAAGATCCAATTAGAGTATGAAGTACCTTAGAGTTTGAGCCTTAGTAGCCCAGGCAGACTGCATAGCAGTGATATACTGCTTCACATGGAGGTGAGGATTTTTGGTTCTATCAAACTTTGCAAAGGATAACATCTTGAACTTGTATGAAACTTCTTCATCTAGCTCAAATAATTTGTCAACTTCGGACATTTCCTCGATTTTTAGCTTTTTTTTAACTTCTTTTCTAGACCAGCAATCATCTTTTCAACATCTGAAGTTTCAATTTTCTCCATAGCTGATCTTTCAACAACCTTTGACTCTTTCTTCTTATCTTGAGGATCTTGGAAGTATTGAGCCCAATCTTCATCATCATCAACAATCACCTCATCATCATCAAAAGCCACTTTACCAATTTTAGCCTTCCCCTTATCATTCTTGGTGCTGGTGGATGCTTCGACATTGTTCCCAAACATTGTAGTCATTTGATTCTTCATGATCTCAGCCAGGGCCCCCTTTAGTTCTTCCATTTTAACATTGAGGGCGTCATCCACCATTCTTTGAATTTGTTCGGGCTCCATTGCTTTTGATGAAAAAGTGATTGAGTTGCTACTAGATTCTTCATCTTTGGCGTAGGTCAGATTGTTGTAAGCTCTTGAACAGTCATAATCCAGGGCTATGAGCTAGAAAGAATTAATAACATGTGATGTGATGTGATGCATGTATGCATGTATGCACAAACAAACAAGGATAAATAGGATGTTCCTTCCCACCTTATAACACTCGAATGGCAAGTCTCTTTTCCTAGGTATATGGTTAACAAAATACCAACATGGGATATCTTATTTTTGAATATTTCCCTTGGACATTTCAACCAATAGTTATATTTAAAAATGTAAATTAGTTCATGATAATTCCCATTAATTAGGTTTTAATCCATTCAACCAACTAAAGTAACTTTTATGCTATATTAGATTAAAACTAAATTAAGAGGTTTATTATAAATAGATTTCTCAATTGCAAAAGTAACTAATGATTCATGCCAAAAACAAGCCCATGATTAATAATTCTTAGTATAAACTAGGCTCACAATTGATTTTTGGTATTTTCATAATTGACCTTAAAAATTTGTAAGCTCTTTGTAAGAAAAGGTTAGATGAAATGAAAAAAATAGTTTTATTTGAAAAACCATTGTAAAAAGATTTTTAGAAAAAATGGATTTTTGACTTTGTATTTGAGTCATGAGAAAAGAATTTTTATTTGTTTTCAGAAAAGTTTTATGTCCAAAGACCATCTTGAAAAGTTTTGAAAATAGCTTTAATCTATCAAAGACCTGTTGATTTCTCTTGGTAGGTAGAGTCTATTAGTGGAGATAGTTTGGATAAGCATGCATATGAGATAGACAGTATTTAAACTCAATGAGACCTTTGGCCAAGTAATGTGTATGTGCCTATCTGAAGTGCAACAGTTCTTGCTTAAATAGAAATGATTCCTGAGTTTAAGTACGGTAACTAAGGTTGTCATGTTATAGATATGTTAGTTTGGAAAATCAAGTCCTGAGGTATATTGACATTGATTTGGCAAAGCCAACATTTTCAAAATTAAAATTCAAAAAAAATAAAATAAAAAAGTGTTTTGTCATACAAAGCCTTCAAGTTAAGGGAAGTATGTTGAACCTCCAAAGGACACATTGGGCAAAGGAAATGATTATTGGCAAAGTTATGAAGAAACCACCAACCAACCTGCTGAAATATAGTTTGATATGGATGTATCCCTAACTCTATTGCTTGGGGTCTCCACCACTCATGTTTTCATCATCTTGAAGATAAAAGCCACAAATGCAAAGCTTTCGATCATTCCAATGCAAGACTTGAACAAGCATCAAAACGGAACCAATGAGAACACTTCTGCTGATCACCTCGGTCTGTGAGTCGATGGAACGACTGTAAGTATTATTCATGCATATCATGCATACATGAGCATGTCACATCACACTTTCTTGTCTTGTGTTGTCTATTCCTTGTCAAAATGAACAGCAAGCAATCAAAAGATGATATCAAATCAGGGGGGCATAGAAAGCCCATTGCTTGAGAAACCTCTAGTAATCTTGCAAAGAGAAGAAATGTGTGCTTATGCGAAGAACAAGACTGCAAAAATATCAATCAAAGCTTGCATGGAAAAAATCTTTGGTTTGAGCCTACATAGGGGGCAAGGTTTTTCCTTTTCAATTTTTTGGGTTTATATACCAAATATTTTTAAACTCACTTGCAAATATTTTTCCACGTAGGGGGGCAAGGAAAGGATATAAGGTCCAATTAAAAATAACTAAATCTTTGCAAAAAGAAAGAACAAAAGAATGGAACAATAGAACTCTCAAAAGAATGAAGGTGCAAAAGACAAAAGACCAATCCAGCTAAAAGAGCTTAAGCCAGGGTGAAGACCCGATCTCAAAGGATGAAGATCCATTTTCAAGGGTGAAGACCCGATCTCAAGGATGAAGATCCATTTTCAAGGGTAAAGACCCGATCTCAATGGATAAAGATCCATGTTCCAAGGGTAAAGACCCGATTTCCAATGGATAAAGATCCATGTTTCAAGGGTAAAGACCCGATTTTCAATGGATAAAGATCCATGTTTCAAAGGGTAAAGACCCAAAGTTCGAAGGATAAAGATCCTTGTTTCAAGGGTAAAGACCCGATTTTAAATGGATAAAGATCCATATTTCAAGGGTAAAGACCCGACCTCCAATGGATAAAGATCCATTTTTATGGGTAAAGACCCAATCTCCAATGGATAAAGATCCATGTTCCTAGGTAAAAGACATAGTTTCTAATAGATAAAGATCTATTTTTGGTGGGTAAAGACCTACAATTCGTAAAAATGGAACAACCAGTTATGCCAGAATTCTCAACTGATAAAAGGTCAGATGAGTTAAACCAATCTCTCGGGTCCAGAACCCAAAACCTCAAAAATTAAGTCTTATTGCTTTTCACTCTCTTTTCTAAGGTTTCAGATCATTCAAGCAGGGGGCAAACTGTAGACCCTTAATTTTTGACCCAATCCGATCCAACATGCTTAATTTAGTCCAAAATGATTTTTGTAGTTTAATTGGTCCAAAATATTTTTAATTAAATAATTTTTACCTTAGTATCTAATTTTTAGTAGTAAAAAATGAAAATTAACAAATAAAAATTAAAAATAAAAATAAAAATAAAAATCGGAGTCAGAAAAAAATCGGCAGCAAAAAGTGGTCGCGCGGGCCCGTCGGGCCAACAGTGGCTCGCCCGCAGGCTTGCGGGCTGGCACGCCCACGGGCCCGTCGCCAGAATTTTTGCCAGCACAAATTTTTCAGCTGCAATTTTTAGAATTCTAATCCAATTAGGTTTTAATTTCTTTTTTTTATTATTATTACTTACCTTAATTAATTAGGAATAAACAACATAAAAACCACTATAAATAAGGACCAATTAAACCAAATCAAAGGAGGAAAAACTTTTCATGATAGCTTTAGGTTTTGAAACCAAATCAAGGAAGGAAAGGGACAACTCAATTCAATTGATATTTATAGCAGCAGTAGCACAAAAAGGGGAGAAGAAAAGAGGCAATCAAAGCTTGTCTTTGGAGCTAGTTCATCCAAGAAGAGTTATTTTTTGGAGAATCAACAAAAGAAGGTATGTTTTAATTCTTTTGATTTATGTTTTACAATAGCCAAATCTATAAAATTTAAGTTTTTTAAATCAAAAATCTTAGAGTTTTAATTTAGTTTTTCCAAGTTTAGAACATTAAAAACGTGACTTTCTTTTCTAAAAGGACTCAAAATTGTTATTTTTTCTTCTTAAAAACCTTAAAACACTCATTTAACATATTTTTCTACAAAACCAAAAAAAATTCTGTTTCTATTAAAATTTTAAATTAGGTTCTTTTTCATTCAAAAAACCTTAAAAAACATCTTTTCTACTTATAAAAACTTCAATTCATGTGTTTAAATTCATAAAATCTCATAAAATATTAAATTGCTATTTAAAACCCTAAAAATAATTTATGGCCGAGAATCCTAAATTTCAAAGCCTAAAATCCAAAAATCATCTTTTAAACCTAAAGTAATAAACCCTAACCCTTTTAAAACCTTAAACCCTAATTTTTATGAACTTTAAACCCTTTAAAACATAAAAAACATAAAAACATAAAAAACTCAAAAAAGCTACAGTAGCTCAATTTACTATTTTAAAAACATGAATTAAAAAATATTTCAAAAGTGTCTAAAACTCAAGTTTTATTATTTCATCATTCAAATCTTAATTTGTTTAATCAAAGTGTCTTGCTAACCTTAAAAAAACATAAAACCTAATCTATTTTAATTACCTGAAAAGCCACATAGCTTAAACTTTAGAATTTCCAAAGCCTTAACACATGAGATAAAGAATCCTAAATAGAAATAGTAGCTATACTTAAACTTTTATTTGTTTTATTCAATTCCATATTTATTTATGCTTTGATTTATTTCTTATGCTTTAATTTATTTAATTTTAATACTTGATTTATTTAATTTATCATGGATGGATGTTTGAATGATTTATATATTATGGATGATTATTTACCTTTATTAATTAATTTAGACTTCCAAAAGTTGTAAGAGGTATGTTTCCACTTGGTGGGTACCTCATTAGTTAAACATCATGTAATTTAATTTTCTCTTCTATTTTAGAACTTATGTAAAGGGCATGTTTCTACCTTTTGGTGGGTGTCCTACTTAGGCATGTGATGTAAGGACATGTTTCCATCCTTGGATGGGTGTCCATTTATTTGTTTTGTTTTGTTTGGACATTGCTTTGATTTTAATATAATGATGCTTTCTTTTTATTGTGTGTAGTATGGATAATGTTATTATACTTAAGAATTTTATAATATTAAGACCTGTAAAGGAGGCCGGTTCCAATGAACCGAGCGTTGTGGGGGTGCTGGGCCATTTCTCACCTTCCCCACACGTACCCAACTTTTTGAACCCATTAGGGGGTTGGGGATTCCTTAGGAATCGAGTCATCCACCCCTTTCTTTTTTCCCGGCCCGTCAGGGTGGCGACTCCATTTTCTCCGGACTTAAGTCTGTGTTCTCTAAGGCCCCGAGCCTAAACAGTGCCGAAGTCGCAAGAACCATTCCACCGGGAGTGGGGGGCGAAAATCCCCGCTCACACTAAGGAATCTCCAACCCCCTAATGATTTTGGAAAGTTGGGTACATGTGGGGAAGGTGAGAAACAGCCCAGCACCCCCACAACACCCGGTTAATTGGAACCGGCCTCCTTTGCAGGTCTTAATATTATAAGATTCTTAAATATAACAATATTATCCATACTATATGTGATCATAAGAATAAATAAATACTTTATTAAAATCACAACAATGTCCAAACAAAACAAAGAAATGGACACCTATCCAAGGATGGAAACATGTCCTTACATCGTCCATGTCTAAAACTAAATAGGACACCCATCGAAAAGGTGGAAAACGTGTCCTCTATATTAGTCCAAAAAACTTTAAAATAAAATAAATTACATGATTCTCACAACATTAGGTACCCTAAACATGGAAACATATCTCTTACAATGTTTTGAAATCAAAACAAATCAATAAAAATAGCCAACCATTCATTATAAATAAATCATTCATCAAAGACATCAAACATCAATCAAAATATATAATAAACATTCATCTAATTGAAATAAAATAGTAAGTAAATAAATTTAGGGCCCATGCATCAATTTAGGTTTCTTTGGTTTCAAGTTTAACAATTAGGGTTTTGAAATTTAGTTTATTGGAATGATCAATTTGGGAAATATTTAATATAAAAGAAGTGATATAGCTACTGGATGTTTGAAAGATTTAGGGTTTCGAAAGTCTTATGAAAATAATACTAAAGTTTAGGGTTTAAATAAATAAGATTGAAGATCATGAAAATTGGATTTAAATTAGGTATTTGGAAAGAATAGGCTACTGTGATTTCAAAAAAATAGGTTTGGTTAGGGTTTTTAAGAAAACAGACTATTGTTTTGTGATTTTAGAAAAGTGTAATTAGGGTTTTAGATTTTAAAAATATGTTTTACGGGTATTAAGATATTAGGATTTTGAAAAAAGGTTTTTAGGGTTTTAAATAGAGTTTGGATGGTAAACAGAATAATTGTTCAAAATAACAAAAACATCATCTATTGTATGTTTAAACAATTGATCAATTAAATAATTAAGCTATTGTAAACATAAACAAGTAAGTAGATATTCAAACCTCCATTGTTGGTTCCACCACAATTTTGAATTTTGGTTGAACAATAACCAAAGACAGAGTATGCTGCCTTTGATGGATTCCTTATTGCTTCCTGACTGCCTCTTGCTTTTTCAAGTCCAAGATTCTCAATCTATTCTCCAAAAGTCCGATCCTTTTAAAAGATCCAAGTCCAAAGTCTCCAATTCCTTTCTGTGTGTTTTGATGTGGTATTTATAAGAAAAATAAAAAGCTAATACTATTTGGTTAAGGAAATAAAAACTATTTAGGAATAAAATTAAAAACCAAAACCAAGTAGAATAGGGCTTCGAAAAAAATTGCGCTGGAAAAAATTGCTGCGAGGGCACGAGCTAGGCCTGGGCTGGGCGAGGGCCACTGGCCAATTCGTCCCAAGAAAAACTTGCGATGAAAAACTTCATCGTTGATTTTGCCCAACGTCGATTTCTATTTTCAATTTATTTTTTATCTTTTCTTCTTCTTTTTTTATTTTAATTAAAAATAAATACTATAAGTAATAAATATTATTAAAAATACCACAAAAAATATTTTGGATTGTTTAAAAATATCGGATTGGACTGGGTCAAAAATTAAGGGTCTACACACATCTTATAAATTCATTATTTAACAAAATTCTATTTTTCATTTTAACAAAAATATTTCCATTTAATCTAGATGAATTTGAGCCAAATGGATTTTTTGTTATATTCACAAAAATCAAAATAGCCTTAAAACACCAGGCAATACAATTTATTTTTGTTGTATTTATTTTCATTTAATAACGAGTAGAGGTTATGGTATTGTGAGCTGGGATTTTTGCCCCCACTCCCGGTGGAATGGTTCTTGCAACTTCGGCACTGTTTAGGCTCGGGGCCTTAGAGAACAAGGACCTAAGTCTGGAGAAAATGGAGTCGCCACCCGGACGGGCCGGGAAAAAGAAAGGGGTGGATGACTCGATTCCTAAGGAATCCCTAACCCCTAATGGGTTCAAAAAGATGGGTATGTGTGGGGAAGGTGAGAAATGGCCCAGCACCCCCACAATGCCCGGTTCATTGGAACCGGCCTCCTTTACAGGTCTTAATATTATAAAGTTCTTAAATATAACAATATTATCCATATTACACACAATAATTAAAATAAAGCATCGATATATTGAAAATCAAAACAATGTCTAAGCAAAACAAATAAATGAACACCCATCCGAAGATGGAAACATGCCCTTACATAATCCATGCCTAAATAGGACACCCACCGAAAGGTGGAAACATGTCCTTTACATTGGTCTAAAATATAAAAGCAATTTAAATTACATGATATTTAACTAATGAGGTACCCACCAAGTGGAAACATACCTCTTACAACGTTTGGAAATCTAAATAAATTGATAAAAGTAAATAACCATTCATCATAAATAAATCATTCATCAAAGATATTAAACATCAATAGAACGTAAACATCCATCCATGATAAACTAAATAAACCAAGCATTGAACTTAAATAAATCAACAAAGCATTAAAAATAAATTAAAGCATAATCAAATATAAAATTGAATAAAGCAAGTAAAGATTGAAATTAGGGCTACTGTTTCTATTTAAGATTCTTTATTTAATGTATTTAGTGTTTTGAAACTTATGGGTTTAAGCTACTATAAATTTTAATGGAATTGAAATGGATTAAAGTTTTATAATTTAAGAGGCTGATAAAGTTCTTTGATTAATCAAATTAGTGTTTGAGAAGTGAAATCATGAAACTAGGGTTTGGGCACTTCAAAACATTAAGTTTATGATTATTAGCTACTTACTGTGTTGAATTTTAGGTTTATAAGGTTTTAAAGTTTAAAGGATTAGGGTTTAGAAAAATTAGGGTTTAAGGTTTTAAGGGGGTTAGGGTTTAAGAAAACTTTAGGTTTTAGGTTAGCTAGTTTAGGGTTTACTGTTTTGTTTTAAAGCTGAATTAGGGTTTTAGAATTTTAGAATTAGGGTTTCGGAGAATGCATTAGATTTTAGAATTTGAAAAACAATTGATAATTTTATGAAACTTTATGAAAATAAACAAAACGATTTAAGGTTTATAGAAACAGAAAAGATATTTTTTAGGGTTTTTGGAAAGAAAAGGATTCAATTTAGGGTTTTGGAAAATTAGAAGGCAGATTAGGGTTTTAGAATTTTAGAAGAAGCAAAAACAACTATTTTTAGATTTTTGAAAAACAAAGAAACGAATTAACGTTTTTAAGCTTTAGAAAAGGTAAATTAAAATTCTAGGGTTTTTGAATCAAAAGAGACAATTGGATGGTTTAAGCTACTGTGAAAAAATTAAACATTCCTACCTCCGTTTGTTTATTCCACCAAAAATTACTTCTTGGATGAACAAGAAGAAAGGCAATGTGGTTGCCTTTGATGGATTGAATTTGCTTGTTTGCTTTTCTCAAAATGTCCGATTGATTCAAAGTTTTTCAATTCACTCGATTGTCCTTTTTTTCTCCTGAATTTCGATCCCAATTTTCACCTCCAATCTTGGTCTCCCCTTTCCCCTCCATTTCTGTGTTGTTTTAGTCCTTATTTATAGAAGATTTTTATGATTAATTTTAGTTATTCACGAAATCTAACAATAATTAAGAAAAGGAAACCAAAACCTAATTGTATTTGGTTTTGAAAAAATTTTTGTTAGAAAAATTTCGCTGGGGAAAAAAAACTACTGCGGAAAAATTACGCTGGCAAAAAAAAACTGCTGCGAAAAAATTGAGCTAGGAAAAAAGCTGCCGCAGCGAAAATTGGCCTGTGGGCCATTTCGTCCCATGCTGATTTTCGGCGACGATTTTTTCGTCACCGATTTTTCCATCGTCAATTTTTATTTTTATTTTTATTTATTATTAATTATAAAAATTAAATACTAAAGCAAATATTATTTCATTAAGATAATAAAAATTATTTTGGACTAATTAAAATATATTGGACAACACAAAAATTATTTTGCACTAATTAAAATATATTGGACCAGACTTGGTCAAAAATTAAGGGTCTACAGGTATTATCTGATAAAGGTGGTCAATTAACAAAGAAGTGGAGAAAGCTTATAACAAAACATAACAAGATGTAAGTTTTACAAGAGGAAAGTAGTCATATGAATAAGATATATATATATAATGGATCATACAAATGGGTTTTGATTCATGTTGGTTTTGGGTCTAGTTTGCTCATGACGTGAGGATAGACCCATGGACCAATGTAATTATAAATATTATTTAATTATAATGTTTATTATAATTAGTATTATTAAGATATTTGGGAGAAGATAATATTCTTGGATAATTATGATCATCTAAGAAAGTTTCATTTTATCTCTAAATTCAAAACACATATCCTTTAAGGACAAGAATATTGTCACTATAAATACATAGGTATTTACAAACTGTAAAAGGTTACTACTAGGGTTTTTTTCTCTCTCTTAACTCCTTAGCCAAAAAGTATGAGATTAAGAGGTTTTAGGCTTGATTCATAGACTGTGAAAAGCGAGAACCTTCACTCTTTGGTGATTGTTTTTTAAGTCTATAGTACAAGCATAAGGTTAATCTTTTGTGGACATTATCAGAGGTAATGTCTAAATATCTACTGACATGGATTTATTTTTCAAATATTAGTATCAGAGCTAGGTCATTTATGCTCTAGTTTTTATGAATAATTAGGTTGATTAATTGCTTGAAAATAATTTTTGGTGAATTATTTGTGAGCTTTGGTAATCATATCATATGGGCATGTTTAGGCATTAAAGACACTAGCTTATTACTTTTGTGTAAGTGATTTATGATCTCATATGAAAGTAGGCATGTAGAGGTTCAATTTAGTATATTATTTGCAAAATTCAGAGTTAGATTCAGCAAGATATGACCTTTTAAAGCTGGGTTTTTCAAATATGGAATTTTAGGATTTTTTGAACATTTTTTAATTTTTTTCACTCTCACTAATGGCTACATGTATACCACCTCCTATCATAGAGTGTCAATTAATTTAAAAAAAATCATCTAGTCATGACAGGAGACCCTCAAAATCCCCCACCAGAAAAAGTTCAAATGGCCAAAATGATTGACAAGGCAGTGCATAAACATCACATATCGCTTATAGAGGTTAGGCTTCCTAGCCTCCAGGGTCACATGTCGTGCCTATAGGTGCACCATGTCTGTAATGCCTCCAATTTTGCTAATCTGTTTACAGATATTTGTTGGTAAGGTTTAGGGAAGATTTAGATGAGAGAGATATGTGAAATATAAATGAGATATAATTAATATATAAATAGATAATAGTGGTAAAGAAGTAAAATGTTAAAAGTGGAAAGTTAAAATATAAATAATATTATTATATTGTAAATATCTTATGCCATTAATTAATAATATAATAATATATATAGTTAGTGGAATAAGATGCAAAGTCAAAAGATTCTAGAAATTGATCTTCTTCTTTCTTTTTCCTTCTCTTGGCCGACCTCCATAGATGATTTAGAGAGAGAATTTTAATTATCATATTTATCAAGTTTTAACAAGTTTTTCGAAGAATTGAAGATAGCCTTGGTAATAATTGAAGTATCAAGTAAGTTTTCCTTAACTTTTGATAAATTTCTTTAAGTAGGGTTTTGATAAAGTGTTGAATGATTATTTAAATGAAATAGAGTGAAGTTATTGATTAGAAATGAAAATTCTAAACTTCAGGAAATTGATTGAATGGAGTTGAGTAGGATTTAGAGGAGTGAGGTAGAAGCTAGGGCTTTAGCAAGGGTTATGGCTAACTTAGGATTAGGTGTAGTATAAGGAGTTCTAGCATTTATATATGTTTTAATGTTGTGTTTAAACTTATAATTTGGCTAGGAGTGAAGTGAAGTATTTGTATAGAATCAAAGAGTTGAAGGCCACTTTTGAAAAGTGGAAGTTTTTGTTAAAGTTGACTTGGAAGAAGTATATTTCTTCATTTTGGGCTTCAAACATACATAGATAATTTTAATTTCCTTGTAGTTTATGTTGTTTTGACTGAGTATTTTATGTTTTGATGTAAGTTTGGTAAGCCACGGGCATGGCAATGTGTAAGGCACAGTTGTGGGCTTTAGTTTTAATCTGTCTGTGTAAAATATGTGATTTGGACAGTACCGGATTGAAAGCCATGATCGTGGTCTTATTAATGCAAAAGAGTCATAGTCGAGTTGAAAGCCACAGGCATTACATTGGAAAGCCACAGCCATGAAGTGATTCCCTGAGCTGGACAGTAGCAATTTGAAGTATAGGGGTGTGGCCTTTGGGTAGGCACGACCATGGCACTCAATTATAGAGAAAAAGTGTTTGTAATGCTAATAACCATGTGATATGACCTAAATTATGATTATATAAAAAGGGCATGATGGATATTTGACATAGATGATAATGAAATATGAAAGGCATGATGAGAATATAAAATGAGAAAGTTATAAAATAATAAATGAACATTGTGTGCTCCTTATAACTTAACTAGTTCCAGAAAGTTGGGTTTGGTAATTTTGGTATGCCTTACATTGTGGGGTGAGACACCGGGTGTCATAGAGATGTTATGGTGTCTGAGAGATGATTACGCTGTGGATGAGCACTGGGTGTCACAGATATATTTATGTCCACTAGCGGGACACATGGGTATCATTTTTAATGTGAAAGGTCAAAGTAATATTTCTAAAACCAGATTATTGTATAGGATGGATGGGCCCATTTTACATTGGTATTTATGTGTTGTTAATTAAATAAAATACTATTGATGTGATATTAGTATGATGCATATTTGTACTATTTTGGTTTTACAAATGTTGTTATTATCAAAGTATGTACCATTGAACGATTAGCTTAGTGCGATTTATTTATCGCGCAGGTGACAGGGTAGAGAATGAGAGCCATTCTAGATCAAGACAAGTTTAGTTAGTTGGATTTGTACTTGAAGCTCCACCGTTTCCACTAGACTATAGCATTTGGCATTGCATATAAATATTCATTTTGTCCGCTAGTTTAATGTTATGCATATTTTGATATGATGTATTAGGATATAAATCAACATGTAATTTTGTATTGTACCTATCTAAAATATTGAGTATGTGTATATTAACCGACCTTTAATTATTAAGTATGTGTATATTAATCGATCTTTAATTTTGTGATATATTTAACTACATTTTAAATAATTCTATATGCTTATATATGTTTTGAATTATAAGCCAAATTATTTTCTTGTAAAGTGAATATGATTATGTGAATAATAAGATAGTGATACTCTTATGCCTTATTTGCATATTTTGCATACTCAAGGGAGTGTGTACTATATGTAAGTAGAGTATAAGGATGTTACATTTATTTTGGTATCAGAGCTTAGGTTTGAGGTTCTCGACCTAGGTAGGTTTTTGAAAGAGAGAAAAGGGAGATTTTAAAGATTGATTTTAAGGTATTATACATACATATGCATTGGCTTTTGAACTTGTCTTTAATGTGGCAATATTTATGCTAATTACATATATAGGTGGAGATGGCATCTCAAACACATATGTCTCATGAGGGCAGTGCAGAAAGTGTGGCTCCAAAAGGTAGTAGAGCTAGAGCTAGTGCCGAGATTACTGGGGAGGCATCAGTGCCAGTTAGACTAGCATTTCAGGAAGTCCCACCAGTCTGGGTGGAGCAGATGATGGATTTACTTCATCAGGCCCCAGCACCATAGTAATAGCAACAGCAACATCAGTAACATACCAGGAAGTATTGTAAATTGGGGAAGTTTAGGACGACTGACTTCTTTTATACTCTTGACCCGGCGATAGTGTAGTAGTGGTTAGACTAGGTGGAAAGAGTGTTCATCAAATTGCAGGCTACTCCATGTAGAAAAGTTTGATTATGCTCTATTTCTTTTGCAAGGAGATGCCTAAGATTGGTGGAAGATGGTTCCTCATGGGATGAAGCAACCTCCAATTTTGTTATGTGATGATTCCTTAAGGGAGTTTGAGAAGAAGTGCACTCCTTGGGAGTATAAAGATCGACAGAAGAATGAATTTCCTAACTTGAAACAAGGTGAGAAGTCAGTGGATGAGCATGAGAAAGTGTTTCTTCATTTAAGTAAATATGTTGGAAGGATCTTTACTAATGAAGTAGAGTGGTGTCCTAGATTTAAAGAAGGGTTGAAGCCGTCCATTATGTGTTAAGTGGCGGCAATGTGGTATGATGATTTTTCTAAGATGGTATCGATTGCTTGAAATACAAATAACGCTCAAGGAATTGCAGCTGCAATCAGAGCAGAAGAAAGTCGGATGAGGAGAGCTCAGATGGAGACGGGATCTTCATCATCAAATAGAGGTAGAGGGGGATATTCTTAAAGGCCTGGTAGAGGTTAGAGACAGTTTGGTAGATCACAACAGTAGAGGTAGAGACCTACAGCTTTGGTAGCTAGCACACCTACCTCAGGTTCTCAAAGATCTCCAGCACCTACTTTTGCATAGTGTGGCCGAATGCATAGATGTGTTTGTTGGGGGACTGGTACATCAGATGGATGTTATGGATGTACATCCCGAGATCATTTTATTAGGGATTATGCTGAGCCATCGGAGGATAGACCAACTGAGACAGTAGGGTCTAGGAAAAGTTTCAGAGGAAACAAATGTGGTAAGGGCAGTAATACAGGTGGCAGATCAAGAGCTAGTCAGAGAGAAGATTTGGCATCTATGAGTAGGCCGTAAGAGACTACAGCTGCTCAAAGGGTCTATGTGATGCAAAAGAAGCCAGAGTCTTCATATGTGATAGTTGGTATTTTCTCTTTACTTTGTGCATATTTTCATGCATTGATAGGCCCTGGATCTACTCATTTGTATATTAGTGAATCCATCTTGCCTGAGAATGATATGCATTCTAAATCTTTAGGATTTGATGTGTTGGTGACTAATCCTTTAGGGCATATCGTTATAGCTAGTAAGGTGTATCAGAATAGTTCGATAATGGTACATAATTAAAAGTTTTTGGTGATTTGATTGAGATGCCTTTTGATGAGTATGATCTTATTTTAGGCATGGACTAGTTGTCTGGACATGGAGCAATGGTTGATTGTTAGTGTAAGTGTGTTGCATTGAGAACGCTTAATGGGAAGGAAGTTGTGGTAATGGGAGAGCTGAGACAATTGTTGTCTACTTTTGTTTCAACTATAGTAGCCAGAAGGATGATTCAGAAAGGGTGTAAAGCTTATCTAGCACATGTAGTGGATACTAGATGTAAGCGGGGATTTTCGTCCCCACTCTCAGTGGAATGGTTCTTACAACTTCGGCACTATTTAGGCTTGGGGCCTTAGAGAACACGGGCCAAAACTCGGAGAAAATGAAGTCACCACCCGGACGAGCCAGGTAAAAGAAAGGGTGGATGACTCGATTCCTAAGGAATCCCTAACCCCCTAATGGGTTCAAAAAGTTAGGTATGTGTGGGGAATGTTAGAAATGGTCCAACACCCCCCAAAATGCCCGGTTCATTGGAACCAACCTCCTTTTCAGGTCTTAATATTATAAAATTCTTAAATATAATGATATTATCCATACTACATGCAATAATTAAAATAAAGCATCATTATATTAAAATCAAAATAATGTCTAAAGAAAGCAAATAAATGGACACCCATCCGAGGATGAAAACATGTCTTTATATCGTCCATGTCTAAAACTAAATAGGACAGCCATCGAAAGGTGGAAACATGTCCTTTACATTGTGTAGACCCTTAATTTTTGACCCAGTCTTGTCCGTTATTTTTTTATATAGTCCAAAATAATTTTTGTGGTATTTTAATTAAATAATATTTATTTTAGTATTTATTATTTATAATTTTTAATAAAAATAAAAATGGTGAAGTTAATAAAGAAAAAAATAATAAATAAATAAATAAAAATAATAAATAATAATAATAATCGGTGACCGAAAAATTGACAACGAAAAATTTATCGCCTAAAAGTAGAATTGGCCAAGGCCAATTCGCCCACAGGAATTCCCTGCAGCGAAATGTTCCTGCGGCAAAATGGCCTTGGCCCAATTCATGGTAGGAATTTCTTGCGGCGAATTGGCCAGCAGACCAGCGCCCACCCGCAAATTTCCTCGCAACTCAGATTCTAGCCCGCTCACAGTTTTCGCCAGCGAAATTTTCCAACGCAGTTTTTTTCGAAACCAAATTCTATTTGGTTTTGGTTTCTTTTCCTAATTAATTTAAGTTCCTTAAATAATTAGAACTAGGCTTATAATTCTTCCTATAAATAACACTTTAAAACTCATAATTGAGGGATCAGAGGGGAAAAAATTAGTGTGATAAAAAACTGGACGTTTTAACTTGGATTGGATCGGAGTAAAGAAAAGGCAGAAAACCCTAGCAAGAACATTACCAACAAGCAAGCAATCAACAATTCATCAAAGGCAGCAACCTTGCCTTTGTCTTTGTTCATCCAGAAAGCAATTTTTTGGTGGAACCAACGAACGAAGGTTTGAATCTCTATTTTCTTTATTTATTTCTTTACAGTATCTTCATCATTCATATTGAATTAATTCATCATATAAATTAATCAAAAACATTAAAACCCTAAATTGTTTCTTCTGTTTCCAAAACCTTAAAAACCCTAAAACATTTCTTCTAAACCTTGAAACCCTAAGTTGTTTCTTCTGTTTCCAAAACCTTAAAAACCCTAAAATGTTTCTTCTAAACTTTAAAACCCTAAATTTGTTTCTCTTCTATTTTCAAAACCTTGAAACCCTAAAATAGTTTCTCTTCTGCTTCGAAAAGCTTTAAAACCATAAACTATTTTCCCCGAACTATTTTCATCCAAACCATAACTTTTTGTCCAAAATTTCCAAATGTTTTCTTAAATCTCCAAACCCTAGTTCTCTTTACATTTTCTAAGAATCCCCTAACTTTCTCGAAAAACCAAAATAGTAAATCTTAAGTTTTCCTGAACCCTAATTCAGTGAACTTAAAACCCCAAACTAGTTAATCTAAACCTTAAAACCATGATCCAGTAAACTTAAAACAACAATCCAGTAAACCATAAATTATAAACCATAATGTCTTAAGATTCCAAAACCCTAATTTCATAATATTACCCCTAAACCCTAATTTGATTAATCAAAAAACCTTACTAGTTTTTTAAATTCATAAAACCCTAATCCATTCCAATTTTCCAAAACCTTTACAGTAGGTTAAACAAATAACAATAATAATACTAAAATCCCAAAACCCTAAATGTTAATTAAAGAACTTTAAATAGAAATAGTAAACCCCAATTTGTATCTTTATTTGCTTTATTTAATTTTAGATTTGATTATGTAGTTTACTATATGCTTTGATGGTTGATTTATTTAATTTCAATGCTTGATTTATTTAATTTATGGATGTTTTCTTTATTGTTATTATTTATTTATTTTAGTATTAAAATTGTAAGAGGTATGTTTCCACTTTGTGGGTACCTCATTAGTTAAATATCATGTAATTTAAATTGCTTTTATATTTTGGACCAATGTAAAGGACATATTTCCATCTTCGGATGGGTTTCCATTTATTTGTTTTGTTTGGACATTGCTTTGATTTTAATATAATGATACTTTATTTCAATTGTTGTGTGTAATATGGATAATATTGTTGAACATAAGAATTTTATAATATTAAGACCTGCAAAGGAAGCCGGTTCCAATGAACTGGGCGTTGTAGGGGGTGCTGGGCCATTTCTCACCTTCCTCACACGTACCCAACTTTCTGAACCCATTAGGGGGTTGGGGATTCCTTAGGAATTGAGTCATCCATTCCTTTCTTTTTCCCTGCCTATCCGGGTGGCGACTCCATTTTTCTCTAGGCTTAGGTCCATGTTCTCTAAGGCCCCGAGCCTAAACAGTGCCGAAGTCGTAAGAACCATTCCACCGGGAGTGGAGGTGAAAATCCCCACTCACACATTGGTCCAAAAAAACTTTAAAATAAAATAAATTACATAAAATTTAACTAATGAGGTACCCACAAAGTGGAAACATACCTCTTACAATTTTAAAACTAAGATGAATAAAAGAATATTCAATCATCTAATTATAAATAAAAGCAAACCATTCATAAAATAAAATAAACCATTCATCATTAACATATAACAAATCACATAATCAAATAAATAAATAAAATTAGAATTCAATCCAATAAATAAACAAGGTTAAGTTTTAGGATTTAGGATTTAAGAAATTAGGGTTCTGGGATTTAAAATTTGAGGAAATAGGGTTTTGGTATTTAGAATTAGGGTTTTAAAGAATTTTGGATTCGGGAAAAATGATTTAGGGTTTTGGAATCTTAAAGAACTAGTATTATTGTTAGGTTTATTATTTTAGAAAGATTACGCTACAGTGTGATTAAAATTTATATTTTGGGATTGAAGTGAATAAGTTACAATCCTATAAAAATAAGATTAAAACTTAAATATTTAAAAAGAAATAGCTACTTTGATAATAAAATAAACTAAATTGATTAAGGTTTTAACAAAATAAATTAGGGTTTAATTTAAATAAGGGTTTGGAATTCTTATGGAAAAGGATTAGGGTTTTAAACATGCAATATGGTTTTTTAGGGTTTTAGATAGGAAATTAGAGTTTATAGGGTTTTTGATCTTTAGAAATACAGATTAGGGTTTTATCAAAATATTATTATTATAAAAACACTAAGACCATTTTAACATGGATTTTTGATAAATACTTATATGTAATATGGCTACTGGACGTTTAAAACATTATTTGAATGATCTAATTCTATGGTGATTTAATGGAACAAGCTATTGGTCATGCAAACAATAAAAAGAAACTACTATGCTTGCTGTATATTTGTATATAAATTAAAATTGATAAGAATTAACTTTAAACGATGAAAATTTGATAGATGAAATAATAATAAGTTATCTTAATATAAATTTAAATGAATTAAGTTAGAAAGACACACCTCCATTTGTTGGCTCCACCAAAATTGTTCGAACGAAATTCTGGATGAGCTTTGGCAAAGACAATGATTACACTGCCTTTGTATTTTTTGGTTGAATTGAGAACAAGACAGTGAGCTAAGCTACTGCCTTGTTGATTATTTTTTTTTGCTTTATTTTTTTTCAGATTCGTTGCTTTCTGCTTGATATTTGAGTTTCCTTACTAATTTCTTTTCTGTGTTGCTAGTTCTCAAAGTCCTAAAAAATCTTCCTACTCTCTCCTGGCCGAAATCCAATTCCAATCCTTTTTCTCCTTTTTTTCTGTCCCCCTTTTTAATGTGTTAAATACTATTATTTATAGGAAAATAAAAAGACCTAATCCTATTTTAAAAAGGAAATACCAATTGTTTAGGAAAAATCAAAAAACCGTGTGAAATAAGGTTTGGTAAAAAAAATAAGTAGCGCACGGGCTGCTGGGCCTGCGAGACTGCGCTGGCAAAAATTGCTACAAGGATCGGGCTGGGTGAAAGTTGATTATGTGTGTTGAATTGGGAAATGCCCAATTTTCCGCATATGCTTGCTACGGTGAATTGGGTAGAGCCTAATTCGTCGCAAACAATTGCTGCGGCGAAATTGCCATGCTGCGTGGCAGCGCTGCCACGCGTCGCTCGCCGATCCGTCTGATTTTTTATTTTTATTATTTTATTATTTCTTATTTCTTATTTTTATTAAAAATAACTATTAAATATTATAAGTAATTAAAATAATTAAAATACTACAAAAATTATTTTGGACTATCGAATCGGACTGGGTAAAAAATTAAGGGTCTACACTAGAGTAGAGAAATCTAAGCTTGATAGAACTCCTATAGTGATAAAATTTCCAAACGTATTTGCAGATGAGTTACCTGAGTTACCCCTAGTGAGAGAAGTGGAATTTGGTATGATGTTATGCCAGGTGTTAACCTTATTTCTATTACCCCTTATAGAATGATGCCTGCAGAATTGAAGGAGCTGAAGGTGCAATTGCAGGAGTTATTGGATAAAGGATTCATATGCCCTAGTATTTCACTGTGGGGAGCACTAGTGTTATTTGTTAAGAAGAAAGACGGTACATTAAGATTGTGTATTAATTATCAGCAGTTGAACAAGGTAACTGTAGACCTTTAATTTTTTATCCAATCCAGTCAAAAGATTTTAAAATAGTCCGAAATAATTTTTATGGTATATATTATTTATTTTAATATCTATTATTTATTTTGATTTATTTTACTTATTATTTATTTTATTTATTTATAATATTTATTTTATTTATTATCTATTATTTATCATTTATTTTAATATAATATTTATTTTACTTTTTATTTATTATTTATTTATTTTTAAATATATATAAATAAAAAATAAAAAATAAATAATCGGCGATGAGGCAAGCGCGATGAATTAGCTTGGGCCAATTCACCGTAGGCAGAACCTACGGTGAAAATTGCCCAGCCCGCATGTCCGTTGTCTCGCCCAGCGCAGCCTGCGCGCCAGCCCACAGCAATCCTAGCAGGCCAGCAGCCCGCGCGCGCTGCCGATTTTTTACCAAATCTTGTTTTATCCGATTTTGTGATTTTTCCTAAACAACTGGTATTTCCTTATTAAAATAGTATTAGGTCTTTTTATTTTCCTCATAAATAATGGTATTAAACACACGAACAAGAGGAGGAGAATTTTTTGACTCAAGAATTATTCATACTTTTTCTTAACAATTGATTCAGGGACTAGATCTTGGAAATCTAAAAGCAATAATCAAGCAACAATAAGGAATCAAGGCAGCAAGAAATCTTCTGCCTTGGTGTTAAGCTCAGCCAAGAATTTCATAAATAATTTTTGGTGGAACCTTCAAACGTAGGTATGCCTCTTTTATTTTATTTGTCAAAATTAATTATCACAGTAGCCTATTCTTTTCAAATACCTAACTTTTAATCCTATTTTCTTGAGCTTCAATTTTATTTACATAAACCCTAAGCCTTAATATTATTTTCATCAAACTTCCAAAACCCTAAACCCAAAACATCCATTCTTTAGATTTAAACCCTAATTTATTTCAAACCTAATCTTTAATTCAAACATCACAGTAGCTATGTTATTTTACCTTTAAAACTTTTTTGATTAGTTTGGATTGTTATATTAACACAATAGCTTCATTATTTTGATCATACGGATTTAATTACTAAAGTCTTAATTGCATAAAATCAAAGATCAACATGTTTGTCCATCCAGTAGCCATGTTATTTCTTTTATATTAAACATTTCTTAATTGACTAATCCAATAATTAAAATACAAAACCCTAATTGTTAAACATAAAACCTACAAAACCCTAATTTATTCAAGAAACCCTAAATGATGCATAAATCCTAAATTTATATATTTATTGCTTTATTTAAATTAGAAGCATGTTTATTATATGTCTTGATTGATGGTTTATTTATATCTTTGATTTATATGTTTGATGAATAATTTATTTATGATGAGTGATTGTTATTTTTATTGACTTATTTTGGTTTCAAAAAATTGTAAGAGGTATGTTTCCATGATTGGGTACCTCATTAATTAATTTTTATGTAATTTCAATTATCTTCATATTTGGAATTAATGTAAAGGACATGTTTTCACCTTTCGATGGGTGTTCTATTTAGTTTTAGACATGGACGATGTAAGGACAAGTTTCCATCCTCGGATGGGTGTCCATTTATTTATTTTGTTTAGATATTGTTGTGATTTTAATAAAGTATTTATCTATTCTTATAATTGCATGTAGTATGGATAATATCATTGTATTTAAGAATTTTATAATATTAAGACCAGCAAAGGAGGTCGGTTCCAATGAACCGAGCGTTGTGGGGGTGCTGGGCCATTTCTCACCTTCCCCATACGTACCCAACTTTTCGAACCCATTAGGGGGTTATGAATTCCTTAGGAATTGATTCATCCACCCATTTCTATTTCCCGGCTCGTCCGGGTGGTGACTCTATTTTCTCTGGGCTTAGACCAGTGTTCTCTAAGACCCCGAGCCTAACAGTGCCGTAGTCACAAGAACCATTCCACCGAGAGTAGGGGCAAAAATCCCTGCTCACAGTGGCGACTCCACTGGGGAAATGAGAAGTTGATTCCATTGGTCTTTATATTATTCTATTCTTTCTTATCATGATATTATCCATTGCATCATTTAGATTGCATCGTCTGCATGAGTCAGGATACCCGTGTTACCCGTGCTGTATTATGTAAGGGATACCATACTTTCACTCAAGGTATGGAGATTGAGCATGGCATAACTACTCATAGCCTTTTACCTTTTGGTATATACTTTCCTTAGGTTTTTACCCCAAATGCTTGTTGTTTGACTATGGTTACTTTATCTTGGCTTAAATCATGGCTTATTTGGTTTTTTCTTTTTCTAATATGGTCTAAGTACAAGTGTAAGCTCAAAATAAATTTTTCTTTAAAATCCAAAAGACCAAAACTATTTTCAAAATTTTTGAAATGGTCTTTGGACATAAAACTTTTCTAAAAATAAGTCAAAAATTCTTTTCTCACAACCCAAATACAAAGCCCAAAATCCATTTTGTCTAAAATCTTTTACAATGAGCTTAGAAACAAAATTATTTTCACAACCTTTTCAAAAGAGCTTATAAATATTTAGGTCAATTATGGAAATACCAAAAATTAATTGTGAGCCTAGTTTATACTAAGAATTATTAATCATGGGCTTGTTTTTGGCATGAATCATTAGTTACTTTTTCAAGTGAGAAATCTATTTATAATAAACCTCTTAATTTAGTTTTAATCAAATATAGCATAAAAGCTGCTTTAGTTGATTGGATGGATTAAAACCTAATTAATGGGAATTATCATGAACTGATTTCCATATTTAAAAATATAACTATTAGTTGAAACGTCCGAGGGAATTATTCGAAAATAAGATACCCCATGTTGGTATTTTGTTAACCATATACCTAAGAAAAGAGACTCGCCATCCGTGTGTGGAAGTTATAAGGTTGGAAGGAATGTCCTAATTATCTTTGTTTGTTTGTTGTTTGTGCATACATGCGTTTGCATCTCATATTATTAATCCTCTCTGGCTCATAGACCTGGAGTACAGTAGCTCAAGAGCATACGACAACCCCACTTACGTCGGTGACAAAGAATCCAGTAGCAACTCAATTATTTTTTCACCAAAAGTAATGGAGCCCGAAAAAAATGCAATGAATGGAGGACGACGCCCTCAATACTAAAATGGAATAACTAAAGGAGGCCCTGGCTGAGACCATGAAGAACCAATTGGCTACAATTTTAGGGGACAATGTCAAAGCATCTGCTAGCACCAAGAAGCCAAAGGACAAAGGTAAGGCTAAGGTTGGTGAAGTGGCTTTTGATGATAACAAGGTAGTCGTTGATGATGATGATGATTGGACTCAATACTTCCAAGATCCTCAAGACAAGAAGAAGAAGCCGAAGGTTGTTGAAAGATCATTTGTAGAGAAAACAAAAACATCAGATGTTGAGAAGATAATTGCTGACCTGGAAAAGAAGTTTGAAAAGAAGTTGAAAACTGAAGAAATGTCTGAGATTGACAAATTGTTTGAGCTAGATGAAGAAGTTCCATACAATTTCAAGATGCCATCCTTTGTAAAGTTTGATGGAACTGGAAATCCTCACCTCCATGTGAAGTAGTATATCACTGCTATGCAGTCTGCCCAAGCTACTAAGGTACTTCATGCTCTCATTGGATCCTATTATCCAAAATTAGTTCAATACCTTAGATGATGGCACACAAAAGAGTTGGGATCTGCTATACAAGGCCTTCATCCAATAATATGGATACAATGTTGAATTGGATGTTACTCTAATGGAGGTGGAGTCCATTAGACAAAGAGAAATCCATGGACTATATGAAGAGGTGGAGGAATAAGGTTACATTGCTCAAGAGAAGGCTTGATGAATCCGATCAAATTAGAATGATTGTGAGAGGAGTGTTATCTAGCCTTCGAGAAAGGATGCCTCATACACTCATTCGGGATTTCAAGGACCTTTTGCAAGCTAGTCTACAAATCAAAGAGTGGGAAAGAGAGAAGAATCACTTTTCAACAAGAAGAAAGGAGAAAGGAAACTACCAGTCTGGTAACCAAAGCATGCAAAAGGCAGTCAATGTTAATGCTACTAGCCAAGGAGAAAAAAGGCAGTTTTTAAAATTGGGGAAGCTACTATCTTGGGTCCTCAATAAGATACAAAAGAAGGGATTATTACAACCCTTAAATCCTCATCCTTTGCTTAACCCTCTCCCACCTAATTTTGACACTAAGGATTTGATTGATAGTGGGAAGCTGCCCGAGCCCAACAAGCCGAACACCAAAGATAATCCATTGCTAAGGTTCAATAGGGTACCACCATCGGCGACCTTCATGATTGGAGGAGGTTTACTTGAAAGTTTTGTTATGTCTTCTTTCCAAGATGTGGATGGAGAAGCAACCAAAGAAGAAGTGGTGTTTAGCAAAATTGAACAAATTATGGTTGGAAAAAGAAGTAGCAATCTATGCTGTGAATGAGTTTTGGGATTCAAGTGATAGTGATGATGATCTTGAACCTAAGAAGGAGGCATGGACCTGGTCCGAGCTTGAAGAAGATGAAGTAATGAACACTAGATCTGGCAAGCCTTATGCAAGGCCACCACATAAGGAAATAGAAGCTAATAAAGGAAAGGAAGCTGAAGCTAGGAATAAAGAAGAAGAAGTTGACACTGTTCTTAAGCAGTTGAAGAGGACCCAAGCAAGTGTCAGTATTTGGGACTTATTGCCACTTCTAAGAAGCACCATGAAACTATAGCCAAGGCTTTGGCTGGCATGCTAATTTCCACCTATATAACACCAGAGGACTGGTTAACTTTTTGAAAGTTGAAGGAGTGATGAAGTGTGAAGATATTCAAAAGAAGAGCGAAGTTAATATGGGAATGGTATCTTTCTTAGATGTAGATTTACTAGAAGAGGGGAGAGATCAGATCCGCCCTCTCTTTATCAAAGTAGAAGTCAAAGGAAAAAGGACCCCATGTATGATGGTTGATGATGGGTTCACCATAAATGTTTGCCCACTTAAAATTTTGCCAAAGCTAGCTATGTCAATAAGGGATCTAAGCCCAACCGAGGTAACCATTAGGGCTTATGACAATACCAAGAGGCATGCCGAGCGGATTTTCAAAGCTGTTGTGAAGGTTGGTCCAATTGAATCTATGGTAGAATTTGTGGTTTTGGACATAACTGTTACTTTTGCTCTACTTTTGGGATGACCATGGTTTCATCCTCTTGGTGGAGTTCCTTCCACCCTTCATCAAAAGATCAAGTTCTCGGACGAAAAAGAGACGGTGGTCATTGAGGCCGAAGATAATGAGGTTGTTAATGCTTTAATGATTGAGAGGTCTCTCAATGGTTTTCAAGTAGCGGACTCCAAGGTCTTGAACATGATGAAGAACATGAGCTACCTTCCTAGTGCTGGTCTGGAAAAGGGCAAGGCCAGTGTGACAAATGTAAACCCTTAATTTTTGACCCAATCCAATCCAAAGATTTTAAAATAGTCCAAAATAATTTTTTGTGGTATTTTAATATCTAATATTTATTATTTATTTTAATAAAATTTATTTTTTATAATATTTATTACTTATACTATTTATTTTTATTTTCATTAATTTAATAGTTATTTTTAATAAAAATAAAAAATATTAAACAAAAAATAAAAAATCAGCGAAGGCAGAATCGGCGACGAAAGTCGCTAGCGGCCAATTTGCCACAGGCAAAACCTACGACCAAATTGCACCCTACACGCAATTTTTTCGGCTCCCATCACGCAATTTTGCCCCCAGCGCCAGTCTCGCCCAGGCCCACGCACAATTTTTGCCAAAACCTTATTTTACTTGGTTTTTGATTTTATTTCCAAAATAGTTTTTAATTTCCTTAACATACTAGGTTTTTTTTATTTTAATTGCCTATAAATACCACATTAAAAACACATAGGGAAAAAAATTTATTCGGCCAGAAGGAAAAATTTACGGAAGAATTATTTGGACTTTTTCTTAGCAATTGGATCAGATACTAGACTTTGGAAATTTGAAAGGAGAAAGCAAAAAAAAATAAAGGAGAAACCCTAGCAGCCAAAGGAGCAAAAAATTATTGAATGAAGGAAGCAACTGGCAGTGTTAAAGCAATTGCCAAATTCCCAAACTTCAACCGAAAAAGTAATTGACTCAGGCAGTTGCAAAAATCAAACAAAAGCTTGGTCCAAATTTTTTAATTTCGGTGGACCAACGAATGAAGGTTTGTTTGTTATTTTTAATTCATTTAAATTATAATAGTTTCATTATTGTTATCTCATGCATTAATTTACTAGACATTCAAACAAATCAGTATCCATATTTATGTTTGTTTTATTCATCACATTAGCGAATATTAAAATCCAAACCCTAATTTGAAATACACAGTGACCATGTTTTTATTAAAACCCTAAACATAATTTCTAAACTAAAAACCCTAGCCTTGTTTTCCAAAACCCCAATCATATTTTCCTCAAACCCTAAAACTAGTTTTCAAAATTTTCAACACCAAAACCTACAACCCTAAAGACTAGTTTTCAAAGGGGTCAATATTTATTTGTATATTATAAGTCTTTGTCTTTAACTTTCTTTACTTTAAATCCTAATTTAGTTATTAAAATTCTAAAAACTTTAATTTAAGATGTAAACCCTAAATTTATATATTTATTGCTTTATTTAATTTTATATTTGATTATGTAGTTTATTATATGTCTTGATCATTGATTTATTTAATTTTGATATTTGGTTTATTTAATTTATCATGGATGAATATTTTTTCAATTATTATTTGTTTAATAACCCTAGTAAGAGGTATGTTTCCATGATTGGGTACCTCATTAGTTAATTTTCATGTAATTTAAATTATTTTTATATTTTGGGATTAATGTAAAGGACACGTTTCTACCTTTTGGTGGGTGTCCTATTTAGTTTTAGACATTGGACGATGTAAGGACATGTTTTAATCCTCGGATGGGTGTCCATTTATTTATTTTGTTTGAAAATTGCTTTGATTTTAAAATAATGAAGCTTTATTTTAATTATTGAATCTAGTATGTATAATATCATTATATTTAAAAATTTTATAATATTAAGACCTGCAAAGGAGGCCGTTCCAATGAACTGGGTGTTGTGGGGGTGCTGGGCCATTTCTCACCTTCCCCGCACGTACCCAACTTTTCAAACCCATTAGGGGGTTGGGTATTCCTTAGGAATCGAGTCATTAATCCCTTTTTTTTTCCAGGCCCATCCGGGTGGCTACTTCATTTTCTCCGAGCTTAGGCCCGTGTTCTCTAAGGCCCCAAGCCTAACACTGCCAAAGTCGCAAGAACTATTCTACGTAGGAGTGGGGGAAAAAATTCCCGCTCACAGTGGCAACTCCACTAGGGATAAGAGAAGTTGATTTTATTGGTCTTTATATTATTCTATTTTTTCTTATCATGATATTATACATTGCATTATATTAGATTGCATCGTGTGCATAAGTTAGGACTCCCGTGTTACCCGTGTTGTATTATGTAAGGGATATCATACTTTCACTCAAGGTATGGAGATCGAGCATGGCATAACCACTCATAGCCTTGTACCTTTTGGTCTATACTTGCTATGGGAACCTAAGCCTTTCAACCCAAAGACTAAAGCTTATGTAATTAGCATAGTTGCTTTCCTTAGGTTTTTACCCCAAATGCTTGTTGTTTGACTATGGTTAATTTATCTTGGCTTAAATCATGGCTTATTTGGTTTGTTCTTCTTCTAATATGACCAAAGTACATTGTAAGCTCAAAATAAATTTTTCTTTAAAGACCAAAAGACCAAAGCTATTTTCAAAACTTTTCAAGATGGTCTTTGGACATAAAACTTTTCTAAAAATAAGTCAAAATTTCTTTTCTCGTGACCCAAATACAAAACCCAAAATCCATTTTTTCTAAACTCTTTTACAATGAGCTTAGAAATAAAATTATTTTCACAACCTTTTCAAAAGAGCTTATGAATATTTAGGTCAATTACGAAATACCAAAAATCAATTGTGAGCCTTCTTTATACTGAGAATTATTAATCATGGGCTTATTTTTGGCATGAATCATTAGTTACTTTTTCAAGTGAGAAATCTATTTATAATAAACCTCTTAATTTAATTTTAATCTAATATAGCATAAAAGTTTCTTTAGTTGATTGGATGGATTAAAACCTAATTAATGGGAATTAACATGAACTGATTTTCATGTTCGAAAATATAACTATTGGTTGAAACGTCTGAGGGAATTATTCGAAAACAAGATACTCCATAAACAATTTTTATTTTTTATTTGATATTTTTTATTTTTATTAAAAATAACTATTAAATTTTATAAAAATAAAAAATAAATAAAATAAATTTTATTAAAAATAAATTTTATTAACATAAATAATAAATATTAAAATAAAACAAAAAAATATTTTGGATTGTTTTAAAATCTTTGGACTGAAATGGATCAAAATTAAGGGTTTACAGTTTGCCCTCTGCTTGAACGATCTGAGACAGCAGCAAAAGAGAGTAAAAAGCAATATGATTTTTAATTGGGTTTTAGAGTTAAACTGGACTCCGTAACCGAAGTTGGTTTGAGTTTTGAAAAATAATTTGGGTTCTGAACCCAAAGTGAGTTCTGGACTAAAAAATAATTTGGGTTCTGGACCCAAAGTGAGTTATAGACTCGAAGATAATTTGGGTTCTGAACCCGAGGTGAGTTCTAGACTCAATGATAATTTAGGCTCTAGACCCAAGGTGAGTTCTGGACTCGAAGATAATTTGGATTCTAGACCCGATGCGAGTTCTAGACTCAAAAATAATTTGGGTTCTAAACCCGAGGTGAGTTCTGGACTAAAAAATAATTTAGGTTCTAGACCCAAGATGAGTTCTGGACTCAAAAATAATTTGGGCTCTGTGACCCGAGACTAAATTTAATTTGGGTACTTGGACTCGAGACTGAATTTGATTTGGCTACTTGGACCCGAGACTGGATTGAGTACTTGGACCCGGGATTATATTTTGGGTGCTTGACTCAAAATTGGATTTGACTAACCTTTTATCAATTGAGGATTCTGGCTTAACTATTTGTTCCATTCTTTAATGGATTGTGGGTCTTTACCTACAAAAAATTGATCTTTATCCATTGGGGAATCGGGTCTTTACCCTTGAAACATGGATCTTTATCCATTGGAGATCGGGTCTTTACCCTTGAAACTTGGATCTTTATCCATTAGAGATCGGGTCTTTACCCTTAAAACGAGGATCTTTATCCATTGGAGATCGGGCCTTTACCATTAAAATATGGATCTTTATCCATTAGTGATCGGGTCTTTACCCTTCAAACATTGATTTTTATCCATTGGAGATCGGGTCTTTACCCTTGAAACATTGATCTTTATCCATTGGAGATTGGTTCTTTACCCTTGAAACTTAGATCTTTATCCATTGGAGATCAGGTCTTTACCTTTGAGATATGGATCTTTATCCATTGGAGATCGGGTCTTTACCCTTGAAGCATGGATCTTTATCCATTGGAGATCGATTCTTTACCCTTGAAACTTGGATCTTTATCCATTGGAGATTGGGTCTTTACCCTGGCTTCAGCTCTTTTAGCTGGACTGAATTTCTGTCTTTTGCATCTTCATTCTTTTGAGAGTTCTAATTTTCTTCTTTTTTCATTCTCTTTGTTCTTCCTTTGCACTTTCGCAAAAAATTCAACCATTTTTTTTAGCTAGCCTTCATATCTTCTCCTTACCCCCTACGTGGTAAAATTTTGAAAGTGAGTCTCAAAATGTTTTGTACATGCATAAACTCAAAAAAAAATTGAAAGGTGAAACTTTGCCTCCTATGTAGGCTCAAACCCATGATTTTTTCTATTTGGGCTTTGGTTGATGTTTGTAGATTGTCTAGTTCTTTGGACTCATATGTATTTCTTCTTTTGCAAAATGACTGGAGCTTCTTCACTCAATGAGCTTTCCATGCCCCCTGATTTCATATCTGCTTTATGGTTGCTTCATAGAATATTACTATTTACTTTTGACAAAGAAAAATGGAGTGTGATATGCTCATGTATGCATGATATGCATGAGTAATACTTACAGTGGTTCCATTGACTCGCAGACTGAGTGTAACACCCTTGTACCCTATATACGTACAATACATATTTCTAGCATATGTAAAATACCGCATATGATACAAAAATGTCACCGACCGGTTTAATAAAAATTTTTCACATTTTAAATTTAAAATTGCAAATACTAAATATATAAAATTAAATAGTATATAAATATTCTTTGCTCGTTATAGGAACCCAAAATAAACATTTTATATGAAAATCTCAGGAAAAAATTTTCCAGAGTTTTGTCTGTAATTTAGACGTTCCCAAAATTTAGCAAAACACAATGTAACACCCCCATACTCTATATAAGTACTATACATATACCTGGTATACATACAATATGTATATAAAGTATAAGAATGTTACTTTTCGTTTCAATTATTTAAAACCTTTATCCAAGTTCAAGCAATATTACATTAATTTAAAGAACATTTACAAATATCATTATTCTTATAAAAATACAACATAATTAAAATCATATATGTATGCATCACCTTCTAGTTGGTCTCGAGACACTCTTACCCTTCTCGTGGCATAACAGCTGAACTTCCAGATCAATCGCATAATCACCTGCGCGATTACACAACCGTGCTAAGCCGAGAGCTTAGAAGTACAAATAAATATAAAATATAAAATATATGCTTTACCAAAGAATCATACCTCATATTTTTAGCATCATGTTTTATTGTTCTTTTACCCCGTTTTCCTTTCTCAATGCATTCTTCATATATTCCCACAAATCTCATAAATTATATACATATTTACATAGAACATTCACAACACGATACTTACCCTTCCTATCTCATATACATAAACATATACATCATTTCAACAAATCACCATTCAATGACCTATCCAAACCTTCATGAAACAATTCTCACAAATTCCACATTCATATACATTTTACACATCATACTATATTTTCATAAAATCATATCTCAACAAAGCTCCTCAAGCCATATTCACTTTCAATATATTATTACATACCTTACAAAATCATACTTCATAACATCATTTTATTCACAATTCATTAATCATGAATCACACTTTCAACAAAGTCAGCCATAAATCCCATTATTCATTTATTTCAACATTTGGATATCACATTGACAACAAAGACAGACTTGGGCCCAAACAACACACTAATATGCCATTCAATTTTCAGAGTTAATGCTTTGGTTTAATTATCACATTTGTCATTATCCCAACTAGGCTTCAAGGATTAGGCTCAACCAAGCTTCAAGGGGAACAAAGCATGCTAAGTATCAACCCAACTTGGCTTCAAGAACCAATCCAACCTAGCTTCAAGGGTTGTAACATCTCAATTAGGCTTCAAGGACTAGACCCAACCAAGCTTCAAGGGGAGTAAAACATGTTAAACTTCAACCCAACTTGGCTTCAAGGATCAATTCCAACCTAACTTCAAGAGATTGTTACTAATATTAGGCATGCCACCAACAACAAACTCTGAAAATGGAATAACACATTAGTCACACAATTCATTTATTATTTCTTTATCAATATCATTCTCAATTATCATTATAGCCAATCACAATGGCTTCACATCTCATTTGATTCATCATGGCCAATCACAATGGCTTCATATCACATTTGATTCATCATAGCCAATCACAATGGCTTCACATCACATTCTTATTCACAATAATACACTTTATTATTCAAGTATACATGTATAACATCAATTACATTAAACATCAATTAGGCAAATCTATCATATCATTTCCATCATCACTCAATGGCATTGAACATTATCTAGGCATACATCAATCATAACATTACTTTCACATCATACAAATTATATCATCACATCTTTCACCTTCCATAACATATACATTATCCATATATATATACATCAACACTATAATACATTAACACATTTATAGCTGAAGGTGTTAAGGTCCTAAATCATATAAATATATGAAATCAAATGAAGTTTTGTACTTACCTCAAGAGAAACTCACATCCATCTACTTTTCTTTCATAAATCCTTCAGTACTTGGATTAAAGCAACTCAATCTCTTCAACACCTAATCCCAAAAGTGATCATACACATGAGATAATATAAGTAAGAATCAACTAGGGCAAACTCTACACATGACACGCTCACCAACACGGGCGTGTCCTTGATCGTGCCCTAAAACCAACAATACAGAAGCTTTGACACGCTCAAAACCACGGGCGTGTCACTGGACGTGTAATACATTCTGTCTCACAGAATCATTGACACGCCCAACAACACGGGCGTGTTCATGGCCGTGTCAATTACTTTTCTCACAGTAGCTATAACACGTTCAGTATCATGGCCGTGTTAATGGTCGTGCTACAACCGTCCAACTCAGTACCGATTACACGCCCAACCACACGGCCGTGTCACTGACCGTGCCAGACAAAAATCGTAACTCTCATCCATTAAACACAAACACTTCCAAATTCATACCACAACCCCCATTAATCAACATCTTTGTTTATATCTATCAAATACCTATCACTTTAACACTTATATAATTTCATTATATCATCATAATAATCATTATATACACCACTATAATTAATTACTCAAATCCCCAATTCATTTATACCAAACCCTTACTCAACAATTCATCATCATCCTCACAAATACCCCAACTTATCATCACTTATATACCAATTCAACACATTTACATACTTCAATCTTTCATTATCATCATCTAACACACCAATTGTCTCAAATATAACCTCAATCAAAAGAAATCAAGACAAGAAGATGAAGACTTACATATATACATAATCAATAAAATCAACTCAAGAAAAGAATACTTACATGAATATCTTATCAAATCTTCAAACTCAATCTTCAATCTTCTTAAAACCCTTAAGAAATTTGATGTGAGAATCATTAAAATCACATCTCTCTCTCTCGACCACGAAGAAGAAGAAAGAAAGAATTTTCCTCTTTCTTTTGTTCTTATCTCATATATATATATATAATTATTTCTAAAATATCTTCCACCACACACCTTTCACTCTCTTTAACTTTCCTTTCCTCCTTCTTTCATTATTATTATCAATTAATTATATATATATACTTACTTTTCCTACACCACTTTATACCATAAATCCAAATATAACAATAACTCCAAAACTTTTAAGGTATACTTTTGGATATTACATTTCTCTCCCCCTTATAAAATTTCGTCCTCGAAATTATCCAATATAGTAATAATTCATTCCTGACAAAACACCATCTTAATTTTCATGTAATATTAATCGTATTCTTACATTATGATTTCATCAAATCACATAACTTCTACTCTCCCCCTTAGAGTTAATCATCTTCTCTGAAATTCATAATTCATCATTGTTTAGGTGTATATATATATATATTGATATCTTATTACTTTCTCAACAAAGCAATCAAGATAACTCATTACATTGCTAATGAATTTTATCTTTATTTTAGAGTCAGATTATCACTTTATCTCTTTCTAGACATCCTTTTAACTTTAACCTTAAAAGTCATTAATTTATATTTTTAACAATTTCTTTCTCATCTCATATTCCACAATCAATTAAGCAACCATGCCTCAATCATCTCATTTGCATTATTATCACCAAACACATTGGTTTTACATCTCAAATCACATTAATCAATCCATTACTCAAGTATACATAACCAATGGCATTACCACACATTTTACATGCTCATCACAACATTCACATTATACCAAACATACATTATTAATATGCATTGAATTTCTTAACATAAAATAAATATTTACCAAATCTCAATGGATAACAATATCCTTACTTTCTTTAGCTTACTTCTCACTTAATATAAATATTAATACAATACTTTAAACTTACTTAACAGGTAAGCAACATTTTCCTTTTTCTCACCATTTACAATTGATATAATTCAATTTATTTATGTTCATTCATAAACCAGAATATTACATCATACACATTACCATTTAAATTTTATACTCCCAGTACAACTGTACGTATTAAATTTCAATATTGACTCGCAACTTTAGCGAAATCTAGGTCAATCGATCTATCTATCACAATATACTAACATTTCAATCTTATTTAATTCAAATCAATAATTAACTTTTCAAAATTTATCATTGAATTTCACAATATATATATATATAACCTAATTCCATTAGGTCAAACTTATATTCAAATTCTAATCTTTTCAGATTCATATTCATTTTTTTTCATACACTCATAGTTTATTTCCAATTATCTTAGTACAATTTCCACAAAATTCTCATAATTATCTCATACCATAATTATTATTCATACTCCCATAAATCTTAAGTTCATTCACTTATTCACTTTATACTATAAATGTATTCAGTATAACTTTCAATCACATTTGCAATTTCTCCCCTTTTATTATTTCTTCACCTCACATAATATTACTATATTCATAGAATTACTTTTCTATCACATAATTCATAGCTTAAAACATTATCACAATTCTCTTTTCTTGCTTTACTTCTCATAATTATAATTACATTTCTAACATAGAAATTATAAAATATAACTTCACCAATCATATCTTTTAACCATGTTTCTAGAAACATAGTTATCAATCTCACCAAAATTGTACTATAGTTATATCATCTCAGTTCTAAATCTGAAGATAATAAAACTAACCAACTAATCACACTAACCAAATTATATGACCATGGTATATTAACAATCACATTTGGGGTTTGTAAATCCATATTGTTCTTCTATTATTCGATTTCCAACCTTTACGATTATAATGCTAGATTGTGTCATAAAAATTATATATATATATATCCTCCAAACTTTTGTTACACCAAGAGTTAACACATTTTAACTCCATCTCAAAACAATTTGCTTTTGATTATTTGTTCATCATTAACCTACTTATTTTCAATAATATTGTCTTTAACATTTCTATGCCCAACCTTTAATCAGATACAAATCTTACACAAATTTCATTCATTACTCCATTTCCAATCCCTCTCTTCTAAAAATTTTCAAATACATTATTCTTTCCTTACAATTTCTGATTATACGCTTATACATAAAACATTTCCACACACAAATACTTTGAGCCCTAAAACATCTTATGATAACCTGATTTAGTTATTGCCATAATAATTTCACTGTCCCATATTACCCAAGTCCATTCTCATTTTCTAATACCATTAAACATGCAATGGTATACAATAATAAACATATTTTATACACATTCATAATGTGACTTACTTTCCACCTTTCTTACATATAACCATTACATTCATGTCAAAAAGTTCATCTCACATATCCTCTTAATGTATACACATAATTATGCAATTTATTAAATTTCTCTTTTGCATATAGTTTATATAAATTTAATACTCATCACTTTCCTTTGACTATTACCATTCTCATTCTTTTAACATAATTTAAGTTACTCATTAACTTCAATAAATATATGCACTCTACTTATAATATTATTTTACAAAGATCTTAATCACATTTCCAATGTGATATCTCTCTCACATTTGTTTTGAAATACCTTTAACATATCCTTCATATTCCTTTTCATCCTTTCCAATCAAATTACTTAAAGTAATTCATTTTCATTTGCTCAATTCCTTTTCTTTTATTTCAAACCAAAATTTTCTACTATCAATCACATTACCCAATTCATAATACTTTCATGTGCATTAATATTCATTTCATATATCTCATGTATTGAATACATTAAACTATCAATATCTCAATGATCTTTATCCACATTCCATTTAAAACTATAAATTTTCAACTTACAAATTTACTTAAACTTCAATTTATTCATCACATTCTCTCAATATCAACTTTAAAAACATCTCATATGTATATACCACAAAGTAACATCAAGACCTATAAGTTTCACAATTATCAAGCTCATTTCAAAAATCTCAAATATCACATATTACCACTATTAATATGAGCTTTCACAATATTCAAAGCATATCACATTTCTAATATCAAAATTACAATGTTTGCATTAACATAACCATACAAACAACACCAATATGTCTTCTTATTTAACCAACATGTTCTCTTTTTCCTTTAAACAAAACCTTAACTTTACATATCCACACCTTATATTATCACACTTAGTCAATACCAATCAACTCATTCAATATCTCACCATACTCTTTTTTTTTTTTTAAATAACATATCTTTCCATATTACCCATCCAACAATATTTCCTCTTTCTAGAAATCCAAACATAAAATTTATAAGAAAGAGATTCAAATAATAGAGGAACGATTGCATACTTTAATCTTAATTTTGTTTTTAACTCATTTCCAACTTTATTCTTCTAGCCATTTCTTTATATGTCAAACACATATCAATAATCAAGCTTTTTTTTTTCTTTACTTATAAATTCCATGTCATTCCTTTATATTACAATCACCTTTCAATTATCAACATTTTAAAATTTGCTTTCATATAAAACCTCATTTATGCACTATCATCTATCTCCTGTAATTCAGATACATCACCAATCACATAATGCCACGTTCGAGACCAACCTAGATGTGAATGCATATGCATGTATTACCAATTGCATTTCAAAACTCTTCTTTTTAATTCTATTTAAACTCTTCAAAAATTTTCTTTTTAATTTCACTTAGGCCGAGAATCTCGAACCTAAGCTCTGATACCAAAATAATTGTAACACCCCCATACTCTATATAAGTACTATACATATACCTGGTATACATACAATATGTATATAAAGTATAAGAATGTTACTTTTCGTTTCAATTATTTAAAACCTTTATCCAAGTTCAAGCAATATTACATTAATTTAAAGAACATTTACAAATATCATTATTCTTATAAAAATACAACATAATTAAAATCATATATGTATGCATCACCTTCTAGTTGGTCTCGAGACACTCTTACCCTTCTCGTGGCATAACAGCTGAACTTCCAGATCAATCGCATAATCACCTGCGCGATTACACAACCGCGCTAAGCCGAGAGCTTAGAAGTACAAATAAATATAAAATATAAAATATATGCTTTACCAAAGAATCATACCTCATATTTTTAGCATCATGTTTTATTGTTCTTTTACCCCGTTTTCCTTTCTCAATGCATTCTTCATATATTCCCACAAATCTCATAAATTATATACATATTTACATAGAACATTCACAACACGATACTTACCCTTCCTATCTCATATACATAAACATATACATCATTTCAACAAATCACCATTCAATGACCTATCCAAACCTTCATGAAAACAATTCTCACAAATTCCACATTCATATACATTTTACACATCATACTATATTTTCATAAAATCATATCTCAACAAAGCTCCTCAAGCCATATTCACTTTCAATATATTATTACATACCTTACAAAATCATACTTCATAACATCATTTTATTCACAATTCATTAATCATGAATCACACTTTCAACAAAGTCAGCCATAAATCCCATTATTCATTTATTTCAACATTTGGATATCACATTGACAACAAAGACAGACTTGGGCCCAAACAACACACTAATATGCCATTCAATTTTCAGAGTTAATGCTTTGGTTTAATTATCACATTTGTCATTATCCCAACTAGGCTTCAAGGATTAGGCTCAACCAAGCTTCAAGGGGAACAAAGCATGCTAAGTATCAACCCAACTTGGCTTCAAGAACCAATCCAACCTAGCTTCAAGGGTTGTAACATCTCAATTAGGCTTCAAGGACTAGACCCAACCAAGCTTCAAGGGGAGTAAAACATGTTAAACTTCAACCCAACTTGGCTTCAAGGATCAATTCCAACCTAACTTCAAGAGATTGTTACTAATATTAGGCATGCCACCAACAACAAACTCTGAAAATGGAATAACACATTAGTCACACAATTCATTTATTATTTCTTTATTAATATCATTCTCAATTATCATTATAGCCAATCACAATGGCTTCACATCTCATTTGATTCATCATGGCCAATCACAATGGCTTCATATCACATTTGATTCATCATAGCCAATCACAATGGCTTCACATCACATTCTTATTCACAATAATACACTTTATTATTCAAGTATACATGTATAACATCAATTACATTAAACATCAATTAGGCAAATCTATCATATCATTTCCATCATCACTCAATGGCATTGAACATTATCTAGGCATACATCAATCATAACATTACTTTCACATCATACAAATTATATCATCACATCTTTCACCTTCCATAACATATACATTATCCATATATATATACATCAACACTATAATACATTAACACATTTATAGCTGAAGGTGTTAAGGTCCTAAATCATATAAATATATGAAATCAAATGAAGTTTTGTACTTACCTCAAGAGAAACTCACATCCATCTACTTTTCTTTCATAAATCCTTCAGTACTTGGATTAAAGCAACTCAATCTCTTCAACACCTAATCCCAAAAGTGATCATACACATGAGATAATATAAGTAAGAATCAACTAGGGCAAACTCTACACATGACACGCTCACCAACACGGGCGTGTCCTTGATCGTGCCCTAAAACCAACAATACAGAAGCTTTGACACGCTCAAAACCACGGGCGTGTCACTGGACGTGTAATACATTCTGTCTCACAGAATCATTGACACGCCCAACAACACGGGCGTGTTCATGGCCGTGTCAATTACTTTTCTCACAGTAGCTATAACACGTTCAGTATCATGGCCGTGTTAATGGTCGTGCTACAACCGTCCAACTCAGTACCGATTACACGCCCAACCACACGGCCGTGTCACTGACCGTGCCAGACAAAAATCGTAACTCTCATCCATTAAACACAAACACTTCCAAATTCATACCACAACCCCCATTAATCAACATCTTTGTTTATATCTATCAAATACCTATCACTTTAACACTTATATAATTTCATTATATCATCATAATAATCATTATATACACCACTATAATTAATTACTCAAATCCCCAATTCATTTATACCAAACCCTTACTCAACAATTCATCATCATCCTCACAAATACCCCAACTTATCATCACTTATATACCAATTCAACACATTTACATACTTCAATCTTTCATTATCATCATCTAACACACCAATCGTCTCAAATATAACCTCAATCAAAAGAAATCAAGACAAGAAGATGAAGACTTACATATATACATAATCAATAAAATCAACTCAAGAAAAGAATACTTACATGAATATCTTATCAAATCTTCAAACTCAATCTTCAATCTTCTTAAAACCCTTAAGAAATTTGATGTGAGAATCATTAAAATCACATCTCTCTCTCTCTCTCTCTCTCTCTCGACCACGAAGAAGAAGAAAGAAAGAATTTTCCTCTTTCTTTTGTTCTTATCTCATATATATATATAATTATTTCTAAAATATCTTCCACCACACACCTTTCACTCTCTTTAACTTTCCTTTCCTCCTTCTTTCATTATTATTATCAATTAATTATATATATATACTTACTTTTCCTACACCACTTTATACCATAAATCCAAATACAACAATAACTCCAAAACTTTTAAGGTATACTTTTGGATATTACACACAACCTACAAAAAGAACACACTCCTAAATAATTTCAATTCACCATCTCAAACATACCCCTCAATTTCACCAAGTTTTTCAAGCATTTATACATATATATATATAATTTAGAACACATTTACACTCCCATTTCAAATAACTTAACCCAAATTTTCTTTATAGTTTACAGTGCATAAAATCCAAAACATAATATATTATGCATAATACTCAAAATATACAATAACATAAAATATATACATGTTGCTGACAGTGTTTCTGATCTTGATATCAACTCTACACGCTCAACCACAAGTCTAGACCCGACCTAGTCTAGAAGAACTCTCTAGCTCAGTTGAATCTACCCTGTCACCTACGCGATATAAACAATCGCGCTAAGCCGAAGCCTAGTGGTACAAACTTTGATAACAACAATAAAACTCAAATGCAATACCAATGCACAATGCGTATGGATACTACATCATTCCATTTTCTTATACTTATCAAATATTTCACATAAAAACAAACACAAACATGGGCCCAAAGATAACTAATATACTATTCAAATTTCAGAATTATTGTTTTGGTCTATAATGACACCATGTGTCTAGCACCATAGGCAATATATCAATGTAATAATCCAACTAGGCCCGAGCTTATGACCCAGTCATTTTACCCAGCCTAGCTTTAAATATTTGTTTTTGAGGTTTATGACCCGGTCATTTCACCTCAAAAATATTTTTACAATGACGCCCAGCGTCTAGCCCGTAGGTAATCATAGGCATGCCGCCAAACACAGAACTCTGAAAATTGAATAACATACTAGACACACAATTTATTCATATTTCTCATTATTAATCTCTTTCTCATTGTCACATATTCAATATAGGCACATTGCCTTATTTTCTTTTTTTTTCTCACTTTTCTCACTTTTCTCATTTATCTCAATATCAATACATTTCATTACATTTCCACATATCTCATTACATTATGTCACATTTTTTTTTCATTCACAACACATTACCCAATCACTTTGGGTATTTCCACATAATACACATTTTAATCATATTTACACATTTTAGCCATTATCAATGGCTTTTCACAATGCATTTAACACATATATGACATTACAAATGTCATAGCACATTATTCATGCACAACCAATATACCAAGTAGCTTAACGCATTTTTCAACCAAAATGAGTTAAGCCCAAATGTGAGTGGGGATTTTTGGCCCCACTCCCTATGGAATGGTTTTTGCGACTTCAGCACTGTTTAGGCTTGGGGCCTTAGAGAACACAGACCTAAGTCCAAAGAAAATAGAGTCGCCACCCGGACAAACCGGGAAAAAGAAAGGGGTGGATGATTCGATTCCTAAGGAATCCCCAACCCCCTAATGGGTTCGAAAAGTTGGGTACGTGTGGGGAAGGTGAGAAATGGCCCAGCACCCCCACAACGCCCGGTTCATTGGAACCGGCCTCCTTTACAGGACTTAATATTATAAAATTCTTAAATATAACAACATTATCCATATTACACACAATAATTAAAATAAAGCATCGATATATTAAAAATCAAAACAATGTCCAAGCAAAACAAATAAATGGACACCCATCCGAAGATGGAAACATGTCCTTTACATTGGTTCTAAAAAAAACAATTTAAATTACATGATATTTAACTAATGAGGTACCCACCAAGTGGAAACATACCTCTTACAACATTTGTAAATCTAAATAAGTCGATAAAAATAAATAATCATTCATCATAAATAAATCATTCGTCAAAGATATTAAACATCAATAGAATGTAAACATCCATCCATGATAAACTAAATAAATCAAGCATTGAACTTAAATAAATCAACAAAGCATTGAAAATAAATTAAAGCATATAATAGTCTACATAATAAAATTTAAATAAAGCAATTAAAGATTCAAATTAGGGTTACTGTTTCTATTTAAAATTCTTTAATTAATACTTTAGGGTTTTGGAATTTTAGTATTATTTAGGGTTTGTAATTCTTAGTTACTGTAAACTTTAAGTGAATTAAAATGGATTAAAGTTTTATGATTTAAGGGATTGATAAGGTTCTTTAATTAACCAAATTACTGTTTGAGGAGCAAAATCATGAAATTAGGGTTTGGACACTTTAAAACATTTAGGTTCATGATTTACGGTTACTAGATCATTATTTTGTATTTACCATATTGAATTTTATTATTTAAATTTATAAGGTTTTAAGATTTTAAAGATTAGGATAGAGAAAAATTAGGTTTAAAGGTTTTAAGGGAATTGGGGTTTTTAGTGTTTCGGAGAATGGATTTGATTTTAGAATTTGGAAAAAAAAATTTATAGTTTTATGATGCTTTATGAAAATAAACAAAAGATTTAAAGTTTATAGAAACAGAAAAGATATTTTTTTAGGGCTTTTGGAAAGAAACAGATTCAATTTAGGGTTTTGAAAAATTGGAAAGCAAATTAGGGTTTTGATAAATTTTGAAACGATTTAAGGTTTTGAAAAGTTAGAAAGTAGATTAGGGTTTTAAGATTTTGAAGAAACAAAAACAACAATTTTAAGATTTTTGGAAAACAAAGAAACGAATTAAGGTTTTTAGGCTTTAGAAAAGGTAAATTAAGGTTCTAGGGTTTTTTGAAAGAGCCAATTGGATGATTCATGCTACTGTAAAGAAAAATAAATAAAGAAATTTATACCTCTGTTTGTTGGTTCCACCAAAAATTGTTTCTTGGATGAACAAGAACAAAGACAAGCTTTGCTGCCTTTGTTGAATTAAATTACTTGCTTGCTTCTTCCTCTCAAATCTCAAATTTCACTATTTGATCCAAGTCAGATTGCTCCTAGTTTTTGTTCCCAAATTTCGATCTAAATTTTTGGCTCCCCTTTCTGTGTTGTTTTAGTCCTTATTTATAGAAGATTTTTATGATTAATTTAGTTATTCACAGAATCTAACATTAATTAAAAAAAGGAAACCGAAACCTAATTGTATTTGGTTTCGAAAAAATTTGCGTCGGAAGAATTTTGCCGGAAAAAAAAACTGCTACGAAAAAATTGCTCTGGCAAAAAAAACTGCTGGGGAAAAATTACACTGGCAAAAAAGCTGCCGCAGGTGGCTGCGGCCTGCGGGGCGAAAATTGGCCTACAGGCCATATCGCCGCAACCCTTTTCGGTGATGAAATTTTTCATCGCCGATTTTTATTTTTATTTTTATTTATTTGTTTATTTTTATTATTATTTATTTATTATTAATAAAAATTAAATACTAAAGCAAATATTATTTAATTAAGATAACAAAAATTATTTTGGACTAATTAAAATATATCGGACAGCAAAAAAATTATTATGGACTAATTAAAATATATTGGACCGGACTGGGTCAAAAATTAAGGGTCTACACCAAATGTCATGTAAACATAACCAATGTATTCAAAATTTGTACATACCTCAAATAGCAACCCAAAGCAAGCTTAAACAACCTCCAACTCTATCTTTCCAACTTGCGCTTCACCACTTGGATGAAGCAAATCAACCTCCCTTAATGCTTAAACCAAATGTGATAGCAAATAATCATTTAGTATCACATTTAATGGCATTTCTAATATTAGACCATAATTAAGCATCACTCCAACAAATTTTTAAAAATTTAGCCTTTCCTTACTTTAACATTATAATTCCTTTCTATACCATTTAAATTAGTGTTTTAAGTTTATTTATATTATTAAAAACATATTTTAATACATTTAAACCATTTATATTACAAAAACACATTCTTATACACAAAACCCTAAAATGACATAACCTTCCCCATTGAAGGTTTTCCATTCCAACAAAATCCATTAATCATTTTAAGCTTATTTTCATCACTTTTAACACTAAACAATATGCTTAAACAAATAAAATCACACAATTCAACAACTTTGGAAAATTACTTTTCCAAAACCCTAAATCTCCACTTTCATTCTGAAACTCCAACCAAACACAACCAAATCCAATATTTGACTTTAAAATACTTGTTTATGCATCAAAACAACTCATTTGGAATCAATTTGCACAATTAAAGCTCATGTTTTCACAAACCCAAAAGTTCCATAACCCTAAATTATTTTTAGGATTTTTGGTTGTTCCCAAATTTAATGATTGTGAATCAACAGAGTTAATATTAAAGAGGCTCATGTAACCACTATTTGAATGTATGCAACCATCAGGAGAAACATCACACAAGTAAGCAAAATCAGACTTTATTGCGTTCATTTTGGAAAAGAAAACATCATCATTCTCATACAAAGCAGAAAAATTAAAATTAAACCCGAAGAAGTGTGTGTTTGGGGTTACCTTAGGCAAGTTGTTAGGACATGTGATTGGTCCAAATGGCATTGAGATTGACCCTGACAAGGTTAAGGCGATCAGGGATATGCCAGTCCCTAAGACAGAGAGAGAAGTTCAGGGGTTTATTGGCAGATTATAGTACATTAGCAGGTTTATAGCAAAGCTCACCACAATCTGTGAATCTATCTTCAAATTGCTTAAAAAGAATCAGCTAGTCATATGGAATGAAGAGTGTCAAAATGCCTTTGAGTGCATAAAGGAATATCTACTAAATCCACCTGTTTTGAAACCACCTAAACCTGGTAAACCCTTGTTACTATACTTAGCAGTAGAAGAAGAGTCAATAGGAGCCATGCTAGCCCAAGCAGATGAATCAGGGATTGAGCACGTAGTCTATTATTTGAGGAGAAAGCTCTTACCTTATGAAATTAAGTATAGTATCATTGAAAAGACATGTATAGCTGTGGTTTGGTGTAAACCCTTAATTTTTGATCCAGTCCGATCCAATATATTTTAATTAGCTCAAAATAATTTTTATGTTGTCCAATATATTTCAATTAGTCCAAAATAATTTTTGTATTATCTTAATTAAATAATATTTATTTTAGAAATTAGTTTTTATAATTAATAAAAAATAAATAATAATAATAATAAACAAATAAATAAAAATAAAAATCGGCGACGAAAAATTTCATTGCCGAAAAGGTTGGACGAAATGGCTAAAGCCATTTCTCTCCCGCAGCCTTTCCACGGCAATCCTCGCAGCAGCTTTTTCGCCAATAAAATTTTTCCGCAGCAGTTTTTTTTTTGCCAGTGAAATTTTTTCGACGTAATTTTTTCCAAAACCAAATTCTATTTTGTTTGAATTTCCTTTTTTTAATTAATGTTAGTTTTCATAAACAAGTTGAATTAATCATCGAAATTTTCTATAAATAAGACTAAAAAACAACACGAAAGGGGGAGGTGATCGAGTGAACTGAGAAAACTTTGAATTTATCGGACTAGGAGAAACCTTTGGCAGTGAAATCAGTCGGACTTTTTGAGAGAAGAATAAGCAACCAAAAAATCAATCCATCAAAGGCAGCCATCTTGCCTTTGTCCTTGTTCATCCAAGAAGTAATTTTTTGGTGGAACCAACAAACGAAGGTATGAATATCAAATCTTTTTTTTCTTTACAGTAGCTTGAATCATTAAACTCTTTCTTTTGATTCTAAAAACCTTAGAACCCTAATTTACTTTTTCTAAACCTTAGAAGCTTAAATCGTCTCCTCTATTTTCAAAAACCCTAAATTACTTTTTCTGTTTCTTCAAAATATCAAAACCCTAATCTACTTTCCAACTTTCCAAAACCTTAAATTGTTTTATTAATTCCCCAAAACCCTAATCTATTTTCTAATGTTTCAAAACCTTAAAACCCTAAATTTAACTTACAGCTTCTTAAAATCACATAAAGCTTTTATAAAACTATAAATTGTTTTTTCAAATTCTAAAATCAAATACATTCTCCGAAACACTAAAAATCCTAATTCAACTTCAAAACCAAGATAGTAACCCCAAACTCGATAACCTTAAACCCTAGTTTTCTTAAACCCTAATTCCCTTAAAGTCTTAAACCCTAATTTTTCTATATCCTAATCTTTAAAACCTTAAAACCTTATAAATCTAAATATTAAAATTCAATATAATAAATCCAAAATAATAATCCAGTAACCGTAATTCATAAACCTAATGTTTTAATATCCAAACCCTAATTTCATGATTTTTCCCCTCAAACCCTAATTTGGTTAATCAAAGAACCTTATCAATCCCTTAAATCATAAAACCTTAATCCATTTTAATTCCCTTAAAACTTACAGTAGCTTAAACCAATAAATTCTAAAACCCTAAACATTAAATAAAGAATCTTAAATAAAAAATAGTAGCCTTAATTTGTATATTTACTTTATTTATTTTTTAGATTTGATTGTGTAGTTCATTATATGCTTTGATTTATTTTATATGCTTTGATTTATTTAAGTTCAATGCTTGGTTTATTTAAATTATCATGGATGATTGTTTATTTTATATTTTGACTAATATCTTTGATGAATGATTTATTTATGATGAATGGTTATTTACTTTATCGATTTATTTTGATTTCCAAATATTGTAAGAGGTATGTTTCTACTTTGTGGGTACCTCATTAGTTAAATATCATGTAATTTAAATAAGCTTTTATATTTTAAGCCAATGTAAAGGGCATGTTTCTACCTTTTGGTGGGTGTCCTATTAGTTTAGGCATGGATGATGTAAGGGCATGTTTCCATCTTCGGATGGGTGTCCATTTATTTTCTTTGTTTGGACATTGTTTTGATTTTAATATAACGATGCTTTATTTCAATTGTTGCATGTAATATGGATAATATTTATACTTAAGAATTCTATAATATTAAGACCTATAAAGGAGGCCAGTTCCAATGAACCGGGTGTTGTGGGGGTGCTAGGCCATTTCTCACCTTTCCCACTCGTACCCAACTTTCCAAACCCATTAGGGGGTTGGGGATTCCTTAGTAATCGAGTCATCCACCCCTTTCTTATTTTCCCGGCCCGTCCGGGTGGCAACTCCATTTTCTCTGGACTTAGGTTCGTGTTCTCTAAGGCCCCAAGCCTAAACAGTGCTGAAGTCGCAAGAACCATTCCACCAGGAGTGGGGCGAAATCCCCGCTCACAGTGGCAACTCCACTGGGGATAAGAGAAGTTGATTCCATTTGTCTTTATATTATTCTATTATTTCTTATAATGATATTATCCATTGCATTATATTAGATTGCATCGTGTGCGTGAGTTAGGATGCCCGTGTTACCCATGTTGTGTTATGTAAGGGATACAATATTTTCACTCAAGGTATGGAGATCGAGCATGGCATAACCACTCATAGCCTCGTACCATTTGGTATATACTTGCTATGTGAACCTAAGTCTTTTTACCCAAAGACTAAAGCTTATGTAATTGGCCTAGATACTTTCCTTAGGTTTTTACCCCAAATGCTTGTTGTTTGACTATGGTTAATTTATCTTGGCTTAAATCATGGCTTATTTGGTTTGTTTGTTTTTTTCTAATGTGACCTAAATACATTGTGAGCTCAAAATAAATTTTTTTTCTTTAAAGTCCAAAAGACCCAAGCTATTTTCAAAACTTTTCAAGATGGTCTTTGGACATAAAATTTTTCTAAAAACAAATCAAAAATTCTTTTTCTCATGATCCAAATACTAAGCCCAAAATCCATTTTTTTTTTATCTTTTTACAATGGGCTTAGAAACAAAATTATTTTCATCCAACCTTTAAAAGAGCTTACAAATATTTAGGTCAATTACGAAATACCAAATATCAATTGTGAGCCTAGTTTATACTAAGAATAATTAATCATGGGCTTGTTTTTGGCATGAATCATTAGTTACTTTTTCAATTGAGAAATCTATTTATAATAAACCTCTTAATTTAGTTTTAATCCATTATAGCATAAAAGCTACGTTAGTTGGTTGAATGGATTAAAACCTAATTAATGGGAATTATCATGGACTGATTTCCATTTTTGAAAATATAACTATTGGTTGAAGAGTCCGAGGGAATTATTCGAAAAATAAGATACCCCATGTTGTTATTTTGTTAACCATATACCTAGGAAAAGAGACTCGCCATTCGTGTGTGGATGTTATAAGGTTAGAAGGAACGTCCTATTTGTCCTTGTTTGTCTATTGTTTGTGCATACATGCATACATGCATACATTTGAATCTCATATCATTGATCCTCTCTGGCTCACAACCCTGGATTATGACTGTTCAAAAGCTTATGACAATCCGACCTACGCTGGTAGAGAAGAAGCTAACAACGACTCAATCACTTGCTTACCAAAAATAATGGATCCCGAACAAATTCAAAAAATAGTGGATGATGCCCTCAATGCCATTATGGAAGAAATAAAAGAGGCCCTAGCTGAGACCATGAAGAACCAATTGACTGCAATTTTAGAAAATCACGCCGAAGCATATGCTAGCACTAAGAAGCCAAAGGACAAAGGGAAGACTAAAGTTGGTGAAGTGGTTTTTGATGATGAAAAGGTGATCATTGATGATGATGATGATTGGGCTCAATACTACCAAGATCCTCAAGACAAGAAGAAAGAACCGAAGATTGGTGAAAGATCAACTATGGAGAAAATGAAAACTTCAGATGTTGAAAAGATGATTGCATACTTAGAAAAGAAATTTAAGAAGAAATTAAAAACTGAAGAAATGTCCAAAGTTGAAAAATTATTTGACCTAGATGAAGAAGTTCCGTACAAGTTCAAGATGCCATCTTTTGCTAAGTTTGATGGAACCCGAAATCCTCATCTCCATGTGGAGCAATATATCACCGCCATGCAGTCTGCTCGAGCTACTAAGGCTCAAACTCTAAGGTACTTTATGCTCTCATTGGACCATGTTGTCCAAAATTGGTTTAATACCTTAGATGATGGAACACAAAAGAGCTGGAATTTGCTATACAAGGCCTTCATCCATCAATATGGATATAATGTCAAAATGGAAGTTACCTTAATGGAAGTGGAGTCCATTAGACAAAGGCCAAATGAACATTTTGTGGACTATGTGAAGACATGGAGAAATAAGGTTGCTTTGCTCAAGAAAAGGCCCAATGATTCTGATCAAATAAGGATGATTGCGAGAGGGGTGTTGCCTAGTCTTCGTGAAAGAATGTCTCACACCCATATAAGGGAATTCAAAGATCTTCTCCAAGCTGGTCTACAAATTGAAGAATGGGAAAGAGAGAAAAACTACTTTTCAATAAGAATGAATGAGAAAGGGAATTATCAGCCTAGCAATCAAAGCACGCAAAAAGAAGTTGATGTCAATACAACTGGTCAAGCAAATAGAAGGGAGTTTTCAGATCTGGGAAAGCCTTTGTCTTGGGTCTTCAACAAACTACAAAAGAAGGGACTATTACAGCCATTGGCCCCTCGACCTTTGCCGAATCCTTTACCCCCAAAATTTAATACTAAAGCCTTTTGTGAGTTTCATCAAACACAAGGACATGAGACAGACAAATGCTTGTGACTAAAACATGAGATACAGAATCTAATCGACAGTGGTAAATTACCTAAAACAGACAAGCCTAATACCAAGAGCAATCCTTTGCCTAAATTTGGAAGAGTACCTCCACCGGCAACCTTCATGGTAGGAAAAGGATTGGAAGAAGATTTTGTTTTATCATCCTTTTAAGATGAAGATATTAAAGATGTGAAAGGAAAAGAAGCTTAACACAATAAACTTTCTTAGCTTGAATGTTGCTTTTCAATTTTGCTTTCTTTAATATTTAATTTGAACAATCGTATTTTTCAAATTTAAATTTATTTGAATAAATTATTTTCATTAAAATTTTTGTTGGTCTTTGCTCATTTTGGTGCTCAACCAATGAGGAATCTAGCTTGATATTTATAAATTAATGTATCTAGGCATCATGATTTGAATGACATTATTAGATAAGGGAATTACTCTATATCATTGAATTGTGTATGCTTACTTAGAGAGGGCTCCTGCATAATTACCTTTGTCTAGGTCCTAGTCAGTCTTCGAACATACTTTGACAAACTTTCGAGGCGAAATTGAACTCTGCTTATTTAAGAGAGAAATGATCTAGGCATTGTTTGACGAGCCAACAACTAGTATCCACCCAATTAAATATCAATCCCTAGTTGTCCTTTTGAGCCTTCATAAAATTTTAGCTTTCTTTTCATTGGCTTACAAACCCCAACAACCTACCCTGAGCTGTTGTGTTAATTTGGACAAATCTTATGATCACTAAGATGAAGAAGCAAGAAGATCAAAGAAAGGAATGAATAGTCAATACCATGAAGATAGTTGAAGTTCTCAAAACCATAAAGGTAGTTAAAGTTTTCTTAATATCTCTAATATATCAAGACAACATCACAGTAACAAATGATTTATCCCTGTTAAAGAAGATTTATGTCACTCCACTCATCCATTATTGGAAGCCCAAGTTAGTACAAACAAGACAACTCTTTTAGAGCTAGAACCAAAAAAAAGAAAAAAAAAAGAAGAGAAAAAAAAGAAGAAAAAGAAAAGAAAAAAAAGAAAAGGACAAAAGGACAAAACAAAAAAGAAGAAAAAAGAGAAAAGAAGAAAAAAAATAAAACGCAAAACGGTTCAGAAATCCAACTGAGTTCTCTTTTACCTAAAGCAGCAAAAGGCTTCCATTTGGGTAATAAGGACATTTTGACTTGAATTGGTCCAACCCAATTAAAGATTCGATCAAAATCAGAGGAAAAGGAGATAGACCATCCAGTGCTTAAAAGTTATGTACTTGACAGTCCTACAAGGAAGAAGAACGAAATGATAAAATGCTCAGAGAAAGGGAAGAGTAAGGAAAATAAAGAGAAAGAAAAGGGAAGAGTAAGAAAAATAAAGAAAAGGGAGAAGAAGAAAAAAATGAATTTGGGAACCAAACTTTTTGCAAGGGCAAAAACTGTCCTAATCAAGATCCAGATTAATGCCAAGAAGATAGAAGGAATTTGGAGTGTAGCAAGATTGCCTCAAAGCTGCCTAAAATTCAAACAAGAAATTTATAGTGTGAGGGTTTGTCCATTGTGTCACATAAGCTCCTATCTCAAAATGGCCTTCATTTAACCCATGTCCCTCATAGACCCCATTTTAAGCCTATCAAAGACCTGTTGATCTCTCTTGTTAGGTAGAGTCTATTAGTGGAGATAGTTTGGATAAGTATGCATATGAGATAGACAGTATTTAAACTCAATGAAACCTTTGGCCAAGTAATGTGTAGTGCAACAGTTCTTGGTTAAATAGAAATGATTCCCGAGTTTAGTATGGTAACTAGGGTTGTCATTTTATAGATATGTTAATTTGGAAAATCAAGTTCTGAGGTGCATTGACATTAATTTGGCAAAGCCAACATTTGATTTCAAAATCAAAATTCAAAAAAAAAATCAAAAAAAAAAAAAAGAGTTTTGTCATACAAAGCCTTCAAGTTAAGGGAAGTATGTTGAACCTCCAAAGGACATTGGGTAAAGGAAATGATTATTGGCAAGGTCATGAAGAAGCTATCAACTGACATGATGAAACATAGTTTAAAAAGGATGTACCCCTGACTCTACAACTTGGGATCTCCACCACTCATGTTTTCAACATCTTGAAGATAAAATCCACAAATGCAAAGCTTTTGATCATTCCAATGCAAGACTTGAACGAGCATCAAAAAGGAACCAATGAGAACACTTCTGCTGATCACCTCGGTCTGTGAGTCAATGGAATGACTGTAAGTATTATTCATGCATATCATGCATGCATGAGCATATCACATCGCACTTTTTTGTCTTGTATTGTCTATTCCTTTTCAAAGTAAACAGCAAATACCTTGCGAAGTAAATAATCAAAAGAAGATATTGAATCAAGGGGGCATGGAAAGCCTATTTGCTTGTGAAAGTTCCAGTAATCTTGCAAAGAGAAGAAATACATGCTTATGCGAAGAACTAGACGGCAAAAACATCAATCAGAGCCCGCATAGAAAAATCATGGGTTTGAGCCTACACAGAGGGCAACGCTTCTCCTTTTCAATTTTTGAGCTTATGCATAAACAAAATATTTTGAATATCTTGCCACGTAGGGGGCAAGGAGAAGATATGAAGGCTAGCTAAAAAGGCTGAATTTTTTTGTTCATGTTTAATTAATGAACAAGAAAGAGAATTCTCAAAAGAATAAAAAAATCATCATCAATCAAAAGAAAAAATTAGAATAAAAATGCAAAAGACATAAGGTCAATCCAGCTAAAAGAGCTGAAGCCAGGGTAAAGACCCAATTTTCAATGGATACAGATCCATGTTTCAAGGGTAAAGACCCGATCTCTAATGGATAAAGATCCATGTTTCAAGAGTAAAGACCCAATTTCCAATGGATAAAGATCCATGTTTCAAGGGTAAAGATCCGATTTCCAATGCATAAAGATCCATGTTTCAAGTGTAAAGACCCGATTTCCAATGGATAAAGATCCATATTTCAAGGGTAAAGGCCCGATTTCCAATGGATAAATATCCATGTTTCAAGGGTAAAGACCCGATTTTCAATGGATAAAGATCCATATTTCAAGGGTAAAGACCCAATTTTCAATGGATAAAGATCCATATTTCAAAGGGTAAAGACCCAAAATCTGAAGGATAAAGATCCTTGTTTCAAGGGTAAAGACCCGATTTCAAATGGATAAAGATCCATATTTCAAGGGTAAAGACCCAATTTCCAATGGATAAAGATCCATGTTTCAAGGGTAAAGACCCAATTTCTAATGGATAAAGATCCATGTTTCAAGGGTAAAGACCCGATATCCAATTGATAAAGATCCATTTTTCAAGGGTAAAGACCCGATTTCTAATGGATAAAGATCCATTTTTCAAGGGTAAAGACCTAATTTCTAATGGATAAAGATCCATTTTTCAAGGGTAAAGACCCGATCTCCAATGGATAAAGATCCATGTTTCATGGGTAAAGACCCAATCTCCAATGGATAAATATCCATGTTCCTAGGTTAAAGACCCAATTTCCAATAGATAAAGATCTATTTTTGGTGGATAAAGACCCACAATTCATAAAAATGGAACAACCAGTTAGGCCAGAATTCTCAGCTGATAAAAGGTCAGTCAAATCAAATTCAAGCTCGGGTCCAAGTACCCAATCTCAAGTCCAAGTATCCAAATCAAATTTAAGCTCGGGTCCAAGTACCCAATCTCGGGTCCAAGTACCCAAATCAAATCAATCTCGGGTCCAAGTACCCAATCCCTGGTCTAACTACCCAAATCAAATCAATCTCAGGTCCAAGTACCCAATCCCGAGTCCAAGTACCCAAATTCAATCTAATCTTGGGTCCAAGTACCCAAATCAAATCAATCTCGGGTCCAAGTACCCAATCCGGGGTCCAAGTACCCAAATTCAATCTAATCTTGGGTCCAAGTACCCAAATCCAATTCAATCTCGGCTCCAAGTACCCAATCTCGGGTCTAAGTACCCAAATCAAATTCAATCTCGGGTCCAAGTACCCAAATCAAATTAATCTTGGGTCCAAGTACCCAATCCCATGTCCAAGTACCCAAATTCAATCTAGCTCGGTCCAAAACCTAAATTATCCTTAGGTCCAGAACCTAAAATCTCTTCTAAGTCCAGAACTTAGCACGGGTCCAGAACCCAAATTATCCTTAGTTCCAGAATCTAGAATCTCTTCTAAGTCTAGAACTTAGCTTGAGTCCAGAACCCAAATTATCCTTAGGTCCAGAACCTAGAATCTCTTCTAAGTCCAGAACTTAGCTAGGGTCCAGAACCCAAATTATCCTTAGGTCCAGAACCTAGAATCTCTTCTAAGTCCAGAACTTAGTTTGGATCCAGAACCCAACTTACCCTTAAGTCCAGAACCTAGAATCTATTCTAAGTTTAGAACTTAGCTCTGGTCCAGAACCCAATGTAGACCCTTAATTTTTTACCTAGTCCAATTCAATATATTTTAATTAGTCCAAAATAATTTTTGTGTTGTCCAATATATTTTAATTAGTCCAAAATAATTTTTGTTATCTTAATTAAATAATATTTGCTTTAGTATCTAATTTTTATTAATAAAAAATAATAATAATAAACAAAAAATAATAAGAGTTGCGGAGAAATGGCCTTAGGACATTTCGCTCGCAGGATTTTCCTGCGGACGAAATGGCCCGCATGCCAATTTTTTCCAGCAACCCGCAGCCAGCTGCTGCAGCTTTTTTGCCAGCGCAATTTTTCCGCAGCAGTTTTTATTTGCCAGCGCAATTTTTCCGCAGCAATTTTTTTTTGCCAGCGAAATTTTTCCAACGCAAATTTTTCCGAAACCAAATACAATTAGGTTTCGGTTTCCTTTTCTTAATTAATGTTAGATTCTATGAATAACTAAAATTAATCATAAAAATCTTCTATAAATAAGGACTAAAACAACACGGAAAAGGAGGAAAAATTGGAGACCGAAATTGAGGAGGAAAACTTTAAATTTTAAGAATTCCTTCTGGCAGTGAAATCGAATAGACTTATTGGGAGAGGCAAACAAGCAATTTAATTCATCAAAGGCAGCAAAGCCTTCTTAATTTTTGGTGGAACCAACAAACGAAGGTATGAATTTCTTTATTTGTTTCATTAATTTACAGTAGCTTCATCACTCAAGATTGAAAATTACTGTTTCTATTTATTTTGATTCAAAAAACCCTAGAACATTAATTTACCTTTTCTAAAGCTTAAAAACCTTAATTTGTCTCTTTGTTTTTCAAAAATCTTAAAATTGTTGTTTTTGTTTCTTCAAAATCTTAAAACCCTAATCTGCCTTCCAATTTTCCAAAACCATAAATTGAATTCTGTTTCTTTCCAAAAATCCTAAAAAATATCTTTTTTGTTTCTATAAACCTTAAATCTTTTTGTTTATTTTTATAAAGTTTCATAAAATTATCAATTGATTTTCAAATTCTAAAATCTAATGCATTCTCCAAAACCCTAATTCTAAAATTCTAAAACCCTAATTCAACTCCAAAACCCAAAATAGTAAACCCTAAACTAACTAACACTAAACCCTAATCCTTTAAACCTTAAAATCTTATAAACCTAAATATTCAAATTCAAACACAGTAAGCCTAAAACAACAATCCAGTAACTGTAAATCATAAATATAATGTTTTAAAGTGTCCAAACCCAAATTTCATGATTTCACTCCTCAAACACCAATTTGTTTAATTAAAAAACTTTATCAACCTCTTAAATTATAAAACTTTGCTCCATTTCAATTCCATTAAAATTTACAGTAGCTTAAACCCATAAATTTCAAAACCCTAAATACATTAAATAAAGAATCTTAAATAGAAACAGTAGCCCTAATTTGAATCTTTACTTGCTTTATTCAATTTTATATTTGATTATGCTTTAATTTACTTTTACTGCTTTGTTGATTTATTTAAGTTCAATACTTGATTTATTTATTTTATCATGGATGGATGTTTACATTCTATTGATGATTAATATCTTTGAATGATTTATTTATGATGAATGGTTATTTACTTTTATCGATTTTTTTAGATTTCCAAATGTTGTAAGAGGTATGTTTCCACTTGGTGGGTACCTCATTAGTTAAATATCATGTAATTTAAATTGCTTTTCTATTTTAGAAGCAATGTAAAGGACATGTTTCTACCTTTCGGTGGGTGTCCTATTTAGGCATGGATTATGTAAGGGCATGTTTCCATCTTCTGATGGGTATCCATTTATTTGTTTTGCTTGGACATTGTTTTGATTTTTGATATAACGATGCTTTATTTCAATTGTTGCATTTAATATGGATAATATTGTTATACTTAAGAATTTTATAATATTAAGACCTGTAAAGGAGGTCGGTTCCAATGAACTGGGCATTGTGGGGGTGCTGGGCCATATCTCACCTTCCCCACATGTACCCAACTTTCCGAACCCATTAAGGGGTTGGGGACTCCTTATGAATCGAGTCATCAACCCCTTTCTTTTTCCCGACCTGTTCGGGTGACGAATCCATTTTCTCCGGATTTAGGTCCGTGTTCTCTAAGGCCCCGAGCCTAAATAGTGCCAAAGTCGCAAGAACTATTCCACCAGGAGTGGGGGCAAAAATCCCCGCTCATAGTGGCGACTCCACTAGGGATAAGAGAAGTTAATTTCGTTGGTCTTTATATTATTCTATTCTTTCTTATAATGATGTTATCCATTGCATCATCTTATATTGCATCGTGTGCATGAGTTAGGACGCCCGTGTTACCCGTGTTGTGTTATGTAAGGGATACCATACTTTCACTCAAGGTTTGGAGATCGAGCATGGCATAACCACTCATAGCCTCGTACCATTTTGTATATACTTGCTATGGGAACCTAAGCCTTTTTACCCAAAGACTAAAGCTCATGTAATTGGCCTAGGTACTTTCCTTAGATTTTACCCCAAATGCATGTTGTTTGACTATGGTTAATTTATCTTGGCTTAAATCATGGCTTATTTGGTTTGTTCTTTTTCTAATATGACCTAAGTACATTGTAAGCGCAAAATAAACTTTTCTCTAAATCCAAAAGACCAAAGCTGTTTTCAAAATGGTCTTTGGACATAAAATTTTTCTAAAAATAAATCAAAAATTCTTTTGTTCATGGCCCAAATACTAAGCCCAAAATTCATTTTTTCTAAAATATTTTTACAATGGGCTTAGAAACAAAATTATTTTCATTCAACCTTTTCTTACAAAGAGCTTGCAAAATATTTAGGTCAATTACGAAATACCAAAAATCAATTGTGAGCCTAGTTTATACTAAGAATAATTAATCATGGGCTTGTTTTTGGCATGAACCATTAGTTACTCTTTTCAAGTGAGAAATCTATCTATAATAAACCTCTTAATTTAGTTTTAATCCAATATAGCATGAAAGCTACTATAGTTGGTTGAATGGATTAAAACCTAATTAATGGGAATTACTATGAATGGATTTCCATTTTTGAAAATATAACTATTGGTTGAAACGTTCGAGGGAAATATAAGAAAACAAAGTACCCCATGTTAGTATTTTGTTAACCATATACCTAGGAAAAAGAGACTTGCCATTCGTGTGTGGATGTTATAAGGTTGGAAGGAGCGTCCTAATTATCTTTCTTTTTTTATTGTTTGTACATAGATGCATACATGCATACATTTGCATCTCATATCATTAATCATTTCTGGCTCACAGCCCTGGATTACGATAGTTCAAAAGCTTACAACAATCCGACCTACACTGGAGATAAAGAATCTAGCAACGACTCAATCAATTGCTCACCAAAAATAATGGATCCCAAACAAATTCAAAGAATGGTGGATGATGCCCTCAACGCCAAGATGGAAGAAATAAAAGAGGCCCTAGCTAAGACCACGAAGAACCAATTGACTACAATCTTAGAAAATCATGCCAAAGCATCTGCTAGCACTAAGAAGCCAAAGGACAAAGGAAAGATGAAAGTTGGTGAAGTGGTTTTCGATGATGAAAAGGTGATCATTGATGATGATGATGATTGGGCTCAATACTACCAAGATCCTCAAGACAAAAAGGAGCTGAACGTTGTTGAGAAGGCAACTTTTGAAAAGACTAAAAATTCTGATGTTGAAAAGATGATCGCGGATTTAAAAAAGAAATTTGAGAAGAAACTGAAAACCAAAGAAATGTCCATGATTGACAAATTATTTGAGCTAGATGAAGAAGTTTTGTACAAGTTCAAAATGACATCTTTTGCGAAGTTTGATGGAACCAAAAATCCTCATCTCCATGTGAAGCAGTATATCACTGCCATGCAGTCTGCCCGAGCTACTAAGGCTCAAACTCTAAGGTACTTCATGCTCTCATTGGACCCTGTTGTCCAAAATTGGTTCAATACCTTGAAAGAAGGAACACAAAAGAGTTGGGATCTGCTATACAAGGCCTTCATCCAACAATATGGTTAAAATGTTGAAATGGAAGTTACCTTAATGGAAGTTGAGTCCATTAGGCAATGACCAAATGAGAATTTTGCAGATTATGTGAAAAGGTGGAGAAATAATGCCGCTTTGCTCAAGAAAAGGCCCGATTAATCTGATCAAATAAGGATGATTGTGAGAGGGGTGTTGCCTAGTCTCCATGAAAGGATGTCTCACACCTTTATAAGGGATTTCAAAGATCTTCTCCAAGCTGGTCTACAAATTGAAGAGTGGGAAAGGGAGAAAAATCATTTTTCAATAAGAAGGAATGAGAAAGGGAACTACCAGTCTGGAAATCAAAGCACACAAAAAGAAGTCGGTGTTAATACTACTAACCAAAGAACAAGAAGGCAATTTTCAGAATTAGGCAAACCGATATCTTGGGTTCTCAATAAACTTCAAAGAAAGGGATTGTTACAACCCTTAAATCCTCGCCTTTTGCCTAACCCTCTCCCACCTAATTTTGACACTAAAGCATTTTGTCAATTTCATCAAATGCAAGGGCATGACACGGATATATGTGTGAGGTTGAGACATGAGATCCAAAATTTAATTAATAGTGGAAAGCTGCTCGAGCCCAACGAGCCTAACACCAAAGATAATCCATTACCCAAGTTCAATAAAGTACCTCCACCGACAACCTTCATGGTGGGAAAAGGATTGAAAGAAGATTTTGTCTTATCCTCTTTTCAAGATGGAAATATTGAAGATGTGAAAGGAAAAGTGGCTTAACTCAATAAACTTTCCTTAGCTTGAATGTCACTTTTCAAGTTTACTTTCTTTAACATTTAATTGGAATTATCATGTTTTTCAAATTTAAATGTTGATTGAATAAATTACTTTCATCAAAATTTTTGTTAGTCTTTGTTCATTTTGGTGCCCAGCCGATGAGGAACCTAGCTTGATGTTTATAAATTAATGTGTTTACATCATGACTTGAATGACTTTACTAGTTGAGGGAATTGCTCTATAGCATTGAGTTGTGTATGATTACTTAGAGAGGGCTCCTGCATAATTACCTTTGTCTAGGTCCTAGTCAGTCTTAGAACATGCTTCGACAAACTTTCGAGGCGAAATTGAACTCTACTTATTTAAGGGAGAAATGATCTAGGCATTGTTTGACGAGCCAACAACTAGTATCCACCCTATTAAATATCAATCTCTAGTTGTCTCTTTAAGCCTTCATAAATTTTAGCTTTCTTTTAATTGGCATATAACCCCAACAACCTACCCTGAGCTGTTGTGATACTTTTGACAAGTCTTATGATCACTAAAATGAAGAGGCAAGAAGATCAAAAGAAAGCAATGATTAGTCAAGATCATGAAGATAGTTGAAGCTCTCAAGACCATAAGAGTAGTTGATGTTCTCAAAACCATAAGGGTAGTTGAAGTTCACTTAATATCTCCAATATATCAAGACAACATCAAAGTAATAAATGATTTATCCCTGTTAAAGAAGATTTATGTTACTCCACTCATCCATTATTGGAAGCCCAAGTTAGTGCAAACAAGACAACTCTTTTAGAGCTAGAACCACAAAAAAAAAGAGAAAAAGAATAAAAGAAGAAAAAAAGAAGAAAAAAAAAGAAAAGGAAAAAAAAGAAGAAGAAAAAAAAATAAAACCTAGAAAGGCCGTTCAAAAAGCCAACCGAGTTCCCTTCTACCTAAGACAACAAAAGGCTTGCGTTTGGTTTATAAGGACAAATTGGCTTGACTTGGTCCAACCTTACCAAAGATTCAATCAAAATCAAAGGAAAAGGGAGAAAGACTATTCAGTTCTTGAAAATTTTGTACTTAACAGTCCTACAAGAAAGAAGGACAAAATGATAGAAGAAAGGGAAGAGTAAGGAAAGAGAAAGAAGAGGAAAGAGTAAGAAAAATAAAGAGGAAAGAAAAGGGAAAAGAAGAAAAGAAATGAATTTGGGTCTTAAACTTTTTGCAAGGGCGAAGACTATCCTAATCAAGATCCAGATTAATGCCAAGAAGACAGAAAGAATTTAGAGTCTAGCAAGATTGCTCCCAACTGCCTGAAGTTCAAACAAGAAATTTGTAGTGTGAAGGTTTGTCCATTGTGTCACATCAGGCCCAACTTACAAATAGGTTTCATTTAACCAGTGTCCCTTATAGACCCCATTTCAAGCCTATCAAAGACCTGTTGATCTCTCTTGGTAGGTAGAGTCTATTAGTGGAGATAGTTTGAATAAGCATGTATATGAGATAGACAATATTTAAATTCAATGAGACCTTTGGCAATGTAATGTGTATGTGCCTATCTGAAGTGCAACAATTCTTGCTTAAATAGAAATGATTCCCAAGTTTAGTACGATAACTATGGTTGTCATGTTATAGATATGTTAATTTGGAAAAATCAAGTCCTGAGGTACATTGACATTCATTTGGCAAAACCAACATTTGATTTCAAAATCAAAATTCAAAATAAAAAATATTTTTGCATACAAAGCCTTCAAGTTAAGAGAAGTTTCTTAAATAGTCGAACCTCATTGGGCAAAGGAAATGATTGCTGGCAAGATTATGAAGAAGCTACCAACTGACATGTTGAATGGATGTATCTCTACTATTTGGGGCCTCCATTGTTCATGTTCTCAATATCTCGAAGCATCCTGTCATTCCAAAGCAAAACTTGAATGGGTATCTGAAAGGAGTCAATGAAAACACTTCCAATGATCACTTTGTGAAGCAAAGAATCAAAAGAAGATATCGAACAAGGGGGGGATAAAAGGTCCATTGCTTGAGAAAGGAAGAAATACATGCTTGTTTGATAAGTTAGACAATATACAATCATTAACCAAAGCCGCATAGAAAAAATCATGTAACACCCCCACATTCAATACATGCACACTACAAACACCACAATGTAGTATACATGCACTAAACATAGAGATGCTACGGATTTTCTTAACATTCAAAACATTTTAAACGATACCATAATCTTTCAATTGTATACATTATAGAAAATAAGTGACTAGCTTGTAATATAAAACAAAAATAGATATATAGATACATTTAATTAATACGCAGCGGAGTTTATAAAATATTTACATATATGAAACATTTAAATCCATATTTACAAATGTGCATATATTTACATTATAAATATTACTTTACAAAATATAAAGAAGTAGTACATGATTGGCAAATCTCTTCTGATCTTTAAGTTCCCAAAATCAACCCTTCAAGGTCTACTCTCACTCGGTCTCAATGAACTCTCGGGTTCAACTCTATTACCTGCGCGATTAAACACTATCGCGCTAAGCCAAGGGCTTAGTAAGACAAAACATGCTAATGTCATGCTTTAGTGCAATGCAATGTCAATTCTCAATCCATATTATACAGGTAACATTATATATGCAAAGCTAACAACATACCTTTACATTTCATAATTCAATATATGTAGACATATCACATTTCAACATCTTTTCATATACCTCATTAATTACTCATTAAACCATTCATGAGCAACACTAAACAAAGACAAACATGGGCCCAAGACACACTAATATGCCATTCAATTTTCAGAGTTAATGCTTTGGTTTTGTTATCACATTTATCAATATCATATACCCAACTAGGCTTCAAGTATTAGGTTCAACCAAGCTTCAAGGGGAGCAAAGCATGCTAAGCTTCAACCCAACTTGGCTTCAAGAACCAACACAACCTAGCTTCAAGGGTGGTAACATCTCAATTAGGCTTCAAGGATTCAATCCAACCTAACTTCAAGAGATTGTTACACTTATTAGGCATGCCACCAACCACAAACTCTGAAAATGGAATAACACATTAGCCACACAATTCATTTATTATTTAGTCATCATTTCCATTCTCAATTCTCATCAACATTTAGGCAAACATGCCTTATTTCTTTCAATTGCATCATCATAGCCAATCACAATGGCTTTGCATCACATTTCACATCTCAATTCATATTATGCATATAGCATTTCAAAATACATTATCCATCTCACACATTATCATTTACAAAATTCACATTGCATAGTACAAACCCTAGTTCATGTAGTATCATATGCATTTCAATTGAAAGTTCAAACTCAATCATGTATGAAGAACAAAACCCAAACACAGTAACCAACACACCCAAGGGACACGGCCAAGCTTGTGGCTGTGTGTCCCAAAACAAATTGGCAGTGACAGACACAGGCATGGGACACGGCCGTGTCCTCTCCAAAATATCACACACACGGCCAAATTTCCATGGACTTGGCCGTGTCTCTCCAAAACATCAAGTCTTGGCCGTGTCTCTTCTTTGGTTTTGGCCGTGTCACTCATGAATAACCCTAACCAAAGCCAACACTCTTCTAAATGCATTCTAACACATTATACACAACAATAATCTCATTCAAATGGTTCTAATCAACATTATTAACACATATCTTACATATTCATCACATTAATCACCTTAACAATATATTAACACTTATCTCCTCAAGACCCTAAAACCACCCTTCTTCTCCATCTTTCAAAAATCAACTTACTTCTTTCATCAATTCGTCCTTAAAATCCAAGATCAAACTAATCAAACACACTTAAGTATAACAAAATCAATCAACACACTCTTAGATCATCTATCAAATCCACATATCATTTCAAACAAGCAAAAGATCTAAAAGAAAACTTACCAAAGCTATAAACTTCTTGAATCAACACTTGATCACTTCAATCTTCCTTCAATTTGAGTTCAACACATCAAGATCCTCTCTTCACCTCTTGCTTTCCTTTGTCTTTGGAGGAGCCATCCACTACCATCAAGAAGAAGAGAAAATGATGAAGAAACAAAGTCAATTTCTCTTTTAAATCTCCACCAAGTGATTTTAACAAGACAATTACCAACATACCCTCATCCATTTAACTAGCCTCTTGTCTCTTATAAGCCCATTATAGTAATTTCACATGCCACATAAAAAAATATCCTCTTGCTTTGACCAACCCTTTTGACTTAGGTATATGTTAATTATATCATCATATAAACAACATATAAACTTGTCTCTAAACCCTCTTTCTTTCCCAAAACAAATATACATAAGCATTCTCTTCTCAATTCCTTTTCTTATCACTTAATATATACATTCAATCACATTTTAAATCAACAACAACAACAACAACAACAAAAACAAAACTTCTAGGGCATACATGAGGATATTACAATTCTCCCCCTCTAAAAAGAAATTTCGTCCTCGAAATTACCTGATATCAAGGCTGAAACAACTGAGGATATTGCTCTCGCATCGATTGTTCACTTTCCCAAGTTGCTTCTTCCTTTGCATAGTTCTTCCATAGAACCTTCACCAATGGCACTCTCTTGTTCCTCAATTCTTTCACTTCATGTGCCAAAATAGCAACTGGTTCTTCCTCAAATGTCAAATCTGAGCTCACTTCGATAGACTCAATTGGCAACACGTGAGATGGATCCGATCTGTATCTTCTCAACATAGAAACATGAAATAAATTATGAATACGATCCAACTCAGGTGGCAAAGCGAGTCGATAAGCAACTGGCCCAATCCTTTCTAGAACTTCAAACGGTCCAATGAAACGAGGACTTAATTTCCCTTTTCGACCGAACCTCAAGATCTTCTTCCAAGGAGACACTTTCAAAAATACCTTATCTCCAATATCAAACTCTATGTCTCTTCTTTTCAGATCTGCATAAGACTTCTGTCGGTCTGAAGCTGCTTTTAACCTGCCCCGAATCAACTTCACTTTCTCTTCAGTTTCTTTAACCAAATCAGGCCCAATTAACTTACTTTCCCCAAGTTCATTCCAACACAGCGGTGTCCTACACCGTCTACCATACAGTGCTTCGAATGGTGCCATACCAATGCTGGATTGGTGACTGTTGTTATAAGCAAACTCCACAAGTGGTAGAAATCTGTCCCAACTTCCAGAGAAATCAATAACACAGCTTCTCAACATATCTTCAATAATCTGAATCACCCTCTCTGACTGTCCATCCGTCTGTGGATGAAAAGCAGTACTGAAATGCAGTCGAGAACCCAAAGCACTATGCAAACTCTTCCAAAATCTTGAAGTAAACCTGGGATCTCGATCAGACACTAAAGAAGTTGGAACCCCATGCAACTTCACAATCTCATGAATATACAGCTCAGCCAACCTCTCCAAAGAGTAATCCATCCGAACTGGAAGGAAATGAGCTGTCTTAGTCAATCTATCCACAATCACCCAAATGGCATCATGCTTCCTTTGTGTCAATGGCAAACTAGACACAAAATCCATTGTCACTCTTTCCCACTTCCATTCAGGCACTAACAACGGTTGAAGCAACCCGGTTGGAACTTGATGCTCTGCTTTTACCTTCTGACAAGTGAGACATTTCGATACAAACTCAGCAATGTCTCTCTTCAACCCAATCCACCAGTAATGCTGTCTCAAATCATGATACATCTTAGTATTACCCAGATGCATAGCAAACACTGACTGATGTGCTTCTTCCAAAATGATCCTTTTCAAATCAGCATCATCGGGTACACACAATCTGTTCTTAAACCAGAGACTTCCATCACTTTTCACAATAAAATCTCTACTCTTCCCATTCTGACAATCTGAAATAATCTTCTGAATCTTCTTATCAGCCAACTGAGCCTCTTTAATCTGATCCAACAAAACTGGTTTCACATGCAACTGTGCTAACAATGCACCATCATCACAAGATACAAAACTAGCACACAATGCTCTCAACTCAACAAGCAACGAGAGCGAGTAAAAAGTTAAACCAGCTAAAGACTTTCGAATCAAGGCATCAGCAACAACATTTGCTTTACCTGGATGATAATCAATCAAGCAGTCGTAGTCTTTAATCAATTCCAACCATCTCCTCTGTCGAAGATTGAGCTCTTTCTGAACTCCCAAATACTTCAAACTCTTGTGATCAGTGTAGATGAAACATATCTCCCCAAACAGATAGTGGCGCCAAATCTTCAATGCAAACACAATGGCTGCCAATTCCAAATCATGGGTCGGATAATTAAGCTCATGCGGTTTCAACTGTCTAGATGCATAAGCTATAACTTTACCTTCCTGCATCAGCACACAACCCAAACCACTATGTGAAGCATCACTGAAAATCACATATGGTTTGCCTTCCACAGGTAAAGTAAGAACAGGCGCTTGAGTCAGCATATCTCTCAACTGCTCAAAGCTAGCCTGACACTGATCCGACCATACAAATCTCACTCCCTTACGAAGCAATCTGGTGAGTGGAGTAGCTATCAAAGAAAATCCTTTCACAAACCGTCGGTAATAGCCTGCCAAACCCAGAAAACTTCTAACTTCAGTCACAGACTTGGGTGGACTCCAATTCAGAATAGCTTCAACTTTACTCGGATCAACTCTAATGCCTTCTGCTGAAACAATATGTCCGAGAAAAGTGACTTGATCCAACCAGAACTCACACTTCGACAATTTGGCAAACAACTGCTTCTCTCTCAAAATCTGCAGCACAATCCGCAAATGCTTGTCATGTTCCTCTTTATTTCGCGAATACACCAGAATATCATCAATGAAGACCACTACAAACTGATCCAGATAGGGCCTAAACACCCTATTCATCAAATCCATAAAAGTTGCAGGTGCATTCTTCAGACCGAAAGGCATAACTAGAAATTCATAATGCCCATACCTGGTCCGGAAAGCTGTCTTCGGAACATCTTCAGCTCTGACTCTCAGCTGATGGTACCCAGATCTCAGATCAATTTTAGAAAACACTGACGCTCCCTTCAATTGATCAAAGAGATCATCAATTCTAGGCAAAGGATATTTATTTTTAATAGTCACCTTGTTCAATTGCCTATAATCGATGCACAATCTCATAGTACCATCCTTCTTCTTCACAAATAGCACAGGAGCTCCCCAAGGAGAAACACTGGGGCGAATAAATCCTTTATCCAACAACTCCTGTAATTGCACTTTCAACTCCCTCAATTCTGCTGGTGCCATTCTATACGGAGTAATAGAGATAGGAGTGGTATCAGGCAACAATTCAATACCAAACTCCACTTCTCTCTCAGGAGGCAATCCTGGCAATTCCTCTGGAAATACATCTGGGAACTCAGCAACTGTAGCAATGCTATCAATAGGAGAACTTCTTACTCTAGTATCTACCACATGAGCAAGATAAGCTTCACACCCTTTTCTAATCAATCTCCTGGCTGCAACAGCTGAAACAAACAAAGATGCTAGTTTCTCCTGCTCATTAGATACTATCACCTCTCTACCATCACCAGTTCTCAAAGAAACAATTTTCTTTTTACAATCCACCACAGCTCCATGTCGAGATAGCCAGTCCATGCCCAAAATCACATCATATTCCTTAAATGGCATCTCAATCAAATCCCCAAGGAACTCCTCACCCTGCACCACTACTGCACTATCTTTGTGCACTTTACTAACAATCACACTATGCCCTAACGGATTTGTTACCAAAACATCAAACCCTAGGGATTCAGCATGCAAATCAGACACAGGCAAAACAGATGCACTAATATATGAATGTGTGGAACCCGGATCAATCAAAGCAAGTACTGGAATATCAAATAAAGAAAAAGTACCAGCTATGACTGCCGAAGCATCTGGCTGCCTCTGCATAACATACATCCTCTGGGAAGATCCAACCTCCTCTGGTCTACTCTCCCTGGATGTAGCACCTCCTCTAAAACTGAACCCCGGTCTGCCTCCTCTGCTAACACCTCGGCCTCCTCGGCCTCCCCTCACATTAGGTCGAGAAGCTGCAGTATCAACTGACATCTGCTCTTACCTCTCAGGACAATCTCTCACAAAGTGATCAGGTGATCCACATCTGAAACAAACCCCCGCTACACCAGCCTTCCAACAAGGACCACCATGTGGCCTTCCACAATGGATGCAGATAGGTAAGGTGGATCTCTGAATCATAGGAGTCGGAGCACTTGCCACTGAAGCAGCAGGTCTAAATCTCTGCCTCTGTAACTGCACTGACCTACCAGCTGTTCTTTGACTTCTACTAACCCCAGGAACAAATCTACTTTTACCTCTCTTTGTAGAAGAAGACCCTGCCTCAAACTGGGGCCTCCTAACCCTAACCTCTTCCTCTGAAGCAGCTGCAATACCCTGAGCTCGCTCCACACTCCGAGCCGCTGCCACAAGCTGAGAAAAATCATGATATCTGAATCCAGCTACCAGACACATGATAGAGGGCCTCAATCCCTCCTCAAACCTCCTACATCTATCTATCTCATATGATATTATGCCCCCAGCATACTGACTTAATCGAATAAACTCAATCTCATATTCAGTTACGGTCCGGTGATCTTGCTTCAAATCTAGAAACTCTCTTTTCTTCCCATCTTTATACTCCCTTGGAGTATACTTCAATTCAAATTCTCTCAGAAAGTCAGCATATGACAAGGTTGGTGGATCATCCATAGAATGAGGCACTGTCTTCCACCAACTATATGCATCCTTTTGCAACAAAGATCTTGCATAGTCAAACTTTTCCTCTGAGGTGGCTTGCAACTGAACAAATATTCTCTGTACTTTGTCTAACCACTGCTCAGCCACTGCTGGATCAGTAGTACCTATAAAATCTTCGGCTCCATACTTCCTCAGTTTGTCATAGTGCCTCACTGATACCAAAGGCTGTGGAGGTGGTGGCTGTGGTTGTACTGGTGCTTGCCTCAAAGCTTCAACCACATGCCTAAGCCAAGCTGGCGGAACCTCCTCCCCAGCTGGTCTACCCGACACCGAAGCAGGTGCCTCCCCAGCACTATCAACTCTAGCTCCATCCTCAGGAGCAACACTCTCCGTACTTCCCTCAACTGACTGACGCGAATGAGGATCCATCACAACCTAAGTTTGCAAACACAGCAGATTACATCTTATTAAAGATCAGAGATTGCCAATCTCAAACATATATGTTATTTAAAAACTCTCTTTTTAAGTAAAAATATTCTTTTTCTTACATTTGACCTAGGTTGAGAATCTCAAACCTAGGCTCTGATACCAAAACAATTGTAACACCCCCACATTCAATACATGGACACTACAAACACCACAATGTAGTATACATGCACTAAACATAGAGATGCTACGGATTTTCTTAACATTCAAAACATTTTAAACGATACCATAATCTTTCAATTGTATACATTATAGAAAATAAGTGACTAGCTTGTAATATAAAACAAAAATAGATATATAGATACATTTAATTAATACGCAGCGGAGTTTATAAAATATTTACATATATGAAACATTTAAATCCATATTTACAAATGTGCATATATTTACATTATAAATATTACTTTACAAAATATAAAGAAGTAGTACATGATTGGCAAATCTCTTCTGATCTTTAAGTTCCCAAAATCAACCCTTCAAGGTCTACTCTCACTCGGTCTCAATGAACTCTCGGGTTCAACTCTATTACCTGCGCGATTAAACACTATCGCGCTAAGCCAAGGGCTTAGTATGACAAAACATACTAATGTCATGCTTTAGTGCAATGCAATGTCAATTCTCAATCCATATTATGCAGGTAACATTATATATGCAAAGCTAACAACATACCTTTACATTTCATAATTCAATATATGTAGACATATCACATTTCAACATCTTTTCATATACCTCATTAATTACTCATTAAACCATTCATGAGCAACACTAAACAAAGACAAACATGGGCCCAAGACACACTAATATGCCATTCAATTTTCAGAGTTAATGCTTTGGTTTTGTTATCACATTTATCAATATCATATACCCAACTAGGCTTCAAGTATTAGGTTCAACCAAGCTTCAAGGGGAGCAAAGCATGCTAAGCTTCAACCCAACTTGGCTTCAAGAACCAACACAACCTAGCTTCAAGGGTGGTAACATCTCAATTAGGCTTCAAGGATTCAATCCAACCTAACTTCAAGAGATTGTTACACTTATTAGGCATGCCACCAACCACAAACTCTGAAAATGGAATAACACATTAGCCACACAATTCATTTATTATTTAGTCATCATTTCCATTCTCAATTCTCATCAACATTTAGGCAAACATGCCTTATTTCTTTCAATTGCATCATCATAGCCAATCACAATGGCTTTGCATCACATTTCACATCTCAATTCATATTATGCATATAGCATTTCAAAATACATTATCCATCTCACACATTATCATTTACAAAATTCACATTGCATAGTACAAACCCTAGTTCATGTAGTATCATATGCATTTCAATTGAAAGTTCAAACTCAATCATGTATGAAGAACAAAACCCAAACACAGTAACCAACACACCCAAGGGACACGGCCAAGCTTGTGGCCGTGTCTCCCAAAACAAATTGGCAGTGACAGACACAGGCATGGGACACGGCCGTGTCCTCTCCAAAATATCACACACACGGCCAAATTTCCATTGACTTGGCCGTGTCTCTCCAAAACATCAAGTCTTGGCCGTGTCTCTTCTTTGGTTTTGGCCGTGTCACTCATGAACAACCCTAACCAAAGCCAACACTCTTCTAAATGCATTCTAACACATTATACACAACAATAATCTCATTCAAATGGTTCTAATCAACATTATTAACACATATCTTACATATTCATCACATTAATCACCTTAACAATATATTAACACTTATCTCCTCAAGACCCTAAAACCACCCTTCTTCTCCATCTTTCAAAAATCAACTTACTTCTTTCATCAATTCATCCTTAAAATCCAAGATCAAACTAATCAAACACACTTAAGTATAACAAAATCAATCAACACACTCTTAGATCATCTATCAAATCCACATATCATTTCAAACAAGCAAAAGATCTAAAAGAAAACTTAACAAAGCTATAAACTTCTTGAATCAACACTTGATCACTTCAATCTTCCTTCAATTTGAGTTCAACACATCAAGATCCTCTCTTCACCTCTTGCTTTCCTTTGTCTTTGGAGGAGCCGTCCACTACCATCAAGAAGAAGAGAAAATGATGAAGAAACAAAGTCAATTTCTCTTTTAAATCTCCACCAAGTGATTTTAACAAGACAATTACCAACATACCCTCATCCATTTAACTAGCCTCTTGTCTCTTATAAGCCCATTATAGTAATTTCACATGCCACATAAAAAAATATCCTCTTGCTTTGACCAACCCTTTTGACTTAGGTATATGTTAATTATATCATCATATAAACAACATATAAACTTGTCTCTAAACCCTCTTTCTTTCCCAAAACAAATATACATAAGCATTCTCTTCTCAATTCCTTTTCTTATCACTTAATATATACATTCAATCACATTTTAAATCAACAACAACATCAACAACAACAAAAACAAAACTTCTAGGGCATACATGAGGATATTACAAATCATGGGTTTGAGCCTATACAGCGGGGCAAGGCTAGATAAAAAAAAAGAGGGTCGGTGAAGATGGAAATTATATATTGTCATTATTATTATACTCGTTGTACAATGTTTATACAATATTTATACATCACTAAGGAGGTGGTGGTAGGTCATCAAATAAAGCCCTGAAAAAGTCATCGCCTATTGGAGGAGGGGGCAAATTACTCATCCCGAGATCACCCGAAGCAGGAGCACTAAAATCCCTATTACCTTGGAGTTCTGATCTATCACGGTCCTCATCGGAGGTAGACATAAGGATCTCATGGTGATAAGTGCACAATTGATGACATTTTATTCCTATTTCTTAATATGATTATTATCCAATTGAGTTTAATTTGTTTGTTCAAAGTGTATTTTAGGGTTAATTTCAGGAATTCTCTGTATTTTGAGACTTACGGTCATTTCGGAGGAATTACGGATGAACGTAGAAGAAAAGAGCAAAATTCATCAATGGACACGCCCATGGACATGGGCGTGTCAATGGACGTGCCCTTGATGCTGCATATAGAAGCATTGACACGCCTAGTGACATGGGCGTGTCACGGGCGTGTCACCAAGAGTGTCTTTTGCAATGTTTCACAGTAGCTGTGACATGCCCAGTGACATGGACGTGTCACTGGACGTGCCTTATGTTCAAAATCTCAATGGCAATGACACGCCCAGTGACATGGGTGCGTCAATGGGCGTGTCAGGCGAAATTATCTGCACTATAAAAGCTATGCTGAAGCATGAATTAAGGGCCGAATTTCATATTTTATAAAATAGAGCCAACTTCTAAAGCAAAGAGGAGAGTTTTGGAGCTGAGATTGAGGGTGAAAACATACTCTAAACAATATCTAAATCAAGAATCAAGGATTGAAGTGAAGAAATACAAATTATTCGCCATGGATTGTTTGGTTTCTTTTATTCATTTTTCTTGTTCTATTTTTCTGGTTTTGAATATGAACTAATTCATTCTCTATCTAGATATTGATGAACCCTAGCTTATTTGTATGGATTGAATAATTATAGTTAATTGAATCATTTGATTGTGTTGTTTTATTCTTATGATACTTAATGATCTATTTCTAATTGATAATAGCATGCTTATTGATTGGTTGCAATTTTCATATTATTGACTTGAGAAAGCTTGATATGAATTGAATACTCATAAGGGTTGAGTATTGATTGGAGTATTAGAGATAGACTTACAAGATCCTTTGGTTTATAGTTCCTTATTCTTAATGCAAGATCTAATTAATTGTGTTTGAGAAGAGATTCCGGCACTCTACTTAGTGATTAGGGATTAATTCACTCGAGAGAGGTTTTAGTCTAAGTTAGAGGAATGACAACTCAACTATATTAAATGATTTAACTGAATTGATGTTCATAAATATCATTGAGGCTAGGGGATTCAATATCTGGATAGTTTTATTACCATCAATCCTTTTTGCTCAACATTTAATTTCCCTTTACTTTCATTCATTAGATTCATTGTTTTTAATTACACCGCATCACAAACCTATTGATTTGCTAAACAACGGTTAAGATTTGCACTAGTACTTGACCTTGTCCTCAATAGATTGATAACTCACTCACTACTTTATTACTAGGTCGACCCGTGCACTTGCGGTATTGCTATAGCTTAGCTTACGCGCACCAAGTTTTTGGCACCGCTGCCAGGGACAATGATTTCAATATTAGTAATATAATTAAGACTGCTGATTTAGTTTTATTTTTGTTTGTTTTTAATGTTGGTTCTTGCTTATTTTTAGGTATTTCCTCCCATTTATGACCAGAGGTAACTCATCCCAACTTTTTGAATTAGATCCAGAGCTAGAAAGAACATTAAGGAGAAAGCGAAAGGAAGAAAGGGAGGCAGTTTTGGAAGACGCAAAAATAGAAATAAATCTGGAAATAGCAGCAGAAGAAGAAGAGTTTGAAGTGATGGAAGGAGCTGAGCCAAGAAAAATGCAGGAGTTTGCTAAGCCCAATCACAATGGAGCTGAATCTAGTATCCGGAGGCCGATAGTTGCTGTGAACAACTTCGAAATAAAGGCAAATGTAATTCAAGTGGTGAAGCAGACTTGTCAGTTTGATGGGTTTCCTGATGAAGATCATAATGCACATATTGAGAATTTTCTGGAGATATGTGACACATTCAAGATAAATAATGTCTCAGAGGATGCAATTAGGCTGAGTTTATTCCCATTTTCCCTTAGAGATAGACCAAAGAAGTGGCTGAAATCTTTTTCTCCAGGAACCTTCACCACATGGGGTCAGTTGGCAGAGAAATTTCTAGAAAAATACTTCCCACCGTCCAAAACTGCTAAGTTAAGGAATGATATCTCATCCTTTCTGCAGCAAGATGGTAAGACCATTTATGATGCCTGGGAAAGATTTAAAGATTTGTTGAGAAGGTGTCCTCATCATGGACTTCCACTATGGCTTCAAATTCAAACATTTTACAATGGGTTGAATTCTGTAAGTAAGCAATCCATTAATTCAGCAGCTGGTGGTACCATAAACAACAAGACACCTGAATAAGCAAGGGATTTAATTGAAGACATGGCTATCACCAATTATCAATGGCAAGCCCCAAGGGAGCAAGGAAAACTGAAAGTCATGGGTTCACGCCAATTAGATCCTGTGGTGGCTTTGACAGCCCAATTGGAAGCATTGAATAAAAAATTTGATTCTTTGGCTTCTTCTTCTGGGAAAGTAATGCAGGCGATGTCTTGTGAATGGTGTGGGGGTGGACATCAAAGTCAAGAGTGCCAAAATGGCAACATGTTTGCTAGGCAAGAGCAAGTAGATTATGTGGGAAATATGCCAAGGCAACAACAGAATAACCCCTACAGCAACACATACAATTCGGGGTGGAGAAATCATCCAAATTTCTCATGGAATAATCAAAATAATCCAAGACCTCCCCCTGGATTCTAGCAGCCCCAACATCAACAAGCTGCCCCTCCAAGAAAGAGTAATTTGGAGGACATGATGGAGAAATTTATAGCAGCTTCTGAAACTAGGCTCCAATCAACTGAAACCACCCTAAGAAATCAGCAAGCCTCCATTCATAATTTGGAGAATCAGGTGGGGTAAATTGCCAAGTTGCTCAGTGAGAGACCACAAGGAAGTCTACCTAGCAACACTGAGGCAAATCCTAAAGAGCAGCTCAAGGCAATTACACTAAGGAGTGGAAAAGAAATCAAAGGTAATGTGGATGAGAAAAGAGGAGAAGTGGCAGAGAAAAGGGCTGAAGTACAAGAAAAAAGAAAAAGAAAACAATCCTCTTGTCACTTCGGGAGAGAAAACTGCATTCGAAAGTGAGAAAGAGAAGCAACCACAAGAAAACAGTCCCATATTGAAGGAATACCGACCTAGAGTACCCTATCCGGTAAGGTTGAACAAGGACAAGATTGATGCTCAGTTCGGTAAGTTTCTTAAACTTTTTAAACAATTGCACATTAATATTCCATTTGCTGAAGCTTTGTCACAGATGCCTAAATATGCTAAATTTTTTAAAGACATCCTTTCTAACAAAAGGAAACTTGAAGAAGTGTCTTTAGTGCAGTTATCTGAAAAGAGTTTAGCAATTTTGCAAAGGAGGTTACCTAAGAAGTTAAAAGATCTAGGTAGTTTTACCATTCCATGTTTAATAGGTAACCTTGAGGTCAAGAGTGCATTAGCTGATTTAGGGGCTAGCATAAGTGTTATGCCCTATAAAATTTTTAAAGAGTTAGGCATTGGTAAACCTAAACCAACACTTATGACCATCCAACTTGCTGATAAGTCAGTAGTCCACCCTCGTGGCATTATAGAAGATGTGTTGGTAAAAGTCGGGGATTTCATTTTCCCCAATGATTTTGTTGTCATTGATATTGATGAGGATGCAGATGTTTCACTTATTCTTGGTAGGCCATTTTTAAATACAGCCCGTGCCCTTATCGATGTTCATGATGGCACATTAACTTTGAGAGTGGGTGATGATAAAGTTATTTTTAGGATATATGATGCTATGAAACATTCACTTTCACTTGATGAGACGGAATCATGCAATGATGTTATTGAGCATGAGACCATAAATTGTGTTACTAACATTTTTCCAAGGATCCCCTTGAGTTGTGTTTATTGCAGGAAAATGTTGAGGATCAAGAAGCAATGGAGCAGCTTGCTTTTCTTGAAGCAAGCAAATCATTCAAATGCAGGGCATATGATTGAGATGCCAAAGGAAGGGAAGCCAAAACCATTGATGATTGATCCACCCAACTTGGAACTAAAGCGCCTTTCAGATCACCTTGAGTATGGATTTCTGGCGAAAAAGAAGAAGTTACCAATAATTATGAGTTCCCACTTATCTTCTGAGTAGAAAGAAAAGCTTATTCAGTTGTTGCAAAAACATAAGACAGTAATAGCTTGGAAGATACCAGACATCAAGGGTATCAGTCCATCCTATTGCACTCACAAGATACTGATGGAGGACGAATTCAAGCCGGTAATGCAACCACAATGGAGACTAAACCCGAAGATGAAAGATGTAGTGAAGGCTGAAGTAATTAAACTACTTGACGCAGGGATTATATATCCGATCTCAGATAGTTCTTGGGTGAGCCCAATCTAGGTAGTACCAAAGAAAGGAGGGATGACGGTGGTCCCTAATGAAAATGGTGAGCTGATTCCAATAAGAACAGTTACCGGTTGGAGGGTTTGCATAGATTATAGGAAATTGAATGATGCAACTAAGAAGGACCATTTTCCTTTACCCTTCATTGATCAGATGTCGGAGAGGTTATTCGGACATGAGTATTACTATTTTTTGGATGGTCTTTCAGGCTATTTTCAAATTCCTATCGCTCCAGAAGACCAAGAGAAGACTACATTCACCTGCCCATATGGGACATTCGCATATCGAAGAATGCCATTCAGGTTGTGTAATGCACCTGCGACTTTTCAAAGGTGCATGGTGGCAATCTTTGTTGAACTTGTTGAGGATATTATAGAGGTATTTATGGATGATTTCTCGGTCTATGGCAACTCATTTGACAGATGTTTGGAAAATCTTGAAAGAGTCTTAATGAGATGTGAGGAAACCAACTTAATGCTTAATTGGGAAAAGTGTCATTTCATGGTTCATTAGGGAATTGTGTTGGGACACAAAATTTCAAACAAGGGCATTGAGGTGGTTTTTATTGGAGGTTCATTCGAGATTTTTCTAAGATAGCCCGTCGATTGACAAGACTCCTTGAGAAGGATGTGGATTTTGTTTTTGATGATGAATGTCTGAGAGCATTCACAACCCTTAAGGAGAAATTGACCCATGCTCCAATCATGGTAGCTCCTAATTGGAATCTACCATTTAAACTAATGTGCGATGCAAGTGACTTTGCAGTGGGAGCAGTCTTGTGTCAACGCAAGGAGAAATACTTCCAGCCTATCTACTATGCAAGCAAGACTCTGAACACAGCTCAAGCTAATTACACAACTACAAAGAAAGAGCTGCTAGCTGTTGTTTTTGCTTTTGACAAGTTTAGATTATATCTATCCTTGTTGAAAGTGATTGTTTATACAGACCATTCAACTTTAAGGTATTTATTTGCGAAAATTGATGCTAAGCCTAGGCTAATCCGTTGGGTTTTGTTGTTGTAAGAATTTGACTTGATGATTCAAGACAATAAGGGAGCTAAAAATCTTGTAGTCGATCACCTTTCTCGCTTGGAAATTCCAACCTTAGAGAGGTTTGAAGAAGGGGACATTGATGATCACTTCCCCGATGAGAAGCTATATGCCATGGTAAGTGAGGTAAGTAATTTAAATTTTGAAACACCTTGGTTTGCAGATTTTGCTAACTATTTAGCTGCTAGGGAACTTCCTAAGGACTTAACTTATCAAGCAAAGAAGAAATTCTTTTCTGACTTAAAGTACTATTTTTGGGAGGATCCTTTTTTGTTTAGATTATGTAAGGATCACATGATCCGACGATGTGTGGCATGGCCTGAAACAATGAACATTCTTAATCAATGCCATGCTGGACCAGCTGGTGGTCATATGGCAGCCAATAGGACTGCTCAAAAGGTACTAGAATCAGGATTTTATTGGCCCACTTTGTTTAGGGATAGCTATGAATTTGTGAACAGATGTGATCGTTGCCAAAGGACTGGAAACATTTCATCTCGTGATGAGATGCCCCAAAATGGAATTTTAGTGTGTGAAGTCTTTGATGTATGGGGGATGGATTTTATGGGATCGTTTCCAAATTCTTTTGGTAACAAATATATTCTTGTAGCTATAGATTATGTCTCTAAATGGCCGAAAGCCCAAGCCTTGGCAACCAATGATGCTAGGGTTGTGATGAAGTTTTTGAAGAAGTTGTTTTCTCGATTTGGTACACCAAAAGCAATTAAAAGTGATAGGGGTACTCACTTTTGTAACTATCAGATTGAGAAAGTTTTCAAAAGACTAGGAGTTACACATAGGTTTGCTACTCCCTATCATCCACAAACTAGTGGCCAAGTTGAGAACACAAATAGGGAGATTAAATGAATTCTAGAAAAAACTGTAGAGCAATCTCGAAAGGATTGGTCTGAGAAATTGGACAATGCTCTATGGGCTTTTAGGACTGCATTTAAAACTCCTTTGGGCACTATGCCATTTAGACTAGTATATGGAAAAGCTTGTCATTTACCTGTCGAAATTGAACATAATGCATATTGGGCTATTAAACAGATTAACCTTGATCTAGCTCGTGTAGGTGAACAGAGAAAGTTGCATGTAAATGAGTTGGATGAGTGGAGGTTGCAAGCTTATAACAATTCCAGAATGTATAAGGAGCGTACCAAGAAATGGCATGATGCTCGTATTAAGGATAGGAAAGAGTTTCAAGCGGGAGATCAGGTATTATTGTACAATTCAAGGCTTTGACTCTTTCCGGGTAAGTTAAAGTCTCGGTGGTCTGGTCCTTTTACTGTCAAGGAAGTTTTCCCCTACGGAGTGGTTGAAATAACTCATCCGGAAAAAGGATATTTTAAAGTTAATGGGCACAGGCTCAAATTATACCTCGGAGGGGAAATACAAGACTTGAAGGAGGTTTTACACCTCCAAGACTAGGGAAGTTTACCCTACCGTCCAACTAATACGACGTTAAAGAAGTGCTGGGTGGGAGACAACCTACCGTTTTATGTTTTTGGTTTGTGTCATCATTTTGTTTTAGTTTTATTTTTTCTTTTATTGGATAGTTGTTTGTTTGTTTTGCATTCATTTGAATTTGTAGAGAAATTTGATTTTGAGGAGTAAATTGAGCATATTAAAGGACACACCTGTGTCATTGGGCATGTCATTATTTTTTTCAGGCAGTATCTACAACACGTCCAGTGACACGGTCGTGTCTATGAGCGTGTCATTTTGCATGAGAAACAGTAGCTATAACACGCCCAGTGACACGCCCGTGTCCATGGATGTGTCTCTAAAAAAAATGAAAAATGACAAAAAATTATCCACCACGCCCTCAGAACACGCCCAAACTAGTGGGCATGTCGTTTGCTTGTTGTCACAGTACATGTGACACGCCCATGGACATGCCCATGTTTTTGGGTGTGTCGATTATCATTTAATCCAGTACCTGTGATACACCCATTGATCATGAGGCTAAGGGGATTCAATATTTGGATAGTTTTTATTACAATCAATCATTTTTGCTCAACATTTAATTTCCCTTTACTTTCAGTCATTAGATTCATTGTTTTTAATTACACCACATCACAAACCTATTGATTTGCTAAACAACAGTTAAGATTTGCACTAGTACTTGACCTTGTCCTCAGTGGAATGATAACTCACTCACTACTTTATTACTTGGTCGACCCGTGCACTTGCGGTATTGCTATAGCGTAGCTTGCGCGCACCACATGGTCTGGGGGCCTCTTGATGAAGAAGCGCTAGGATCCCTCATCCCCTGAAATCGGAAGTCTCGGAAGTTTTGTTCGGATTGATGATATAAATTTTCAAAATGAGAAGCCTATTGACGACTTGCAGCCAACTCTTCTTGAAGTTTCCTATTTTTTTCTTCAACCATCCGCTGCGAGCCAGAAAGGAAAAAGGAAAGAGCATACAAAATGATGCATACATATAGCATAAATTGCCATGAAATAAAGGAACTTACAAGGTAATTCATATCAATGCCTTGCAGATGAGATGGCATATCTAGCGAGCTAGAATGAGCAAACGAAGGGCCGGTAAAAGAAGGTCCAGCCTCATGATCAAATGAACCAATAGCCTGCAACAATCATTAAAGAATCAAATAAGAAAGAAGCAGTTGCAAGGGAAAAATGGTAAAAGTTTTACTTAGAAGTACTAGCCCCGAGATGTGGAACAAACTCTCCTGCATCTCCGAGATGTTCCTCTTCATTTCTACCATCATTTTTCTCCAGAATCTCCCGTACGCCATCAGAAGATACATCAAAGTTCAAAAGCCTTCTTTGAATAAAATGGGCATAAGATGCACTCGGCGGATAGAGAAATGCTTCAATACCATAATCGTACCGAGTTGGCCACCATGCATCCTCCGGCCTCGACATAATATTTAAAGTGTATTCCGGGTAAGGCATTGGAATCCTCCACTGCTATGGACCAAGAAACCACTCATAAACTCTCTCTTCGAGAAACCAGCCACTAGACACTGGGTCGGTGATGACTTGGCGAGAATGTTGGAAAGATAATGCAGCCCTCATGAAAGGAGACCAGTTTGTTCGCTCTTCTGGGTTCCACCAGGCCAAATTGACCTGCAAAATAACATAAGGTAAGTAAACTTTCACATAAAATTTAAAGCATACTAATGTTATTTTACCTGGTCCCAGGTTAAGCGGCTCAACACAAAGTGATGAGTATGCAAATGGTGAGAGCCGGGAACATCCACACGATTGAACAACCAAAAATTTAATCTCGGATACCCGACCCTATCTCGGGAAATACTATTGCGCTTGAATTAAGTACTACTACAAAGCGTCACTCGCAAGTATACGAGGTAGTTGTAGCAAAGGTGATCGCCCTAAGGTCGTTTCCCCAAGAAGGTGTGGTTCGTAATAGCTTGATTAACAATTATTTAAATGTGGAAGTGTTTGTTGTATGAAATGTGCAAGATTAATTTAAACCTAAAATTAACATGCGTGGAGTTGTGTGTGATGGTTGTACAAGATCAAATCGATTCTTAGGAATGTGCCTAGGGTTATAGGTCCATTCAATCAAAGCTCAATTCTCAATTGTCCATTAACATAACCTTGTAAATTAATTTGTTCCTTAAGATTAATTAGTCAATTACCAATCCATTAGTTCTCACATTCATAAATTAACAATGACCAATTCTTTTACATTGCCAAATTAACGAAACCCTAGAACTTATATTTCTAATTCATTCATAGGGTGGTCGATTATATAGTTCCGATATCAGATTTCACCTCTCGGTCCGTCATCCAATATTCAAAGATCAATAGGTAGCTAATCTATCAACCTAGCATTTAATGCAATACAATCAACCAATCAACAAGGAATGTCAATAGAAATATCAAATCAAAACATTCAACTAAATATACTATAAACCCTAAACATGGGTATTTAGCTCAACATCATCAATTTAACACATTCATTCAACTCAATATAAAACAAATACAAATTGTTCATTGCAATATCAATATTCCTAATACAACAACAATAATAGAAATGAATTAAAAGAGAGAATAGAAAAACCCCTTGTAAAGATGCCAAGAGTAGGATTGCTAGTCTTCCTCCTAGCTCCACTTGATGTATTTGATGAAGAACTCAAGCCCTCTTCAATGGTTGATTCCCCTTTGCAATGTGGAATGGAGCTTTCTCAAGTCACCAAACCTTTGGATGGAGCTTTCTCAAGTCACCAACTCTTCAATGGATTATGCCTTTGGAAGATGGAATGGAGCTTTCTCAAGTCACCACTTCCTTCAATGAAGCTTCTTCAACCTTTGAGAACTTGTAACCCAATTTATCCCAAAGAACCTCAAAGATCCTATCAATGGAAGATGGAGAAGGTGGAGAGGATGGAAATGGAGGTTTGGAGGTGAAGGGACAAGGACGAGTGTCACTCTCTCCCTCTCCCACGTTTCTTGCAGAATTTTGGCTCCAAGAAGCCAAGAACTACTCCATTTTTTCTCTTCGTCTCCTCTTAATTCATTCAAAAATTAACACCCATGCCTTCCAACTCACACCATTACACTTTGTCCCCCACTTTTTATTTGTTTAATATTTCTTTTGGCAAGCACAAGTCATTGTCTCCCACTTTGTCTCCCACTTCGTACAAAGAAATTCAATTTTATCAGGTGGGACACGGCCAAGCCAAGACAAGCTTGGCCTTGTCTCTTGCAAATTTTTGTTCTTTCCATGAGGTGACATGGCCAAGCCTTGGTTTGCTTGGCTGTGTCTCTTGATTTTTCATGGGACACGGCCGTGTCCCTCACTAGACCTCTTTCTTTCTTTCTTTCTTCTCTTTGGTTGTGAGAGGTGACACGGCCAAGCCAGATGGAGCTTGGCCGTGTCTCTTGATTTTCTTTCTTGGGACACGGCCAAGCTCCTAGCCGTGTCCCTCACTCTCTTTGATACAGTGTGAGACACAGCCAGAGAACATGGCCGTGTCATGTGACACGGCCAGTGTCTTGGCCGTGTCCCTTGACAGTGTCAGTCTCTGCTTCTTTTCTTTCCTTTTTTTGCTTGCTCTTTTGTTCTTTGGTATGAATGGGACACGGCCAAGCCATTCTTGACCTGGCCATGTCAGGTGACACAGCCACAAGCTTGGCCGTGTCTCTGAGTGTGTCTCTTCCTGCCTTCATTTTTTTGCTCTTTCTTTTCTTTGTTCTTTGTTTTGCCTTTTGAATGAGACACGGCCAGAGGCTTGGCCATGTCTCTGGGTGTGTCAGCTACTGCCTTGAAGAAATTTTGAGGGACATGGCCATGTCTTACTTGGTTCATGCTTTTCTTGCCCGGTTTTGATCTTCCAAGGGTGTTTTTGCTCTCAAACCTAAAACAAACACTTAAAACAAACTTAAAACAAAAATCAATCAAAACATTAACTAAAACACACATAAAATCATACTAAAAACTAGTATAAAAATGAACTAAACAAATACCCCACACTTAACTCCTTGCTTGTCCCCAAGCAAGGCTAAAATCAAAACACACTAACAGAATAAATTTTGTTAAGTTCAAGAGTTATAAAGATGCATCAAGATTTCCCTATCCTTAAGTCCGCAATCAATATCGAATCAAACAAAATCGACACTCATGCAATTAAGTGGCTTTCCATGCATAACCAATGTTGTCACTCCCTCACCAACTCTTATAAGTGTTTGATCATGGTGGTGTTTACACTCATAACAATCAATGAAAGATTATTACCATAGGCTTGCTTATCAATCAAATCTCCACCACAAAATAACAATCAAGCATCAATCAAAAGGTCTTTATTTTGGTTGTAATGGGGCTAAGGTAAAGGCATGATATTTAGGAAATGTGAGCTTGATCATTAAGTTCAAGAGCACTTCAAGAATGAAGTAACCATTCATAAACATAACCCAACAATCCCAAAACACCTTCCTCTCATCTACCCCTTGACATTAAAGAGCTTTTCAAAGGAACTCACTTATTAAATCTTGTAATGATACATTCCAACCCTTTCAATAAGGATAATAATTATTCTTATTATTATATATATATATATATTCTCTTTTTTTTATTTATTTTGCTTTGCAATCTTAAACCTACTAAATTTAACCCCACACTTAATTCAACACAACACTCGATCATAAACGCTCTTAAAATGCTCTTAACCTAATGAAAGGGTAAGAGTTAAACAACAAGGTTCAAGCTAATGGTGTTGTGAAAAAGAAAGAAAAGGAAAAATAAAATAAGCTCAAAATTGGCTAACTAAGGTTAAAAATAGGGTTGGTCTTTTTAAGCCAAAGTGGGTTCACCTAATTGCCTTAATCATCTTGATGCCTAATTGAAATTTTTATGTAATCTTAAAATGTATGTCAAAGCAAGTTCTAGCAATTCATCAATCAAAGAAGTTCACCCACAAAAAGAATAATAATTTGATGGCTCAATTTCTCACTAGGTTAAAGGCAATGCAAGGAAAAACCGACAAAATTGACAATAAGCACCAATTCTACTAAATTCTCAAATTCATGCTTCAAAAATTCAAAGGTCATCTATCAACAATTTTTATAACAATTGAACTTTCTAAAACTCATTTATTCAACAAAAAACATTAGAAACATTAACTAAAACTTAAACAAAAATAACTTAAAAAGTAAAAACACAAAACACATAATGCACCCCACACTTAAAGATTCACATTGTCCTCAATGTGAGCATGCATACTACAGGGAGGGTTTAGATGAAACCTGATTTCCATCATTCCCAAATACGATGTGTAGGGCTCCTTCCACCCATAATGCAATTGGAGCCCATGACTGAGAGGATGAACAATATGTAACTTTGAAACGTACCTGACATACGGCAACCCCTAAATAGTATTCTTTGTAGAAGACATGTCTTAAAGGGACATGTAAAGGTCGCCTCGGGGTGATCCTCCAGTGCTATAGGAACGTTGTAAAATCCTATTTCATTGTGTAGCATGGTTCTATCCATTGTATGCTCTTCTTCACCACCAAGAGTAGAGATGACTTTTGGGGACTCTTTAATTTCAACCAAGCTTGGTTGAATCACTTCTTCATCCACTTTAACAATGTCAAGTCCCCTCAATAACCTCAACATCTAAAACTAGCTTGCACTCCTCAAGTTCTAAATTGGGCATTTCATGTTCTATACCCATCTCAAGCTTATTTCCACTTTCTCCTTGAGAGTGCATAATATAGATGTTAGAAAGTTGCTTACCTTGCTCCTCTTCTTTCAGCCTACTTGGGAATGGAATTGGTTGCAAAGGATTCAGAGGTTCATACAAATGTGATGAAGTTGATGAGTCCAAATTCTCCTCCTCCTTTGATTGACTTTGTTTCTCCATGTTGGGCAGCATTTCCTCACCATTGTCTTCTTGATTAGTCCCTGCATCAAAGGAATCACAAAAATTGTTATATATCACCTGTTCACTCATCATATTTGTGATTACCTTGACTTGCTACAATTGGCTAGGAAATTCATCCTTTTCCTGTGCTTGGAGTTGAAGTGCCAGTTGCCCAACCTGCATTTCCACCCTCTTCAATGATTCCTCCAAAGAATCAAACCTCTCATTGCTCCCTTCCTGATTTTGTGTGCTAATTTGAAGGTAAGCATTCAAATCATCATCCACTGTGGATTTCTCAAATTGATAATGGTTTTGTGAGCTAGTTTGAATGAAGACATTCAAACTATCTTCCAAAGTGGGTTCCTTAAGGTGATTTTGATTTTGCGCGCTAGTTTGAATGAAGGCATTCAAACTCTCTTCTAAGGTGGGTTCCTTAAGGTGATCTTGGTTTCGTGTGCTAATTTGAATGAAAGCATTCAAACTATCTTCTAATGTGGGTGGCTTAAGGTGATCTTGATTTGAATATTGTTCTTGAGAGTAAGGATTTCTTTGGTAAGGTTGAAAAAAATTTGGAGGTGGAATTTGCTGTTGATTTTCCTAAGAAGAATTTGATTGGTTTCCCCAGCTGGGATTATAAGGATTGGAACATGTGTCATTTCTTCCCATTTGCTGGAAATTTTGGTAGTCATATTCTTCCTCTTGCCATTCTTGGTATCGTCTAAAACCCATGGAACACGTATTTGCACTATGGCCTACATTGCCACATGCTGCGCATATCTCTTGGCGTGGCATAGGTGCTCTTCCTCTTGCATTTAGCACCTTAATTTGATTGGTCAATTCTGCTAATTGCCATGCCATTTCAGAATCGTCGATCCTATCGTAAACTCCTCCGTGCCTTGAAAACTGCATCTTTACACAAGGCACTTAGAAACTTAAAGAAAACAAACAACAAAAATTCAAACAAAACAAACAAACAATTTAAAAGAAAACAACAAATAGTTCAAAGAAAACAAATAAACAATTAAGTTAGAAAAAATCAAACTACTACTACTACGACAACCTTCCCCGGCAGCAGCGCCAAAAACTTGTTTCGCTCGAATTAAGTACTACTACAAAGCATCACTCGCAAGTATACGAGATAGCTGTAGCAAAGGTGATCGCCCCAAGGTCGTTTCCCCAAGAAGGTGTGGTTCGTAATAGCTTGATTAACAATTATTTAAATGTGGAAGTGTTTGCTGTATGAAATGTGCAAGATTAATTTAAACCTAAAATTAACATGCGTGGAGTTGTGTGTGATGGTTGTACAAGATCAAATCAATTCTTGGGAATGTGCCTAGGGTTATAGGTCCATTCAATCAAAGCTCAATTCTCAATTGTCCATTAACATAACCTTGTAAATTAATTTGTTCCTTAAGATTAATTAGTCAATTACCAATCCATTAGTTCTCACATTCATGAATTAACAATGACCAATTCTTTTACATTGCCAAATTAACTAAACCCTAGAACTTATATTTCTAATTCATTCATAGGGTGGTCGATTATATAGTTCCGATATCGGATTTCACCTCTCGGTCCGTCATCCAATATTCAAAGATCAATAGGCAGCTAATCTATCAACCTAGCATTTAATGCAATACAATCAACCAATCAACAAGGAATGTCAATAGAAATATCAAATCAAAACATTCAACTAAATATACTATAAACCCTAAACATGGGTATTTAGCTCAACATCATCAATTTAACACATTCATTCAACTCAATATAAAACAAATACAAATTGTTCATTGCAATATCAATATTCTTAATACAACAACAATAATAGAAATGAATTAAAAGAGAGAATAGAAAAACCCCTTGTGAAGATGCCAAGAGTAGGATTGCTAGTCTACCTCCTAGCTCCACTTGATGTATTTGATGAAGAACTCAAGCCCTCTTCAATGGATGATTCCCCTTTGCAATGTGGAATGGAGCTTTCTTAAGTCACCAAACCTTTGGATGGAGCTTTCTCAAGTCACCAACTCTTCAATGGATTATGCCTGTGGAAGATGGAATGGAGCTTTCTCAAGTCACCACTCCCTTCAATGAAGCTTCTTCAACCTTTGAGAACTTGTAACCTAATTTATCCCAAAGAACCTCAAAGATCCTATCAATGGAAGATGGAGAAGGTGGAGAGGATGGAAATGGAGGTTTGAAGGTGAAGGGACAAGGGAGAGTGTCACTCTCTCCCTCTCCCACATTTCTTGCAGAATTTTGGCTCCAAGAAGCCAAGAACTCCTCCATTTTTCTCTTCGTCTCCTCTTAATTCATTCAAAAATCAACACTCATGCCTTCCAACTCACACCATTACACTTTGTCCCCCACTTTTTATTTGTTTAATATTTCTTTTGGCAAGCACAAGTCATTGTCTCCCACTTTGTCTCCCACTTCGTACAAAGAAATTCAATTTTATCAGGTAGGACACGGCCAAGCCAAGACAAGCTTGGCCGTGTCTCTTGCAAATTTTTGTTCTTTCCATGAGGTGACACGGCCAAGCCTTGGTTGGCTTGGCCGTGTCTCTTGATTTTTCATGGGACACGGTCGTGTCCCTCACTGGACTTCTTTCTTTCTTTCTTTCTTCTCTTTGGTTGTGAGAGGTGACACGGCCAAGCCAGATGGAGCTTGGCCGTGTCTCTTGATTTTCTTTCTTGGGACACGGCCAAGCTCCTGGTCGTGTCCCTCACTCTTTTTGATACAGTGTGAGACATGGCCAGAGGACACGGCCGTGTCATGTGACACGGCCAGTGTCTTGGCCATGTCCCTTGACAGTGTCAGTCTCTGCTTCTTTTCTTTCCTTTTTTGCTTGCTCTCTTGTTCTTTGGTATGAATGGGACACGGCCAAGCCATTCTTGTCCTAGCCATGTCAGGTGACACGGCCATAAGCTTGGCTGTGTCTCTGAGTGTGTCTCTTCCTGCCTTCATTTTTTTGCTCTTTCTTTTCTTTGTTCTTTGTTTTGCCTTTTGAATGAGACACGGCCAGAGGCTTGGCCGTGTCTCTGGGTGTGTCAGCTACTGCCTTGAAGAAATTTTGAGGGACATGGCCATGTCTTGCTTGGTTCATGCTTTTCTTGCCCGGTTTTTATCTTCCAAGGGTGTTTTTGCTCTCAAACCTTAAAACAAACTTAAAACAAAAATCAATCAAAACATTAACTAAAACACACATAAAATCATACTAAAAACTAGTATAAAAATGAACTAAACAAATACCGGGTACCCTCACAAGGTTTTGTTCATATGCCCATGCCTACAATAATAGTAAAGATCAAATTCATACAAGAAAGGAATGGAAATGATATTGGAGGAAGAAGAATACCTCGACAACCACATCAAGCCGACAAAAGACTTCTTATTTCGGCAAATTTTATCAAGACCATGGTAAAGATGGGCGAGACCAGCTTCACCCCAACCAGAAGATGGTACCGTTCTGAAATAAGAAAGGGCCTTCAACACTGACAAGTGGATGGAGGATTCATTGCTGCCTAAGATGGTCGACCCAAGCAAATATAATAAAAATCCTCAAGCATACTGTTGGACCGTGTCCCTGTGAACCCGTCCTTCGTAGTTCATCTAATAACTACGAATTGGTTCGATTTTTATCTTAAAAGGCCCTTTATATGATGGTTCCATACCAATTAATTCCTGAATTTCTTCAAATGTAAAATATCATTGGTCAGAGGAATCGGAACACCATCATATCGAAGGTAGGTTATAGCAGTAAAATTGAACGGACCAATTATCATCTCTGCAATGGGCAAGTGAAAAGTGTGGGTTGTGTCCAACCATCGTTCTGCAAGCCCCTGGACTACGCTCCGGTCTATCAAATACTCCTTCGATGCCAATTGTAAGATGAAGCTCTCAAAGCCGTAATCTCGAATAATCTACCTTACCCGAGAAGGCACTACATCATACCATTGTTGGGCTTTGTAAATACACCCTCCGACCCAAACAACGCAACGATCACGCTAAAATGGAGCCAGGTAAGTTAATACAAGGTAAATACATATTATCCTATTTGCTTAAATTAATTTGTTTTTCCTAAATTTTCTAAAAATTATAATAATATAAAAATATAAATAAAAAATAAATGCAAACACAATAATAATAAAAGAGCAATATAAATAACAAAAAAATATAAATAATATAAATAAATAACAAAAAAACAAAAAAAATATAAAAAATCAAAATTAAAAAAAAGAGAAAAATAATTATCGCGCTCTTTTGATTTGATCTTCGATGAAGTGGCATTCCGGCTAGTAGATCTATATTTTCATCTTCATGATGCCGAATAAATTCTAATAACTTAGCATTAGAATGAGTCCCTGACCTTGAAACACGCATTTTTTTGAAAACTATGTGCTAAATTAGAAAGAATTTGAGAGGATTATAGAAATTGAGAAATTTTGCTGTGAATCAAATGAAGGAATTCGTTGGTTTATATAGAGAAACGGCAAGGGAAAAAACAAAATTCAAAAGTAAGTTTTACTGTTTATGAATAGTAAATTACTATTTATAAATAGTAAATTACTATTTCTAATAGTAAATACTATTTACTGCTATTTTCGAATAGTAAGTTACTATTTATGAATAGTAAATAGTGCATGAACAGTGACTACACAGTAAATAAACAGTAAATTCAATTATTCACTTTAATCATTCAAATGCTTGCGTGTGTATAAATATTTTTACACACAAGGGTCAAAGGAGAAGACAGGTGCATAAAGATTAGTCAAACTTTTTGAAACCAATAAATTATTTTTTGCAGATAATTAAATATTTATTAGCTCAGGTCCAGAACCCAAATTTTTCTTAGGTCCGGAACATAGAATCTTTCCTAAGTCTAGAACTTAGCTCGAGTCCAGAACCCAAATTGCCCTTAGGTGCAGAAACTAGAATCTCTTCTAAGTCTAGAACTTAGCTCGGGTCCAGAACCCAAATTATCATTAGGTCCAGAACCTAGAATCTCTTTTAAGTCCAGAACTTATTTCGGGTCTAGAACCCAAATTTTTCTTAGGTCCAGAACCTAGAATCTTTCCTAAGTCCAGAACTTAGCTTGGGTCCAGAACCCAAATTACCTTAGGTCCAGAACCTAGAATCTCTTTTAAGTCCAGAACTTAGCTCGAGTCCAGAATCCAAATTTTTCTTAGGTCCAGAACATAGAATCTCTTTTAAGTCCAGAACTTAGCTCGGGTCCAAAACCCAAATTTTTCTTAGGTCCAGAACCTAGAATCTCTTTTAAGTCCAGAACTTAGCTCGGCTTCAGAACCCAAAATTTTCTTAGGTCCAGAACCTAGAATCTCTTCTAAGTCTAGAAATTAGCTCTGGTCCAGAACCCAAATTATCCTTAGGTCTAGAACCTAGAATCTTTTTTAAGTCCAGAACTTAGCTCAGGTCCAGAACCTAAAATTATCCTTGAGTCCAGAACTCGAACCGGGTCCAGAACCCAAAACCTCAACCATCTCAAAAATTAAGTCTTATTGCTTTTCACTCTCTTTCACTAAAGTCTCAGATCATTCAAGCAGGGGGCAAACTGTAGACCCTTAATTTTTTACCTAGTCCGGTCCAATATATTTTAATTAGTCCAAAATAATTTTTGTGTTGTCCAATATATTTTAATTAGTCCAAAACAATTTCTGTTATCTTAATTAAATAATATTTGCTTTAGTATCTAATTTTTATTAATAAAAAATAAATAATAATAATAAACAAAAAAAATAAAAATAAAAATCGACGACGAATTTGTTGCAGCAAAATAGCCTTGGGCCATTTCACCCGCAGATTATTTTTGCAGGCAAAATGGGCCACAGGCCAATTTTTGCCCGCAGCCCGCAGCCAGCTGCGACAACTTTTTTACCAGCGCAATTTTTCCGCAGCAGTTTTTTTTTTCCAATCGAAATTTTTCCGACGCAAATTTTTTTGAAACCAAATACAATTAGGTTTCAGTTTCCTTTTCTTAATTAATGTTAGATTCCATGAATAACTAAAACTAATCATAAAAATCTTCTATAAATAAGGACTAAAACAACACAGAAAAGGAGGAAAAATTGGAGACCGAAATTGAGGAGGAAAACTTTGAATTTTAAGAATTCCTTCTGGCAGTGAAATTGATTAGACTTATTAGGAGAAGCAAACAAGCAATTTAATTCATCAAAGGCAGCAAAGCTTGTCTTTGTTCTTGTTCATCCAAGAAGTGATTTTTGGTGGAACTAACAAACGAAGGTATGAATTTCTTTATTTGTTTCATTAATTTACAGTAGCTTCATCACTCAAGATTAAAAATTATTGTTTCTATTTATTTTGATTCAAAAAATCCTAGAACATTAATTTACCTTTTCTAAAGCTTAAAAACCTTAATTCATCTCTTTGTTTTTCAAAAATCTTAAAATTGTTGTTTTTGTTTTTTCAAAATCTTAAAACCCTAATCTGCCTTCCAATTTTCCAAAACCCTAAATTGAATTCTGCTTCTTTCCAAAAATATCTTTATTTTGTTTCTATTTGGTTTCGGTTTTCTTTTCTTAATTAATGTTAGTTTTCATAAACAAGTTGAATTAATCATCAAAATTTTCTATAAATAAGACTAAAAAACAACACAGAAGGGGGAGGAGAATCTAGTGAACTGAGAAAACTTTGAATCGATCGGACTAGGAGAAACCTTTAGCAGTGAAATCAATCGGACTTTTTGAGAGAAGAATAAGCAACCAAACAATCAATCCATCAAAGGCAGTCATCTTGCCTTTGTCTTTGTTCATCCAAGAAGTAATTTTTAATGGAACCAACAAACGAATGTATGAATATTAAATCTTTTTTTTCTTTCTAGTAGCTTGAATCATTAAACTCTTTCTTTTGATTCTAAAAACCTTAGAACCCTAATTTACTTTTTCTAAATCTTAGAACCTTAAATCGTCTCCTCTATTTTTAAAAACCCTAAATTACTTTTTCTATTTCTTCAAAATATCAAAACCCTAATCTACTTTCCAACTTTCCAAAACCTTAAATCGTTTTATTAATTCCCCAAAACCCTAATCTGTTTTCCAATGTTTCAAAACCTTAAAACCCTAAATTTATCTTACAACTTCTAAAAATCACATAAAGCTTTATAAAACTATAAATTGTTTTTCCAAATTTTGAAATCAAATACATTCTCCGAAACACTAAAAATCCTAATTCAACTTCAAAACCAAGACAGTAACCCCAAACTAGCTAACCTTAAACCCTAGTTTTCTTAAACTCTAATTCCCTTAAAACCTTAAACCCTAATGTTTCTATATCCTAATCTTTAAAACCTTAAAATTCAATATAGTAAATCCAAAATAATAATCCAGTAACCGTAAATCATAAACCTAATGTTTTAATATCCAAACCCTAATTTCATGATTTTTCCCCCTTAAACCCTAATTTGGTTAATCAAAGAACCTTATCAATCTCTTAAATCATAAAACCTTAATCCATTTTAATTCCCTTAAAACTTATAGTAGATTAAACAAATAAATTCTAAAACCCTAAACATTAAATAAAGAATCTTAAATAAAAACAGTAGCCTTAATTTGTATCTTTACTTGCTTTATTTTTTTTATAGATTTGATTGTGTAGTTCATTATATGCTTTGATTTATTTTATATACTTTGATTTATTTAAGTTCAATGCTTGGTTTATTTAAATTATCATGGATGAATGTTTATTTTATATTTTGATTAATATCTTTGATGAATGATTTATTTATGATGAATGGTTATTTACTTTATTGATTTATTTTGATTTTCAAATGTTGTAAGAGATATGTTTCTACTTTGTGGGTACCTTATTAGTTAAATATCACGTAGTTTAAATAACCTTTTATATTTTAAACCAATGTAAAGGGCATGTTTCTACCTTTTGGTGGGTGTCCTATTAATTTAGGCATGGATGATGTAAGGGCATGTTTCCATCTTCGGATGGGTGTCCATTTATTTGCTTTGTTTGGACATTGTTTTGATTTTAATATAACGATGCTTTATTTCAATTGTTGCATGTAATACGGATAATATTGTTATACTTAAGAATTCTATAATATTAAGACATGTAAAGGAGGCCGATTCCAATGAACTTGGCGTTGTGGGGATGTTGGGCCATTTCTCACCTTCCCCACACGTACCTAACTTTTCGAACCCATTAGGGGTTTGGGGATTCCTTAAGAATTGAGTCATCCACCCCTTTTTTTTCTTGGCCCGTCCGGGTGGCGACTCCATTTTCTTTGGACTTAGGTCCGTGTTCTCTAAGGCCCCAAGCCTAAACAATGCCGAAGTCGCAAGAACCATTCCACCGGGAGTGGGGGCGAAAATCCCGACTCACATTGGTCTTCTAAGAAATTGCGATATTACTTTCAATCTTATAGTGTACAAGCAATTTTCGGGTTGGATCCGGTGAAGTACTTAAGGGAGACACCCTCTTTGATCAGGAAGTATGGACGATGGTTGATAATATTGGAAGAATTTGAGATTGAGTATGTAACTAGGAAAATAATCAAAGGTAGAGCGGTGGCAGAATTTCTGGCCCAACAACCATTACCGAATAGCGAAAAGGCAGTCTTGGAATTTCCTGATGAACATTTAGAGGCCATAAAAGTACAAGAATGGAAAATGTATTTTGATGAAGTAGTGAATAGGAAAGGAGTAGGTTTGGGATTCATAGTAGAATTTCCCAAAGGGGAGCTTATCCCTTTAGCCATGAAGTTGAAGTTTAGGGTGACCAATAATATGGTGGAGTATGAAGCATGTATTTTTGGTTTGGAAACCCTGATGATTATGAAGGTTGATAAGGTACAAGTCTTTGGAGAGTTGTATCGAAGATGGACTAATGGGGTGCACTTGAGATGCTTAAGGAAGCCTGAAGTGGAGCATATTATGATGGAAATACATGCAGGAAGTTGCAGTCCACACATGAGTTGTTTAGCCCTAGTTAAAAAGATAATTCGACAAGGTTACTACTGGTTGACCATGGAGAGAGATTGTATTGAGTTTGTAAAAAAGTGCCAATAATGTCAGATGTATGGTAATTTGAATCACATGCCTCTTAAAGAATTGCATTCTATGTCTTCACCCTGGCCCTTCATAACTTGGGGGATTGACATTATAGGAGAGATACATCTGACAGCTTCAAACGCTCACCATTTTATTGTAGTAGCAGTGGATTATTTTTCAAAATTGGTTAAAGCTGAATATTTCAACAAAATGGAGGCAAGGTAAATGGCTATATTTATTGAAAAGAATCTCATCTGCAAGTATGGAGTCCCGCACAGTGTGATATCAGACAATGGGGTATAGTTTTAAAGTGCAGTTAAGGACTTATTCTCAAAGTACCAAATCCATCATCATCGATCCTCCCCTTATAGACCAAAGGCTAATGGTGTAGTAGAAGCAACAAACAAGATAATTAAGCAAATCCTGTCCAAGATGACTAAGACATACAGGGATTGATCGAAAATGCTTCCTTTTGCTTTGTGGGGATATAGAATAAGTGTTCGAACGCCGACTAGAATGACACCATTCTCTTTGGTTTAAGTGATGGAGGTAGTGTTGCCAATTGAAATTGAGATCAAGTCATTGAGAGTGGTCTTGAAAGCTGAACTTCCAGAGATGGAGTGGGTAGTAAGCAGGTACACACAGTTACCTTTGCTAGAAGAGAGGAGGTTAAAAGAACTGTATCATCATCAACTGTATCAAAGGAAGATAGCTCGAGCCTAAAATAGAAGGGTTAAGATCAGAAAGCTCAGAGTCGACAACTTAGTGTTGAAGCAATGTAAACCTAATGTATTTGTTCCAAGAGGAAAATTTAGGCCTAGTTGGGAAGGACCATATGTTGTGAAACAAGTCATGAATAAGGGTACAGTCAAGTTATCAGACATGGATGAGAACAAATTTAGTGAGCCAGTGAACATTGACAGGTTGAAGAGGTTTTATGTATAAAAAAAGAAAAGAATTAAAGAAAAGAGCTCGCTAGGTTGAAACCCCAAAAGGGCGGCCTAGGAAAAAGTTAGAGCAGTCTGCTAGTTTTGAAAATTCGAAAGGGCGGACTAGGCAACAATTAGGGCTAAGCGAAAGAAAATTGTCAATTAGAAAACTCGAAAGGGCTAGTTGGCAACATGAGTGATCTTGTGTATGCTGGCTTTATGTTTGGTTGTTCCCCAATTTAATAAAACATAATTAATATTAAAATTATTCTATGTGCACTATTTTAAGTATTTGACCAGAAATGGATAAAACAAATAAACACAATAGTGAAAGGTGATGACAAATTATGAAAGGAAAAAGAAACATCTCTTATTATTACTTTCATTATTTTTTCATCCCAACAATATTCTTTCTAAAGAAATTGACAAATGTAAAATCTATGGCAGACGATAAATGTAGCATGCAGGCCAGCTTTGCTTCAGCCTATCCAAGTAGGCTTCAGTCAGACAAGGCATGTCCAAATCGGGAGTAAACTCAGAACCTCAAGGATCAGCTCCATATTGATGGTCAAGCCGGCAAGGATCATAGCAAGTACCTCGACGAAGAGCAATGAGAGGAACATACATCAAATACGTCTGAATGGTGGTATGAGAAATCTTCCACTAAGGTACTAACCAACGGATGTTGACTGCAGTGCGTGAGTGGATCCAATCAACCCAGTCGGCATATGAAGAAGTAGGGTGGAGTAGTTTCCTAGCAGAGTGATGTCGTGGCAGATATCTGGCAAAATCCATAGATGAAGTGTCGAGCAAGCAAAGATGCTCCTAAAGCCAAATCTGTAAACACAAGAAAAAAAAGGCCCATTAAAACAAAAATCAGCAAGGACGGCCTATGCAAAAATTAGGGCAGTTCGCTAGTTCTGAAAATCTGTAAGAGCAGTCTAGGCAAAAATTAGAATATATATAAAAAGAAGGGGCCTAAATTGAAAACCTAAAAGGGTATTTTAGGCAATTACCTAAAGCAGCAACAGACTCTCAGCTAATCTCCTTGACAATCTTGATTTAAGTTGATCCAGTCCAACTAAAGTCTCAACTAAGATCACGGGTATCGGTGACAAGCCTCCTTCCATTTGGTCCATGATATCCAATACTCGTGGATCGATATCACCATCGAAAGAAATAAGTAAGAATTGGCCAAGAAAGCATAGAGAAAGCATATGTCCCCATGCCTTGGTAGGAGCCAAATGAGAAATGCAAAAGTCAATTAAGGGACAAAGCAAAATTTTCTCACCTCTCGTCAACTGTAGAACTTTGGGCTTTGAAAGTTGAAACAACATTTGCATCTTTTGTTGAGTTCTGGAAATCAATATAGGCAACACCATTGGTTGATTTCTTGGATATCCAAGGATGGCCTCAAAATCTTCAATCATAGGACATATCTCAAAGTCATTTATCTTAAATGTCCTAGAATTCACATTCCAAAAGAAAACCATGGCATGTAAAAAAGAATGGTCCAATTTAATATTTTGAAAACACTTCAAAGTATTGATTTTAGACCAAGATATTTGTTCCCAATGAATGGCTTTCATATTTTTAAATAAACCTTTTATTTTCTTCAAATTGAGTTCTGTCATTGTTGAAAATTAAAGAAAAATTAAAATTGTTAAAAGGAATTTTGATGCTCAAATTGAAAATTCATGAAAAATTTCCTGGTTCTTGATTTTCATTGGGAATTATAGCATTGAAAGTAGCTTTATATAAGGATTAGTTTGTCCATCGAGGTTGACAAGGAAAGAGCAATAATTTAGGCCGAGACGCACAAGGAAAGGAAATTTAAGTTGAAAAGATTCTGAGTTGCCACGTTACGTTTGGATTTGCAAACCAGGGGTGCTTTAGGAATTTGAATTGTGAGAGGGACTTCTATTTATACTGTAATAATAATAATGAAAATAATAATACAAAATGATAAAAAAAAGAAGAGTCAAAAGTTGCAATAAAAGTAAAATTTATCATTATTATTATTATTATCATCATTGTTGTTATTATTATTGTTATTACTATTAATAATAATACAATATTTTATCAATTAATACAATGATCACTGAGAAGGAGGAGGTGGTCCATAATCAAACAAAGTTCTGAGAAAGTCATCGCTTGCTGGAGGAGGAGGCATATCATCTGTCCCAAGTCCACCGGAAGAAGGAGCACATGAACATCTATTACCCTGGAATTCAGGCCTATAGAAGTAATCATCTGGAGTAGATGAAGGAATCTCATGGTCATCAATTTGGGGCCCCCTAGAAGATGAAGCACCAGGATCCCTCATTTTCTGTAACCGAAAGTCTCGAAAGTTTTGCTCCTACTGATGATACAATCTTTTGAGATGGGCGATCTGTTGGCGGCTAGCAGCTAACTCCTTTTACAGTTTCGTGTTTTGCTCCTCAAGCATCCACTATGAGTCAGAAAATGAAAGGGTAAGAGCATGCATAATCATGCATACATATATAGCATAAATCATTATGGAATAAGGTGTTCCACCAGATAACTCGTATTAGAGCCTTGTGGATGGGATAGAACTTTTGGTTGGTAAGAAGGATCAAGGGGAGGAACAGCAGAGGAAGATCCAGCCTCATGATCGAATGAGCAGGAAGCCTAATACGAGTTAAAATAAGTTGAAAAAGAAGCAATTGCAATGATAGAATGGCACATATTTACTTGAGAGGTTCCAGCCTTGGAATGAGAGATAGATTCTCTCTCCTTCTCTTCATCACTGGTTTCCTCATCATTTCCTTATTCCTCCTCGGGAAATCCCTGAATGCCAATAGGAGATACATCAAAGTTCAAGAGTTGTGTTTGAATGAATTGTGTGTATGATGTGCTTGGTACACAAAGATAATCTTCAACATCATAGCCATTCTGAGCTAACCGCCATGAATTCTTCGGCATTGATGTAATATTCAAAGTATATGTTGGACAGTTCATCGGGACCCTCCGCTGCTCAGGACCAAGGAACCAATCATAAACCCTTTCCCTGAGAAACTAGCCACTAGACATAGGACCAACAATGATTCGGTGGGAGTGCTAGTAAGGCAGTGCAGCATTCATAAAAGGAGTCTAATTTGCTTGCTCGTCAACTTTCCACCAAGCCAAGTTGACTTGCAGGATGACAAAAGGTAAGTAAACTTTTTACATAAACTGTAAAGCATACTAATACTATTTTACGTGGTCCTAGGTTAGGCAACTCAAGTGATAACGCTGGGTGTGTACATGATGCGAGCCGAGAACTACTGTATGATCGGACAATCAAAAACCTAACCTTGGATATCCAACTATCTCTCGGGACATTTTAGGCACCCTCATGAGATTGCACTCATGAACCCATACCTGTAATAACAATGAAAATCAAATTCATGTGAATATATGAGTTGAATTAACAATGACAGGAGATAGTACCTCGACAATCACCATGAAGCCAATGAAGACTTCTTATTCATTCAAATCTTGTCTAGGCCATGATAGAGACAGGCAAGGCCAGCTTCACCCCAGCGTAAAGTTGTACCATATCCATTTTATCAAGGGCCCTCAACACTGACAAATGGATGACGAATTCGGTACTGCATAAAATGGTCGAGCCAAGTAAATACAACAAAAATTCTTGAGCATATTGTTTGGTTGTTTCTCTATGAATCCATCCATCATAGCTCATCCAATAACTCCAAATCAGCTTAATTTTTATCTTGAAGGGCTCTTTCAATGATGGTTCCATACCGATTAACTGTTGAATTTCTTCGGGTGTCAGGATATCGTTGGTAAGAGGAACCAGAAGGCCATAGTACCGGATACCAGTTATAGCTGAAAAATCAACTGGGCCAATAGTCATTTCTTCCACATGTAGGTGGAAAGTATGGGCTGTGTCCATCCACCACTCCAACAATGCTTGAACTACACTTCGATCTATTGGACATACCTCGGATGGTAATTGCAGAATAAAGCTTTCAAAACCAGACTCTCAAATGATACATTTTATCCAAGAAGGTGCTACGTTATACCATTGCTGGGCTTTATAGACACATCCTCCGCCCTGAACAATGCAGTGATCACGCTGACACCGAACAAGGTAAGCCAATATGAGGTAAGTATATCATCTCACAACTACTATTGTTTCAAAGTCTGAAATTACTCATTACTTTATTTATTTATCTTAATTTTTTCTAGCATTAGAATATTTTCTAATATTTGTTATAATTCATTCACTAATATACTAAATTATAACTAAAAAATAAATATAAATAATAAATAAATAATAATAATAAATAATAATAATAATAAAATGATAAATATTTATGCTTCTAAAGTTGCAGTGTTACCTCAATCTTTAGACTAGAACTACGATAAAGTTACATTCCAACTAGTGGATTGATTGTTCCACTTTTATGTTGTCGAATAAATTCTAGCAACTCAACATTAGATCGAGGTCTGAATCTTGAAGTATGCCTTCCTTCCATTTGATGGCTAAACTCTCTATACTCTCTGCTCAAACTTAAGCTCTCTGTGTTTATAATGTAAGTAATGAAATGTGAATGAGAAATGTTGGTAAGCCGAGCATTTATATAGGCAAATGGCAATGAAAAAGATAAAAAGAAAAAGGAAAACAGTAAATGCCCGTGAAAAAAAAAAGTGAACTTACTATTAGTAAATAGTGGGCAAATAGTGATGAACAATGTGTAAATAGTAAATTCAAATCATTCTATTCAATTATTCAGCTATTTGTGTGTCTAAAAATATTTTTTATACTTTTAAAAAATATTTTTCCATGCAAAGGGGCAAGAGGATATAGATATGGTAAAAAATAGCTAAATTTTTTGCAGATTTTTTATTAATATCATATTAACTATAATTATCTTTTACAGCCACAGGTCCAGAAATCAAATCATTTTTGTATTCAGAACTCACCACCGAGTCCAGAACCCAAATCATTTTTTAGTCCAGAGCTCATCACCGGGTCCAGAACCCAAATCATTTTTTAGTCCAGAACTCACCCTAGGTCCAAAACCCAAATTATTTTTTAGTTTAGAACTCACCATCGGGTCCAAAACCCAAATCACTTTTGAGTCCAGAACTCACCACCGAGTCTGAAACCCAAATCATTTTTTAGTTCAGAACTCACCACTGGGTCTAGAATCCAAATCACTTTTGAGTCCCAAACTCATCTCGGTTCGAGCACCCAAAATTCAATTTTGGGTTGAGCACGCAACTCCTATCTCGGGTCGAGCGCCCAAATTCATTTTAGGATCAAGAATCTAATTTCAGGTAGAGAATCCAAATCCAGTTTTGGGTTGAGCACCCAACTCCTATCTCTGGTCCAAGTACCCAAATTAAAATTCAGTTTTGAGTTGAGCACCCAAATTTAGTTTAGGATCGAGCATCCAAATCTAATCTTGGGTCGAGAACGCAATCAATTCAGTCTCGGGTCTAAGTACCCAAATCAAATTCAGTCTCGGGTCGAGTACCCAAACCATTGCCAATCTCGGGTCGAGAACCCATCCTCATCCAAAATCTGCTCAAAGTCATGTTGCTTTTCACTCTCTTCTACAGAAAGTGTCAAATCGTTCAAGCAGGGGATAAACTGTAGGCCCTTAATTTTTGACAAAGTCTAGTCCAATATTTTAAAACAAGTTTGAAATAATTTTTGTCGTATTTATTATTTATTTTAATACTTATTTTAATATTTATTTTATTTGTTATTTATAATTTATTATTTATTCTATTTATTTATTTTTTAATAATATATAATATTTATTTTTAAAATATATATATAACAAAAAAATAAAAAATCAAACGGACCAATCGGTGAGCGGCACGAGGCAAGCAGTTCGCCGCAGGCGTAACCTGCAACGAATTGGGCAGCGCCTCACCCAGCCTTGTTGCTCGCTCGCCCTTTGCTTGCATCCCAGCAGCCTATACCAGCACATTGGATGATTTTTTGCCAAAATTTTATTTTACTCGAAAACTTTAATTAATTTCCTAAACAGTTTTTAACTTCCTTAACATATTAGGTTTTGTTTTAAATTCCTATAAATAGCAGTTTTAAACACAGAAATAAGGACGGCAAAAATTATTCAAGAATTATTCTCAGACTTTTGAACTGGGAAAAATAGAAAACAACCTTAAGCAATCAAAAAAAAAAAAAAGAACACTCCAATTCACACGGCAACAAGGTTGTGTTGTCTTGATCAAGCTCCACCAAAATTTCAACGGTGCAATTGTGGTGGAACCAACAAACGATGGTATTTTCATAATTAATTCACTATAACATGCTTTTAATAATTTTTAACATGGAACATGCATGATCTTTGTTTAAAATTGAATCCAGTAGCTTGTTAGCATAACCTTTTCCAAATATATGATTATTTAGTCAGCATGCTAATACCTTTGTTTAAAATTTTTTTTTTGATGTATTATCACAATAGCTTCACTTAATTTTTCTCAAATATTTTTAGCAGTAGCTTGTTTATTCCAACTTCAAAGCTTTGATTATTATTTTTATAAATTCCAAAACCCTAATTTATTTCTTCGTAAACCCTAATTGCATGGTATGAGCCCTAAACCCTAATTAATTCTATTTTCCAAAATCTTTATAGTAGCCTAATACTTAAAAAATAATTATAATAATGGTTTACTTTCATGATGAATGGTTGAATGTCTTTTATTAGTTTATTTTATTTTTCATTATGTAAGAGGTATGTTTCCATCTTGTGGATACCTCATTAATTAAGCTTCATGTAATTTAAATTATTTTCATATTTTGGGATTAATGTAAAGGATACATTTCCACCTTTTGGTGGGTGTCCTATTTAGTTTTAGACATTAGATGATATAAGGGCATGTTTCCATCCTTGGATGGGTGTCCACTTATTTATTTTGTTTGGACATTGCTATGATTTTTAATAAAGTATTTATTTATTTTTATGATCGCATGTAGTATAGATAATGTCATTATATTTAAGAATTTTATAATATTAAGACCTGAAAAGGAGGTCGGTTCCAATGAACTGGGCATTGTAGGGGTGCTAAGTCATCCTCACCTTCCCCACACATACCCAACTTTTCGAATCTAATAGGGGGATGGGAATTCCTTAGGAATCGAGTCATCCACCCCTTTCTTTTTTCCCGGCCCTAATATTAGGACACCCACATGCTGCAATCTCGGCTCCTCGTTTAACCTACGAGTTTAGAGGGAAACTAAACTCGCTAAGCAATTGCTTAGTGGGTACTTAAATCATTGCAATAAATAAATAAAATGAAAGAATGATTTGAACATACATTTATATACTTTAAATACTTGAAAGGAATAAATACAAAACACAGATGGTAAAAAGGCTTGACTGAATAATTTGAATTTAAACCATTTTTCTTGCTTTTATCATTTTGGTTGCTCTACTGGTTTAACAGAATGTCAGCGGATAAGGAAGGGTCATGATAAACATATCTCGTCATGATCATATTTCATTATCTTTCATCATATTTCTTGCACATGTGCCAATGGCCATTATCATTGCATCATTGATCATGTCATTGCAATCATCGGCCTTCAGCCGGAATATCATATCATGTCATAAGCAGTACTGCAGTAATAGTATGATGCATCATACCCTTATCTCAAGGGTTCTGATATACCATGTAGAGCATAAATAATTTATTAAATTACTTTGGTCATGATATTCAATAAGTCATGATTTTTCCATAATGCATATATTGTTGGAATAGCTTGTCATGATGCCTTTCTGATCATTTCCAATTCTCCTTCATGTCATTTGATATGATTTAACATCAATCTATAACATAATATTCAAGTTTTAACACATTTAGAAAAATGACCAAATGAATAGTAGCGCGGTGCGTAAAATCGGCAACGCAATGGCGCGCGACAACTAAATAGTAAAATCTGTTTTTACTGCTGAAAATTAGTCAACTTTGGCAAGATTTTTGACTAAGTAAACAACCTTATTTTTGGATGAATTTTTGTCGGAAAACACTTTCATAAGTTAACTAAATGCATGTAAAATTTCGTCGAAAAATTCTTTCGTTTGCCCCTTCAACGGACTGCCCAAAATGAAAGCTGCAGAATGGTGCCCAAAAGGGACCACTCGGCCCAATTTTCAAAATTTGAAGGAAATTCATTTTTTTCTTGCAAAATTGATTTTTAGAATCCTTTTGTGATACCATTGAAAGACTAAGGGTCCCTCTTTCAAAAATCAAACCAAAGGAGTGATTAAAAGTTCATCAAAGTTTATGGATTTTTGAGCAAAGTTTAGCTAGTTTGTTTTGTTTTCATTCTTTTCACAATCAATTGATTACAAATGGTTCAAGAGCACTTTCGCACATATTTACCACACATAATAACATTATATCAAAACCATTTCAAAAGTCCCATAATGCAAAATATGTGAATTAATTGAAAAGGCAATTATTTAAGTACCAAACCTTGTTTATTTGCTTTATCCCTTGCTTGTCCTATTCTTTCTTCCCTTCTTCTTCTTCTTTATCCCTTTAGTTTCCTATAATTTTCATAACTTCCATAATAAGAACATTAGAAAAACCATATGTTCAGGCCTTGATTCTTGCTATCTAAAGCTACTAATTACCATTTATTCATCAATTTTACATGTATGAATCATTTACTCTAATTTCTCTTCACTTTCTTATCTATCCCATAATCTTCCCAACTTTTCTTTCATTGATAACTTGAAAACTATCAATCAAATGAATAAACTAAAGCTAGAATTGGAATCCTTACCTTAGAATTGGTAACTTTCTTCTAAACTTTCACCTAGAAACTTGGAAATTCCTTGAATGTTTTTGTTGGAGGCCACGGCCTTTGCTTGGAGAAGGAGAAGGTGTTTTGGCTTTTGTATTCTAGAGATTTCAAGAGCATGGATCTTATGTGTACACGTTTGTACATATAAATTTATTTCTTTTTTTTTCTTTTTCTTTTAATGGATGGGATTTTGCCAAAACAAAAGACTAAATGAATAAGATTGCAACATGTGTCCTTCTTTGCCTTTTTAGCATGTGGATGGGATTTTGCCAAAACAAAAGGTTAAATGGATAAGATTGCAACATGTGTCCTTCCTTGGAAAATTACCAAAATGGTCCTTAAATTATCATACATGTCCCACTTGATGCTTGGGTGAAAGTGAAAAGACCAAAATACCCTTCAATTGAAGGTTTTGCCTTTTCTTCCTAACCGGGTGGTTTTACGACGCGTAAAACATATCGTTCTCCTCCTTTCAACCTCTAGTTTCCATTTCCGACATTCATTCTTGATTTTGAACTAATTTATAAAAATTACGCTCATGCCCTTGACTTTTGTAAAAATTCCCTTTAGGTCCTTACGTGATTCGGGTCTCCACTTAGGTTCGTTTTTCAACATCGATCACTGCGGAGTCCTTCCGTTTACTTCGGATACCTTTACGTGTCTTGCGTTCCAGTGTATAAATTATTATCACAAGAATGACAAAAATACCCTTGGTCGAGAATCCACTGTATCTCTCAAACTATGCGTTTTCGAAAAAAACCGTGGTGTTCCGTTTCGACCCAATTTTTCTCTACTTTTCATCCTTACAGTCTGTTATGGGCACTATTAAAGACCTCCGGAACAACTTTTAAAAATTACAGTTACCTCCCCAAAATTTTTTGAAATTACAGTCACCTCCCCAAAACTTTTACAATCTTTTCAGTTAGGTCCTTTTTGTCCTATAAAGCTTCCTTTCACTTCGTGTTCTTTGGTGATTACTCGGGACGGCTCCTCTTACTGTACATGGACGTACTGTACATATGTACAAATTGGGTCGTGACAAAAGATCCATGTTTCAAGGGTAAAGACCTGATCTTTAATAGATAAAGATCCATGTTTCAACGGTAAAGACCCGATCTCCAATGGATAAAGATCCATGTTTCAAGGGTGAAGACCCAATCTCTAATGAATAAAGATCCATGTTTCAAGGGTAAAGACCCGACTCCAACGGATAAAGATCCATGTTTCAAGGGTAAAGACCCAATCTCTAATGGACAAAGATCCATGTTTCAAGGGTAAAGATCCAATCTCTAATGGACAAAGATCCATGTTTCAAGGGTAAAGATCCAATCTCTAATGGATAAAGATCCATGTTTCAAGGGTAAAGACCCTATCTATAATGGATAAAGATCCATGTTTCAAGGGTAAAGAGCCAGTCTCTAATGGATAAAGATCCATGTTTCAAGGGTAAAGACCCAATACCCAATGGATAAAGATCTATGTTTCAAGGGTAAAGACCCAATTTTCAATAGATAAAGATCCATTTTTGGTGGATAACAACCCACAATCCATAAAAAAAATTGAACAACCAGTTATGCCAGAATTCACAACTGATAAAAGGTCAGTCAAATCAAATTCAATCTCGGGTCCAAGTACCCAAATCAAATCCAAGTATCCATCATCATCCAAAATCTGCTCAAAGTCATATTGCTTTTCACTCTCTTCTACTGAAAGTTTAAGATCGCTCATGTAGGGGGTAAACTATAGACCTTTAATTTTGGCTCTAAGTTGGTACGGTCTTAATTAAATAAAGCCAAAATAAATTCAATCCGATTTACAACTTCTAATAAGTCGATCTGATTTTAAAAGGCACAAACTCAACTACAAAACACTAAACCAAGTTTTTTAGATGGCCCAGTCCAAAAAAATTAATTAAAACATGCAAAATTATTTCAAAGGGCCGTGACATGAGGCTTGGCTCATGTCGACCTGGAGGCTCCAGGTCGGCATGAGCCTAGCTCTTGTCGATCTGGCTCCAAATTGACATGAGCATTGGCTCATGTCGATCTGGATGCCCAGGTTGACATAAGCCAAAGGCCATGTTGACCTGGTTGCCCAGGTAGACATGGCCTTGGTCCATGTCGATCTGGCACACCAAATCGACATGGTCTTCAATTGTTTTTTATTTCCTAATTAAACTAGAATTTGTGTTAAGGATGGATTAATATTAGGGTTAGGGTTTTTGAGTGAGGTTTTGGTCTATAAATAATAAGGTTTTAGACTTTAACAGGGGTCGACAATTAACATTAAGAGAGATTAAACAGCAAAGCAGAAAACAACAAAATAAATTAGCAACAAGTAGTACTCATCAATCATCAATCCATCAAAGGCAGCAATGCTGTCTTTATTCTTGTTCAGCCAAGATTTACGCTGGGGTGAAGCTGGCCTTGCCTGTCTCTATCATGGCCTAGACAAGATTTGCATGAATAAGAAGTCTTCATTGGCTTCATGGTGATTGTCGAGGTACTATCTCCTGTCATTGTTAATTCAACTCATATATTCACATGAATTTGATTTTCATTGTTATTACAGGTATGGGTTCATGAGTGCAATCTCATGAGGGTGCCTAAAATGTCCCGAGAGATAGTCGGATATCCAAGGTTAGGTTTTCGATTGTCCGATCATACAGTAGTTCTCGGCTCGCATCATGTACACACCCAGCGTTATCACTTGAGTTGCCTAACCTAGGACCACGTAAAATAGTATTAGTATGCTTTACAATTTATGTAAAAAGTTTACTTACCTTTTGTCATCCTGCAGGTCAACTTGGCTTGGTGGAAAGTTGAAGAGCAAGCAAATTAGACTCCTTTTATGAATGCTGCACTGCCTTACTAGCACTCCCACCGAATCATTGTTGGTCCTATGTCTAGTGGCTAGTTTCTCAGGGAAAGGGTTTATGATTGGTTCCTTGGTCCTGAGCAGCGGAGGGTCCCGATGAACTGTCCAACATATACTTTGAATATTACATCAATGCCGAAGAATTCATGGCGGTTAGCTCAGAATGGCTATGATGTTGAAGATTATCTTTGTGTACCAAGCACATCATACACACAATTCATTCAAACACAACTCTTGAACTTTGATGTATCTCCTATTGGCATTCAGGGATTTCCCGAGGAGGAATAAGGAAATGATGAGGAAACCAGTGATGAAGAGAAGGAGAGAGAATCTATCTCTCATTCCAAGGCTGGAACCTCTCAAGTAAATATGTGCCATTCTATCATTGCAATTGCTTCTTTTTCAACTTATTTTAACTCGTATTAGGCTTCCTGCTCATTCGATCATGAGGCTGGATCTTCCTCTGCTATTCCTCCCCTTGATCCTTCTCACCAACCAAAAGTTCCATCCCATCCACAAGGCTCTAATACGAGTTATCTGGTGGAACACCTTATTCCATAATGATTTATGCTATATATGTATGCATGATTATGCATGCTCTTACCCTTTCATTTTCTGACTCACAGTGGATGCTTGAGGAGCAAAACACGAAACTGTAAAGACAGCATTGCTGCCTTTGATGGATTGATGATTGATGAGTACTACTTGTTGCTAATTTATTTTGTTGTTTTCTGCTTTGCTGTTTAATCTCTCTTAATGTTAATTGTCGACCCCTGTTAAAGTCTAAAACCTTATTATTTATAGACCAAAACCTCACTCAAAAACCCTAACCCTAATATTAATCCATCCTTAACACAAATTCTAGTTTAATTAGGAAATAAAAAACAATTGAAGACCATGTCGATTTGGTGTGCCAGATCGACATGGACCAAGGCCATGTCTACCTGGGCAACCAGGTCAACATGGCCTTTGGCTTATGTCAACCTGGGCATCCAGATCGACATGAGCCAATGCTCATGTCAATTTGGAGCCAGATCGACAAGAGCTAGGCTCATGCCGACCTGGAGCCTCCAGGTCGACATGAGCCAAGCCTCATGTCACGGCCCTTTGAAATAATTTTGCATGTTTTAATTAATTTTTTTGGACTGGGCCATCTAAAAAACTTGGTTTAGGGTTTTGTAGTTGAGTTTGTGCCTTTTAAAATCAGATCGACTTATTAGAAGTTGTAAATCGGATTGAATTTATTTTGGCTTTATTTAATTAAGACCGTACCAACTTAGAGCCAAAATTAAAGGTCTATAGTTTACCCCCTACATGAGCGATCTTAAACTTTCAGTAGAAGAGAGTGAAAAGCAATATGACTTTGAGCAGATTTTGGATGATGATGGATACTTGGATTTGATTTGGGTACTTGGACTCGAGATTGAATTTGATTTGACTGACCTTTTATCAGTTGTGAATTCTGGCATAACTGGTTGTTCAATTTTTTTTATGGATTGTGGGTTGTTATCCACCAAAAATGGATCTTTATCTATTGAAAATTGGGTCTTTACCCTTGAAACATAGATCTTTATCCATTGGGTATTGGGTCTTTACCCTTGAAACATGGATCTTTATCCATTAGAGACTGGCTCTTTACCCTTGAAACATGGATCTTTATCCATTATAGATAGGGTCTTTACCGTTGAAACATGGATCTTTATCCATTAGAGATTGGATCTTTACCCTTGAAACATGGATCTTTGTCCATTAGAGATTGGATCTTTACCCTTGAAACATGGATCTTTGTCCATTAGAGATTGGGTCTTTACCCTTGAAACATGGATCTTTATCCGTTGGAGTCGGGTCTTTACCCTTGAAACATGGATCTTTATTCATTAGAGATTGGGTCTTCACCCTTGAAACATGGATCTTTATCCATTGGAGATCGGGTCTTTACCGTTGAAACATGGATCTTTATCTATTAGAGATCAGGTCTTTACCCTTGAAACATGGATCTTTTGTCACGACCCAATTTGTACATATGTACAGTACGTCCATGTACAGTAAGAGGAGCCGTCCCGAGTAATCACCAAAGAACACGAAGTGAAAGGAAGCTTTATAGGACAAAAAGGACCTAACTGAAAAGATTGTAAAAGTTTTGGGGAGGTGACTGTAATTTCAAAAAATTTTGGGGAGGTAACTGTAATTTTTAAAAGTTGTTCCGGAGGTCTTTAATAGTGCCCATAACAGACTCTAAGGATGAAAAGTAGAGAAAAATTGGGTCGAAACGGAACACCACGGTTTTTCCCGAAAACGCATAGTTTGAGAGATACAGTGGATTCTCGACCAAGGGTATTTTTGTCATTCTTGTGATAATAATTTATACACTGGAAACAAGACACGTAAAGGTATCCGAAGTAAACGGAAGGACTCCGCAGTGATCGATGTTGAAAAACGAACCTAAGTGGAGACCCGAATCACGTAAGGACCTAAAGGGAATTTTTACAAATGTCAAGGGCATGAGCGTAATTTTTATAAATTAGTTCAAAATCAAGAATGAATGTCGGAAATGGAAACTAGAGGTTGAAAGGAGGAGAACGATATGTTTTACGCGTCGTAAAACCACCCGGTTAGGAAGAAAAGGCAAAACCTTCAATTGAAGGGTATTTTGGTCTTTTCACTTTCACCCAAGCATCAAGTGGGACATGTATGATAATTTAAGGACCATTTTGGTAATTTTCCAAGGAAGGACACATGTTGCAATCTTATCCATTTAACCTTTTGTTTTGGCAAAATCCCATCCACATGCTAAAAAGGCAAAGAAGGACACATGTTGCAATCTTATTCATTTAGTCTTTTGTTTTGGCAAAATCCCATCCATTAAAAGAAAAAGAAAAAAAAAGAAATAAATTTATATGTACAAACGTGTACACATAAGATCCATGCTCTTGAAATCTCTAGAATACAAAAGCCAAAACACCTTCTCCTTCTCCAAGCAAAGGCCGTGGCCTCCAACAAAAACATTCAAGGAATTTCCAAGTTTCTAGGTGAAAGTTTAGAAGAAAGTTACCAATTCTAAGGTAAGGATTCCAATTCTAGCTTTAGTTTATTCATTTGATTGATAGTTTTCAAGTTATCAATGAAAGAAAAGTTGGGAAGATTATGGGATAGATAAGAAAGTGAAGAGAAATTAGAGTAAATGATTCATACATGTAAAATTGATGAATAAATGGTAATTAGTAGCTTTAGATAGCAAGAATCAAGGCCTGAACATATGGTTTTTCTAATGTTCTTATTATGGAAGTTATAAAAATTATAGGAAACCAAAGGGATAAAGAAGAAGAAGAAGGGAAGAAAGAATAGGACAAGCAAGGGATAAAGCAAATAAACAAGGTTTGGTACTTAAATAATTGCCTTTTCAATTAATTCACATATTTTGCATTATGGGACTTTTGAAATGGTTTTGATATAATGTTATTATGTGTGGTAAATATGTGGGAAAGTGCTCTTGAACCATTTGTAATCAATTGATTGTGAAAAGAATGAAAACAAAACAAACTAGCTAAACTTTGCTCAAATATCCATAAACTTTGATGAACTTTTAATCACTCCTTTGGTTTGATTTTTGAAAGAGGGACCCTTAGTCTTTCAATGGTATCACAAAAGGAGTCTAAAAATCAATTTTGCAAGAAAAAAATGAATTTCCTTCAAATTTTGAAAATTGGGCCGAATGGTCCCTTTTGGGCATCATTCTGCAGCTTTCATTTTGGGCAGTCCGTTGAAGGGGCAAACGAAAGAATTTTTCGACGAAATTTTACATGAATTTAGTTAACTTATGAAAGTGTTTTCCTGAAAAAATTCATCCAAAAATAAGGTTGTTTACTTAGTCAAAACTCTTGCCAAAGTTGACTAATTTTCAGCAGTAAAAACAGATTTTACTATTTAGTCGTCGCGCGCCATTGCGTTGCCGATTTTACGCACCGCGCTACTATTCATTTGGTCATTTTTCTAAATGTGTTAAAACTTGAATATTATGTTATGGATTGATGTTAAATCATATCAAATGACATGAAGGAGAATTGGAAATGATCATAAAGGCATCATGACAAGCTATTCCAACAATATATGCATTATGGAAAAATCATGACTTATTGAATATCATGACCAAAGTAATTTAATAAATTATTTATGCTCTACTTGGTATATCAGAACCCTTGAGATAAGGGTATGATGCATCATACTATTACTGCAGTACTGCTTATGACATGATATGATATTCCGGCTGAAGGCCGATGATTGCAATGACATGATCAATGATGCAATGATAATGGCCATTGGCACATGTGCAAGAAATATGATGAAAGATAATGAAATATGATCATGACGAGATATGTTTATCATGACCCTTCCTTATCCGCTGACATTTTGTTAAACCAGTAGAGCAACCAAAATGATAAAAGCAAGAAAAATGGTTTAAATTCAAATTATTCAGTCAAGCCTTTTTACCATCTGTGTTTTGTATTTATTCCTTTCAAGTATTTAAAGTATATAAATGTATGTTCAAATCATTCTTTCATTTTATTTATTTATTGCAATGATTTAAGTACCCACTAAGCAATTGCTTAGCGAGTTTAGTTTCCCTCTAAACTCGTAGGTTAAACGAGGAGCCGAGATTGCAGCATGTCCTGCGCAGCTGGCCTTGACTACTACTTTGGGTAGGAGTTTGGGTCTTTACCCTTGAAACATGGAGTTTGGGTCGTGACATCTTTATCCACTGGAGATCGGGTCTTTACCCTTGAAACATGGATCTTTATCCACTGGAGACCGGGTCTTTACCCTTGTAACATGGATCTTTATCCACTGGAGATTGGGTCTTTACCCTTGAAACATGGATCTTATCCATTAGAGATTGGGTCTTTACCGTTGAAATATGGATCTTTATCCATTGGAAATCGGGTCTTTACCCTTGAAACATGGATCTTTATCCATTGGAGATCTGGTATTTACCCTTGAAACATGGATCTTTATCTATTGGAGATCGGATCTTTACCCTTGAAACATGGATCTTTATCCATTAGAAATCATGTCTTTACCCTTAAAACATGGATCTTTATCCATTGGAGATCGAGTTTTTACCCTAGCTTCAACTCTTTTAGCTGGACTTATCTTTTGTCTTTTGCATCTTCATTCTTTTGAGAATTCTAATTTTCTTCTTTTTCCATTGTTTTTTTGTTCTTCCTTTGCACTTTTGCAAAAAATTCAACCATTTTTAGCTAGCTTTCATATCTTCTCCTTGTCCCTTGCGTGGTAAAATATTGGAAGTGAGTCTCAAAATACTTTATACATGCATAAACTCAAAAATTTGAAATGGAGAAACTTTGCCCCCTATGTAGGCTAAAATCCATGATTTTTTTATGCGAGCTTTGGTTGATGTTTGTAGATTGTCTAGTTCTTTGGACAAGCATGTATTTCTTCTTTTGCAAAATGACTGGAGCTTCCTCAAGCAATAGGCTTTCCATGCCCCCTTGATTCAATATCTTCTTTTGGTTCTTTACTTCACAGGGTGTTTGATGTTCACTTTGACAAAGAATAGACAATACAAGACAAGAAAGTGCGATGTGATATGCTCATGTATGCATGATATGCATGAATAATACTTACAATAGTTCCATCAACTCACAGACTAAGGTTATCAGCTGAAATGTTCTCATAGATTTCTTTTAAATGCCCGTTCAGGTCTTGCACTAGAATGGCAAAAGGCTTCACTTTTATGGCTTTTATTTTTGAGATGTTGAAAACATGAATAATGGAGGCCCCAAGCAGCAGAGATACATCCATTCCAAACTATGTTTTGGCATGTCAGTTGGTAGCTTCTTCATAACCTTGCCAATAATCATTTACTTTGCCCGATGTGTCCTTTGAGGTTTAATGGATCAACATACTCCCCTTAACTTGAAGGCTTTGTAATAATTTTTTTTCTTTTTTTCAATTTCAAATTTTGATATTAAAATCAAATGTTGGCTTTGCCAAATTAATGTCAATTTACCTCAGGACTTGATTTTCCAAATTAACATATCTATAATATGACAACCCTAGTTACCATTCTAAACTCGGGAATCATTTCTATTTAGGCAAGAACTGGTTGCACTTCAGATAGGCATATACACATTACTTGGCCAAAGGTTTCATTGAGTTTAAATATTGTCTATCTCATATGCATTCTTATTCAAACTATCTCCACTAATAGACTCTACCTACCAAGAGAGATCAACAGGTCTTTGATAGGCTTGAAATGGGGTCCATAAGGGACATGGGTTAAATGAAGGCCATTTGTAAGTTGGAGTTGATGTGACACAATGGACAAACCCTCACACTACAAATTTCTTATTTGAACTTTAGGTAGCTGGGAGCAATCTTGCTAGACTCTAAATTCTTTCTATCTTCTTGGCATTAATCTAGATCTTGATTAGGACAGTCTTTGTACTTGCAAAAAGTTTGGTACCCAAATTCGTTTCTTTTCTTCTTCTCTTTTCTTTCCTTTTATTTTTCTTACTCTTCCCTTTCTTTGATCATTTTATCATTTTGTCCTTCTTCCTTGTAGGACTATCAAGTACAGAACTTTCAAAAACTGAATGAACTTTCTCCGTTTTCTTTGATTTTGATCGAATCTTTGGTTTGGTTGGACCAATTCAAGTCAAACTGTCCTTATAAACTAAATGGAAGCCTTTTGTTGTTTTAGGTAAAAGAGAACTCGGTTGGATTTCTGAACCATTTTGGGTTTTCTTTTCTTTTCTTTTCTTTTTTTTTGTCTTTTTTTCTTTTCTTCTTTTTTTGTCTTTTTTTGTCTTTTCTCTTTTTTTTTTCTTTTCTTCTCTTTTTTTTTTGTTTTTTTGGTTCTAGCTCTAAAAGAGTTATCTTGTTTGTACCAACTTGGGTTTCTAATAATGGATGAGTGGAGTGACATAAATGTTCTTTAACAGGAATAAATCATTTGTTACTCTGATGTTATCTTGATAGATTGGAGATATTAGGTTAACTTCAACTACCCTTATGGACTTGAAAACTTCAACTATCCTCATGATCTTGACTATTCATTCCTTTCTTTGATCTTCTTAACTCTTCATCTTAGTGATCATAAGACTTGTCAAAAGTGTAACAACAGCTCAGGGTAGGTTGTTGGGGTTTGTAAGCCAATGTAAAGAAAGCTAAAATTTTATGAAGGCTCAAAGGGACAACTAGGGATTGATATTTAATTGGGTGGATACTAGTTGTTGGCTAACCAAACAATGCCTAGATCATTTCTCTCTTAAAATAAGCAGAGTTCAATTTCGCCTCGAAAGTTTGTCAAAGCATGTTCTAAGACTGACTAGGGCCTAGACAAAGGTAATTATGCAGGAGCCCTCTCTAAGTAAGCATACACAACTCAATACTATAGAGCAATTCCCTCACCTAGTAAAGTCATTCAAGTCATGATGCATAAATATATTAATTCATGAACATCAAGCTAGATTCCTCATTGGTTGAGCACCAAAATTAACAAAGACCAACAAAAATTTTGGTGAAAGAAATTTATTTAAACAAAAATAGAAAAACATAATTGTTCCAATTAAATATTAAAGAAAGCAAAATTGAAAAACAACATTCAAGCTAAGGAAAGTTTGTTGAGTTAAGCTCCTTCTCCTTTCACATCTTCAACATTCCCATCTTGAAAAGAGGATAAGACAAAATCTTCTTCCAATCCTTTTCCTACCATGAATGTTGCTGGTGGTGGCACTATATTGAACCTTGGCAAAGGATTGTCTTTTGTGCTGGGCTTATCAGGCTCAGGCAGCTTATCACTGTTGGATGTCATATTTTAGTCACAAGCATTTGTCTGGCTCATGTCCTTGTATCTGATGAAACTCACAAAAGGCTTTAGTATCAAACTTTGGGGGTAAAGGATTCGGCAAAGGTCGGGGGGGCAATGGCTGTAATAGTCCCTTCTTTTGTAGCTTGTTGAAGACCCAAGACAAAGGCTTCCCCATATCTGAAAATTGCCTTCTATTTGCTTGACCATTTGTATTAACATCAACTTCCTTTTGCATGTTTTGATTACCCCACTGGTAATTCCCTTTCTCATTCCTTCTTGCTGAAAAGCGGTTCTTCTCCCTTTTTCCATTCTTCAATTTGCAGACCAGCTTGGAGAAGATCTTTGAAATCACGGATGTGTGTATGAGACATCCTTTCACAAAGACTAGGCAACACCCCTCTCACAATCACCCTTATTTGATCAGATTCATCGGGCCTCTTCTTGAGCAAAGTAGCCTTGTTCCTCCATCTCTTCACATAGTCCACAAAATTCTCATTTGGCCTTTGTCTAATGGACTTGACTTCCATTAAGGTAACTTTCAGCTCAACATTGTACCCATATTGCTGAATGAAAGCCTTGTACAACATGTCCTATTTTTTTTTGAGTACTTTCCTCTAAGGTGTTGAACCAATTTTGGACAATAGGGTCCAATGAGAACATAAAATACCTCAGAGTTTGATCTTTAGTAGCTCGGGCAGACTGCATAGCAGTGATGTACTACTTCACATGGAGATGAGGATTTCCAGTACCATTGTACCTAGCGAAGGAAGGCATCTTAAACTTATAAGGGACCTCCTCATCTTGTTCAAATAGTTTGTCGATCTCGGACATCTCTTCAGTTTTCAGCTTCTTCTCAAATTTCTTTTCTAAATTTGCAATCATTTTCTCAACATCAGATATCTCAATCTTTTCAATAGTTATCTTCTCAACAACCTTTGGCTCCTTTTTGTCTTGAGGATCTTGGAAGTATTGAGCCCAGTCATCATCATCATCAAGGACTACCTTGTCATAATCAAAAGCCACTTACCAACCATAGCCTTCCCTTTGTCCTTTGGCTTCTTGGTGCTAGTAGATGCTTCGACATTATTCCCTAAAATTTTAGCTAATTGATTCTTCATGGTCTCGATTAGGGCCTCTTTTATTTCCTCCATCTTAGCATCGAGGGCGTCATCCACCATTCTTTGAATTTGTTCGGGCTCCATTGCTTTTGGTGAAAAAGAGATTGAGTTGTTTGTTTAGATCATTTGTGTACTTGTTTATAGTGTGATTTTATGTGTTTTTAGTTAATGTTTTAATTGATTTTTGTTTAAAGTTTGTTTAAAGTGTTTGTTTTAGGTTTAAGCACAAAAACTCCCTTGGAAGATCAAAACAATGAAGAAAGAACATGAACTAAGCAAGACATGGCCAAGCAAAATCAAGCTTGGCCATGTCACCTCAAAGAAAATTAAGGCAGAGCTTGACACGGCCAGGAGTGTAACACCCCCATATCCAATGCACACACACTACAACCACAACAATGTAGCATAAGTGCACCAAACATAGGGATGCTATGGTTTTCTTAACATTCAAAACACTTTAAACTTGATTCAATACCCTTATCATTATACATTATAGAAAAGTAGATCATTTACTTATAAAACAAAACATATTAGTTATATATATATACATCTAAATATTACACAGCGGAAGTTATAAAATATGTACATATTTACATATTAAACATTTTTTTTACAAAATATAAAGAAGTATACATGATTGGCAAGTCTGCTCTGATCTTTAAGCTCCCAAAATGGATTCTTCAAGGTCTACTCTCATTTGGTCTTGATGAACTCTCGGGTTCAACTCTATCAACTCTATTACCTGCGCGATTAAACACTATCGCGCTAAGCCAACGGCTTAGTAAGATAATCATGCAAATGATATGACTTAGTGCAATGCAATGTCATTTCTCAATCCATATTATACATGTAACATCATATGTGCGAAACTAACAACATACTTTCATATTACATATCACATTTCAATATCTTTTCATATCTCTCATTAATATTCATTTAACCATTCATAATCAACACTAAACAAAGACAAGCATGGGCCCAAGACACACTAATATGCCATTCAATTTTCAGAGTTAATGCTTTGGTTTTGTTATCACATTTATCAATATCATATACCCAACTAGGCTTCAAGGATTAAGTTCAACCAAGCTTCAAGGGGAGCAAAGCATGCTAAGCTTCTACCCAACTTGGCTTCAAGAACTAACCCAACCTAGCTTCAAGGGTGGTAACATCTCAATTAGGCTTCAAGGATTCAATCCAACCTAACTTCAAGAGATTGTTACACTTATTAGGCATGCCACCAACAACCAACTCTGAAAATGGAATAACACATTAGCCACACAATTCATTTATTATTCAATTATCATTTTCATTCTCAATTCTCAACAACATTTAGGCAAACATGCCTTATTTCTTTCAAATGCGTCATCATAGCCAAACACAATGGCATTGTCTCATATCATGTCTTATTTGAATTATCATTGCATCTTTGATATACATTTCAATGTATATTACTTATGAAACACATTACTATTCACAATGCATAACATAACATTGTTCAATCTCAACAATGCAATTAGGGCAAAGAACAATTGATATGATTCATAGTTTTAGGACCTTACACATGCATTTGATTATATCTTTCATTGATTCAAGTGTTTTTAAAGTGTTTAGGGTTAGGTTTAAGGACCAACCTACCCTTGGAAAACCAAAACAATGCAATTAGAACAAAGAAATAAAACCCTAACCAACACATTGGAGGGACACGGGCAGCACCTTTGAGGGACACGGCCAAGCTTGCGGCCGTGTCTCTCAACCTCACTTGACAGTAGCAAACACGGGCATAGGACACGGCCAAGCTTGTGGCCGTGTCTCCCAACACCAACATCCAGTAGTGAACACGGCTAATGGACACGGTCGTGTCTCTCAAAAACCAATCCAACACTCCCAAATTTTCATGACTTGGCCGTGTCACCCAACATCAAAACCCTAAAATGCACAACTCTCCTCTAATTGCACTTCAACTCATCATACACAATATAGCATGGTTCAAATGAATGAAATCAATGTTCTAAACACAAATTCAACACAAGAATCACTTCACAAAACATTCATAATACATTTAAACACAAACCATTCCAAAACCCTAACTCCAACTTCACTCTTGACTCTCCACTAACATCCTCCACAAATCTTACCATATTCACAACCAAACCAACACCAATTCCATCTTTTAACTTAAAATCAATTCTAACACTTGCAAACACATATCAAACACACCAAATCACAAAATCAACCAAACCCTAATTCACATCCAACACCACTTCAAAATAACCAAAGAAAACAAGAGATTTCTTACCTTAAATTAAGAAATTCCACAATTCCTCAACTTGATTTCTTGAAATCTCCTTCAAATTTTGAGCTACAAACATCAAAACCTTGCTTGGTTCTCTTGTCTTCCTTTGTCTATGGTGAGCCGACCAACACAAGAAGAAGAAGAAGAAATGATGATGAAGAAAACACAAAGTCAACCTTCATTAAATACCCATCCAAAAGAAAATTACTATAACACCCTCATACACATTTTAATTCCCTTAATTATCTCTTGCCCACTTTGGTAATTTCACACTTAACAATATAAATATCTTCTTCCCTTGACCAAGCCCTTTGACCAACTTATATGTTATATATATCACCATATACACAATATATAAACTTGTCTCTAAACCCTAAATTTCTCCCAAAACACATATACATATACTTTTCTTTTCTCAATTTAAACCAACAACAACAACAACAACAACAACAACAACCACATACAAAACTTCTAGGGCAAGCATAGGGATATTACAATTCTCCCCCTCTAAAAAGAAAATTTTGTCCTCGAAATTACCTGATATTAAAGCTGAAACAATTGAGGATATTGCTCTCGCATAGATTGCTCACTTTCCCAAGTTGCTTCTTCTTTTGCATGATTCTTCCATAGAACCTTCACCAATGGCACTCTCTTGTTTCTTAGCTCTTTCACTTCTCGTGCCAAAATAGCAACTGGTTCCTCTTCAAATGTCAAGTCTGGGCTCACTTCAATAGATTCAAATGGCAACACGTGAGATGGATTCGACCTATATCTCCTCAACATAGAAACATGGAATACATTATGAATACGATCCAACTCAGGTGGCAAAGCTAGTCGATAAGCCACTGGTCCAACTCTTTCTAACACTTCATACGGCCCAATGAAACGAGGACTCAATTTTCCTTTCCGATCGAACCTCAAAATCTTCTTCCAAGGAGACACTTTCAGAAATACCTTATCTCCAACATCAAACTCTATATCTCTCCTTTTCAGATCTGCATAAGACTTCTATCGGTCTGAAGCTGCTTTTAACCTGCCTCGAATCAACTTTACTTTCTCTTCAGTTTCTTGAATTAAATCAGGCCCAACCAACTTATTATCTCCAAGCTCATTCCAACAAAGAGGTGTCCTACACCGTCTGCCATACAATGCTTCAAACGGTGCCATACCAATGCTGGATTGGTGACTGTTGTTGTAAGCAAACTCCACAAGAGGTAAAAACCTATCCCAACCTCCAGAGAAATCAATGACACAGCTTCTCAACATATCCTCAATAATCTGTATCACCCTCTCTGACTGTCCATCTGTCTGTGGATGAAAAGCAGTACTGAAGTGTAATCGAGAACCCAAAGCACTATGCAAATTCTTCCAAAATCTTGAAGTAAACCTGGGATCTCGATCAGACACTAAAGAAGTTGGAACACCATGCAGTTTCACAATCTCATGGATATACAGCTCAGCCAACCTCTCCAAAGAGTAATCCATCCGCACTGGAAGGAAATGAGCTGTCTTAGTCAATCTATCCACAATCACCCATATGGCATCATGTTTCTTTTGTGTCAATGGCAAACCAGACACAAAATCCATTGTCACTCTTTCCCACTTCCATTCTGGCACTGACAACGGTTGAAGCAACCCGGTTGGAACTTGATGCTCTGCTTTAACCTTCTGACAAGTGAGACATTTCGATACAAACTCAGCAATATCTCTCTTCAGACCCATCCACCAATAATGCTGTCTCAAATCATGATACATCTTTGTATTACCCGGATGCATAGCAAACACTGACTGATGAGCTTCTTCCAAAATGATCCTTTTCAAATTAGCATCATCGGGTACACACAATCTGCTCTTGAACCAGAGACTTCCATCACTCTTCACAATAAAATCTCTACCCTTTCCACTCTGACAATCTGAAACAATCTTCTGTATCTTCTTATCGGCCAACTGAGCTTCTTTGATCTGATCTAACAAAACCGGCTTCAATTGCAACTGTGCCAATAATGCACCATCAACACAAGGTACAAAACTGACATGCAATGCTCTCAACTCAACAAGCAACGAGAGCGAGTAAACAGTTAAACCAGCTAAAGACTTCCGACTCAAGGCATCAGCAACAACATTTGCTTTACCTGGATGATAGTCAATCAAGCAGTCATAGTCTTTAATCAATTCTAACCATCTCCTCTAACGAAGATTAAGTTCTTTCTGGACACCCAAATACTTCAAACTCTTGTGATCAGTGTAGATGAAACATTTCTCCCCAAACAGATAGTGGCGCCAAATCTTCAATGCAAACACAATGGCAGCCAATTCCAAATCATGAGTCGGATAGTTAAGCTCATGCAATTTCAACTGTCGAGATGCATAAGCTATAACTTTCCCTTCTTGCATCAATACACACCCCAAACCTCTATGTGAAGCATCACTGTAGATCACATATGGTTTGCCTTCAACAGGTAAAGTAAGAACAGGCGCTTGAGTTAACATTTCTCTCAACTGTTCAAAGCTCGCCTGACACTGATCTGTCCACAAAAACCTCACTCCCTTACGAAGCAATCTAGTGAGTGGAGTAGCTATCAAAGAAAACCCTTTCACAAACCGCCGGTAATAGCCTGCCAAACCCAGAAAACTTCTAACCTCTGTCACCGACTTGGGTGGACTCCAACTCAATATAGCTTCAACTTTACTTGGATCAACTCTAATGCCTTCAGCTGAAACAATATGTCCGAGAAAAGCGACTTGATCCAACCAGAACTCACACTTCGACAATTTGGCAAACAACTGCTTCTCTCTCAAAATCTGTAATACAATCCGCAGATGCATGTCATGTTCCTCTTTATTCCGCGAATACACCAGAATATCATCTATAAACACTACCACAAACTGATCCAGATAGGGCCTGAACACCCTATTCATCAAATCCATGAAAGCTGCAGGTGCATTCGTCAGACCAAAAGGCATAACTAGAAATTCATAATGCCCATACCTGGTCCGGAAAGCTGTCTTCGGCACATCTTCAGCTCTGACTCTCAGCTGATGGTACCCTGATCTCAGATCAATTTTAGAAAACACAGCTGCACCCTTCAATTGATCAAAGAGATCATCGATTCTAGGCAAAGGATATTTATTTTTAATAGTCACCTTGTTCAATTGCCTATAATCGATACACAACCTCATAGTACCATCTTTCTTCTTCACAAATAGCACAGGAGCTCCCCAAGGAGAAACACTGGGGCGAATAAATCCTTTGTCCAACAACTCCTGTAATTGCACTTTCAATTCCCTCAATTCTGCTGGTGCCATTCTGTAAGGAGTAATAGAGATAGGAGTGGTACCAGGCAACAATTCAATACCGAACTCCACCTCTCTCTCAGGAGGCAATCCTGGCAACTCCTCTGGAAACACATCTGGAAAATCTGCAACTGTGGGTATATCATCAATAGGAGAACCTCTCACTCTAGTATCCACCACATGAGCAAGATAGGCTTCACACCCCTTTCTAATCAATCTCCTAGCTGCAACAGCTGAAACAAATAAGGAGGCTAGCTGTTCCTGCTCATTAGATACTATCACCTCTCTACCATCAACAGTTCTCAAAGAAACAATTTTCTTTTTACAATCCACCACAGCTCCATGTCGAGATAGCCAATCCATACCTAAGATCACATCATATTCCTTAAATGGCATCTCAATCAAATCTCCAAGGAACTCCTCACCCTGCACCCTCACTGCACTATCCCGGTGCACTTTACTAACAATCACACTATGCCCTAACGGATTTGTCACCAACACATCAAATCCTAGGGACTCAGCATGCATATCAGACACAGGCAAAACAGATGCACTAATATATGAATGCGTGGAACCCGGATCAATCAAAGCAAGTACTAAAGTATTAAATAAAGAAAAAGTACCAGCTATGACTGCCGATGCATCTGGCTGCCTTTGCATAACATACATCCTCTGGGAAGAACCAACCTCCTCTGGTCTACTCTCCCTGGATGTAGCACCTCCTCTAGCACTGAACCCAGATCTGCCTCCTCGGCCTCCCCTCGCACTAGGTCGAGAAGTAGCTGTATCAACTGACATCAGCTCTTGCCTCTCAGGGCAATCTCTCACAAAGTGATCAGGTGACCCACACTTGAAACATACCCCTGCAACACCAGCCTTCCAACAAGGACCACCATGCGGCCTACCACAATGGATGCAGATGGGTAAGGTGGATCTCTGAACCATAGGGGTCGGAGCACTCGCCACCGAAGCTGCAGGTCTAAATCTCTGCCTCTGTAACTGCACTGACCTACCCGCTGGTCTCTGGCTCCTACTACTCCAAGGAACAAAACTTCCTCTACCCCTCTTCGCAGAAGAAGACCCTGCCTCGAACTGGGGCCTTCTAACCCTAACCTCTTCTTCTGAAGCAACCGCAATACCCTGAGCTCGCTCTACACTTCGAGCTGCTGCCACAAGCTGTGAAAAATCCTGATACCTGGATCCAGCCACTAAGCACATGATCGAGGGCCTCAATCCCTCCTCAAATCGCCGACATCTATCAATCTCATCAGCAATGATACCCCCAGCATACTGACTTAATCGAATAAACTCAACCTCATATTCAGTTACAGTCCGGTGATCTTGCTTCAAATCTAGAAACTTTCTTTTCTTCCCATCTTTATACTCCCTTGGAGTATACTTCAATTCAAACTCCCTCAGAAAATCTGTATATGATAAGGTAGGTGGATCATCCATAGAATGGGGCACTGTCTTCCACCAACTATATGCATCCTTCTGCAACAAGGATCTTGCATAATCAAACTTTTCCTCTGGAGTGGCTTGCAACTGAACAAATATTCTCTGAACTTTGTCAAGCCACTGCTCTGCTACAGCTGGGTCAGTAGTACCAAGAAAATCCTCCGCTCCATACTTCCTTAGTTTGTCATAATGCCTCACAGATACCAAAGGCTGAGGAGGTGGTGGCGGTGGTTGTACTGGTGCTTGCCTCATAACTTCCATCATATGTCTAAACCAGGCTGGCGGAACCTCTTCACCAACTGGTCTACCCGACACCGAAGCAGGTGCCTCCTCAACACTATCAATCCTAGCTCCATCATCAGGAGCAACGCTCTCCTCACTACCCTCAACTGACTGTCTCAAATGAGGATCCATCAACACCTAACACTGCAAACACAACATACTACATCTTATTAAAGATCAGAGGTTGCCAATCCCAAACATGTATTTTTATTCAAAACCAACTTTTTAGGTAAAATATTCTTTTTATTACATTTCACCTAGGTTGAGAATCTCAAACCTAGGCTCTGATACCAAAACAATTGTAACACCCCCATATCCAATGCACACACACTACAACCACAACAATGTAGCATAAGTGCACCAAACATAGGGATGCTACGGTTTTCTTAACATTCAAAACACTTTAAACTTGATTCAATACCCTTATCATTATACATTATAGAAAAGTAGATCATTTACTTATAAAACAAAACATATTAGTTATATATATATACATCTAAATATTACACAGCGGAAGTTATAAAATATGTACATATTTACATATTAAACATTTTTTTACAAAATATAAAGAAGTATACATGATTGGCAAGTCTGCACTGATCTTTAAGCTCCCAAAATGGATTCTTCAAGGTCTACTCTCATTTGGTCTTGATGAACTCTCGGGTTCAACTCTATCAACTCTATTACCTGCGCGATTAAACACTATCGCGCTAAGCCAACGGCTTAGTAAGATAATCATGCAAATGATATGACTTAGTGCAATGCAATGTCATTTCTCAATCCATATTATACATGTAACATCATATGTGCGAAACTAACAACATACTTTCATATTACATATCACATTTCAATATCTTTTCATATCTCTCATTAATATTCATTTAACCATTCATAATCAACACTAAACAAAGACAAGCATGGGCCCAAGACACACTAATATGCCATTCAATTTTCAGAGTTAATGCTTTGGTTTTGTTATCACATTTATCAATATCATATACCCAACTAGGCTTCAAGGATTAAGTTCAACCAAGCTTCAAGGGGAGCAAAGCATGCTAAGCTTCTACCCAACTTGGCTTCAAGAACTAACCCAACCTAGCTTCAAGGGTGGTAACATCTCAATTAGGCTTCAAGGATTCAATCCAACCTAACTTCAAGAGATTGTTACACTTATTAGGCATGCCACCAACAACCAACTCTGAAAATGGAATAACACATTAGCCACACAATTCATTTATTATTCAATTATCATTTTCATTCTCAATTCTCAACAACATTTAGGCAAACATGCCTTATTTCTTTCAAATGCATCATCATAGCCAAACACAATGGCATTGTCTCATATCATGTCTTATTTGAATTATCATTGCATCTTTGATATACATTTCAATGTATATTACTTATGAAACACATTACTATTCACAATGCATAACATAACATTGTTCAATCTCAACAATGCAATTAGGGCAAAGAACAATTGATATGATTCATAGTTTTAGGACCTTACACATGCATTTGATTATATCTTTCATTGATTCAAGTGTTTTTAAAGTGTTTAGGGTTAGGTTTAAGGACCAACCTACCCTTGGAAAACCAAAACAATGCAATTAGAACAAAGAAATAAAACCCTAACCAACACATTGGAGGGACACGGGCAGCACCTTTGAGGGACACGGCCAAGCTTGTGGCCGTGTCTCTCAACCTCACTTGACAGTAGCAAACATGGGCATAGGACACGGCCAAGCTTGTGGCCGTGTCTCCCAACACCAACATCCAGTAGTGAACATGGCTAATGGACACGGCCGTGTCTCTCAAAAACCAATCCAACACTCCCAAATTTTCATGACTTGGCCGTGTCACCCAACATCAAAACCCTAAAATGCACAACTCTCCTCTAATTGCACTTCAACTCATCATACACAATATAGCATGGTTCAAATGAATGAAATCAATGTTCTAAACACAAATTCAACACAAGAATCACTTCACAAAACATTCATAATACATTTAAACACAAACCATTCCAAAACCCTAACTCCAACTTCACTCTTGACTCTCCACTAACATCCTCCACAAATCTTACCATATTCACAACCAAACCAACACCAATTCCATCTTTTAACTTAAAATCAATTCTAACACTTGCAAACACATATCAAACACACCAAATCACAAAATCAACCAAACCCTAATTCACATCCAACACCACTTCAAAATAACCAAAGAAAACAAGAGATTTCTTACCTTAAATGAAGAAATTCCACAATTCCTCAACTTGATTTCTTGAAATCTCCTTCAACTTTTGAGCTACAAACATCAAAACCTTGCTTGGTTCTCTTGTCTTCGTTTGTCTATGGTGAGCCGGCCAACACAAGAAGAAGAAGAAGAAATGATGATGAAGAAAACACAAAGTCAACCTTCATTAAATACCCATCCAAAAGAAAATTACTATAACACCCTCATACACATTTTAATTCCCTTAATTATCTCTTGCCCACTTTGGTAATTTCACACTTAACAATATAAATATCTTCTTCCCTTGACCAAGCCCTTTGACCAACTTATATGTTATATATATCACCATATACATAACATATAAACTTGTCTCTAAACCCTAAATTTCTCCCAAAACACATATACATATACTTTTCTTTTCTCAATTTAAACCAACAACAACAACAACAACAACAACAACAACCACATACAAAACTTCTAGGGCAAGCATAGGGATATTACAAGGAGACATGGCCAAGCCACTGGCCTTGTCTCATCCAAGGAGTAAAATAAAGAAACCAAAGAAACCAAGAAAATAAAAGAAGGAAAGAAATGGCAGCAAGTGACATGGCCAACAAGCTTGACCGTGTCAAATGACACGGCCAGCAAGCTTGGCTGTGTCCTATCTCATGCCAAAGAACAAAAGACAAGCAAAAGGAAGGAGAAAAGGTAGAGAATCAGAAGTGACACACCCACATGACATGGCCAAGCTTGTGGCCATGTCACTCCTTGAGAACAAAGAAAAGAAAAGAAAGAAAATGGGCTGTAAGTGACACAGCCAACAAGCTTGGCCGTGTCCCAAAGAAATTGAGAGACACGACCACAAGCTTGGCAGTGTCACTCTTGATGTAATGAATTCTTTTGCAAGAATTGGGAGACAAGTGGGGAACAAGGACTTTGCTTTTGTCAAAAGAAACATTAAAGAAAAGAAAAGCTTGTCTAATTGGTGGAAAGAAATATTAAACAAAGAAGATAGTGGGAGACAAATGAGAATGGTGTGAGTTGGAAGGCATGGGTTGAGCTTTGAATGAAATAAAAAGAGAAGAAAGGGGGATAGTTTTGCATACATGGTTTGGGCTAGGGAGAGAGTGACACTCTCTTTGGTTCTTCATTTTCATCCTCCATTTCTATCCTCTCCATCTTCTCCATCTTCCACACACAAGTTCTTTGAGATTCTTTGGGATAAATTGGGTTAACAAGCTCTTTGTGTTTGAAGAAGCTTCATTGAAAGGTTTGGTGACTTGAGAAAGCTCCATTCCATATTGCAAAAGGGAATCAAGAATTGAAGAGGGCTTGAGTTCTTCATCATATATCAAAGTGGAGCTAGGAGGAAGACTAGTAATCCTACTCTTGGCATCTTCACAAGGGGTTTTTCTATTCTCTATTTTAATTCATTTCATTATTGTTGTTGTTGTATTAAGAGAATTGATATTGCAATGAACAATTTGTATTTGATTTATACTGAGTTGAATAATTGTTTTAAATTGTTGATGTTGAGCTAAATACCTATGCCTAAGGTTTGTAGTATATTTGATTGAATGCCTTGATTTGATATTTCCATTGATGTACCTTGTGTTGGTTGATTTTGTTGTATTAAATGTTAGGTTGATAGATTAGCTAGCTATTAATCTTTAAATATTGGATGACGGACTGAGAGGTGAAATTCGATATCAGAACTATATAATCAACCACCCTATGAATGAATTAGAAATATAAGTTCTAGGTTTTTCTTAATTTGGTAATGTAAAATAATTGGTTATTGCTATTTCATGAATGTGAGAACTAATGAATTGGTAATTGACTAATTAACCTTAAGGAAGAAATTAATTTACAAGGATATGTTAAGGGATAATTTGAGAATTGAGCTTTGATTGAATGGACCTATAACCCTAGGCACATTCCCAAGAATTGAATTGATCTTGTACAACCATCACACACATTAACCATCACACTCATTACTCTTAGGTTTAAATTAATCTTGCACCATTCCAATCAACAAACTCTTCTTTTAAATTACTTGCTAATTAAGCTATTATGAACTAGACCTTCCTTGTGAGACAACCTTGGGTCGATCACCTTTGCTACAATTACCTCGTATACTTGCGAGTGACGCTTTGTAGTAGTACTTAAATCGAGCGCAGCAAGTTTTTGGCACCGCTGCCGGGGAAGGTTGTTTGAGTAGTGATAGTTTGATATTTTTTTTATTTAATTCTTTGTTTGTTTTCTTTGAGTTACTAAGTGTTGTTTTTTGTAAAATAATAATAAGTTGATTGTTTTTGTTTTACTTAATTGTTTGTTTGTTTTGTTTGATTTTTCTTTAATTAAATTGTTTGTTTGTTTTCTTTAAATAATTAAGTGTTTTTTGTAAATATGCAGTTTTCAAGGTACGTGGGAGTTTATGAGGATAACTCTGATTCTGAAATGGCATGGCAATTAGCAAAATTGACGAATCAACTTAAGAAGCTAAATGCAAGAGGAAGAGTACCTATGCCATGCCAAGAGATATGTGCAGCATGTGGCAATGCAGGACATAGTGCCAATACATGTTCATTTGGTTTCGAAAGATACCAAGAATGGCAAGAGCAAGAATATGACTACCAAAGAAGTCTTGATGCATTTTTATAACTCTTGAACTTGACAAAATTTATCTTATTTAGTGTTTTGAGTTTAACCTTGCTTGGGGACAAGGAATTAAGTGTGGGGTATTTGTTTAGATCATTTGTGTACTTATTTTTAGTGTGATTTTATGTGTTTTTAGTTAATGTTTTAATTGATTTTTGTTTAAAGTTTGTTTTAAGTGTTTGTTATAGGTTTAAGTGCAAAAACTCCCTTGGAAGATCAAAACAATGAAGAAAGAGCATGAACCAAGCAAGACATGGCCAAGCCAAATCAAGCTTGGCCATGTCACCTCAAAGAAAATTAAGGTAGAGCTTGACACGGCCAGGAGACACGGCCAAACCACTGGCCGTGTCTCATCCAGGAAGCAAAACAAAGAAACCAAAGAAACCAAGAAAAGAAAAGAAAAGAAGGAAAGAAATGGTAGCAAGTGACACGGCCAACAAGCTTGACTGTGTCACATGACACGGCCAGCAAGCTTGGCCGTGTCCCATCTCATGCCAAAGAACAAAAGACAAGCAAAAGGAAGGGGCAAAGTTAGAGAAGCAGAAGGTGACACACCCACATGACACGGCCAAGCTTGTGGTCGTGTAACATGACACGCCCAACAAGCTTGGCCATGTCACTCCTTGAGAACAAAGAAAAGAAAAGAAAGAAAATGGGCAGTAAGTGACACGGCAAACAAGCTTGGCCGTGTACTAAAGAAATTGAGAGACACAGCCACAAGCTTGGCCGTTTCACTCTTGATGTGATGAATTCTTTTGCAAGAATTGGGAGATAAGTGGGGAGCAAGGACTTTGCTTTTGTCAAAAGAAACATTAAAGAAAAGAAAAGCTTGTCTAATTGGTGGAAAGAAATATTAAACAAAGAAGATAGTGGGAGACAAATGAGAATGGTGTGAGTTGGAAGGCATGGGTTGAGCTTTGAATGAATTAAAAAGAAAAGAAAGGGGGATGGTTTTGCATACACAGTTTGGGCTAGGGAGAGAGTGACAATCTCCTTGGTTCTTCATTTTCATCTTCCATTTCTATCCTCTCTATCTTCTCCATCTTTCACACACAAGTTCTTTGAGATTCTTTGGGATAAATTGGGTTAACAAGCTCTTTGTGCTTGAAGAAGCTTCATTGAAAGGTTTGGTGACTTGAGAAAGCTCCATTCCATCTTCCAAAGGCATAATTAATTGAAGGTTTGGTGACTTGAGAAAGCTCCATTCCATATTGCAAAAGGGAATCAACAATTGAAGAGGGCTTGAGTTCTTCATCATATATCAAAGTGGAGCTAGGAGGAAGACTAGTAATCCTACTCTTGGCATCTTCACAAGGGGTTTTTCTATTCTCTCTTTTAATTCATTTCAATATTATTGTTGTTGTATTAAGAGAATTGATATTGCAATGAACAATTTGTATTTGATTTATATTGAGTTGAATGATTGTTTTAAATTGTTGACGTTGAGCTAAATACCCATGCCTAGGGTTTGTAGTATATTTGATTGAATGCCTTGATTTGATATTTCCATTGATGTACCTTGTGTTGGTTGATTGTATTGTATTAAATGTTAGGTTGATAGATTAGCTAGCTATTAATCTTTGAATATTGGATGACGGACCGAGTGTTGAAATTCGATATCGGAACTATATAATCAACCACCCTATGAATGAATTAGAAATATAAGTTCTAGAGTTTTCTTAATTTGGTAATGTAAAATAATTGGTTATTGCTATTTCATGAATGTGAGAACTAATGAATTGGTAATTGACTAATTAATCTTAAGGAAGAAATTAATTTACAAGGATATGTTAATGGATAATTTGAGAATTGAGCTTTGATTGAATGGACCTATAACCCTAGGCACCTTCCCAAGAATTGAATTGATCTTGTACAACCATCACATACATTAACCATCACACTCATTACTCTTAGGTTTAAATTAATCTTGCACAATTCCAAACAACAAACTCTTCTTTTAAATTACTTGCTAATTAAGCTATTACGAACTAGACCTTCCTTATGAGATGACCTTGGGGCAATCACCTTTGCTACAATTACCTCGTATACTTACGAGTGATGCTTTGTAGTAGTACTTAAATCGAGCGCGGCATTGTTGCTAGATTCTTCATCTCTGGCGTAGGTCGGATTTGTTAGGAAATCAAAGAGATCACTGCAAACAAAAACACGCAGCGGAAAAATATTTGATCTCTGATTTCCCACCAGGATCCATGCTGTTCGTTTAATTCGACAAAAGTGTTCAAAGAACTAACCTGTTGATGATTCGAAATCACAGTTTGGAAGAGATGCCTCGATCGCGAAACACCCTCTATCGCGTATCCACATGAATGCTACCGTTTGGAGTGCTAGCTCTCTGCAACGGCGAAGGCTGGAAAAACGTTTTTTCTAAAAACGTATTAGGGTTACCTTTTTCGTTCCTCTTTGTTTTTATTGTTACCTCTGAGAAGACTTAACGTCTGGAGTGAATATAATCACTCCAGAATCCAATTCAAAATTGGATACGGAAAGTCAAATTCAGAATCCAAGTCTAATTAGGATTCTGAATACATTATCTAATAATATATATAATTGGATAAGGTAAGTCAAATTCAGAATCCAAATCTAATTAGGATTATGAATATATTATCTAATAATATATATATATAAAAACGAAAATAATAATAATAATAAATATTAATATTATATCCAGCCCAAAACGCATTCTTGTGTGTGACCCGATAGGCCCATATTAATTGGCAGTCAATTTAATCTCTATTAAATCAACAAGTCATAATTGGCCTCTAGCAAGGCGTTACAACTACCCAATTAATATAAGGAATGTCCAATTTGCCTAATAATAGTAAATGCATTAATCCCTTTGTCACACGATATCTAGCTTGAACATAAGTCATGGTCAACGTCATACTTATATTGTCCAAACTTATGATTACTCGATCTCCAAGTAGACTGATAAAAACAAATGAAATTGATCACACTATCAATTCATTTGAGCACGGCCATGCATTTCACAGTCTCACTTATCGAGGGGCCCAAAAGATATCTCTCTCAAAGAGAGGGACAAATTCTATCTTGATTGTTCATTATCCTCTACATAATTTCTATCATATATGAACATAACCTTTATTACTATCCAGTTACGGATAATGTTTGATCATGTCAAAATATAATAGTCCTTATATTGGAAACTATGACAATCTCAAGTCAAAGAATTAATACATAACTATCATGAGATTTACTTATGACACTAACCCATGTAGTAATCTCATGATGGGTCTATCCAATACATTGTTCTCTAACAAGTATCTATGAAATTGATTTGTAACACTATACACATAACCATCTAATGATTATCAAATCAATGTTCATACTGGTTAAGAATTATTTTTTTTTATCTCTATAACAATAATAAACCAGGGACAAATATCAAAATTGTGTAACATGCAAACAAACAATAATGATAATAAAACCTCATTTATTAATAATGAATGTATAACATAAAGATCCAAATAAATGGCCTAGGGCACATACACTAACAATCTCCCACTTGCACTAGGCCTACAAATTTCTAAGACCCATAGATCTAGTGTGCTGATCATGCTTGACCCGTGAGAGAGGCTTTGTTAATGGATCTGCTATATTATCATTTGTGTCAACTTTGCATATCTTGATATCTCCTCTATCGATAATGTCTCGAATGAGGTGAAAACGCCTGAGTATATGCTTAGACCTTTGATGAGATCTAGGCTCTTTTGCCTGTGCTATGGCACCATTGTTGTCACAATAAATGTCCACAGGATTTGCAATGCTAGGCACCACTCCTAGCTCAGTGATGAATTTCATCAACCAGACTGCTTCCTTAGCTGCATCTGATGCTGCTATATACTCAGCCTCTGTTGTAGAATCAGCCACAGTGCTTTGTTTTGAGCTCTTCCAACTAACAGCTCCACCATTCAATGTGAATGTAAAACCTGACTGCGATCTAAAATCATCTATGTCAGTTTGGAAACTAGCATCTGTGTAACCATTTACAACTAGCTCATCTTCCAAACCTCCATAAACCAAGAATACATCTTTAGTCCTTCGAAGGTACTTAAGAATATTCTTGACAGCTGTCCAGTGACCTTCACCAGGATCAGCTTGAAATCTACTAGTTGCGCTTAATGGATATGAGACATCTGGTCTAGTACATAGCATGGCATACATAATAGATCCTATAGCAGAAGCATAAGGAATCTTATTCATTCGATCTCGCTCATCAGATGTCATAGGACATTGACTCTTGCTGAGATGAATGCCATGAGACATAGGCAAGAATCCCTTTTTGGAATCTTGCATGTTGAACCTCTTCAACACTTTATCTATGTATGTACTTTGACTCAGGCCAATTATCCTTCTAGATCTATCTCTATAGATCTTTATACCAAGGATATAGGCAGCCTCACCTAAGTCTTTCATTGAGAAAGAATTCCCTAACCAAGTCTTAACCTTTTGCAAGGTAGGGATATCATTCCCAATGAGTAATATGTCATCCACATATAAGACTAAAAACACTACTGCACTCCCACTAACCATCTTGTAGACACAAGGTTCATCTTCATTCTTGATGAAACCAAAGTTCTTAACTGTTTCATCAAAACGAAGATTCCAGCTTCGAGATGCTTGCTTCAATCCATAAATGGATTTTTGAAGCTTGCAAACCTTTGTAGAATTCTCAGGATTTACAAAACCCTCAGGTTGTGTCATATACACATCCTCAAGCAAGTTTCCATTAAGGAAAGCAGTTTTGACATCCATTTGCCATATCTTATAATCATAGTATGCTGCAATGGCAATGAGAATTCTAACAGACTTAAGCATAGCAACTGGTGAAAAGGTTTCATCATAGTCTATACCATGAGTTTGCTTGAAACCTTTTTCAACAAGCCTTGCTTTATAGGTCTGCACATTCCCATCCATGTCAGTTTTCTTCTTGAAAACCCATTTGCAACCAATAGTCTTAATACCCTCTGGAGGATCAATTAAAGACCAAACTTGGTTGTCAAACATAGATTGCGTCTCAGATTTCATGGCTCCAAGCCATTTGTCTGAATCTGGACCTGACACAGCTTCTTGATAGGTAGTAGGCTCATCTTGATCTATGAGCATTACTTCACTATCATCAGTCACAAGAAATCCATATCTCTCTGGATGACGACGTGTCCTATCAGACCTGCGAGGGATTTGTGTTACATCTTCAGACTCCACAACTATTTGTGGTTCTGAAATAGGCTCTATAGACGGCTCAATGATTTCTTGTGGTACTTGAGTTTCCTCAAGTTCTACTATACTCCCACTAGTTCTCTTAGAAAGAAATTCCCTTTCCAAAAAGATCCCATTTCGAGCAACAAACACTTTGTTCTCTGAAGGAGTATAGAAATAGTATCCTTTAGTTTCCTTAGGATACCCCACAAAATTACATTTGATAGACTTTGGAGCTAACTTATCTGAAACTGGTCTTTTCACATAAGCTTCACAACCCCAAATCTTAAGAAAAGACAAACTAGGTGTCTTACCTGTCCATATCTCATATGGTGTCTTTTCAACCGCCTTAGATGGTACACGGTTCAGAATGAATGCAGCTGTCTCTAAGGCATAACCCCAAAAAGATAAAGGAAGATCCGCTTGACTCATCATTGATCGAACCATATCTAATAGAGTTCGATTTCTCCTTTCAGAAACTCCATTCCACTGTGGAGTTCCTGGAGGAGTCAGTTGTGAAACAATTCCACAATCCCTTAGATGATCATCAAACTCTTGGCTCAAATATTCACCACCTCGATCTGATCGAAGTAGTTTAATTGTTTTACCAAGTTGATTTTGTACTTCATTTTGAAAAGTTCTAAACATTTCAAAAGACTCATGCTTATGTTTCATTAGGTAGACATAGCCATACCTACTGAAATCATCAGTAAAAGTAATGAAGTATCGAAATCCTCCTCTGGCACTAATGCTAAAAGGACCACATACATCTGTATGTATCAAGCCCAATAAATCATTAGCCCTTTCACTATGACCAGTAAAAGGATCCTTTGTCATCTTACCAAGCAAACAAGACTCACATGTTTCAAATGATTCAAAATCAAATGAATCTAATAATCCATCTTGATGGAGCTTAGAAATGCGTTTCTCATTTATATGGCTAAGGCGACAATGCCATAAATAAGTAGGGTTTAACTCATTTGGCTTAGTTCTCTTAGAAGTTATGTTATAGATATAATTACCATTAGAATCATCAAGATTAAGGATATAAAGGCCATTATAAGAATTTGCAATACCATAAAGCAGATCATTTTTATCAAAAATAGAACATTTCTTATTCTTAATCAAAAATGAATAACCTTCATCATCCAAAACAGATACTGAAATAAGATTCCTACTCATAGTAGGAACATAAAAGCAATTGTTCAAAATTAACAAAAACCCATTGGGCATAACAAGCTCATAAGTTCCTACAGCTATAGCAGCAACTCTTGCTCTATTGCCAACACGTAGGTCCACTTCGCCCTTCTTCAGCATCCTACTCCTTTTGAGTCCCTGCATATTTGTACAAATATGAGATCCACATCCGGTATCTAATACCCAGGAAGAAGGAATAGATAAATTAATTTCTATAACATAAATACCTGAAGATGTAGTCGCACTACCCTTCAACTTCTTTAACTCATCCAAATAGAGTTGACAATTTCTCTTCCAATGCCCAGGCTTGTTGCAATGGAAACAAGTCCCTTCCTTAGGAACTTTAGCCTTAGGTACAGGTTTTGGTTTAGCTTGTCCTTTAGACCCTTTAGCACCTTTTGCCTTACCCTTGCCTTTAGTATCTTTGGCTTTCTTTTTCATTTGTTTAATATTGACATTCAATATTTGGGTAGGCTTTTTGATATTCCCCTCAGCAGTTTTGAGCATACCATGTAGCTCAGGAATGGATTTCTCCATGTCATTCATGTTATAGCTCATGACAAACTGTGAGAAACTGCTAGGCAATGAATGTAGGATCAAATCCGTGGAGAGTTCTAAACTCAGGGGATATCCAAGTCTAGCAAGGTGATCTAGATAGCCTTTCATCTTCAAAACATGAGCACTAACAGATTCACCTTCAGACATTTTGCAGTCAAATAATGCAACAGCGGTGTTAAACCTATCTTGCCTAGCCTGTTGTTGGAAAGCTTGTTTGAGATGCACACTCATCTCATAAGCCTCTAAGTGTTCCAGATCCTTCTGAAGTCCTGGACACATAGTAGCCAACATAAGACATCCTATGTCATTGGAATCATCCACATGCTTCTTATGCTTACTCTTAGCAGCATTAGAAGCATCGGCAGGAGGTGGATCAGGGATAGCTTCATCAAGCACGTAGGACTTTTTCTCTTGTTTGAGAACAATTCTCAGGTTCCTAAACCAGTCAACAAAATTAGTCCCACATTCTTTCAGTTTTTCCTTCTCAAGGATAGATCGCAGTGATAAGGTGGAATTGTTATTAGCAGCCATCTGTTGATAAATATGCAAAGTCAAATTTTAATTAATAATGAGGTTAAAATTATTTAAACTCCTACTAAAAAATATAACCCTCTAAAGAAATATTTTAGTAGGCTAAGATCCGTATTTCACTTAATTCTAAACTCAGCTTTGGCGTGACGCTTAAAATCAAGTTATTTAGGTAGGTAACATCTTTACCAATTACATCTCATGTAACTCTTAGTAATTATGGAATATTGACATCATATGTCATAGCATGTTGAATTCCATCTAATGCCTTAGGCCCAAAACCATTTTGATAGCCTAATTAAGTCTAACCAATTTTAAAACATATGAGTAGCACTATTACTCATCCTACTTAGCTAGGAATGTTTAAAGCATATTGCTTTGGCAATACCTACTTTAATACAATCTTAGTTTTGATAGGTGTTCAAAACGTTGATGGCATTTAGACTTAAATTATTAATGAGGGTTCAACTAAATTATTATCATGTCTTGCATTACATATCATTATATTTTAGCATCCTATATGCATATATATAATTTATCACATAAGCATCATATACCAAATGACAAAATATGTAAACGTGACATAGCATGGCCAAACTAAATATGATCTTCAAGAGACCAAATGAAGATCATAAAGGCAACCCTAGGTGAAAAACCTATCTATTACAACACTTGCAATATTACATATCTTCAAAACTTGAGCTTATGCTTCCATCACCATGGAACCATCTTCTCCTTGGTATGAATCTCCATCACAAACATTGTAGCTTGAATCTTCATATATTACAATAAAAGAAAATCTAACTACTAGTAAAATAAATTACAACAAAATAAACGACACGCAGGCCGTATTTACCCAAAATAAAGATATGAATAAACCAATCACATAGGTCATAAGGCCATGCTATGCACCATGCCAAGACATCAAACAAACATAACATATTCATCACCAACATGTTAAATAGAAACAAATATATTGACATTCTTAATGTCGCGGTAACGAACTATAGGGCGCGAACATACGGCGGTCAGCGGGCGGGGTTCCGAAGGGGCAGCGCCCCTGGGCGAGGTCGAGGGGCAGCGCCCCTCGAAGTCAAACAGAAAAGTTAATCTCATTAACATTTTTCTTTGGCGAAACCCTAAAACAGAACCGTTAATCTCATTAACCTTCTTACTGTTTTATTTCGAATATGTACAACCCATTACAGAATCATTACAAATGTTTATATCACATATAAACTTAATCGTTTTCATCATATGAAAATCATTTTAATCAACCAATCATATATACGTGATCATCTCATGAAAACGAAATTAAAAACACCAATCCTTTCTCATCATATGAAAAACGAATTAGGGTTTTACAGAAACGAAACCAAAAACCAATCCTTTCTCATCATATGAAAAACGAATTAGAGTTTTATAGTTAACATGCCATACGTAAACAATATATATCACCATAATCATATCAACATGGCATTTTCGACTTAAACGAAAACAACAAGTGGCTCTGATACCACTGTTAGGAAATCAAAGAGATCACTGCAAACAAAAACACGCAGCGGAAAAATATTTGATCTCTGATTTCCCACCAGGATCCATGCTGTTCGTTTAATTCGACAAAAGTGTTCAAAGAACTAACCTGTTGATGATTCGAAATCACAGTTTGGAAGAGATGCCTCGATCGCGAAACACCCTCTATCGCGTATCCACACGAATGCTACCGTTTGGAGTGCTAGCTCTCTGCAACGGCGAAGGCTGGAAAAATGTTTTTTCTAAAAACGTATTAGGGTTACCTTTTTCGTTCCTCTTTGTTTTTATTGTTACCTCTGAGAAGACTTAACGTCTGGAGTGAATATAATCACTCTAGAATCCAATTCAAAATTGGATACGGAAAGTCAAATTCAGAATCCAAGTCTAATTAGGATTTTGAATACATTATCTAATAATATATATAATTGGATAAGGTAAGTCAAATTCAGAATCCAAATCTAATTAGGATTCTGAATATATTATCTAATAATATATATATATATATAAACGAAAATAATAATAATAATAAATATTAATATCTAATATTAATATTATTAATATTATATCCAGCCCAAAACGCATTCTTGTGTGTGACCCGATAGGCCCATATTAATTGGCAGTCAATTTAATCTCTATTAAATCAACAAGTCATAATTGGCCTCTAGCAAGGCGTTACAACTACCCAATTAATATAAGGAATGTCCAATTTGCCTAATAATAGTATATGCATTAATCCCTTTGTCACACGATATCTAGCTTGAACATAAGTCATGGTCAACGTCATACTTATATTGTCCAAACTTATGATTACTCGATCTCCAAGTAGACTGATAAAAACAAATGAAATTGATCACACTATCAATTCATTTGAGCACGGCCATGCATTTCACAGTCTCACTTATCGAGGGGCCAAAAGATATCTCTCTCAAAGAGAGGGACAAATTCTATCTTGATTGTTCATTATCCTCTACATAATTTCTATCATATATGAACATAACCTTTATTACTATCCAGTTACGGATAATGTTTGATCATGTCAAAATATAATAGTCCTTATATTGGAAACAATGACAATCTCAAGTCAAAGAATTAATACATAACTATCATGAGATTTACTTATGACACTAACCCATGTAGTAATCTCATGATGGGTCTATCCAATACATTGTTCTCTAACAAGTATCTGTGAAATTGATTTGTAACACTATACACATAACCATCTAATGATTATCAAATCAATGTTCATACTGGTTAAGAATTATTTTTTTTATCTCTATAACAATAATAAACCAGGGACAAATATCAAAATTGTGTAACATGCAAACAAACAATAATGATAATAAAACCTCATTTATTAATAATGAATGTATAACATAAAGATCCAAATAAATGGCCTAAATTAACATCTTTCCAACTTATGGCCAAAATTAGGTGTCTACAGTAATTATTTTTGCAATAGTTTGATTAATAAATAAATTTAAAAACAAGAGTGTGATGTTTGAAAAGTGGTGAAAAGCAATTAAAATTAAAATTAATGCGTGTAATGGTTATGTATGATTATTTCAATTCTAGGAATGGTGCCTAGGGTTGTAGATCAATTTAATCAAAGCTTAATTCTCAAATTACCTATAATATAACCTTATATTTTAATTTGTTCCTTAAGTTTAATTAGTAATTAACAATTCATTATTTTTCACATTCATGAATTAACAACCAATTGTTTTGAAATTGCAAATTAATAAAATTCTAGAACTCATATTTATAATTCATTCTTAGGGTAGTTGAATGCATAATTTCAATATCAAATTTCACATCTCGGTCCTTCATTCAATATCTAAAGATTAATAGGTAGCTAATCTATCAACCTAACATTTAATCCAATACAATCAACTAATAACAAGATATATTAATAGAAATATCAAATCAAGTCATTCAATCAAATCTACTACAAACCCTAGGCATGAGTAATTTAGCTCATCATCATCAATTTAAAATAAACAATCATTACAATAGAAATCAAATAACAATTATACATTGTAATATTAATGTTCATAACAAAACAATAATAATCTAGAAATGAATTAAATGAGAGAATGTGAAAAACCCCTTTGAAGATGCCAAGAGTTGAACTTCTAGTCTTCCTCCTAGCTCCACTTTGAATATGATGAGGAACTAACAAGCCTTCTTCAATCAATGGCTCTCCTCTTGAAAGATGGAATGGTAACTCTCTCAAGCCCCCAACTCCTCAATCAAGCTTTCTTCAAATCCTAACTTTCACAAGAGCATGCTCACCCAATTTTATTCCAAAAATGTTAAGAATCTTGTCTATGGAAGAAATAGAAGATGAAGGTGAAGGTGAAGTTCATGGTCTCTCTCAAGAGAAAGAACAAGAAGATGAACTAAGAACTCCTTAGGACCAAGTCCCCAACATGTATGTATATCACCACTTTCAATTCTTTTTAATTTTTTAAGACACCAAGCTTGTCTTGCCAATTCAAACACTCCTCTTTGTCTCCCTCTTTTATTCATTATTTAAATCTTCATCCCATGAATTAGGCAACCTTTTTCTTCTTTTATTGTTTCATTTTAAAAGATAGCACTTGTTGTCTCCCACTTTCTCCCCTATCTTGTAACACCCCCACATCCATTACATGCACACTACAATACCACAATGTAGCATACATGCAATAAACATAGGGATGCTATGGATTTTCTTAACATTCAAAACATTTTATATACTACCATAATCTTTATCATTATATATTATAGAAAAGAAGTCATTATATTGTAGTATAAAATAAATTCAATATATACATACATTCATACATTTAATTATTACACAGCGGAAGTTATAAAATTATTTACATATATGAAAACATTTAAATCTGTATTTACAAATATACATATATTTACATTATAAACAATATTTTACAAAACATAAAGAAGTTATACTTGATTGGCAAGTCTGCTCTGATCTTTAAGTCCAAAATCAACACCTCAATGTCTACTCTCACTAGGTTTCGAAGAGCTCTCGGGTTCAACCCTATCACCTGCGCGATTAACACTATCGCGCTAAGCCAACGGCTTAGTAAGACAAATCATGCTAATGTTATGCTTTAATGCAATGCAATGTTTCATATATGTATTAACAAATCAACATCAATGATACACAATCAATCAATAAAGATCATATTCAACAGACAATATTCCGTGAATAGTCCGTTTCATCATTTAGGTAATATTAACATTTCATTACATTAGAACATCATTTATGATATACATAAAACTTAGACACCTATGGGCCCATCAAGTATTTAATACGATATTCAGAATTCAGAGTTACTGCTTTGGTTCATAAACACAATTATCAAGCCCGTAGGCAACAAATACATATATGTCTCTATCCATAGATAGCGTAACAGACCCAGTCTCTTGGATCATCAACTCATCTAACTCGAGGAGATCCTCAACCCGGCAAGACTGTTACAAATCAAATATCTCATAATATCAATTATCATTGTGTAACAGACCCAGTCTCTTGGACCTCAATTCAATTCAATTTGAAGAGATCCTCAACCCGGCAAGACTGTTACCTTTCATTAAATAGGCATGCCTCCAAAAACCAGAACTCTGACACCGAATATCATATTAAGCATACACTTATTTCTTTATTCTCTTTATCAAACTCTTTCTCAATCTTCCTCATCAATTAGGCAAATATGCCATACATCATTCAATTGTATCATCATAGCCAATCATCATGGCTTCTCATCACATCAATACAATTGATCATATTATCATCAAGATGCATACATTACATTACATTTCACAAGGTTAACATTATTCATATATATATATATCAACAATGCAATAAGATCTCTTAGTACATTCATATCAAAAGGTGTAAGTTCCATCACATTATACATATAGCATTATTGATATAAACATAACAAAACACATTACTCATCACATAAGTCACAATACATGAAATATCACATAGTATCATATGCATTACCATTATCATCATATATATGATCAAGCTCAACTTCATATGCATCATCAATGCAATGTCACATGTATGTATCAACACAAGATTTGTACTTACCTCAATCACAAGTCACACAACTCTAAACACCTTCCTTCTTGCAAAGTTCTTCACTTCCCAAATTAGGGCAAAACACCTTCTATCAAACCCTAATCCAAAGAATGATGCAATCCATCAATTCCAATACCATTTAATCACTTAATAACTTCATCTTAAACCTTAAATCACAAAATTACACTTCAACATCATTCATTATAGACCACGGTCGTGGCCACCATAACCACCACGGGCGTGGGGTACAAAACAATTCTGCCACCCAAGCTTCCATCCTCCACGGCCATGGCACCAAAAGCCTACCAATGGCCACGGCCATGGCCAATCAAAGCCACGGGCGTGGCATCCAGAAGGCTACTGCCCTCGGCGAAAATCCCATTTCCAAGTCCAAAATTCCAACAAACACCAACTACAAGAAGATCTTTGAAAATAATGAAGCAAACACAAGGAAAACATCATGTAACACTTCAAAACTCTAAAACAATATCAACTCCAACACCTCTTAAACTTCTTCACTTAAAATCAAAAACAACATTTAAAAACTCATTACAAACACATTTAATCATCATCTCAACAAACCAAAAATTCATTTCCAACTCCACTTCAAAAGAACAAAAGAAAATCAAGAGAAAGGACTTACCAAAGTTGATGAATTTCACAAATCTTCCACTTAATTCCTTGAATCTCCTATCAAATTGAGTTTAGAACTTCAAGCCCTCTCTAGCTCTTTCTCTTCTTCAATGGCCGGCACACACATGAGAAAAGACAAGAAAATAAACTCAAGTCAACCACTTCTTCTTCTTTTAATCTCCACCATGCAATTCCTACAAGGAAAATTACCAAAACACCCTTAACCATTTGTTCTAGCTTTTGTCCCTTGCATGCCCATATATGTAATTTCACATATCCCATAAAAATATCTCTCTTCCATTGACCTTGCATTTGACCAACTTATATGTTATATATATTAACATATAAACAACATATACACTTTTCTCTAAACCCTATTTTCTTTCCCAAAACACATATACATAACCATTCTCTTCTCAAATTCTTTTCTTCTCACATAACATATACATTCAATCCAATTTAAAACAACAACAACAACAACATAGTCAAAACTTCTAGGGCATACATGAGGATATTACATATCTCCCCCTCTAAAAAGAAATTTCGTCCTCAAAATTACCTGGTATTAACTCTGAAACAACTGAGGATATTGATCTCGCATGGTTTGCTCACTTTCCCAAGTTGCTTCTTCTTGTCCATGATTCTTCCACAAAATCTTCACAAGTGGCACTTATTTGTTTCTTAACTCTTTCACATCACGTGCCAAGATAGCAACTGGTTCCTCTTCATAGGACATATCTGGACTCTCTTCAATTGATTCAATTGACAACACATGAGATGGATCTGATCTGTACTTCCTCAACATAGAAACATGGAATACATTATGAATACGATCCAACTCAGGTGGTAAAGCAAGTCGATACGCAACTGGCCCAACTTTTTCCAACACTTCATACGGTCCAATAAAACGAGGACTCAATTTCCCTTTCCGACCGAACCTCAATATCTTCTTCCAAGGAGATACCTTCAAGAATACCTTATCTCCAACATCAAACTCTATGTCTCTCCTTTTCAGATATGCATAAGACTTCTGTCGGTCCGAAGCTGCTTTCAACCTCCCTCGAATCAACTTCACTTTCTCTTCAGTTTCTTGAATCACATCAGGACCAATTAACTTACCTTCCCCAAGTTCACTCCAACAAAGAGGTGTCCTACACCGTCTACCATACAACGCTTCAAACGGTGCCATACCAATGCTAGATTGGTGACTGTTGTTATAAGCAAACTCCACAAGAGGTAGAAATATGTCCCAACTTCCAGAGAAATCGATGACACAGCTTCTCAACATGTCCTCAATAATCTGTATCACCCTCTCTGACTGTCCATCCGTTTGTGGATGAAAAGCAGTGCTGAAATGCAGTCGAGAACCCAAAGCTCCATGCAAACTCTTCCAAAATCTTGAAGTAAACCTGGGATCTCAATCAGACACCAAAGAAGTTGGAACACCATGCAACTTCACAATCTCATGGATATACAACTCAGCTAACCTTTCCAAAGAGTAATCCATCCGAACCGGAAGGAAATGAGCTGTCTTGGTCAATCTATCCACAATCACCCAAATAGCATCATGCTTTCTTTTTGTCAATGGTAAACCAGACACAAAATCCATTGTTACTCTATCCCATTTCCATTCAGGCACTGACAACGGTTGAAGCAACCCAGTTGGAACTTGATGCTCTGCTTTTACCTTCTGACATGTGATACATTTTGATACAAACTCAGCAATGTCTCTCTTCATACCAGACCACCAGTAATATTGTCTCAAATCATGATACATCTTTGTATTGCCCGGATGCATAGCAAACACTGACTGATGTGCTTCTTCCAGAATGATCCTTTTCAAATCAGCATCATCGGGTACACACAATCTATTCTTAAACCAGAGGCTCCCATCACTTTTCACAACAAAATCTCTACTCTTTCCATTCTGACAATCTGAAATAATCTTCTGAATCTTCTTATCAGCCAACTGAGCCTCTTTAATCTGATCCAACAAAACTGGTTTCACATGCAACTGTGCCAACAATGCACCATCATCACAAGATACAAAACTAGCACACAATGCTCTCAACTCAACAAGCAACGAGAGCGAGTAAATAGTTAAACCAGCTAAAGACTTCCGACTCAAGGCATCAGCAACAACATTTGCTTTACCTGGATGATAATCAATCAAGCGGTCGTAGTCTTTAATCAATTCCAACCATCTCCTCTGTCGAAGATTGAGCTCCTTCTGAACCCGCAAATACTTCAAACTCTTGTGATCAGTGTAAATGAAACATTTCTCCCCAAACAGATAATGGCGCCAAATCTTCAATGCAAACACAATGGCTGCCAATTCCAAATCATGGGTTGGATAGTTAAGCTCATGCGGTTTCAACTGTCTAGATGCATAAGCTATAACTTTACCTTCCTGCATTAGCACACACCCCAAACCATTATGTGAAGCATCACTGAAAATCACATATGGTTTGCCTTCCACAGGTAAAGTAAGGACAGGCGCTTGAGTCAGCATATCTCTCAACTGCTCAAAGCTAGCCTGACACTGATCCGTCCACACAAATCTCACTCCCTTACGAAGCAATCTGGTGAGTGGAGTAGCTATCAAAGAAAATCCTTTCACAAACCGTCGGTAATAGCCTTCCAAACCCAGAAAACTTCTAACTTCTGTCACAGACTTGGGTGGACTCCAATTCAAAATAGCTTCAACTTTACTCGGATCAACTCTAATGCCTTCTGCTGAAACTATATGACCGAGAAAAGCTACTTGGTCCAACCAAAACTCACACTTCGACAGTTTAGCAAACAACTGCTTCTCTCTCAAAATCTGCAACACAATCCGCAGATGCTTGTCATGTTCCTCCTCATTCCGCGAATACACCAATATATCATCGATGAAGACCACTACAAACTGATCCAGATAGGGCCTAAACACCCTATTCATCAAATCCATAAAAGCTGCAGGTGCATTCGTCAGACCAAAAGGCATAACTAAAAATTCATAATGCCCATACCTGGTCCGAAAAGCTGTCTTCGGAACATCTTCAGCTTTGACCCTTAACTGATGGTACCCAGATCTCAAATCAATCTTGGAGAACACTGATGCTCCTTTCAATTGATCAAAGAGATCATCAATTCTAGGCAAAGGATATTTATTTTTAATGGTCACCTTGTTCAATTGCCTATAATCGATGCACAATCTCATAGTACCATCTTTCTTCTTCACAAATAACACAGGAGCTCCCCAAGGAGAAACACTGGGGCGAATAAATCCTTTATCCAACAACTCCTGTAATTGCACTTTTAACTCCCTCAATTCTGCTGGTGCCATTCTATACGGAGTAATAGAGATAGGAGTGGTACCAGGCAACAATTCAATACCAAACTCCACCTCTCTCTCAGGAGGCAATCCTGGCAACTCCTCTGGGAATACATCTGGGAACTCTGCAACTGTGGCAATGCTATCAATAGGAGAACCTCTTACTCTAGTATCTACCACATGAGCAAGATAGGCTTCACATCCTTTTCTAATCAATCTCCTAGCTGCAACAGCTGAAACAAATAAAGAGGCTAGCTGTCCTTGCTCACTAGATACTATCACCTCTCTATCATCACCAGTTCTCAAAGAAACAATTTTCTTTTTACAATCCACCACAGCTCCATGTCGATATAGCCAGTCCATGCCCAAAATCACTTCATATTCCTTAAATGGCATCTCAATCAAATCCCCAAGGAACTCCTCACCCTGCACCACTACTGCACTATCTCGGTGAACCTTGCTAACAATCACACTATGCCCTAACGGATTTGTCACCAACACATCAAATCCTAGGGACTCAGCATGCATATCAGATACAGGCAAAATAGATGCACTAATATATGAATGTGTGGAACCCGGATCAATCAAAGCAAGTACTGAAGTATCAAATAAAGAAAAAGTACCAGCTATGACTGCTGATGCATCTGGCTGCCTCTGCATAACATACATCCTCTGGGAAGATCCAACCTCCTCTGGCCTACTCTCCCTGGATGTAGCACCTCCTCTAGAACTGAACCCCGGTCTGCCTCCTCTGTTAACACCTCTGCCTGCTCGACCTCCCCTCGCATTAGGTCGAGAAGCTGTGGAATCAACTGACCTCTGTTCCCGCATCCTGGACAATCTCTAATAAAATGATCAGGCGACCCACACCTGAAGCATACAGCTGACCCACTATACCTCCAACAAGCACCCCTATGTGATCCACCACACTGAGCACACACAGGTAGAGCGGATCTCTGAGTCACTGGGGTCGGAGCACTCGCCACTGAAGCTGTAGGTCTAAATCTCTGTCTCTGAAACTGCACTGACCTACCAGCTGACCTCTGACTCCTACTGGCCCGAGGAGCAAAACTTCCCTTACCTCTCTTAACAGAAGAAGACCCTGCCTCAAACTGGGGCCTCCTAACCCTAACCTCTTCCTCTGAAGCATCTGCAATAACTTGAGCTCGCTCTACACTTCGAGCTGCTGCCACTAGCTGGGAGAAATCGTGATATCTAGATCCAGCCACTAAGCACATGATAGAGGGCCTCAATCCCTCCTCAAATCTCCTGCATCTATCTATCTCATCTGATATTATGCCCCCAGCATACTGACTTAATCGAATAAACTCAATCTCATATTCCGTTACGGTCCGGTGATCTTGCTTCAAATCTAGAAACTCTCTTTTCTTCCCATCTTTATACTCCCTTGGAGTATACTTCGATTCAAACTCTCTCAGAAAATCTGTATAGGATAAAGTAGGTGGATCATCCATAGAATGGGGCACTGTCTTCCACCAACTATATGCATCCTTCTGCAACAAGGATCTTGCATAATCAAACTTTTCCTCTGGAGTGGCTTGCAACTGAACAAATATTCTCTGTACTTTGTCTAACCACTGCTCAGCCACTGCTGGATCAGTAGTACCTATAAAATCTTCAGCTCCATACTTCCTCAGTTTGTCATAGTGCCTCACAGATACCAAAGGCTGAGGGGGTGGTGGCTGTGGTTGCACTGATGCTTGCCTCAAAACTTCTACCACATGCCTAAGCCAAGCTGGCGGAACCTCCTCCCCAGCTGGTCTACCCGACACCGAAGCAGGTGCCTCTCCAGCACTATCAACTCTAGCTCCATCCTCAGGAGAAACACTGTCCGCACTTCCCTCAACTGACTGACGCGAATGAGGATCCATCACAACCTAAGTCTGCAAACACAGCAGATTACATCTTATTAAAGATCAGAGATTGCCAATCCCAAACATATATGTTATTCAAAAAACCATTTTTTTAAAATCAAAATAGTCTTTTTCTTACATTTTACCTAGGTTGAGAATCTCAAACCTAGGCTCTGATACCAAAACAACTGTAACACCCCCACATCCATTACATGCACACTACAATACCACAATGTAGCATACATGCAATAAACATAGGGATGCTACGGATTTTCTTAACATTCAAAACATTTTATATACTACCATAATCTTTATCATTATATATTATAGAAAAGAAGTCATTATATTGTAGTATAAAATAAATTCAATATATACATACATTCATACATTTAATTATTACACAGCGGAAGTTATAAAATTATTTACATATATGAAAACATTTAAATCTGTATTTACAAATATACATATATTTACATTATAAACAATATTTTACAAAACATAAAGAAGTTATACTTGATTGGCAAGTCTGCTCTGATCTTTAAGTCCAAAATCAACACCTCAATGTCTACTCTCACTAGGTTTCGAAGAGCTCTCGGGTTCAACTCTATCACCTGCGCGATTAACACTATCGCGCTAAGCCAACGGCTTAGTAAGACAAATCATGCTAATGTTATGCTTTAATGCAATGCAATGTTTCATATATGTATTAACAAATCAACATCAATGATACACACTCAATCAATAAAGATCATATTCAACAGACAATATTCCGTGAATAGTCCGTTTCATCATTTAGGTAATATTAACATTTCATTACATTAGAACATCATTTATGATATACATAAAACTTAGACACCTATGGGCCCATCAAGTATTTAATACGATATTCAGAATTCAGAGTTACTGCTTTGGTTCATAAACACAATTATCAAGCCCGTAGGCAACAAATACATATATGTCTCTATCCATGGATAGCGTAACAGACCCAGTCTCTTGGATCATCAACTCATCTAACTCGAGGAGATCCTCAACCCGGCAAGACTGTTACAAATCAAATATCTCATAATATCAATTATCATTGTGTAACAGACCCAGTCTCTTGGACCTCAATTCAATTCAATTTGAAGAGATCCTCAACCCGGCAAGACTGTTACCTTTCATTAAATAGGCATGCCTCCAAAAACCAGAACTCTGACACTGAATATCATATTAAGCATACACTTATTTCTTTATTCTCTTTATCAAACTCTTTCTCAATCTTCCTCATCAATTAGGCAAATATGCCATACATCATTCAATTGTATCATCATAGCCAATCATCATGGCTTCTCATCACATCAATACAATTGATCATATTATCATCAATATGCATACAATACATTACATTTCACAAGGTTAACATTATTCATATATATATATATCAACAATGCAATAAGATCTCTTAGTACATTCATATCAAAAGGTGTAAGTTCCATCACATTATACATATAGCATTATTGATATAAACATAACAAAACACATTACTCATCACATAAGTCACAATACATGAAATATCACATAGTATCATATGCATTACCATTATCATCATATATATGATCAAGCTCAACTTCATATGCATCATCAATGCAATGTCACATGTATGTATCAACACAAGATTTGTACTTACCTCAATCACAAGTCACACAACTCTAAACACCTTCCTTCTTGCAAAGTTCTTCACTTCCCAAATTAGGGCAAAACACCTTCTATCAAACCCTAATCCAAAGAATGATGCAATCCATCAATTCCAATACCATTTAATCACTTAATAACTTCATCTTAAACCTTAAATCACAAAATTACACTTCAACATCATTCATTATAGACCACGGTCGTGGCCACCATAACCACCACGGGCGTGGGGTACAAAACAATTCTGCCACCCAAGCTTCCATCCTCCACGGCCATGGCACCAAAAGCCTACCAATGGCCACGGCCATGGCCAATCAAAGCCACGGGCGTGGCATCCAGAAGGCTACTGCCCTCGGCGAAAATCCCATTTCCAAGTCCAAAATTCCAACAAACACCAACTACAAGAAGATCTTTGAAAATAATGAAGCAAACACAAGGAAAACATCATGTAACACTTCAAAACTCTAAAACAATATCAACTCCAACACCTCTTAAACTTCTTCACTTAAAATCAAAAACAACATTTAAAAACTCATTACAAACACATTTAATCATCATCTCAACAAACCAAAAATTCATTTCCAACTCCACTTCAAAAGAACAAAAGAAAATCAAGAGAAAGGACTTACCAAAGTTGATGAATTTCACAAATCTTCCACTTAATTCCTTGAATCTCCTATCAAATTGAGTTTAGAACTTCAAGCCCTCTCTAGCTCTTTCTCTTCTTCAATGGCCGGCACACACATGAGAAAAGACAAGAAAATAAACTCAAGTCAACCACTTCTTCTTCTTTTAATCTCCACCATGCAATTCCTACAAGGAAAATTACCAAAACACCCTTAACCATTTGTTCTAGCTTTTGTCCCTTGCATGCCCATATATGTAATTTCACATATCCCATAAAAATATCTCTCTTCCATTGACCTTGCATTTGACCAACTTATATGTTATATATATTAACATATAAACAACATATACACTTTTCTCTAAACCCTATTTTCTTTCCCAAAACACATATACATAACCATTCTCTTCTCAAATTCTTTTCTTCTCACATAACATATACATTCAATCCAATTTAAAACAACAACAACAACAACATAGTCAAAACTTCTAGGGCATACATGAGGATATTACATATCTCGTATAAACAAATTGAAAGAATTCTCACAAGACACGTCCAAGTCATGAGTGACTTGGCCGTGTCCTTGGTTGCCATTCTTTCCTCTTTCTTCTCTAGGTGAGACATGGCCAAGGCCACATGACTTGGCCAGTGACTTGGCCGTGTCTCCTGAATGTGTTCTCCACTATCTCTATGTTGTCTCTTCTCTTTGCTTTGCTCTTTAGATGGGACACAGCCAAGGCCTTGGCCGTGTCTCTTGAATGTGTTCACCTCTGCCTATTCTCTTTGCTTCTTCTTTGTTTTGTTCCTCTGGTGAGACACGGCTAAGACCTTGGCCAAGGCCATGTCATGGACAGGGCCAGTGGCTTGACCGTGTCTCTTACTTGTGTCTGTCTCTGCCAAAGTTTCTTGAGAGACACGGCCAAGCTGACTTGACCTGGCCATGTCATATGTGTACTTCATGCCTCTTGCCTTGGATGAGGGACACGGCCAAGCCATGATGTGTCTTTGTCATGTCTTGTGTTTTTCCACCATTTTGATCCATCAATCCATTCTTTTGCTCTTCAACCTAAATCAACCACTTCAAGCAAACTTTAAACACAAATTAAAAGAAAAATTAACTTAAAGCCAATAAAATTAACCTAAACATGTATACATATTTGATCAAAACAACTACCCCACACTTAATCCTATGCTTGTCCCCAAGCAAAGTTAAAATCAAAACAAACTAAAACAAGATAAATTTAGTTAAGTTCAAGAGTTATAAGGATGTATCAAGACTCCCATTTTCTTAAATCCATAATCATTATCAAATCAAGAACAATCAGTACTCAAGCAATTTAATGGCCAATCCATGCATACCAAAAATTGTCGCTCCCTCACAAAACCACTTAAATGTTTAATCAGGTAGTGTTTTAGCTCTTAACATTCAATGAAATATTATCTCTATAGGTTTGCTTATCAATCAAATCTCCACCACTTAATTATAATCAAGAATCAATCATAAGGCCTTTCATTGGGTTGTAACGGGGCTAAGGTAAAGGTATGACATTTGGAAATGTGGGTTTATTCACTAAGTTCAAGAGTACTTTAAGAATGAAGTAAACACCGTAATACAACCGAACAATTCCAAAACACCTTCCACTCACCTACCACTTGACGTTAAAGTGCTTTCCAAGGGAACTCAATTATTAAATTTTGCAATGATCATTGCCAAACTTATTCCAACCCTACGAAAAGAACAACTTCTATTATTTTCATTTTTCTCTCTTTTTTTTTTGTAAATTAAAATATTGCAACTAAAGAACACAATACCTTGCAATTTTAAACCCACTAAATTTAACCCCATACTTTATTTAACACAACACTTAATCATAAACGCTCTTAAAATGCTCTTGACCTAATGAAAAGGTAATAGTTAAAATAACAAGGTTCAAGCTAATGGTGTTATGAAAAAGAAAGAAAAGGAAAAATGAAATAAGCTCAAAATTGGCTAACTAAGGTCAGATATAAGGTTAGTCTTTTTAAGCCAAAATGGGTTCACCTCATTGCCTTAATCATATTGGTGCCTAATTAAAATTTTTATGTAGTCTTAAAATGCATATCAAAGCAAGTTCTAGCAATTTATCAATCAAAGATGTTTACACACAATAAAGAATAATAAGTTGATATCCAACTTAATAGGCTCAATTCCTCATTAGTTTATAGGTGATGCAAATAATAACCATCAAAATTGACAATAAGCACCAATTCTAATCACTTCTCAAATTCATGCTTCAAAAATTCAAATGTCATCTATCAACAATCATATAACAATTGAACTTTTCAAAATTTATTTATTCAAAGAAAAACATTAACTAAACTTAAACAAAGATAAGTTAAAAGTAAAAACTGTACCCCACACTTAAAGATTCACATTGTCCCCAATGTGAGCATGCATAAATTAAAAGAGAAGAGTTTAGATTAAACCTAATTTCCATCATTCCCATATGTGATATGAAGTTCTCCTTCCATCTTTAATGAATTTGTCACCCATGTTTGAAAGATGAATAGCATGCAACTTCGAAAGGTACTCAGTGTATTGCAAAGCCTAAATATCATCTTTTGAAGAGCAAATATCTAATGGAAACATGTGAAGGTTGTCTTGGGATGATCCTCCAATGCTATAGGAACTTGGTAAAAACCTTTTTTAGTTTGCAACATGGTTATATTCGTTTTTTACTCTTCCTAACCATCAAGAGTGGAAGAGATGATCATTGGTTGCATACTGTTCTCCCCAGCGAAAACATATTTCAAAAGTTTTAAGGTCTTTTTAAGTTCAACCAAGTTTGGTTGAATCTCTTTCTCATCCACTTTAGCAATCTAAAGTCCCCTCTCAACAACCTCATCACTTAAGCTTCACTTGCACTCCACAATTTCTGAATTGGAAATTTTAGGCTCTACTTCCAAGGTCATGGCCATCTCAAGGTTATCTTCACTATCTTCTTTGGAAGGCATGTCATAGAATTCAGAAAGTTTCTTGTCTTGCTTCTCATCCTTCAATTTACTTGGGAATGGAATTGGTGGCATATAAGGATTTAGAGGCTCATGCAATTTTGGTGAGGCTGATGCTTCCAAATTCTCCTCCTCCTTTGATTGACTTGGTTTCTCTATGTTGGGTTTTATCTCCTCGTCATTTTCTTCTTGATTAGTACCTGCATCAAAGGAATCACAAACTTTGTTACATATTACCTTTTCACTCTGCAAAATTGTGATTGCATTGGCTTGGTCTAATTGGCTAGGAGATCCCACTTTTTGGTGTGCTTGGAGTTGATTTGCCAGTTGCCCAACTTGAGTTCCCACCTTCTTCAATGATACCTCCAAAGAATCAAACCTCTTATTGCTCTCTTCTTGATTTTGTCTGCTAATTTGAATGAAAGCATTCAAATTATCTTCCAATGTAGGTTTCTTGAATTGATCTTGAATTTGTGTGCTAATTTGAATAAAGGCATTCAAATTATCTTCCAATGTGGGTTTCTTAAGTTGATCTTAATTTGAAATTTGTCCTTAAAAGTAAGAACTTCTTTGATAAGGTTGAAAAAATTATTAAGGTGGAATTTGCTGTTGATTTTCCCAAGAAAAATTTGGGTAATTTCTCCAACTTGGATTATAAGGATTGGAATATGGGTCAAATGCATATTCTTCCTCTTGCCTCTCTTGGTATTGTTCAAAACCAAATGAACACATGTTTACACTATGTCTTGCAATGCCACATGCTAGACATATTTCATGAGAAGGTATAGGTGCTCTTCCTCTTGCATTTAGCATCTTAAGTTGACTTGTCAATTCTGCTAAATGCCATGCCATTTCAAAATTAGCATTAACATCATAAACTTCCTCGTGCCTTGAAAATTGCATCCTTACAATAAACTCTTAGTAATTCAAACAAAAACACTTTAAATAATTAAAAAATTAAAATAAAATAATCAAACTATTAACAACAATTGCTTTCCCCGACAGCGGTGCCAAAAACTTGTTGTGCTTAATTAATTACTACTACAAGCAACACTCACAAAGTATATGAGGTTATTATAGCAATGATGATCACCCCAAGATTGTCTCACAAGGAAGTAATTATTTTGCAATAGTTTGATTAACAAATAAATTTAAAAACAAGAGTGTGATATTTGAAAAGTGGTGAAAAGCATTTAAAATTAAAAGTAATACGTGTAATGGTTATGCAAGATTATTTCAATTCTAGGAATGGTGCCTAGGGTTGTAGATCAATTTAATCAAAGCTTAATTCTCAAATTACCCATTAATATAACCTTATATTTTAATTTATTCCTTGAGTTTAATTAGTAATTACCAATTCTTTAGTTTTCACATTCATGAATTAACAACAACCAATTACTTTGAAATTGCAAATTAATAAAACCCTAAAAATTATATTTCTAATTCATTCTTAGGGTAGTTGAATGCATAATTTCAATATCAAATTTTACATCTTGGTCCTTCATTCAATATATAGAGATCAATAGGTACCTAATCTATCAGCCTAACATTTAATCCAATTAAATCAACTAATAACAAGGTATATTAATAGAAATATCAAATCAAGTCATTTAATCAAATCTACTACAAACTCTAGGCATGAGTAATTTAGCTCATCATCATCAATTTAAAATAAACAATCATCTCAATAAAAATCAAATCACAATTATACATTGTAATATTAATGTTTATAACAAAATAATAATAATGTAGAGAATTAAATGAGAGAATGTGAAAAACCCCTTTGAAGATGCCAAGAGTTGAACTTCTAGTCTTCCTCCTAACTCCACTTTGAATATGATGAGGAACTAACAAGCCTTCTTCAATCAATGGCTCTCCTCTTGAAAGATGGAATGGTAACTCTCTCAAACCCCCAACTCCTCAATCAAGCTTTCTTCAAACCCTAACCTTCACAAGAGCTTGCTCACCTAATTTTATTCCAAAAATGTTAAGAATCTTTTCTATGGAAGAAATAGAAGATGAAGATGAAGGTGATGTTCATGGTCTCTCTCAAGATCAAGAACAAGAAGATGAACTAAGAACTCCTTAGGACCAAGCCCCCAACGTGTATGTAAATTTCCACTTTCAATTCTTTTTAATTTTTTAAGACACCAAGCATGTCTTGGCAACTCACACACTCCTCTTTGTCTCCCTCTTTTTTTATTATTTAAATCTTCATCCCACGAATTAGGCAATCTTTTTCTTCTTTTATTGTTTCTTTTTAAAAGATAGCACTTGTCTCCCACTTTCTCTCCCATCGTGTGTAAATAAATTGAAAGAATTCTCAAAAGACATGGCCAAGTCATGAGTAACTTGGCCGTGTCACTCTTCCCTATGGACACGGCCAAGCCATGTGGCCATGTTGTAGACCCTTAATTTTTTACCCAATCTGGTCCAATATGTTTTATTTAGTCCAAAATGATTTTTGTTGTCTAATTGGTCCAAAATAATTTTTATTAAATAATTTTTGCTTTAGTATCTAATTTTTATTAATAAAAAATAAAAATAAACAAATCAAAATCAAAAAATAAAATTAAAAATAAAAATCAGAGTCGAAAAAATCGGCAACGAAAAAATTATCGTGCGGGCCCGTGGGCATTTCGCCCGCAGGAAAATCCTGCGGGCGAAATAGTTGCCCGCAGGATTTTTCTGCAGGCGACGCGCCAACAGGCCCACTGCCCCGCCCCTGCAGCAATTTTCTGCGGCATAATTTTTTCGCCAGCGCATTTTTTTCTGCTGTAATTTTTTTCGGCAGCGCAATTTTTCCGACGCAAATTTTTCAGAACCTAATTCAATTAGGTTTCAGTTTCTTTTTTTTATTAATATTACTTGCCTTAACTAATTAGGAATAAACTACATCAAACCACTATAAATAAGGACCAAAGGCAATTAAATTGTTGGGGGAGGAAACATTTCACAGTAGCTTTGAGAATTTGAATCCGAAAGTGAAGTGGAAAAGCAATAATTGAATTCAATTGATTTTTAAAGGAGCAGCATCATGATTTAAGCAATTCAAAGGCAAAAAAGGTTTGTCTTTGGAGCTAGTTCATCCAAGAAGATTTTTTTTTTTTTGAGGAATCATCAAAAGAAGGTATGTGTTAATTGATTTTCTTTAATTGTTTTTTTTACACAGTAGCTAAAATTAGGAAATTGTGTTATACAAAATTAAAAACCTTTGAACTTTAATTTAGTTTTTCTAAAGTCAAAAACACTAATCCGTTGCTTTATTTCCCAAAGAATTTAAAGTTATTAATTTTATTTCTTCAAAACCCCAAAACTCCAAGTTACTTTCCAAATTATGTAAACTCTTAAAACATATTTTGTTTCTTATAAAAAACCCTAAAATACTTTTTCCAATTATATAAATCTTTTTTATTTATAAAAAATTTAATTTGTTTGGTTTAAACTTATAAAATCTCATGAAATCATCAAATTGTTTTTTCTAAATCCTAAATTCAAATTCATCACCCAAGACCCTAATTCTAAAACACTAAAACCCTAATTCAACTTCTAAACCTAAAATATTAAACTTTAACTCCTTTAAAACTTTAAACCCTAACTTTCTTCTAAGTCCTAATCCTTTAAAACATTAAAAACCCATAAAAATATAAATATTTTAAAATTACACAGTAGCTTGAAATCACCATTTAAAACCACAATCAAAACAATTTTAAAGTGCTTAAAACCCTAGTTTCATGATTTCACCATTCAAATATTAATTTAGTTAATCAAAGAGTCTTACCAACCTTTTAAAACATAAAATCCTAATTCATTTTAATTCCATAAAAAGTTACAGTAGCTATAATTGGACTTTTATTTGCTTTATTCAATTCCATATTTGATTTTGCTTTGATTTATCTCTTATGCTTTAATTTATTTAATTTCAATACTTGATTTATTTAATTTATCATGCATGGATGTTTATTTTATATTTTGATTAATAGCTTTGGTGAATAATTTATTTATGATGAATGATTATTTATTTTTATCAAGTAATTTAGATTTTCAAAAGTTGTAAGAGGTATGTTTCCACTTGGTGGGTACCTCATAGTTAAATATCATGTAATTTAATTTGCTTTTCCATCTTCGAACTTATGTAAAGGGCATGTTTCTACCTTTCGGTGGGTGTCCTATCTAGGCATGTGATGTAAGGACATGTTTCCATCTTTGGATGGGTGTTCATTTATTTGTTTTGTTTTGTTTGGACATTGCTTTGATTTTAATATAATGATGCTTTCTTTTTATTGTGTGTAGTATGGATAATGTTGTTATATTTAAGAATTTTATAATATTAAGACCTGTAAAGGAGGCCGGTTCCAATGAACCCGGCGTTGTGGGGGTGCTGGGCCGTTTCTCACCTTCCTCACACGTACCCAACTTTTCGAATCCATTAAGGGGTTGGGGATTCCTTAGGAATCGAGTCATCCACCCCTTTCTTTTTCCCGGCCCGTCCGAGTGGTGACTCCATTTTCTCCGGACTTAGATCCATGTTCTCTAAGGCCCTAAGCCTAAACAATGCCGAAGTCGCAAGAACCATTCCACCGGGAGTGGGGGAGAAAATCCCCGCTCACAGTGGCGACTCCACTGGGGATAAGAGAAGTTGATTCCGTTGGTCTTTATATTATTCTATTCTTTCTTATAATGATATTATCCATTGCATCATATTATATTGCATCGTGTGCGTGAGTTAAGACGCCTGTGTCACCCGTGTTATGTTATGTAAGGGATACCATACTTTCACTCAAGGTATGGAGATCGAGCATGGCATAACCACTCATAGCCTCGTACTATTTGGTATATACTTGCTATGGGAACCTAAGACTTTTAACCCAAAGACTAAAGCTCGTGTAATTGGCCTAGTTACTTTCCTTAGGTTTTACCCTAAATGCATGTTGTTTGACTATGGTTAATTTATCTTGGCTTAAATCATGGCTTATTTGGTTTGTCCTTTTTCTAATATGACCTAAGTATATTGTAAGCTCAAAATAAATTTTTCTTAAAACCCAAAAGACCAAAACTATTTTCAAATTTTTCAAGATGGTCTTTGGACATAAAACTTTTCTAAAAACAAATCAAAAATTCTTTGGCCCATGGCCTAAATACTAAGCCCAAAATCCATTTTCTAAAATATTTTACAACGGGCTTAGAAACAAAACTATTTTCACCCAACCTTTTCTTACAAAGAGCTTGCAAAAATATTTAGGTCAATTATGAAATACTAAAAATTAATTGCGGGCCTAGTTTACACTAAGAATAAATTAACCATGGGCTTGTTTTTGGCATGAACCATTAGTTACCCTTTTTCAAGTGAGAAATCTATTTATAATAAACCTCTTGATTTCTTTTTAATCCAATATAGCATAAAAGCTACTATAGTCAGTTGGATGGATTAAAACATAATTAATGGGAATTATCATGGATTGATTTCCATTTTTGAAAATATGACTATTGGTTGAAACGTCCGAGGGAATTATTCGAAAGCAAGATACCCCATGATGGTATTTTGTTAACCATATACCTAGGAAAAGAGACTCGCCATTCGTGTATGGATATTATAAGGTTGGAAGGAACATCCTATTTATCCTTATTTGTTGATTGTTTGTGCATGCATGCATACATTTGCATCTCATATCATTGATCCTCTCTGGCTCACAGCCCTGGATTACGATAGTTCTAAAGCTTACAACAATCCGACCTATGTTGAAGACGAAGTATCTAGCAGTGACTCGATCACTTGCTCACCTAAAACAATGGAGCCCGAACAAATTCAAAGGATGGTGGATGAAGCCCTCGGTGCCAAAATGGAAGAGATCAAAGAGGCCATGGCCAAGACCATAAAGAATCAACTAGCTGCAATTTTAGGAAACCATGTCGAAGCATTTGCTAGCACCAAGAAAGTCAAGGGAAAGGCTAAAGCTGATGAAGTAGCTTTTGATGATGATAAGGTGATCATTGATGATGATGATTGGGCTCAATAATACCAAGATCTTCAAGACAAAAAGGAGCCAAGGGTTGTTGAGAAGGAAACTATTAAAAAGACCGAGACTTTTGATGTTGAAAAGATGATTGCTAATTTAGAAAAGAAATTTAAGAAGAAATTGAAAACCGAAGAGGTATCCGAGATCGACAAATTGTTTGAGATAGATGAAGAAGTTCCGTACAAGTTCAAGATGCCATCTTTTGCCAAGTACAATGGCACCAAAAATCCTCATCTCCATATGAAGTAGTATATCACTGCCATGCAGTCTGCCTGAGCTACTAAGGCTCAAACTTTAAGGTACTTCATGCTCTCATTGGACCCTGTTGTCCAAAATTGGTTCAATACCTTAGATGAAGGAACACAAAAGAGTTGGGATTTGCTATACAAGGCCTTCATCCAACAATACGGATACAATGTTGAAATGGAAGTTACCTTGATGGAAGTGGAGTCCATTAGGCAAAGGCCAAATGAGAATTTTGTGGACTATGTGAAGAGATGGAGAAACAAGGCTGCTTTACTCAAGAAGAGGCCCTATGAATACGATCAAATAAGGATGAATGTGAGAGGGGTGTTGCCTAATCTTCATGAGAGGATGTCTCATACACTCATCTGTGACTTCAAAGATCTCCTCCAAGATGGTCTACAAATTGAAGAGTGGTAAAGGGAGAAGAGCCACTTTGCAACAAAAAGGAACGAGAAAGGGAGCTATCAACCTGGTAATCAAAGTACGTAAAAAGAAGTTGATGTTAATGTAACCGGTCAAGGGAATAAAAGACAATTCTCCGATCTGGGGAAGCCTTTGTCTTGGGTTTTTAGCAATATGCAAAAGAAAGGGTTGTTGCAACCGTTAGCTCCTCGATCTTTACATAATCCATTGCCACCAAACTTCAATGCTGAGGCCTTCTGTCAATTTCATCAAATGCGAGGGCATGAAATGGATAAATGTGCTCGTCTAAGGCATGAGATCCAAGACTTAATCGATAGTGGTAAGCTACCCGACCCGGATAAGCCAAATACTAAGAACAACCCTCTGCCTAAGTTTGGGAGAGTACCTCCACCGGTGACCTTCATGGTGGGAAAAGGACTAGAAGAAGATTTTGTTTTATCTTCTTTTCAAGATGGGGATATTGAAGATGTGAAAGGAAAAGAAGCCTAACTCAATGAACTTTCCTTAGCTTGAATGTTGCTTTTCAATTTTACTTTCTTTAATTGGAACAATCTTGTTTTTCAAATTTAAAGTTGCTTGAATAAATTACTTTCATCAAAAAAAATTTTGTTCATTTTGATGCTCAACCGATGAGGAATCTAGCTTGATAATTCATAAATTAATGTGTCTAGGCATCATGACTTGAATGACTTTACTAGGTGAGGGAATTGCTCTATAGCATTGAGTTGTGTATGCTTACTTAGAGGGGGCTCCTGCATAATTATCTTTGTCTAGGTCCTAGTCAATCTTAGAACATGCTTTGACAAACTTTTGAGGGGAAATTGAACTCTGCTTATTTAAGGGAGAGATGATATAGGCATTGTTTGACGAGCCAACAACTAGTATCCACCCTATTAAATATCAATCCCTAGTTCTCCATTTGAGCCTTCATAAAATTTTAGCTTTCTTTTCATTGGCATAAAAACCCCAATAACCTACCTTGATCTGTTGTGATACTTTTGACAAGTCTTATGATCACTAAGGTGGAGACAAGAAGATCAAAGAAAGGAATGATTAGTCAAGATTATGAGGATAGTTGAAGTTCTCAAGACCATGAAGATAGTTGAAGTTCTCAAAACCATAAGGGAAGTTGAAGTTATCAAGACCATAAGGATAGTTGAAGTTTCTCCAATATATCAAGACAACATCAACATCAGAGTAACAAATGATTTATCCCTGTTAAAGAATATTTATGTTACTCCACTCATCCATTATTGTAAGCCCAAGTTGGCACAAACAAGACAACTCTTTTAGAGCTAGAACCAAAAAAAACAACAAATAAACCAAACAAAAAAAAGGGAGAAGAAAAAAAAAGAGAAGAAAAAAAAGAAGAAGAAGAAAAAAGAAAAGAAGGAAAAGAGAGAAAAGAAAAAAGGTAAAACCTAAAAAGGAGGTTCCGAAAGCCAACTGAGTTCTCTTTTACCTAAGACAACAAAAGGCTTCCATTTGTTTTATAAGGACGGATTGACTTGAATTGGTCCAAGCCAGCCAAAGATTCTATCAAAATCAAAGGAAAAGGAGAAAGACCATTTAGTTCTTGAAAGTTCTATACTTGACAGTCGTACAAGGAAGAAGGACAAAATGATAAAATGCTCAAAAAGGGGAAGAGTAAGAAAAATAAAAAGAAAGAAAAGGGAGAAGAAGAAAAGAAACAAATTTGGGTACCAAACTTTTTGCAAGGGCAAAAACTGTCCTAATCAAGATCCAGATTAATGTCAAGAAGATAGAAGGAATTTAGAGTCTAAAAAGATTGCTCCAAGTTGCCTAAAATCAAACAACAAATTTATAGTGTGAGGGTTTGTCCATTGTGTCTCATCAGATCCTATCTTAAAATGGCCTTCATTTAACCCATGTCTCTCATAGACCCCATTTCAAGCCTATTAAAGACCTGTTGATCTCTCTAGGTAGGTAGAGTCTATTAGTGGAGATAGTTTAGATAAGCATGCATATGAGATAGACAATATTTAAACTCAAATGAGACCTTTGGCCAAGTAATGTGTATGTGCCTATCTGAAGTGCAACAATTCTTGCTTAAATAGAATTGATTCCCGAGTTTAGTACGATAACTAGGGTTGTCATGTTATAGATATGTTAATTTGGAAAATCAAGTCTTGAGGTACATTGACATTGATTTGGCAAAGCCAACATTTGATTTCAAAATCAAAATTCAAAAAAATTCAAAAAAAATTCAAAAAATGTTTTGTCATACAAAGCCTTCAAGTTAAGGGAAGTATGTTGAACCTCCAAAGGACACATTGGGAAAAGAGAATGATTATTGGCAAGGTCATCAACCGACATGCTGAAATATAGTTGGAAATTGATGCATCCTTGACTCTGCTGCTTAGGGTCTCCACCACTCATGTTCTCAACATCTTGAAGATAAAAGCCATAAATGCAAAGCTTTCTATCATTCCAATGCAAGACTTGAACGAGCGTCAAAAAGGAACCAATGAGAACATTTCTGCTAATCACCTCGGTCTGTGAGTCGATGGAAAAATTGTAAGTATTATTCATGCATATCATGCATACATGAGCATATCAAATCGCACTTTCTTGTCTTGTGTTGTCTATTCCTTGTCAAAATGAATAGCAAACACCCTATGAAGTAAAGAATCAAAAGAATATGTCAAATCAGGGGGCATGAAATGCCCATTGCTTGAGAAAGCTCCAGTAATTTTGCAAAGAGAAGAAGTACGTGCTTGTGCAAAGAACTAGACAACAACAACATCAATCAGAGTCCGCATAGAAAAATCATTGGTTTGAGCCTACACAGGGGGCAAAGTTTCTCCTTTTCAATTTTTTGAGTTTATATACCAAATATTTTTAAAGTCACTTACAAATATCTTGCCACACAAGGGGGCAAGGAAAGGATATAAGATCCAATCAAAATTGTAGAAGAAAGGAAAAAAGCAGTTGTAAGGGAAAAGTGGTTAAAGTGAAAAAAAAACTTCCCTGAAAGATCAAAATAAGGAAAGAAGAGCATGGATCAAGCAAGACATGGCCAAGCCAAATCAAGCTTGGCTGTGTCACCTCAAAGGAAATCTTGGCAGAATATGACACAGGCAGGAAGCACGGCCAAGCCACTAGCCGTGTCTCACCTAAGGGGCAAAGTCAAGAAGGACAAAGCAAAGAAAGAAAAGTCACAGAAGCTGACACACCCAGGAGACACGGCCAAGCCACTAGCCATGTCACTCCCATCTTCAAAGAATAAAGAAGACCCAATCTCCAAGGATGAAGATCCATTTACAAAGGTGAAGACCCCGAGGATGAAGATCCATTCTGAGGTTGAAGAGTCAGAATGCATAGAACAGCTGGAGCAGTCAGACTTCTCAACTGATAAAAGGTTAGTCAAATTCATTCTCGGGTCCAAGTACCCAATCTCAAGTATCCCAATCCAGTTAGGATCGAGTATCCAAAACCAATTTAGGATCGAGTATCTGAATCCAGTTAGGATCGAGTATCCCAATCCAATTTAGGATCGAGTATCCAAAGCCAATTTACGATTGAGTATCCAAACCTTTCGGGTCCAGAACCCAAATTTTCCTTAGGTCCAGAACCTAGAATTATTTCTAAGTTCAGAATTTAGCTCGGGTCCAGAACCCAAATTTTCCTTAGGTCCAGAACCTAGAATTATCCTCGAGTCCAGAACTCGAACCGGGTCCAGAACCCAAGTTTACCCTTAGGTCCAGAACCTAGAATCATTCTTGAGTCTAGAACTCGAACCGGGTCCATAACCCAAATTTTCCTTAGGTCGAGAACCTAGAATCATCCATTGAGTCCAGAACTCGAACTGGGTCCAGAACTTAAATTTTCCTTAGGTCCAGAACCTAGAATCTTTCATTGAGTCCAAAACTCGAACCGGGTCCAGAACCCAAATTTTCTTTAGGTCCAGAACCTAGAATCATCCATTGAGTCCAGAACTCGAACCGGGTCCAGAACCCAAATTTTCCTTAGGTCCAGAATTATCCTTGAGTCCAGAAGTCGAACCGGGTCCAGAACCCAAATTTTTCTTTAGGTCCAGAACCTAGAATTATCCTTGAGTCCAAAACTCGAACTGGGTCCAAAACCTAAATTTTTCTTAGGTCCAGAACCTATAATCATCCATTGAGTCCAGAACTTGAACCGGGTCCAGAACCCAAATTTTCCTTAGGTTGAGAACCTAGAATTTATCTTTGAGCCTAGAACTCGAACCGGGTCCAGAACCCAAAACCTCAACCATCTCAAAAATTAAGTCTTATTGCTTTTCACTCTCTTTTACTAAAGTTTCAGATCATGCAAGCAGGGGGCAAACTGTAGACCCTTAATTTTTGACCCAATCCGGTCCAATATGTTTTATTTAGTCCAAAATTATTTTTGTTGTCTAATTGGTCCAAAATAATTTTTATTAAATAATTTTTGCTTTAGTATCGAATTTTTATTAATAAAAAATAAAAATTAACAAATAAAAATTAAAAATAAAAATAAAAATAAAAATAAAAATCGGAGTCGGAGTCGGAGTCGGAAAAATCATCGACGAAAAAATCATTTTTCTGCGGGCTATTTCGCCTGTAGGAAATTCCTGCGGGCGAAATAATTTTTCTATTTCGCTCGCAGGATTTTCTTGCGAGCAAAATAGATTTTCTATTTTGCCCGCAGGATTTTTCTGCGGGCGACGCGCCCGCAGGCCCACTGCCCCGCCCCGCCGCAGTTTTCTGCAGTAGAATTTTTTCGCCAAAGCATTTTTTCCTGCGGCAATTTTTTTTGGCAGCGCAATTTTTTCGACGCAAATTTTTTGAAACCTAATTCAATTAGATTTCGGTTTTTTTTGTTTATTAATATTACTTGCCTTAACTAATTAAGAATAAACTACATCAAACCACTATAAATAAGGACCAAAGGCAATTAAATTGTTGGGAGAGGAAAAATTTCACAGTAGCTTTGAGAATTTGAATCTGAAAGTGAAGTGGAAAAGCAATAATTGAATTCAATTGATTTTTAAAGGATCAGCATCGTGATTTAAGCAATTCAAAGGCAAAAAAGGTTTGTCTTTGGAGCTAGTTCATCCAAGAAGAATTGTTTTTTTTTTTGGAGGAATCATCAAAAAAAAGGTATGTGTTAATTGATTTTCTTTAATTGTTTTTTTTACACAGTAGCTAAAATTAGGAAACTGTGTTATTCAAAATTAAAAACCTTTGAACTTTAATTTAGTTTTTCTAAAGTCAAAAACACTAATCCGTTGCTTTATTTCCCAAAGAATTTAAAGTTATTAATTTTATTTCTTCAAAACCCCAAAACTCCAAGTTACTTTCCAAATTATGTAAACTCTTAAAACATATTTTGTTTCTTATAAAAAAACCCTAAAATACTTTTTCCAATTATATAAATCTTTTTTATTTATAAAAACTTTAATTTGTTTGGTTTAAACTTATAAAATCTCATGAAATCATCAAATTGTTTTTCTAAATCCTAAATTCAAATTCATCACCCGAGACTAAAACCCTAATTCAACTTCTAAACCTAAAATATTAAACTTTAACTCCTTTAAAACTTTAAACCCTAACTTTCTTCTAAGTCCTAATCCTTTAAAACATTAAAAACTCATAAAAATATAAATATTTTAAAATAACACAGTAGCTTGAAATCACCATTTAAAACCACAAATCAAAACAATTTTAAAGTGTCTAAAACCCTAGTTTCATGATTTCATCATTCAAATATTAATTTAGTTAATCAAAGAGTCTTACCAACCTTTTAAAACATAAAACCCTAATTCATTTTAATTCCATAAAAAGTTACAGTAGCTATAATTGGACTTTTATTTGCTTTATTCAATTCCATATTTGATTTTGCTTTGATTTATCTCTTATGCTTTAATTTATTTAATTTCAATACTTGATTTATTTAATTTATCATGGATGGATGTTTATTTTATATTTTTTGATTAATAGCTTTGGTGAATGATTTATTTATGATGAATGATTATTTACTTTTATCAAGTAATTTAGATTTCTAAAAGTTGTAAGAGGTATGTTTCCACTTGGTGGGTACCTCATTAGTTAAATATCATGTAATTTAATTTGCTTTTCCATCTCAGAACTTATGTAAAGGGCATGTTTCTACCTTTCGGTGGGTGTCCTATCTAGGCATGTGATGTAAGGACATGTTTCCATCTTTGGATGGGTGTTCATTTATTTGTTTTGTTTTGTTTGGACATTGCTTTAATTTTAATATAATGATGCTTTCTTTTTATTGTGTGTAGTATGGATAATGTTGTTATATTTAAGAATTTTATAATATTAAGACTTGTAAAGGAGGCCGATTCTAATGAACTGGGCGTTGTGGGGGTGCTGCGCCATTTCTCACCTTCCCTACACGTACCCAACTTTCCAAACCCATTAAGGGGTTAGGAATTCATTAGAAATTGAGTCATCCACCGCTTTCTTTTTTTCGGCCCGTCCGGGTGGCGACTCCATTTTCTCCATACTTAGGTCCGTGTTCTCTAAGGCCCTGAGCGTAAACAGTGCCGAAGTCGCAAGAACCATTCCACCGGGAGTGGGCGCGAAAATCCCTGCTCACACATGTCCTTGGCTGCCATTCTGCCCTCTTTCTTCTCTAGGTGGCCGTGTCTCCTGAATGTGTTCTCCATTATCTCTATGTTGTCTCTTCTTTTTACTTTGCTCTTTAGATGGGACACGACCAAGGCCTTGGTCGTGTCTCTTGAATGTGTTCTCCTCTATCTATTCTCTTTGCTTCTTCTTTGTTTTTTTCCTTGGTGAGACATGACCAAGGCCTTGGCCGTGTCATGGACAGAGCTAGTGGCTTGGTCATGTCTCTTGCTTGTGTCTATCTTTGTCAAAATTTCCTGAGGGACACGGCCAAGCTGACTTGACCTGGCCGTGTCATGTGAGTGGTTCATGCCTCTTGCCTTGGATGAGGGACACAGCCAAGCCATGATGTGTCTTGATTGTGTGTCATGTTTTTCCACCATTTTTATCCATCAATCCATTCTTTTACACTTCAGTCTAAATCAACCACTTTAAGTAAACTTTAAACACAAATTAAAAGAAAAATTAACTTAAAGCCAATAAAATTAACCTAAACATGTATACATATTTGATCAAAATAATTATTATCAATCTATAATTGGTTGTGAAAATATTGGCATGTAAAATAGTGAATTAATAATAATTATATGTATTGTCTCATGTAAATTATGTATGTACTTAATATTGCTTCTTTTGTTTTGATTTTTGTTATTAAATTTAACAAAGTGTTAGATTGCATGGTAAAACTATGTGTTGGAAATGCTGAACTTTTGAACCCTTACATATTATCAGGGATATCTGCTCAAGAGTAATTTGGTCTAGCATAGGTGGGGCCATAAAACTCATGTAATTTGGAAGTATAGAACTCAAAAGCTCATATCATATTGCTTAGTACAACTAATGATGACATTATGAAGAAGTTTTTGTAACTATGGAGATGCCAAAGGCATGTAAATATTTCCTTTTAGGAAATTAAGTAAAATTTCTTTGACAAAACTTCCATATGTCATTACTAAGTTTGATGGTTACTAGAAGTGTTTAGAACACTTGTTAAAGAGACATCTAGCAGAGATGTCAGACAAGTTTAGTGAGTTATGTAATGATGGTCATATGTTGACCTAAGAACAAAATATCCAAGTGATTATTCGTTCCATGCCTAAAAGTTGGGAGCATATGAGAGTGCATCTAACACACTTTTGTAAATAAAGGGCTTGAATATACTTATATGGAGATAGTATCTAATCAGTTAGCTCAATGCAAATATAAGATATAATATATATTAGCAAATCTTACTCAAATAGAGTTTCGGACAAAAAATGTGAGTATAGCATGTTAAAGGCAAGGATGAAGATGATTAGGTTTAAGAAAATAAAAGTCTAAGAAAACCAACATGAGGGATGGTACCTTAAAAAGAGGAAAATAGTAAAAGTCGAATGTTTTCAATTATGGAAACATAGACTATCACATGAAGGACTATATCACACTTAACAAGGTATAACTAGGCAACTCACATATAAGTGAATCCTTATTTCTAATTTAGTTTTATTAACTGAAGAATATCCTATGTGGATTGAAAACCTAAGAGCAATCAACTATGTAATGAAGGATTTTGAAACCTTCATACAATTTTGTCGATAAACTCAACTGGGGTACGATGGACCTTTATAAGGATCAAAACACGTGTTGAAAGAAATGCCACCTGCAAATAAGTTTTGCATGGAAATCATACCTTGTTGCTCCATTATGCCCTTCACGTTCTACAAATTTGATAGAATTTGACTTCTATGTTTGGTTTGACTTAAAATTACTTTTCTTAGAGTTTTCACGATAATCAAACACATTTGTATGTGAGGTTATTTTTTCTTTATGACTCTGCATATGTTTCTCAAAAAATTTTTCTTGTTATGGATATTGTAAACATCATGGTTTTAAATATCAATTTTTCCTTTATCTTTCAACTTTACAAAATTATAAGAATGATATGAATGTGCTAGACTTGGTCATGTTAAAGGCCAACAATGATTGGATTGATTAGTAAAGACTGATGTCCTATCAAATATTGTTCAAGTAGAATTATCTAGACATGAATTATGTCTAGCTGGAAAAAACTACAAGAAAACCTTTCAGGAAAGTCATAAAAGACTTTGTTCCATTGAAATTTATTCATTCAGACATCCACTATACAATGATTGTGAGGGTATAATGCTTATTATTTCATCATCTTTATTTATGACTATACCCGGTGTAGTTATGTCCATTTGATAACACATTAATTTGAAGCCCTAGGTTGCTTCAAGATTTATTTCAACCTAGTTGAAAAATCAATTAGACAAGGAAGTGAAAGGACATCAAATTGACATTGATAGTAAATATTTGTCTGATTAGTTCAAGCAAATGTATGATGAAAAAATGATAAAGAAATAGTTGACTTTTACATGAACTTCACAACAAAATGGTGTTGTTTTTATAAGGAGAAATAAAACTCTCGTTTGAACAATTAGGTCGCTTATGGCTCAAACTATCCATCGCCTATTAAGTTGATGCATTACTGAGAGTCACATATGTACTTAATCTAGTGCCCTCCAAGTCATTTACTCCCACTCCATAGAAGTTATGGATAGGATGGCATGCTAATATGAGTATCCCAAAATCATAGGGACACGTTGCTTATGAGTAAGCAGAGTAGTGGGAGAACAACTTAGGTTAAATCACATATGTCACATTCTTACATAATGAATTTTCCAAGCAAGGCAAATTAAATCAAGAGTTCTCCTTATATGAGACCTTGGATCAAAGTTCGCAAGGGCCACTTCATCCAAGTGGAAGAAATTTGAAAGGGTTAGTCTCTACCAGCTAGTTCGAATAAGAGTGATCCTAGTCCGAGTAGGAGTACCAATTTGGTGGGTTAGTCTCCACCAACTGGTCCAAATAAAGAGTGATCCTAGTTTGAGTGGGAGTATTAATCCCAACTCTAGTGGGAGCAGTATGAATCTTGATTTAATACATATATTAATATAACTTGATGAGACTGCTCCCCAAGATTTAAAATAAAAGGCAATAGGGAAGTATTCATGGTTGTGGTTCTGTCTCAAGACAAAGATGAGCCAAAGAATATCTAAGAGGCTCTCTCAAGTCTTGCTAAGGACTAAATGAATAAAAGCAATGGAAGAATGATTAGTTTCTTTAAGACCAAATCAACTATAAGAATTGGTAGATTGTTGCACTCAACTAAATTACTACTACAAGCGACACTCGCAAGTATACAAGGTAATTATAGTAACGTTGATCGCCCCAAGGTCGTCTCACAAGGAAAAAATTGTTTTGTAATAGTTTGACTGACAAGTAGATTTAAAAGCAAGAGTGGGATGTTTAAAGTAGTGGTGAAAAGCAATTAAAATTAAAAGGAATGTGTGTAATGGTTGTACAAGATTATTTCAATTCTAGGAACGGTGCCTATAGTTGTAGATCAATTTAATCAAAGCTTGATTCTCAAATTATCCATTAACATGACCTTGTATTTTAATTTATTCCTTGAGTTTAATTAGTAATTACCAATTTATTAGTTTTCATATTCATGAATTAACAACAACCAATTGTTTTGAAATTACAAATTAATAAACCCTAGAACTTATATTTCTAATTCATTCTTAGGGTAGTTGATTGCATAATTCCAATATCATATTTCATCTCTCAGTCCTTTATTCGATATCTAGAGATCAATAGGTAGCTAATCTATCAACCTAACATTCAATCCAATGCAATCAACCAACAACAAGGTATATTAATAGAAATATCAAATCAAGTCATTCGATCAAATCTACTACAAACCCTAGGCATGAGTAATGTAGCTCATCATCATTAATTTAAAATAAATATTTATCTCAATATAAATCAAATCGCAATTGTACATTAAAGTATTAATGTTCTTAACAAATAATAACAATCTAAAAATGAATCAAAAGAGAGAATATAAAAACCCCTTTGAAGATACTAAGAGTTGGACTTCTAGTCTTCCTCCTAGCTCCACTTGGAATATGATGAAGAAATAACAAGCCTTCTTCAATCAATGGCTCTCTTCTTGAAAGATGGAATGGTCACTCTCTCAAGCCCCCAACTCCTCAATTAAGCTTTCTTCAAACCCTAACCTTCACAAGAGTTTGCTCACCCAATTTTATCCAAAAAAAAGTCAAAGATCTTATTTGTGGAAGAAATGGAAGATGAACATGAAGGTGATGTTCTTGGTCTCTCTCAAGACCAAGAACAAGATGATGAACCAAGAGAGAACCCCCTTCCTTCTAGCTCCAACGTGTATATATCTATATCCGCTCCCATTCTTTTTAATTTCTCAAGACACAACTCATGCCTTACCAACTCACACACTCCACTTTGTCTCCCACTTTCTCATTATTTAAGTCTTCATCCCATAAATTAGGCAACCTTTTTTCTTCTTTTAATATTTCTTTTTTAAAAGATGGCAGTTGTTGTCCCCCATTTTGTCCCCCATTTCATGTAAAATAATTGAAAGAATTTTCACAAGACGTGTCTCTCATTTTCTTATGGACACGGCCAAGCCATGTGGCCGTGTCCATGGCTGCCCAAATTTTCCTTCTTTTCCAAGTGGGACAAGGCCAAGGCCTTGGCCGTGTCATATGACATAGCCAGTGGCTTGGCCGTGTTCCCTGAGTTTGTTCTCCACTGTTTAAAAAACTTTGATTTGATCTTTAGATGGGACACACCCAAGACCTTGGCCGTGTCATATGACACGGCCAATGGCTTGGCCGTGTTTCTTGGGTGTGTCCATTTTTGCATTTTCTCATTGACTCTTCTTTGCTTTGTTCAATTGGTGAGACACGGCCAAGGCCTTAGCCGTGTCATGTGACACGGCCAGTGGCTTGGCCCTATCTCTTAGGTTTGTCTGTCCCTGCCAAAATTTCCTGCCTCTTTCCTTGGATGAGGGACACGGCCAAGCCATGAAGTTTCTTGGCCGTGTCTCATGTTTTTCCACTTAATAATCCATCAATTTGAATTAAAGCTCCATTGTTTTGTTCTTCAACCTGAATCAAATACTTTAAACAAACTTTAAACCCAAATTAAAAGAAAAATCAATCAAAAGCCAATAAAATCACACTAAACATAAAAACATAGATGATCCAAACAACTACCCCATACTTAATTCTTTGCTTGTCCCCAAGCAAAGTCAAAATCAAAACAAACTAAACAAGATAAATTTAGTCAAGTTCAAGAGTTATAAGGATGTATCAAGACTCCCATTTTATTAAATCCACAATCATTATCAAATCAAGAACAATCAGTACTCAAGCAATTTAATGGTCAATCCATGCATACCAAAAATTGTCACTCCCTTGCAAAACCTCTTAAGTGTTTAATCAGGTAGTGTTTAAGCTCTCAATATTCAATGAAAGATTATCTCTATAGGCTTGCTTATCAATCAAATCTCCACCACCTAATTACAATCTAGCATCAATCATAAGTTCTTTCTTTGGGTTGTAATGGGGCTAAGGTAAAGGCATGACATTTAGAAAATGTGAGCTTATTCATTAAGTTCAAGAGCACTTCAAGAATGAAGTAACCGATCATATGTATAACCCAACAATCCCAAAACACCTTCCACTCACCTACCCCTTGACATTAAAGAGCTTTTCAAGGGAACTCACTTATTAAATCTTGCAATGATTATTCCCAAACTTATTCCAACCCTACGAAAAAGAACAACTTCTTCTATTATTTTGATTTTTTATTTATTTTATTTATTTTCTATTTTTTTTAAGGTTTGCAACTAAAGAAGATAATAATTTGTAATTTTGAGCCCACTAAATTTAACCTCACACTTTATTTAACACAATACTCAATGTAATATCCCAAAGTATGCCCTAAAAGCTTTGGTATTATTGTTGTATTTGGATTTAATGTTTATGATTGTATGGAAAGAGAAAAGAAGTTAAGAGAGGGAGTGTATATGTTGTATATATAGAAATATTTACAACATATACAAGTCAAGATAATGAAAGTCAAAATAAGATATTTATTTATTTTTAAATTAAATTAATTAAGTGAATGGAAATTGAATTAGTGGAGGAAGATAATTTGCATTATTTTAATATTAAACAAGTGCTTGGTGGAGATTCAAAGAGATTGAGTGTTTGACTTGGCTATTTGTCTTCTTCTTCTTTTTTTTTCCTTGGGTTGGCCGGACATCAAAGAAGCAAGAGAGAAAGAGAGATTTGATTTTCCAAGCTCAAGATTGAAGGAAGTTTTCAAGTGATCAAGTTGGAAATTTAAGAGTTTCTTCATCTTTGGTAAGTTTTCCACTTGATTCTTTGATTTTCTTTGAGTTTGTGAGTTGATATTATGGATAGTATGTGTTTGTTTGATTGTGGTGTGTTTAAGAGTGTTTGGTTCAATTGATTTTGGATTTTGGGGTTGGATTGAAGGAAAGAGTAAGTTTGTTGGAAGAGAAAGTGTTGTGGTTGTGTTTTGAGTTTGTGGTGATGATTATGATTTGTATTTGATGTGTGTTTTGAGTTGTCTTGGGTGTTTTTGTAAGTTATTATGGTTTATGGGTGTGTTTAATTAAGTTTGTTTGAAGTAGAAAATGGTGGAAATAAGTGGTTTGTTGGATATGTTGTTATTGTTGCCGGAATTTGCATTTTTGGCCTGACACGCCCGTGAGCACGGCCAGGTCTTTGGGCGTGTCAATGGTTCTATTTTCTGGATGAGTGACACGAGCAATGACATGCCCATGTCACTGAGCGTGTCATAGAGACTGTGTGGGTGAAGGATTGACACGGCCATGAGCACTCCCGTGTTGTTGGACGTGTCAATATTTCTGTGAGACAGAATGTATTACACGTTCAGTGACACGCCTGTTGTTTTGAGCTTGTCAAAGCTTCTGTGTTATGGAGTTAGGGCACGGTCAGGGACACGCCCGTGTTGTTGAGCGTGTCATGTTTAGAGTTTGCCCTAGTTGGTTCTTAGCTTTATTATCTTATATGTATCTCTAAGTGAGTGTGTATGATTACCTTTGGTTTAGATTTTGAAGAGAGTTGAGTTGCCATAATCCAAGTGTTGAAGGATTCTTGGAAGAGGAGTTTGGTGTGGAGTGAGTTGCTCTTGAGGTAAGTACAAACTTGCAAGGTTGCATTCATTTACATGATTTTGAGACTTAACACATTTAGTTATAAATGTGTTAAGTAACCTACTATATTGTTATTACTATTTGATTAATGTATGATTTATATAATGTGAAAGATATGATGATCATTCAAATGGTATGTGCAATACAATTGATTATGATGAATATTTTAATGATGAATTACTTTAATGTGAATTGAAATATGATGAGATGGGAAGCCATTGTGGTTGGCTATAATGATTCAAATGAAATAAGTGGGGCATGTTTGCCTAGATGATGATGTCCAATGCAATTAATTATGTATACTCTATTGACGAAATGTGAAGCCATTGTTGTTGGCTATAATGATGCAAATGTGATGATTAAGGCATGAATGCCTAAATGATGATAAGAAAATGAGAATGGAATTGATAATGAAATAATGAATAAATTGTGTGTCTAATGTGTTATTCCATTTTCAGAGTTTTGTTGTTGGTGGCATGCCTAATAGTATCAATCTCTTAAAGCTGGGTTGGGCTTGATCCTTGAAGCCAAGTTGGGTTGAAGTTTAGCATGCTCAACTCCCCTTGAAGCTTGGTTGGGTCTAGTCCTTGAAGCCTAGTTGAGATGTTACAACCCTTGAAGCTAGGTTGGATTTGGTTCTTGAAGTCAAGTTGGGTTGATACTTAGCATGCTTTGTTCCCCTTGAAGCTTGGTTGAGCCTAATCCTTGAAGCCTAGTTGGGATAATGATAATGATAAATGTGATAATTGAACCAAAACATTAACTCTGAAAGTTGAATGGCATATTAGTGTTTTTGGGCCCATGCCTGTCTTTGTTCAAATGTGATTCATGAATTGGTGAAACAAATGAATAATGAGATTCAATGTAAGACTTTGAAATGTGATATTCTTATGTATTGCTTATAATGTTTGAACATATGATATTGGCATTGCATTGAAACATATTATCATTGGGGTTTGTACCACTAAGCCGTTGGCTTAGGGCGATTGTGGTTCATCGCGCAGGTGACAGGGTAGAGCCAGAGAGTTCATCTAGACCGAGTCGAGTCTAGACTTTGAGGTGTTGATTGTGGGCGTAAAGATCAGAGATGAACTGCCAAACATGTATAAACTTTATGTTTTGTAAAATTTTGATTTTGATGTTTATATATGTAAATATAACTATATTTTCTGCTGCGTATTGAATGAACGTTTTTATCTATTGTGTTATATTATAATTTAAATGTTTAAATTTGCTCATATTATTGTATAAAGGGAGGATTTTTTTATTTGAAATGTAAAGAAAATCTGTGGCATTCCTATATTCAGTATACGTATATTACGATCGTAGTAGCATGCAGTGTATGTATACGGGGTATAGGGGTGTTATAATTGTTTTTGTATTAGAGCCTAGGTTTGAGATTCTCAACCTAGGTAAATTGTAAGAAAAAGAAAATTTTGATTTTTAAAATGTTATTTTTGAATAAGATACATGTTTTTGTATTGGCAGTCTCTGATCTTTAATGAGGTATATTCTGTTGTGTTTGCAGACATAGGTAGTGATGGCATCTCAGTCACGTCAGTCTATAGAAGGTAGTGCTGAGAGCGTAGCTCCTGAAGAGAGTAGAGATGGAGCTAGAGTTAAGAGAGCTAGTGAGGCCTCTGCTCCTGTGCCAGGGAGATCAGCTGCTGATGAGGTACCGCCGGGTTGGTTGCGGCATGTGGTAGAATTGTTGAGGAGAGATCCCGTACAGCAGCCACCACCGCCACCACAGCCTCAAGTGCCAGTGAGGCATTATGATAAGTTGAGAAAATTTGGGGCTGAGGATTTTCTTGGTACTACAGATCCTGCAGTGGCTGAGCAGTGGTTGGATAGAGTGCAGAGGATATTTATTCAGTTGCAAGCCAGTTCTGAAGAGACATTTGAGTATGCTAGATCTTTACTACAGAAAGATGCTTATGATTGGTGGAAGACAGTTCCTCATGCCATGGATGATCCACCTACATTGTCTTATGGTGATTTTCTGAGGGAGTTTGAGCATAAATATACTCCGAGGGAGTATAAGGATGCTAAGAAGATGGAATTTTTGAATCTGAGACAGGAGAATCGGACTGTGACAGAGTATGAGGTAGAGTTCATCCGGTTGAGTCACTATGCCGGTGGGATTATTTTCGATGAGATTGATCGGTGCAGGAGATTTGAGGAGGGGTTGAGGCCCTCTATTATGTGCATTGTTGCTGGTTCTCGATGCTAGGATTTTTCCTATTGGTTGAGCAGCTAGAAGTGTTGAGAGAGCACAATCTATTGCAACAGCTGCTACTGAGGAGGAGACCAGAGTTAGGAGATCCCAGTTTGAGGCAGGATCTTCATCTATGAAGAGAGGTCGAGGAAGTTTTGTTCTGAGAGTTAGTAGGAGCCAGAGGCAGTCAAGTAGGTCAGTTCAGTATCAGAGGCAGAGGCCGAGACCTACAGTTTCTATAGCAAGTGCTCCGACTCCAATGGTTCAGAGATTCGTTCCACCTGTATGTGTTCATTGTGGTAGGACCCATGGGGGTACTTGTTGGAAGACGGGTGGATCAGGAGTATGCTTTAGATGTGGGTCACCAGCTCATTTTATTAAAGATTGCCCTGAGATGCAGGATGATAGACAGATTGATACTGCAGCTTCTCGACCTAGTTTTAGCAGAGGTGGTCGAGGGGACAGAGGTTTTAGTAGAGGTGGTCGACCCGGGATCAGTCAGAGAGGAGGCTCTACATTCAGAGGTAGTAAGCCAGATGAGGCTAGGTCTTCTCAGAGGGTGTATGTGATGCAGAGGCAGCCGGATGCTTTAGCAGTTATTGCGGGTACATTTTCTTTATTTAATATTTTAGTTCTTGCTTTGATTGATCCAGGATCCACTCATTCATACATAAGTGCATCCATCTTGCCTGTGTTTGAATTGCATTCAGAGTCCTTGGGATTTGATGTGTTGGTGACAAATCCTTTAGGGCATAGTGTGGTAGTTAGTAAGGTGCATCGAGATAGTGCAGTTATGGTGCAAGGTGAGGAATTTTTGGGTGATTTAATTGAAATGCCTTTTAAGGAGTATGATTTGATTTTAGGAATGGATTGGTTGTCTAAGCATAGAGCTGTGGTAGACTGTCAAAAGAAGTGTGTTACTTTGAGAACTGGTGATGGTAGAAGCGTGATAGTGTCTAGTGAGCAGAGACAACTTGCATCCTTGTTTGTATCAGCTATAGCAGCTAGAAAGTTGATTAAAAAGGGGTGTGATGCTTATCTTGCTCATGTTGTGGATACCAGAGTAGTGGGTTCTCAACTTGATAGTATACCCATAGTTGCGGAATTTCCAGATGTGTTTCCTAAGGAGTTGCCAGGGTTAACCCTAGAGAGAGAGGTTGAGTTTGGTATCAATTTGTTGCCTGATACCACTCCCATCTCATTACTCCTTATCGAATGGCACCTACTGAGTTGAGAGAGTTGAAGGTGTAGTTGCAGGAGTTGTTGGATAAAGGGTTTGTTTGCCCTAGTGTTTCCCCGTGGGGAGCTCCTATTTTGTTTGTAAAGAAGAAGGATGGTACTTTGAGGTTGTGTATCGATTATAGGCAATTGAATAAGGTGACTATCAAGAATAAGTATCCTTTGCCTAGAATTGATGATCTCTTTGATCAATTAAAGGGAGCAGCAGTGTTTTCCAAGATTGATTTGAGATCAGGGTACCATCAGTTGAGAGTCAGGGCTGAAGATGTTTCTAAGACAGCTTTCCGCACAAGGTATGGGCATTATGAGTTTTTAGTAATGCCTTTTGGGTTAACGAACGCACCTGCAGCTTTCATGGATTTGATGAATAGGGTGTTTAGGCCCTATCTAGATCAGTTTGTAGTGGTCTTTATTGATGATATTTTGGTGTATTCGCGTAATGAAGAGGATCATGACAAACATTTGCGGATTGTGTTGCAGACTTTGAGAGGGAAGCAATTATATGTTAGGCTATCAAAGTGTGAATTTTGGCTTGATTAAGTAACTTTTCTGGGTCATATAGTTTTAGCAGATGGTATAAGAGTTGATCCGAGTAAAGTTGAGGCCATTTTAAATTGGAGTCCACCGAAGTCTATAAGTGAAGTCAGAAGTTTTCTGGGTCTGGCAGGCTATTATCGACGGTTTGTGAAAGGTTTTTCTTTGATAGCTACTCCACTCACCAGATTACTTCGAAAGGGAGTTAGATTTGTGTGGACAGATCAGTGTCAAGCTAGTTTTGAGCAATTGAAGGAGATGATGACTCAAGCTCCTGTTCTTACTTTACCTGTGGATGATAAACCTTATGTGATTTACAGTGATGCTTCACATAATGGTTTAGGTTGTGTTTTGATGCAAGAGGGTAAAGTTATAGCTTAGGCTTCTCGGCAGTTGAAACCGCATGAGCTTAATTATCCGACGCATGATTTGGAATTGGCAGCTATAGTGTTTGCTTTGAAGATTTGGCGACACTACTTGTATGGGGAGAAGTGTTTTATCTATACAGATCATAAGAGTTTGAAATACTTGGGTGTGTAGAGAGAGCTGAATCTTCGGCAGAGACGATGGTTAGAGTTAATCAAAGACTACGACTATTTGATTGATTATCATCCTGGCAAGGCAAATGTTGTTGCTGATGCTTTGAGTCGGAAGTCTTTAGCAAGTTTGACTGTTTATTCGCTCTCGTTGCTTGTTGAGTTGAGAGCATTGTATGCTAGTTTTGAGCTTTGTAATGATGGTGCATTGTTGGCTCAATTGCAATTGAGGCCAATGTTGTTGGATCAGATTAAAGAGGCTCAATTAGCAGATGAGAAAATTCAGAAGATTATTTCAGATTGCCAAAAGGTGGAGAACCGAGATTTTCATGTGAAAAGTGATGGTAGCCTTTGGTTTAAGGATAGATTGTGTGTTTCTGATGATACTAGTTTGAGAAAGAGTATTTTAGAGGAAGCACACCAGTCGATTTTTGCTATGCACCCCGGAAGTACAAAGATGAATCAGGATTTGAAGCAGCATTACTGGTGGTTAGGTATGAAGAGAGACATAGCGGAATTTGTATCCAAGTGTCTCACTTGTCAAAGAGTGAAAGCTGAGCATCAAGTTCCAACAGGGTTGCTTCAACCTTTATCAATGCCAGAATGGAAATGGGAACGTGTGACAATAGATTTTGTGTCTGGTTTGCCATTGACTCAGAAGAAGCATGATGCTATTTGGGTGATTGTTGATCGGTTGACAAAGACAGCTCATTTTCTTCCAGTTCGGATAGACTATTCTCTTGAGAAGTTGGCTGAGCTGTATATTAGTGAGATAGTGAAGTTACATGGAGTTTAAATTTCTTTAGTGTCTGATCGAGATCCCCGGTTTACTTCAAGGTTTTGGAAGAGTTTACATGGTGCTTTGGGTTCTCGATTACACTTTAGCACTGCTTTTCATCCACAGACAGATGGGCAGTTAGAGAGAGTGATACAGATTATAGAAGATATGTTGAGAAGTTGTGTCATTGATTTTTCTGGAAGTTGGGATAGATTTTTGACACTTGTGGAATTTGCTTACAACAACAGTCATCAATCTAGTATTGAAATGGCACCCTTTGAGGCATTGTATGGTAGAAGATGCAGAACGCCTCTGTGTTGGAATGAAGTGGAGAAGGCAAGTTGGTTGGTCTTGATTTAATTAAAGAAACAGAATAGAAAGTGAAGATAATTCGGGATCGGTTAAAAGCGGCTTCAGATCGGCAAAAATCTTATTCAGATTTGAAGAGGAGAGACATAGAGTTTGATGTTGGAGATAAAGTATTTTTGAAAGTGTCTCCTTGGAAAAAAATTTTGAGATTTGGTCGAAAAGGGAAGCTAAGTCCTCGTTTTATTGGACCTTATGAAGTTTTAGAAAAAGTTGGACCAGTTGCTTATCGACTTGCTTTGCCGCCTGAGTTAGATAGAATCCATAATGTCTTCCATGTTTCTATGCTACGGAGGTACATATCAGATGTAACACCCCTTCCCGACCTACGTGTGTAAGCTGAGTAGAGGCGCCACACTAACCTAATGTTGCTACCAATTTTACTTAGTCAAATTTTAGTTCCAATTTTTATAGAAATTTTGCCATAGTTTCACTTAAAAATTGAGTCCCAAGTGTCGACAAAACTGGTTTTTTTTTTCTGATTTTTGAAAATATTTTTACACAAACCAATGCAACCAAAATCATTCTCAGTACACTTCTAATAAATCCCCCTTATAACCTCAACTACAACCTGCAAAAAGGATTTACACTTCTTGTAACACCCCCATATCCAATGCCCACACACTACAACAATGTAGCATAAGTGCATCAAACATAGGGATGCTACGGTTTTCTTAATATTCAAAACACTTTAAACTTGATACAATACCCTTATCATTATACATTATAGAAAAGTAGATCATTTACTTATAAAACAAAACATATTAGTTATATATATATATATACATTTAAATATTACCCAGCGGAAGTTATAAAATATGTACATATTTACAAACACTTGATTACATATTTAAATATATCCATACTTTTACATTATAAACATTACTTTACAAAATATAAAGAAGTATACATGATTGGCAATTCTCTTCTGATCTTTAAGTTCCCAAAATCAACTCTTCAAGGTCTACTCTCACTTGGTCTTGATGAACTCTCGGGTTCGACTCTATCAACTCTATTACCTGCGCGATTAAACACTATCGCGCTAAGCCAAGGGCTTAGTAAGATAATTCATGCTAAAATGCAATGTCACAAATTAATTACATATATCAATCAAAAGCATATTATTTATTCAATATGTTGCTTTGTTCAATGTCACATCAATATTCATATAATAGCACCATTCATTATACTCATTAAAATTTATCATTATAGCCAACAACTATGACTTTATATACGTACCCTTTCCCAACCAGGTCGGTTGCCCTCCAATTCCAAGGGTCCGCAGGAGGCAAAAAGCGTATAACATTATCAGTAACATACCTTTCCCCATCCAGGTCGGTTGTCCAAGTTCGGTTGCCCATTCCAATGGGTCCGCATGGTTCCGCAGGAGGCAAATAGGTACGTATAATACTGACTATATCGAACCTTCCTCCTACCAGATCGGTAGTCCAAGATCGGTTGCCCAACCCACTGGGTCCGCATGGTTCCGCAGGAGACGGATAGGTCCGTTCATTAAACTTATCAATACCTTTTCAATTCATTTCTTTTTCACAAGCAAGTTAAGCAATCATTATATACAATATTCATTACATTATCTAAACACTCACATTATTATTCAATCCTATCATCAATGCATGCTTCAATCATATTTCATTTGAATCACTATAACATCTTTGGTATAACATTTCAATGTGCATTACTCATGAAACACATTACCATTCACAATGCATAACATAACATTATTCAATCTCAACAATGCAATTAGGGCAATTCAACCTCTTCACAACCTAATCCAAAAGGAATATTAGCAAAATGACCATATGAATAGTACATTCTTGTTTTAGACTCCATTTTATCCTTATTTTGAAAAATTGTATAAAATAATCTACTTGACTAAAAATTCTAAAATTTTTACTTAATTTAGTTTTGTATCTTAAAATCATTCCTTTAAAATTTCAGATCAAACTGAACACAAAATCTTGGTCAAATAGTTCACCTAACCAGACTGCCCCAATTGCCCTGCATCCTGGCAGCAATTCTGAACTTTGTGAATTCCATAAATCAAATTCAATCAAAGTGGTTCCAAATTATTTTTCTCAAATAATAAACTCACTAAGAAACAACATATCCAAAATTCAATTGGATATGATTTTTCTACATTTTATTAAAAATCCCGAAATACAGCTGTCTTAGTTAAGGTACCTGCTGGAACAGGTCTAATAAAAATAATCTTTCTAAACTCATAACCATTCCAAAATCGAATCAACATATTTTTCAGTCATTCTAGACTCATAGAGACACAACATATCAAAAATTCACTTCAAAAACATTTTTCTATAATTAATTAAAAAATCATACAAATCACAGCCTTTACTAATTGTAAAACAGAAACAATTTCACTAAACACATCTCTTACTCTTCCATCACCAACACCAACCCAACTTCTCATCTATCAAGCAAAATCAATACTTAAAATCACACCATAAGCAACTTAATCATACCATCATCAAATCACAACTCAACTCAAGCATAACTTCAAAAATAACAAGGGTAAACAAGAGCAAACTTACCAAATAATGAAATTCCTTGAAACTCCAACTTGTAACTTTGAAAACTTCCTTCACTTTGAACTTGAAATCATCAAAACCATCACTTGTTCTCTTGCTCTCTTCTCTCTTTGATGAGCCGGCCACCCAATAACAAGAAGAAGAAAAAAATGATGAAGAAACACAAAGTCAATAGGCATTAAATACCCATCCAAAAGAAAATTACTATAATACCCTCATCCATTTAACTAAGCTTTTGTCATATCTATACCCATTTAAGTAATTCACAACCAACACAAAAATATCCTCTTTCCTTGACTTTCCATTTTGACCACTTTATATGTTATATATATCACCATATAAGCAACATATACAATTATCTCTAAACCCTCTTTTCTTTCCCAACCACCATACAAAAACATTCTCTTCCCATTTCTCAATTCAAACCAACAACAACAACAACAAAACTTCTAGGGCATGCATAGGGATATTACATCATATCCATCTCATGTTCTGTCAATTGAATCAATTGAGGTGAATCCGGATCTGACTTTTGAAGAAGAACCAGTTGCTATTTTAGCATATGGAATGAAGGAGTTGAGACATAAGAAAGTGCCAATCATGAAGGTTCTTTGAAAGAATCAGGGTAGAGAAGAATCAAATTGGGAGAATGAGCAAGCGATGCGAGAACAGTATCCTCAGTTGTTTCAGAATTGATATCAGTTAATTTCGAGGAAGAAATTTCTTTTTAGAGGGGAAGAATTGTAATATCCCAAAGTATGCCCTAGAAGCTTTGGTATTATTGTTGCATTTGGATTTAATGTTTATGATTGTATGGAAAGAGAAAAGAAGTTAAAAGAGGGAGTGTATATGTTGTATATATAGAAATATATACAACATATACAAGTCAAGATAATGAAAGTCAAAATAAGATATTTATTTATTTTTAAATTAAATTAATTAAGTGAATGGAAATTAAATTAACTCTTTGACAAGTGCATTATTTTAATATTAAACAAGTGCTTGGTGGAGATTTAAAGAGATTGAGTGTTTGACTTGGCTATTTGTCTTCTTCTTCTTTTCTTTTCCTTGGGTTGGCCGGCCATCAAAGAAGCAAGAGAGAAAGAGAGATTTGATTTTCCAAGCTCAATATTGAAGGAAGTTTTCAAGTGATCAAGTTGGAAATTTAAGAGTTTCTTCATCTTTGGTAAGTTTTCCACTTGATTCTTTGAGTTTGTGAGTTGAGATTGTGGATAGTATGTGTTTGTTTGATTGTGGTGTGTTTAAGAGTGTTTGGTTCAATTGATTTTGGATTTTGGGGTTGGATTGAAGGAAAGAGTAAGTTTGTTGGAAAAGAAAGTGTTGTGGTTGTGTTTTGAGTTTGTGGTGATGATTATGATTTGTGTTTGATGTGTGTTTTGAGTTGTTTTGGGTGTTTTTGTAAGTTATTATGGTTTATGGGTGTGTTTAATTAAGTTTGTTTGAAGTGGAAAATGGTGGAAATAAGTGGTTTGTTGGATATGTTGTTATTGTTGCCGGAATTTGCATTTTTGGCCTAACACGCCCGTGAGCACGGCCAGGTCTTTGGGCGTGTCAATGTTTCTGTTTTCTGGATGAGTGACACGAGCAGTGACACGCCCATGTCACTGAGCGTGTCATAGAGACTGTGTGGGTGAAGGATTGACACGGCCATGAGCACGCCCGTGTTGTTGGACGTGTCAATGTTTTTGTGAGACAGAATGTATTACACGCTTAGTGACACGCCCGTGGTTCTGAGCGTGTCAAAGCTTCTGTGTTGTGGAGTTAGGGCACGGTCAGGGACACGCCCGTGTTGTTGAGCGTGTCATGTTTAGAGTTTTCCCTAGTTGGTTCTTAGCTTTATTATCTTATATGTATCTCTAAGTGAGTGTGTATGATTACCTTTGGTTTAGATTTTGAAGAGAGTTGAGTTGCCATAATCCAAGTGTTGAAGGATTCTTGGAAGAGGAGTTTGGTGTGGAGTGAGTTGCTCTTGAGGTAAGTACAAACTTGCATGGTTACATTCATTTACATGATTTTGAGACTTAACACATTTAGTTATAAATGTGTTAAGTAACCTACTATATTGTTATTACTATTTGATTAATGTATGATTTGTATAATGTGAAAGATATGATGATCATTCAAAAGGTATATGCAATGCAATTAATTATGATGAATATTTTAATGATGAATTACTTTAATGTGAATTGAAATATGATGAGATGGGAAGCCATTGTGGTTGGCTATAATGATTCAAATGAAATAAGTGGGGCATGTTTGCCTAGATGATGATGTCCAATGCAATTAATTATGTATACTCTATTGATGAGATGTGAAGCCATTGTTGTTGGCTATAATGATGCAAATGAGATGATTAAGGCATGAATGCCTAAATGATGATAAGAATATGAGAATGGAATTGATAATGAAATAATGAATAAATTGTGTGTCTAATGTGTTATTCCATTTTTAGAGTTTTGTTGTTGGTGGCATGCCTAATAGTAACAATCTCTTAAAGCTGGGTTGGGCTTGATCCTTGAAGCCAAGTTGGGTTGAAGTTTAGTATGCTTAACTCCCCTTGAAGCTTGGTTGGGTCTAGTCCTTGAAGCCTAGTTGAGATGTTACAACCCTTGAAGCTAGGTTGGATTTGGTTCTTGAAGTCAAGTTGGGTTGATACTTAGCATGCTTTGTTCCCCTTGAAGCTTGGTTGAGCCTAATCCTTGAAGCCTAGTTGGGGTAATGATAATGATAAATGTGATAATTGAACCAAAACATTAACTCTGAAAGTTGAATGGCATATTAGTGTTTTTGGGCCCATGCTTGTCTTTGTTCAAATGTGATTCATGAATTGGTGAAACAAATGAATAATGAGATTCAATGTAAGACTTTGAAATGTGATATTCTTATGTATTGCTTATAATGTTTGAACATATGATATTGGCATTGCATTGAAACATATTATCATTGGGGTTTGTACCACTAAGCCGTTGGCTTAGGGCGATTGTGGTTCATCGTGCAAGTGACATGTTAGAGCCAGAGAGTTCATCTAGACCGAGTCGAGTCTAGACTTTGAGTTGTTGATTGTGGGCATAAAGATCAGAGACGAACTGCCAAACATGTATAAACTTTATGTTTTGTAAAATTTTGATTTTGATGTTTATATATGTAAATATAACTATATTTTCTGCTGCATATTGAATGAACATTTTTATCTATTGTATTATATTATAATTTAAATGTTTAAATTTGCTTATATTATTGTATAAAGGGAGGATTTTTTTTATTTTAAATGTAAAGAAAATCTGTGGCATTCCTATATTTAGTATACGTATATTACGATCGCAGTAGCATGCAGTGTACGTATACGGGGTATAGGGGTGTTACACTCAATCATAAATGCTCTTAAAATGCTCTTAACCTAATGCAAGGGTAATAATTAAAACAACAAGGTTCAAGCTAATGGTGTTGTGAAAAGGAAAGAAAAGGAAAAATAAAATAAGCTCAAAATTGGCTAACTAAGGTTGGATATAAGGTTGGTCTTTTTAAGCCAAAGTGGGTTCACCTAATTGCCTTAATCATATTGATGCCTAATTGAAATTTTTATGTAATCTCAAAATGTATGTCAAAGCAAGTTCTAGCAATTCATCAATCAAAGATGTTTACACACAATAAAGAATAATAAGTTGATGGCTCAATTCCTCACTAGTTTAAAGGTGATGCAAAGAATAACTATCAAAATTGACAATAAGTACCAATTCTAAACAATTCTCAAATTCATGCTTCAAAAATTCAAAGGTCATCTATCAACAATCTTATAACAATTGAACTTTTCAAAATTCATTTATTCAAAGAAAAACATTAACTAAACTTAAACAAAGATAAATTAAAAGTAAAAACACAAATTGCATCCCACACTTAAAGATTCACATTGTCTCCAATGTGAGCATGCATAAATTAAAACAGAGAGTTCGGATGAAACCTAATTTCCATCATTCCCATATTCGATATGAAGTGCTTCTTCCATCCTTAATGAAATTGTCGCCCATGTTTGAGAAGATGAATAGCATGCAACTCCGAAAGGTACCCAATGTATTGCAAAGCCTAGGTAACATCCTTTGAAGAGCACATGTGCAAAGGGAATGTGTGAAGGTTGTCTTAGGGTGATCCCCCAATGATATAGAAACTTGGTAAAAACCTTTTTCAGTCTGCAATATTGTTATATTCGTTTTTTGCTCCTCCTCACCACCGAGAGTGGAAGAGATGATCATTAGTTGCATATTGTTATCCCCAACCAAAACATATGTCAAAAGTTTTGGGGTCTTTGTAAGTTCAACCAAGTTTTGTTGAATCTCTTTCTCATCCACTTTAGCAATTTGAAGTCCCTTCTCAACAACTTCGGCATTTAAGATTAACTTGCTCACCTCAATTTCTGAATTGAAAATGTTAGGCTCTACTTCCAAGGTCATGGCCATCTCAAGCTCATCTTCACTATCTTCACTAACTTCCTTAGAGGGCATGTCGTAGAGTTCAGAAAGCTGCATACCTTGCTTCTCATCCTTCAATCTACTTGGGAATGGAATTGGTGGCATATAAGGATTTGGAGGTTCATGCAATTTTGTTGAAGTTCATGCTTCCAAATTCTCCTCCTCCTTTGATTGACTTGGCTCCTCTATGTTGGGTTGTATCTCCTTGCCATTTTCTTCTTGATTACTACCTGCATCAAAGGAATCACAAACTTTATTATATATCACCTGTTCACTCCTCAAATTTGTGATTGCATTGACTTGATCTAATTGGCTAGGAAATTTATCTTTTTCGTGTGCTTGGAGTTTATTTGCCAGTTGCCCAACTTGAGTTTCCACCTTCTTCAATGATATCTCTAAAGAATCAAACCTCTTATTACTCCCTTCCTGATTTTGTATGCTAATTTGAAGGAAAGTTTTCAAATTATCTTTCACTGTGGATTTCATGTATTGATCTTGATTTTGTGCACTAATTTGAATAAAGGCATTAAAACTATTCTCCAATGTGGGTTTCTTAAGGTGATCTTGATTTGGAGAACTAATTTGAATAAAGGCATTCAAATTATCTTCCAAAGTGGGTTTCTTGAATTGATCATAATTTGAAAATTCTCCTTGAAAGGAAGAACTTCTTTGATAAGGTTGAAAAATTATTGAGGTGGAATTTGTTGCTGGTTTTTCCAAGAAAAACTTGGGTAGCTTCTCCAACTTGGATTATACGGATTGGAATATGGGTCATTTCTACCCATTGGCTAGAAACTTTCAAAGGTATATTCTTCCTCTTGCCTCTCTTGGTATTGTTCAAAATCAAATGAACACATGTTTGCACTATATCCTGCAATGCCACATGCTGGACATACTCCATGAGTAGGCATAGGTGCTCTTCCTCTTGCATTGAGCATCTGAAGTTGATTTTTTAATTCTGCTAATTACCATGCCATTCCAGAATTAGCATTCACATCATAAACTCCCTCGTGCCTTGAGAACTGCATCTTCACAATAAACAAGTAGTAATTCAAAAATGAAACACTTAAAACAATTAAACAATTTAAATAAAAAAAATCAAACTACTAACAACAATTGTCTTCTCCGGCAGCGAAGCCAAAAACTTGTTATGCTCGACTAAATTACTACTACAAGCGATACTCTCAAGTATACCAGGTAATTATAGCAACAGTGATCGCCCCAAGGTCGTCTCACAAGAAAGGAATTATTTTGTAATAGTTTAATTGACAAGTAGATTTAAAAGCAAGAGTGTGATGTTTGAAGTAGTGGTGAAAAGCAATTAAAATTAAAAGGAATGTGTGTAATGGTTGTACAAGATTATTTCAATTCTAGGAATGGTGCCTAGGGTTATAGATTAATTTAATCAAAGCTTAATTCTCAAATTATCCATTAACATGACCTTGTATTTTATTTTGTTCCTTGAGTTTAATTAGTAATTACCAATTCATTAGTTTTCACATTCATAAATTAACAACAACCAATTATTTTGAAATTACAAATTAATAAACCCAAGAACTTATATTTCTAATTCATTCTTAGGTTAGTTGATTGCATAATTCCATTATCAAATTTCACCTCTCAGTCCTTCATTCGATATCTAGAGATCAATAGGTAGCTAATCTATCAACCTAACATTCAATCTAATGTAATCAACCAACAACAAGGTATATTAATGAAAATATCAAATCAAGTCATTCAATCAAATCTACTACAAACCCTAGGCATGAGTAATGTAGCTCATCATCATCAATTAAAACAAATATTTATCTCAATATAAATCAAATCACAATTGTACATTGAAATATTAATGTTCTTAACAAACAATAACAATCTAGAAATGAATCAAAAGAGAGAATATAAAAACCCTTTTGAAGATACTAAGAGTTGGACTTTTAGTCTTCCTCCTAGCTCCACTTTGAATATGATAAAGAACTAACAAGCCTTCTTCAATCAATGGCTCTCCTCTTGAAAGATGGAATGGTCACTCTCTCAAGCCCCCAACTCCTCAATCAAGCTTTCTTCAAACCCTAACCTTGACAAGAGCTTGCTCACCCAATTTTATCCTAAAAATGTCAAAGATCTTGTTTATGGAAGAAATTGAAGATAAAGATGAAGGTGATGTTCTTGGTCTCTCTCAAGACCAAGAACAAGATGATGAACCAAGAGAGAACCCCCTTCCTTCTAGCTCCAACGTGTATATATCTATATCCTCTCCCATTCTTTTTTAATTTCTCAAGACACAACCCATGCCTTGCCAACTCACACATTCCACTTTGTCTCCTACTTTCTCATTATTTAAGTCTTCATCCCATAAATTAGGCAACATTTTTCTTCTTTTAATATTTTTTTTAAAAGATGGCAGTTGTTGTCCCCCATTTTATCCCCTATTTCATGTAAATAATTGAAAGAATTTTCACAAGACACGGCCAAGTCATGAGTGACTTGGCCGTGTCACTCATTTTCTTGTGGATACGGCCAAGCCATGTGGCCGTGTCCATGGCTGCCTAAATTTTTCTTCTTTTCCAAGTGGGACACAGCTAGTGGCTTTGCCGTGTCCCCTGAGTGTGTTCTACACTGTTTTAAAAACTTTGCTTTGATCTTTAGAGTCTTGGGTGTGTCCATTTCTGCATTTCCTCATTGACTCTTCTTTGCTTTGTTCAATTGGTGAGACACGGCCAGCCAGTGACTTGGCCGTGTCTCTTGGGTGTGTCTGTCCCTGCTAAAATTTCCTACCTCTTTCCTTGGATGAGGGACACGGCCAAGCCATGAAGTGTCTCGGCCGTGTCTCATGTTTTTCCACTTAATAATCCATCAATTTGAATTAAAGCTCCATTGTTTTGTTCTTCAACCTGAATCAAATACTTTAAACAAACTTTAAACACTAATTTAAAAAAAATCAATCAAAAGCCAATAAAATCACCCTAAACATAAACACATAGATGATCCAAACATAGATCTTTCGAAAGGATTCCAAGCCATTGAGAATAAATAGATTCTCAAAATTAAGCAAAAGCTGATAGCAAATTTCTCGAGAGGCACATGGCCCTTCTCATTTCAAAGGGGTATACACAACAGAAAAGAACTAAATACATAGATATGTTTTCTCCTATTGTAACTTTTATATCTATGAAGTTGATTATAGCAAATTGTGGAAAACCTTGATCTTCAATTGCATCAAACAAATGCAATATGACTGCCTTTTTTTTCTCAATGGAGAATTAGATAAAGAAATCTATATGGAATGAACAGCAAGCTTCATCAAATAAGGTCAAGAAAAAGTTTAAACTTTGAAATGTCAATCTATGACCTTAAGCAGTTTTCAAATAATGGTACATTTGCTTTCATAATGCTTACCATAATAGATGAGGACTATTGTGTCAGCAGCAAACGATTAAATGCAGTGTTTTTCGTAATATCATTATATGCTAATGACTTTATAATTATTGGAAACAAGGTGTTTCTAAACCATATTAAAGAGTGGTTATCAACCAATTTTAAGAGAAAAGATATTAATGAAGGCAGATATACTCTTGGAGTAAAGACTTCAAGATCGTTTGAGGAAATTATTTTCTCTTTTGAAAGTGAAATATATTTAGAAAGTACTTGAATGATTCAATATGTGCAATCATAAAATCATGGATACTCCAATTTCCAAAAGCAAAGGCTTGAGTTAAAAAATATGCTCCAAATATTTAAGAGAATTTAGACCATATGAAAAATATCCCTTATACAAGTATTGTTGGATTTTCATTTGTATATACTAGTGTGTATTAGACTTGGTATTTGCTTTCCCTTTAGGTTGACAAGAAAATATGAATAGGTTCAACACTTTGAAAAAGTAGCTAAAAGCATATTGTACAAAATTATTTTTTTTGAGATATGGTTACACATAAGTTAGTGAATACAAAATACATTTTCTACGCATGATATGGGTATAGGTCCCTTTAGCTAACCAATTCTTAAAGATGTATTCATTAGGCATACCAGGTCTCTTGGATTGTGTAGATGTTGATGTATTTATATTATTTATCTCTCTGAGACTATGCTCACTTGACTATTTTTTTTATTAATACTGAACATGATGTTTGTTTCATATTTACACAAGTTTAAATGTTTAGTGCATTTAATGTTATTAAAAGCATGTCGGATAGAATACAAATTAACCTTGTCACATGGTTCATTTCATTCTATTTGTCTACGTGGTAAGTGAATATGAGACTAGTTTCAAGCATTTCATCTAGGTGATAATGAGCTCGTGCTTGAAGCAAGATGGTCGTCTCATTTACATAATGAGATTTGATATTTACTTTATTTTGTTGGGCTGGTTACATATGATTATGTCCAATTATGTCTAAGTCGCCTGATGTTAGTTTTGAATCAAACTAAGTAGATATGTGAACTCCAGTTAAGCATTCAATGTGTCTAAATTGTCATCTGCATGGTGCCTTTTTTTTAAAAAAAATATTTTTTGATAGACATGCGCCCCACTGTAATGGGAAGAATACTGTGGCATGTGTTTTCATACCACATGTGTGAAGTTTTAGCCACAGGGTGAACAAAAGCATATGATATTAACTTTTGTCAATGTGAGACCCTTGAGAATTTTGCTTCTCAAAGTTACCCTTATGACTTTTGGTTAGTTCTTAAGATATGGTTAGATGTTTGCTATCTTAAGGTGTTACTAGAGGGATATGAATGATTCGACCTAATGGGACATTTCTAGAAAATTGAATTTAATCACGATCAAGGGAACTAAACTAAAAAGAAGATTACTGGATTGTCACTTTTTTTGTATCCATAGGTCGACCAATTATATTAGTAAGCTTACATAATTATGAATGCAAATTGTCCTGAGATCTTATGGGGACAATGGAAATGTGATAAGTAATCCACGGGTAAAGCTTACTATATATACTCCGAAGTCGTTTCAGCAAATGAGATGCTATGTATCCCTAAATAATATGTACTATGTCAGTCGCATAGTCTATTAATCTAGTATGAGCTGCTTAAACCATAACCTCTTTTAAGCATATGTCACGTCATGTGTAAGTGGGAGATGTTGATTTTGGGTCGGGTCCACCCATGATAGACCCATGTACCAATGTAATTATACATATTATTTAATTATAATATTTATTATAATTAATATTATTAAGATAATATTAAGATATTTGGGAGAAGATAATACCATTGGATAATTAGAATAATCCAAAAGAGTTTGATTTTATCTCTAAAATCAAAACACAAATCCTTCTAGGAGAATGATATTGTCACTATAAATACATAGGTATTTGCAAGGTGAAAAAGGTTACTACTAGGGTAACTGTTGCGCTCTACTTAATACTACTACAAGCGACACTCGCAAGTATAAGAGATAGTTATAGTAAATGGTCAAACATCCCAAAGTCATCTCACAAAGAAGGTGTTTTTTGACAATAGTTTGATTGAAATAAATAATTTAAAGATTGATTGTGTTGTGTTGAAATGGTAAAAAGTAATTAAAACTTAAAAGTTAAATGTGTAAAGGTTGTGCAAGATTAATTTAAATTCTTGAAATGGTACCTAGGATTTGTAGGTCAATTTAATCAAAGCTTAATTCTCAATTATCTATTAACATAACCTTATAACTTAATTTCCTCCTTAATATCAATTAGCAATTATCAATTCATTAGTTCTCACATTTATGAATTAACAAAAACCAATTACCTTAACTAGCAAATTAAGTACATCTTAGAACTCATATTTCTAATTCATTCTTATGGTAATTGAATGCATAAGTCCAATATTAAATTTCACCTCTCGGTCCTTCATTCAATATCAAGAGATCAATAGGCGGTCACTCTATCAACCTAACATATAATCTAATGCAAACAACTAATAACAAGTTATATTAATGAAAATGTTGAATTAAGTCATTTAATCAAATCTACTATAAATCCTAGGCAAGAGTAATTTAGTTCATCGTCAATTTAAAGTAAACATTCATCTCAATATAATTCAGCTCACAAATATTCATTGAAGTATTAATGTATACAACAACAAAATCTAAAAAATAAATTAATTAAGAGATTAGAAAAACCCCTTGAAGATGCCAAGAGTTGAAACTTCTTGTTCTCCCTCCTAACTCAACTTGAATGTGTTGAAGAACTCCCAAGCCCTCTTAAGATCTTGTTCAAGGACTACCCAAGCACTATCCCAAAAATATTAAAGGAACTTCTTTATGGAAGAAAATGGAGATGAAAGAAAATTCACCATGGTCATGAAGATGGTGTCTTTTTTTTTACAAGAACAAGAAGAATCAAATAGGGAAAATGGTCCTCCTCCCAACGTGTAGCCCCCCTCTCTATATCCTCTTTCAATTATTTTTAAGTGTTAAGACAAAGAGAATTTTGCTTTTCAACTCACAATCTCACATCCATACTCCGCCCTTCCATTTGTTCCCTCCATTTTCATTCTTAAACCTTTCTTTCCATCAAAAACAGCTCACCTTTTCTGTAATATCCCGATGCATGCCCCAGAAGTTTTGTATGTTGTTGTTGTTGTTGTTATTGTTGTTGGTTTAAATTGAGAAAAGAACATATATGTATATGTGTTTTGGGGAAATTTAGGGTTTAGAGACAAGTTTATATGTTGTGTATATGGTGATATATATAACATATAAAATGGTCAAAGAGAAAGAGTCAATGCAAGAGGAGATATTTTTATATGGCATGTGGAATTACTTAATTGGGTTCATAAGAGACAAAAGCTAAGTTAAGTGATAAGGGGTATATGAGTAATTGCTTGAAATGAAATGCTTGGTGGAGGATTTTTGGTAATTAGTAATTATATTATTATTATTATTATTATTATTATTATTATTATATACATATATGTGGCTATCGTGGAAGAGGAAAAAGAAATGAAGATATTCTCTTCTTCTTCTTCTTCTTCTCCTTTTGGTTCTTGCACGAGAGAGAGAGAGAGAGAGGTAGAGAGATGAGTTGATCTTCACCAAAACCTTAGGGTTTTAAGAGAATTGAAGGAAGAATCAAAGGATTAAGTGGAGATTTGATGGAATTCATCAATTGAGGTAAGTACTTACTTGTTTTCCCTTGTTAATGTTTGAGATAGGTTGTGATGGATTGATTTCATGATTTAGTGTGTTATATATGTGTTTACAAGTATTGAAATTGATTACAAGCTAAAGGATTGGATTGGTGTTGGTTTTGTTGGAAAGATGGTAAGTATTCTCTTGTTTTCTTTACTTAATTGGAAGTTGTGTTGGAAGTGAAGTAAGGTTTGATGATTTTGTGATTTGGTGGATTTGAGATGTGTTGTGTTGTGTGTTCAAGTGTTAAATTGATTTTAAGTTATGAGTTTAATTAGTGGTTGTTGTTGGAAATGGTGGAGATGTTGATTTTAGGGTTTTGAGTTGAGATGTGTTTAATTGTTATATTAATGTGTTGTGAAGTAATTCTTGTGATGAATATGTGTTTAAAACATTGATTATATTCATTTGAAGCATGTTATATGATGAATATTGTGTTTGAGTGCAATTAGAAGAGAATTGGTTTTGGTTATGGGTGACACGGCCATAGGCATTGAAGAGACACGGGCGTGTTCATCAATTGAGTTGGGCGTGTCAATTGTTTGAATTGGCTACTGCCTCTTTTGTTGTTAGTGACACGGGCGTGTCCATCAAAGGTGCTGGGCGTGTCAATTGTTTGAATTGGCTACTGCCTCTTTTGTTGTTAGTGACACGGGCGTGTTCCATCAAGTGGCTGGGCGTGTCCATCAAATGGGTTGGGCGTGTCCTACAAATGAATTACATATTGCTTTATACTTTGTTTCTTTTTACATTGTTTTGATTCTTCAAAGGTTCCATTGTTTCTAAACTTAAACATGAACATTATAAAAATGTTTTAAACACAAGAATGATCTAATCAAAGGAATGTGGAAGATCATAAAGCTATGAATCATATCAATTGTGTTTTGCCCTAATTGCATTGTTGAGATTTAGCAATGTTATGTTATGCACTTTGAATGATATGTTTGCCTAGTTAATGTAATTGATGTTGTATATATATATACATCAATGAGGCTATATGTAAAATGTGAAAAAGAGGATGAAGTGATTGATTATGGATAGCTTGGTGGGAGTAACTCTTGAGGGTGAAAGAGATGAGGATCATCCAAAAAGGTATGTACAATGCAATTTATAATGATGTGAATGATATGTTTACCTAGTTAATGTAATTGATGTTGTATATATATATATATCAATGATGGAATATGACATGTAAAGGATATGATGAGGTAAATGATTATGTATGTAAAAGATGAATTGCTATAATATGGATTGAAATGTGATGTGAAGCCATTGTGATTGGCTATGTTAACTGAAATGTGATGTGAAGCCATTGTGATTGGCTATGTTAACTGAAATGTGATGTGAAGCCATTGTGATTGGCTATGTTAACTCAAATGTGATGTGAAGCCATTGTGATTGGCTATGATGATTCAATTGAAAGAAACAAGGCATGTTGCCTAGATGATGATGAGAATTGAAAATGATATTGATGATGAAATAATCAATGAATTGTGTAGCTAATGTGTTATTCTATTCTCAGAGTTTGTTGTTGGTGGCATGCCTAATATTAGTAACAATCTCTTGAAGTTAGGTTGGGCTTGATCCTTGAAGCCAAGTTGGGTTGAAGTTTAACATGTTTTACTCCCCTTGAAGCTTGGTTGGGTCTAGTTCTTGAAGCCTAATTGAGATGTTACAACCCTTGAAGCTAGGTTGGATTGGTTCTTGAAGCCAAGTTGGGTTGATACTTAGCATGCTTTGTTCCCCTTGAAGCTTGGTTGAACCTAATCCTTGAAGCCTAGTTGGGTCAATGATAATGATAAATGTGAAAACAAAACCAAAGCATTAACTCTGAAAATAGAATAGCATATTAGTGTCTGTTGGGCCCGAGTCTGTCTTTGATGTCCATGTGATATACAAATGTTGAATTAGATGAATAATGAGATCTATGATTGACTTTGTTGACAATGTGACTTATGATTGGTGAATTGTGAATTAAACAATGTTATGAGGTATGATATGTAATGTGTATGTATTGATATGTTGATTGTGAGTATTGGTGATGGATTGTGGTTGGTGTTAATGATTGCCTTGTTGGAAATGTTATTCATGATTGGTAAATGGTGAATAAAATAATGTTATGAAGTATGTTGTGGAATGTGGGTATTGAAATATGATTTAGTTGAGATATATGAAAGGTACAATCTAAAAGAAAAGATATGATAAGCCAAAGTTACATGGAATTGATATATCATTATATGCTAATATTTTTATAATGTATGTATATATTATATATTTGTACTACTAAGCTCTCGGGCTTAGCGCGGTTGTTTGATCGCGCAGGTGACCAGATGAAAGATATAAAGTCTTGCGTCATGCCACGAGAAGAGTAAGAGTTTGTCGAGACCAACTAGAGGGTGATGCATACATGTATAATTTAATTATGATGTACTTTTATCAAGAATGTAATCATTTGTATAAATGATGTTTCGAGAAAGATAAGATTATTGTATATTTATAAGATCATTAAAAGTATATCGATTTTGTAAATGTTCTTTAAATTAATGTATTGTGGTTTGAGCTATGTTAAAGGTTTTTAAATTGTAACGAAATGTGACATCTTTATACTTTATATATTTACTGTACGTATACCAGGTATATGTGTAGTACTTATATGGAGTATCGGGGTGTTACATTTTCACTTCTTTAATTTTTTTAAGAAATATTCCTTGTTGTCTCCTATCTTGTCCCTCAAATCGTGTAAAAACAAACAATGAATCTATCTCAAACATGGCCAAGTCAGTTTGGTCTTAGCTGTGTCTCTCAATTTTCCATTGGACACGGCCAAGTCATGTGCTTGTTTTCATCACTGTTTATCATGCATGATTGTTGTGTGGAGTGACATGGCCAATGACACGGCTGTGTCTCACGGTCGTGTCTTCTTCTGCCTATTCTTTAGTTATTTTTCTCTTCAGGTGAAACACGGCCAAGTCAGTGGGTGTATGGTGTAACATGTCCGTGTCCTCTCCATGTGTCTGCTTCTGCCTTCAATTTCCTTCCTTATCAAAGGGACACGACCAAACTCATATTTATCACTGGCCATGTCGTGCGACACGGCCAAGATGGTTCCATGTGTTCAGTTCTGCCTTTGATTTACTTCTCATATTGTGAAAGACATAACCAACCTCCCATTTATCTTGGCCATGTCACGTGACACGGCTAGGTCTGGTGGATTTGTCACATACTGTCCAAATTTCTACTTTCTTGATGAGGGATACGGCCAAATCACTGAGTGTTTCCAATTTTTCAACTTCTTGATGAGGGACACGGCCAAGTCATTGAAAACAACTTGGCCGTATTCAATGCTCTTTCCTCGAAATTGGCTTTGACAAGTGAATTAAAGCTCTATTTTGCATATGTTCATGTTTCAACCTAAATCATAACACTTCAAGCAAATTTAAATACACATTTATAAAAAAATTAATTAAAAGCCAATAAAATTACACTAGAAACACAAATATAAGTGATCATAACAATAATTCTTTACTCTAAAAATGTGAGATTGAAAGGTTTTAGTCTTAATTCTTAGACTATAAAAAGCGAGAATCTTCTCTTTTTAGTGATTGTTCTTCAAAACTAGTAGTACATGTACAAAATTAATCTTCTGTGGGCATCATCAGCTATAAGATCTAAACCTCTACTTATATGGATTTATTTTTCCAACAATTCAAATATATAATGACAAATCATATCCAAACATGAAGAAGTTGCTAATTTATTGGATGTTTATTAGAGGGTTGTTTCCTTATATTCTGAAGCTGAAAACTATCAGGAAATTTGCAGGTTTTAAGGTCTCCTTATTAATTTTTTTTTAACTTGGTCTCTTTATTAATTAGAATCATGTTATTTTTCTTAATTGCATCAAAAGTTCAGTTAAATGTATAAATTCTCTTTTTATGCACAAAAGATACAATTAATTTCTTATTACAAAAAAGAAAAAAAAATAACATTAATAATTCATAGCATTTAATATGACAGAATAAAATTATCACATTTTTATATTTCAAAGAAATTAAGAAAATATTCATTTCAAATTTTTGAGTTCCTAAAATGTATAAAATTATTATTTTTTCTTCTTTCAATTATTTTTAGCAAAAAAAGGGTAAATAATAATCATAAATAAAAAAATATATATCTATTGAAAATTGGGAATTATTTTAGCAAATAAATATTAATTTAAATGGTTATAATGGAAATACAGTAACATACATTTGCTTATGTAGATTACTAAAATAGATTACTAACTTAATAATATAGTAACATACAGTATTTTAATTACTAATATAGAAAATTAAATTATAGTAACATACATATTAATAGTTTTAATTTTAAGTACGAGTTGGAGATATACATAAAAATTAGGCTGGGCACATGCGAGCTAGCCAACCTAGCTGTTTCGGACTTTGCTTGGCACATCCTATTTTGCTTGGCACGTTTAAATATCTTAGGCCCAGCTAGATTAGAACATTTGGCATCGGCTGAATATGACACGATAAGTAGTTTAACCCGATATGACCTGTCAGATCATGCAAATATATTATACACTTATTTGAATGAACTTACCCAATTTTTATCAAATGAATAATATTATATCTAATTAAAAATTATTTAAAAAATAACTATTATTAAATTAATAATTTTTTAGCATGTTTTAAACTATAATATTCTAAATAAAATTATATTTTTTTAATTTTTAAAATTAAATTTATTTTAATATTTATGTACTAAATTTTTAAATAATTTAATCTATTAAAATTCTTTAAATTTTTTATATTTTTAATTGATATTATATATGTAAATTAAATTATTAATTAAACATTAAAATTTTATATAACTGATTAGCTTAAAATTAATAGTAAAATTCATTAAAAATAATTAAATTAATCCATATATTTACATGATTTAACACGACAAATAAAATTATATAAATGCCAATGGATGACATTTCTTTTTAAGTTTTGACACATCTAATACGAAACGATTAATTTTTTGAATCAGCGTGGCACAGCAAAACAAGGTTGGCTACGAAAAAGTCACAAACACGATAGACTTGGAGGCCAGGCCAGCACTACACAAACCATTTGTCATGTATACTGGAGATGAGAATGAGATTCTTTCTCTTTATAGGGTTTTATAGTTTTCTCAACTCGTGAAATATAAAAAGTAAACACTTTCTAAAACCATAATGCACACGTTGCATGAGAGAACGACTAGTATAAAACAAGTTTATTATATATATTAAATATTTTCTTAATTTATGAAATATGATAAATTATATAACAAAACAAGTGAAATTCTTTCTACATTTCATTTCGAGAACTAAACAGACCCACGGCTCAATATATTTATGGATAATGTGTCGTTACTGTGAGAAATACTGAATTGAAATCAATATATTTTCACATTGAAATGTTATAATGGACAGTTACAAGGGAGATGTAGATGCAGAGAAAGATTAAGGCAGCTTGAGCATTTATGTTGAAATGATTTTTATTCAAATTCTAGCTTTATATCTTAACAAAACTCAAGCAAACAAATATTTGACATTGCCCTCACCATAAACCATGAAAAGCCTCCTATAATCTCCTTTGGAAGGACTTTAGAGGTCTAGAAGATGATGGAGTGTTATTTGCAGGAAAGCTAGCTGGTTTTATCAGTGAAGAGGTGCTGCTGTAGGGCAAAAATCAGATGTTGGTAACATGTATTGGACAAATTATTACAGAAACAGGCCAAAAAGGTTACCTATTATTTTTTTGCACAGAAATTTTCTTCATGGCTGCAATATTTTGCACCTCTCGGCTGCTCAAAAACCAAAACGAAGAATGAAAAAAAAAAAAAACAATAATTCCTAGATAAACTCATATTAAAAATGTGAAAAATTGCATCAAGTGAACCAAGGCACAAGGAAGACAATCCTACACAAAGGGCCTTGAAGCAGATTTATTTGGTCAAAACTTAAGCAGCTTAACATTGAGAATACTTTTTTCGCTAATATAAAGCACTACTTCAACAGTAAAGTCAACAAACGTAAATGTAGAAGAATTCAGGTTTCCTTAGTTCCTCAAGAAAGTTGAATGTCCTAACCATGTACGGGATACAGCTTACTCATATATTACCATGCATGAAACTATTAGTGGCTAATCAATCATTGTCATCATTGTCATGAAATTTGAAGCAAAAGAGTTTCGATTTGCTAAAAATAAGCATCATTGCATAAGATACTTTTACCTCTTAAGGAAATCCATTTTGGACTTCTTCATTATGTTGCTCTTGACATTGGAAAGATTGCATCCAGGTCCATTTCCTAAAAATGAAACATTACAAACATAGAAAATTATAATACATTCTCCACAGCCTCTGCAGAAGGCTGCAAATTGCCTTAATGTCAATAACAAATAAACAGGCTGCACTGAACTACAAGTAAACAGGGAATATTACCATAAAAGCTTCTTTTACAGCTCGAAGGTGGGACCTTTGTGCAAAGACGAATTTGTCTACTTTGTTTCTCTACAAAAGTTGAAGACTGGTTAATAACTCGAGAATGAAGAAAGGATATCAGCAAATATGCATGAGTAACACTTAATCCAAACACAAAATTATAATTCAGAGAACAGCATCCAGATTACCTGTGTACCATGTTAATTTGGTATAGAATTAAACAGACATCAAGTTTTTCCAAATAGTCATACCTCTCTCCCTCACTCCTTGGCATATCAGAAGACTAAAATATGAAGTACAACTGAATAGGGCAATCTAATCACTTGAAGGCATGAGAATTTCACAATATAAAAATTTATCAAAAGAAAACTTCAATAGATAAGCAGATCTGAATTTCTACAGCAAAAATTGACCATCCAAGGAATTCTATCCCTTTTTTAAGTTATAATAGTCACCAATATTTGGGATAGAACTCCCCATGCCAACTAATCTAACATTCTCAAGTCACCTCAGTGGATGTAGAAGAGAGGGAAAATCTATTATCAGACATGTTGGTTTGTACCATCTATGCAGCTGGTGTAATTCTCAGAGCATCCACCACACTGTTAACACTCACCAAAACATAACTTTGTTCAGGCATGCCTAAACATGAGGATACAATGGCTCTTTAACTAGGAAAAAGCATGACTAGATTAACAGGGTATTAGTTAGTAGCTGAATAGTTACAAGGCAGACAAGCATCAAAAAATCAGACAAGAGCTAAAGCACATCATACCCATACTAGCCTTCAGGTAAACTTTTCAACAAAAATAAAATTGCATAAAGGACTATAAAGCATAATTATTACAATGATAATCACCAGAAACCAACTAAAAAAAGGCAACAACAGTTGAATGCACCATAATATGTAATGTTTCTCACAACCAAGGATCAATTATAGATTGTTAGTCCAATACAGAACTATCTCAGAGCATTGAGGTACAGCCCTAACCTTCATCGCTGCATCAAGTGGCTACTAAAGAACCTTGCACTTGCTATTGATACTCAGTAGCCTTTAGCAGCCCCGCAAAAGAAATCACACACATTATAGTACCTCACAACACCAAGGAAGAAGACAATATATTTAATTTGAGAAATACAACGTACATCACAACACGTGATGAAACATAACATATGCAATGTAAAAGAATAACACTCAATGCCATTATATATATATATATATATATTGAATGATAAAATACATACTGGCATCTTCTTTTTTGTATGACTGCCGAAGTTTTGCAACTACTTTATCCTCGTGCTGAGCAATTTGCTTCAACTTTGTCTACAAGAATTATAGCCCAGTTACACAAATAAGCACTTTTTAAGGAAATACTGATTTCTAACACAGGTTGCAATAAAAAAATCCCTATCAAGAATCACAAAAACAGTAACTCAAATAAAAAAAAAACATAAATAACTAAAGTGATGAAATGAGATACCTCGTATAATGTTTTCCATCTAATTGAAACCTTGCGCCGCCTCATCCTCTCAATTACTTCATTAGTATGATCCTCACCAAACTGTTGCTCATAAAATTTCTTCCATAATTCATCAGTTACCGGGCTGAGATCTCGCCCCTATACCAATTGAACCAAACAAAAAATTAAATAATTCTACAAATAATAAGTGAAAAGCACTAATTTTACAGAATGGTATGGACCATCTTACTATTGTGCTCTTCTCTACATGTATCAACTGGTCCATTGTACAATGTGGTAAAATGTGACCAAGAAGATGGAAATCTGTTTCCCCGACGTCTCCTAAGTACCTCACATTACCTATTGCTACTTGAATACAAAGATCAACCAATGAAGGAGCTTTCCACTTTCTTTCAAGCATATTACTTAACCTCTCCTCGTCCTCTTCCTCCTCCCAATACACCCCTATTAAGGCTATTAGAAGTAGAATTCAGTCAGTAACAGTCACAAACCAAGTTAACCCACATTAAAAATGAAAAATTCAATCCCAAAAGGATCAAGCCAAAAACCCAATTAAAATTTTCCCAAAAATATCTCCAGATATGGATAAAATACATGAAGCATTAGAGGAAAAAAACAAAAAAAAGGGAGTAGCATCAATTGAAAATAAAATCACAGAAGGGAGACAAAGATGATTAAGATGGTTTGACCACATGAAGTGGAGACCTACGGAAATGCCGGTTAGGAAGGTTGAACACATCATGATAGAGGAGAGGAAGAAGAAAGGAATGGGAAAAATTAAACTAACTTAGAGGAAAATACTACAGTATGATCTACGTATGTTACATTTTTTAGATGCAGCCCAAAATCATTCAGGATGGAAAAAAAAATTACATATAGAATTAATTATGATTAAGACTGAGTTGAGTTGAGTATACATCTCCAACCCATTCATAATTCAGTGTATATTTAATTTAAATATAGAAAAATCTAGGATTTTCATTCTGTATAGACAATGAAACAAAGAAACATTATAGTGTTACAGCCCTTTTTTCCTTTTTCTTCATCTTTCTCAGCAGGCAAACATACTATTTTCAAATATAAATTAAAAATTCTCAAATTAATTTTATTCAAACATAAATTAAAAATTCTCAAATTAAATTTCCACTCAAACTCACATCATAATCACTTGAACGAATTAAAAAGACAAAAAAAATCAATCGAAGCCAAATTGTAACAATTCAGATCTTATAAATTATGAAAATTAACACAAATTTACAAATAAGTTCCGATTTAAAATCAAATTCATAAATTGTGCATTGCATAATGAAAACATTAAATAAAAAACAAACAAATAAATATAGGGGCTTACTGATCAAACGATCGGAAAGATGAAACGATTCCGATTCTGATAATAATCGGAAAATTTTCTTCGTTTCTTCGGTTTCTACTTTTTAATCTGCGCAGTATTTGCTATCGTGCGCAGAATAATCTATTGGTGAAGAACAGTGAGCTGGGAAATAACGCAGGCATAACGCAGGCATATATGTGTGGTATATAATATTTTATATCATAAGAATTACTTTGCTTGTAGGATTGGTGGGTTTTGCTATCGTGAACAATAGGTATAGTGTACAACAGAGGCGCTTAGATTGACGATGGTGGCGGGTGAATATTTTTTTTACCGTTCTTTTACGTGAAAAGCATGAAGGCGTTTGGTCGTTAATTTAAACGACAGCCCACTATCAATTTCACCCGTCTATAATTTTTTTTTTTTTCCTTTTTCCTTTTTTCTTTTTTTTTTTTTTGTACAAAGAAGAGGCAATAGCCTAAGCCAACTAGGAACTATCATGAGTGGGAAATTTTTACCTCCATCTCCAGATAGAATAGTTTTTACAGTTACGGCACTATTAAGCTCTGAATCTTAGAAAATACGGGTCTAAATTTGAAGAAAATGGAGTCGCAATCCAAACAGGCCGAAAAAAAAAAGAAAAGAGTGGATGACTCGATTCATAAGGAATCATCGACCTCCTATTGGACTCGAAAAGTTGAGTACATATGAGGAATGTGAAAATAACCTAACACCCTCATAGCGCCAGGTTTATTGAAAGCGGCTTCTTTTTCAGATATAAATATTATAAAAAAAAATTTAAATTATTACAGTATTTATCATATTACATGTAATTATAAAACAAACATTCATCATATTATTAAGTTAAGCAAACCAATCAAAATGGACACCCATCGAAGATGAAAATATATCTTTATAATTATCCAAGTCCAAAAGAATAAATAAAATAGGACATCCACCAAGAGATGAAAATATTTCCTTTAAAAGTCTCAAAGTTCATAAAATAAATTACATAATAAAAAATAACTAAGGCATCCATAAGATAGAAACATGCATTTCATAATCTTTAAAATCCAAACAATTGTAATAATCATAATTCAATCATTTATCATAAGCAAATTATATCAACCATCCATTCATCCATAATAATAAAATCAATAATTAAAACCATGATTCCATAATAAATTAACAAAGTTAAAGCTTTAACATCAAAAAGGGTTTCATAATGCAAATTAGGGTTAATCCTAAAGGATTAGGATCTATGATTAGGATTTTAAAATTAGGTTTTTGGATTTTAGGGTTTAGGATTTAAGGTTTTACAAAGTTAGGATTTTACAAAATTAGGGTTTTACAAAATTAGGGTTTTTAGAAATCAAGTTAGAGTTTTAAAATTATATAAATAAAGTTTGAACTGAATTTTAATCATGATTATGTCTTGATGGATGAAATAAACATCATGCTACTGGAAGATAAAAATAAACAATTGCTTAATATTGTTTGAACCAGCTACTGGGTGTGATAATATTGTTTTAAAGGGTGATGGTGATTGCTGTAAATTTAAACAAGCTACTTGAGGTAATATTATTTTAAAGAATGATGGTGATTGCTGTAAATTTAAACAAATTAAATATCAAAACCAAACCTTTGTTTGTTGGCTCCACCAATTTGAACGCACTGAACTAAGTTCTCTCCCTTATTGCCTAGACCAACTTTGATTTTGGTTGAGCGAAGCAATTTAGAGACAATTGTTATTGCCTCCTTTGGTTACTGTGTATTGATTTTATGTGTTGTGGCTACTCTTTTCTAATTACTTTCTTTTTCTTTATTAATTGTTGCCTTTATTTCTTAATCACTCCTTTTTTTCCTTGGCCTTCTCTCTTTCTTTCTATTTTATCACGTATCAATTAGGATTAACTCTCCTTGTTAATCCTCATCTAGTTTCGAGATTTGCACAATTTTAGCGCGATCAGGATTTCTAAACAAACCCAACTCATTTAGAATCGTTTAAGCATAGGGTTCATGTCGAATTGGACTGTCCAAATCGACATTGGTTAGGCTCATGTCAAATTGGATACTATAAGACATTAGCCATTCTCATGTTGATTTGGACCTGGTCCAACTCAAACCAAATCCAATTTTTCTAATTCTCATACCGAACCTATTTTATAAATTTAATTTGGGCCTTTATGAATTGGACCAGTTTGATTCAAGTTTTTAAACTAGGTTTAAGCTTTTTAAAATTGTAACAGACCAGGTTTAAGCTTCTTGAATTTAATCCAAGCCAAAATTAATGGTTTATAACTATCAAATAAAATCTTGGCCAAGAGACACCCATAATATCAACTACAGTCAATATGTAAAAGACTAGTAGAAAGAGAGTTATGCTGATAGAGGTAGGTCTGGAGAGAAAAACTTCGATTGGCCAACCAGTTAGAATATCGGTTGCCTTTGCAATAGGTGTGTTGGATGCAAGCTGTCCAATCTTTCAGCAACCAATTCTTAATAGCCTGAAGCAAGGAAGTTTGGTCATTGACTCCAATATCCTCTTTATTAATAAGTTGGATGACTAGGAAACTATCAAGCTCGAGGATCACTCCATGTTGGATGAAGGCCATCCAGTGCACCCTAAAACTCAGTCGGTAAAACAGAGCAAGAACCTAAGTTTCTACTGAAACCCAATCACCATTCATGTGTCTTATGATACCACCTAAGCAAGAGATGTTGATATCAACATGATAGGCCCCATTCGTATTGACCTTAACCTAGCCCAACAATGGTGTCTGCCAGCTAATCAACTTCTCTCTTTGTCACATCAAAGGAGCAACCACTTTATTCATTAAATTGGCCTGCAAAGTATAATCAGTCATAGATAAAATATCATGAAAGAGGCTATCTAAACTCTTACTGGTTTGCTAAAAATGTGGTGATTTCTCTAGTTCCATTGAGACCAGCTCATATCTCCAAAGAGAATCCTCCAATCATTAAAGTTAACACCAATTTCACTCATTTTAGATATTCATATAAAACCATTCCTCCAAATTAATAGAAAAGAAAGTTGATTGGATAGTTTGAGGAATGATCTTTAGCTAAAGTTGTCTAGCTCTAATGCAATCTTGTAGGACATGTCCTACATCTTTAATTGCAGAACAACAGGTACAATAAGTAAAGTTTGTGACCATATGTCAACAGCTTCGCTCATGATTAGTGAGAAGTTTGTTCTTTATAGGAAGCTAAAGAAAAGTCCAAATGTGTTGTTCCCTAGGCCATTGCCAAGCGAGATTTCATTTATTGTCCTTCACCAACTATTTATCATGCTTAAGAAGAGAATACGCTATTTTGACTGTAAATTCCCCTAAACTTGATAAGCCCTAATAGCATTTGATTTGTATCATCTCCTTCATCAAGAGTTGTTACTATTACCAGTTGGAGAAGAATACCGGATGGAAGAAATTGTTACAGATAACTCTAATTCCATTTCTCATTTCTTGTAACAAAATCTTTAACACTTTTTGATAGCTCTGATGTTTCAATCGGTTGGAATGTAAGTAATTTTAACCGCCCTAGTTTCCTAGCCAGTTGTCTTCCCAAAATTTGATTTAATTTTACATCCTGAACCAATTGATCACTTCATACCAATATTCAAGAGGCCCCATACTTCATTAAGACTTCTCCATAAGTGATCTCCAATTTGTCGAAATCCATATTCAACCCTTTCCACTTGTATTTATGCTTAAGAACTCTAACCTACATGAGGTAGGGTTTAGTAACCATTGCAAAACCCAAATTCATGAGAAAATCTTGATTCTAACTCTTAATGGATTTGAGTCCACCTCCACCCATGTTTCAAGAAGTACACATCCTTTCAATTGACTAGGCTAGGTTCCTGGTATTGTTACATCCCTAAATGAAATTTTGATTAACTGCTTTGTTTGATCACAGAAGGCTTTAGGAAGGGCAGTAGATTGCATCATATAGCTTGGGATAGTAATAAGAACAGACTTCGCAAGGGTAATCCTTCCTGCAAAAGAAAGTAAATTAACATTCCAACTTGACAACATATATTTAATTTTATCCAAAATATAAGAGTATGTCTCTTGAGTCACTCTAACATGGAAAAGTAGAACACCAAGGTATACCCCCAAATTAGAAGCTTTATGGAACCTAAAATTTTCAATAATACAAATAGCTTCATCGGGAATAACATTATGAAAAAAGAAATTTAAAGTTTTGCTTTCACTAACTCTATGACTAGAGCTAATGCAAAAGTCCTTAAGAAAATTTGTAATAATATTAGTTTGATCATTAGTAGCTCTTCCAAAGATCAGCAAATCATCTATGAAGAAAAGGTGGGATAAAGGCGGCCCATGCCTCTCAAGGTAAATTGGGTGCCAACTACGCTTAGAAACCAAATCATTAATTTTATGAGACAACGCTCCATGCAGAGAATGAATAGGTAAGGTGACAACGGTTCATCTTGCCTAATACCTCGAGTGGGTTTAAATTCCTCACCAAGATTACCATTCCATAATAATTACATCATAGAAAAGGATATGCAATGCATGATCACCCAAATTAAATTTTATGGAAATCCTACATCAAGAAGCGTATCTTCCACGAAATCCCTCCTTAAACTATCATAAGTGTTCTCTAGATCTACCTTAATGGCCATCCAGCCCTCCTTTCCTTTCTTCCCTATCATGGAATGGACCACTTCTTATGCTACAATAATGTTATCCATAATTCTATAGCCTGCCACAAAACTAGCTTTAGGTAGGAGCAATCAAGAATGGCATAATCCCTTTAAGTCTGTTCGCAATAATTTTACTAATAATATTATATAAAACTGACAAAAAACTTATAGGATGAAAATCTTTAACACAATCAGGTCTGTCAACTTGAGGGATGGGAGTGATCAAAGTTCTATTAATCTCAAGGTTCAAATCCTCTCCTTGGAAAACACCTTTGACAATATTATAAATTGAAGGACCAATGACATCTCACTGGTTCTGAAAGAAAGTTGCTTGAAGACCATCAATGCCTAAAGCTTTCATAGGATGCATATTAACACAAGGCAACATAAATCTTCTCATCTATAACGTCAACGCTAATCTTTGTCAATATTTCTTGACTGAATTTAGGAAATAGCCTTTAACTTGATAGCTAGGAACCATCTCTTTCTCCTTAGAATAAATGTTTTTAAAGAAAGTTGTTGCCATCTCCTTAAGTTGACTTACATCATCAATCCATTTTGCATCAATATCTTTAAGCATGACAACTTTGTTCTTTTTCATTTTGGCTATTGTTGGAGCATGAAAATAAGACGTATTCTTATCACTCAAAGCAAGCCAACTACATCTAGACTTCTGCATCTAAAATATCTCTTCCTACAAAAGGACCTCTTCTAATTCTTTCTTAAGGTTCTGCTCCAAATTAAGAAGATGACTAGACTAGTGGAATTCTAGAGCACGTTGTGTAATAATATGAAAAAATAATATAATAAATAAATAAATAATATAAATATTAAAATAAATATTATAAAAAAGAAAAGAATAAAAGAAAGAAAAGAAAGAAAAGAGAAGAGGAAGAAGAAATTATGAAGGAGAGAGAAAGTGACACATAGAGAGAGAGACGGTGGAGTTTCTCTCCAATCTACCATCGTCCGATGATCAACGACCAACACATGCTTGCCCAAAAGGATCATCTGGTGACTACGAGTCCAGGAAGAGGTGGCTCATCGCCGGAGGCCATCAGACGGAGACGCACGGGCCGTTTGATCATCATGCCAACAGAGACTTTCCAATGGTTTTTTTTTTGCCATTTCCAATCTTTTTTTTTTCTGGCAATTCTTGTATTTTTGAGACTTTCTCATCACAAGCTTCATTTTGATATATTATTTGTAATTTTTGGTTGAGTTTTTAGAAAATATAAATATATATACATATAAAGATTTTTAAAAATAATAATTAATTTAAATTATTTATTAATAAGTAATTGGTTTAAGAAGAAATTAGTTAAAATTTATAAAGTTTAATGAGTTTAGATAAATATAATGTTAAGTAGTTGATTAATAAATTGAGATTAAAAGAAAATAAATGTTATAAATTTAATTGGTTTAAAAATAATTTATTTCAAAATGTTTATGAAGTTAATTGAATTTAGAAATAGTTATTTTAATTAATTGATTAATTATTTTTGACTAATAAAAAATTTATAATGAGTAAAATAAAATAAATAGTGAAATAAATGGGTAATATATATATATATATATATTAAATTTAAAATAAAAATATTAACAAAAAATGTGATTAAAACAAATTGAATATTTGAATTATAAGTTTGTTAGTAATTTATAAAATAAATTAACTATATATATGTTTGTGTGTATATAATTTATAAATTGTTATTTTAAAAAAAAGATCATAATTAAAAATTATACAATTTGGATAATATTATTATGGTTAACATCATTTAATTTCAAATTTAGTTAATTTCAAATTTAGTATAAATTACTATTATTACTATAGTGATTAAAAAATTATAAATAATTATTTGAAATTAAGATAAAGTATTATTAAAGTTAAAGTAAATAAATTATATAGTTTTTAATTTTAATTATGATTATTTAAAAAACTTTCTTTATAAAAGATTATGTATATTAAGTAATGATTTGTTTGAAATATAAAGCAATTATTTTAGAAACTAAATAAATAATATTAAGGTTATTTTAATAAATTCATTTTGTTAATGTGATTAATATTATAAAATTAATATCTATGGAAATAAAGTAAAAAATAAATATACATATTTTCATTATTTTTATAGGAAGACAATTATCAACCATACTTTTTTAAATTACTCAAAATTAATTTAAGATATATTCTAAAAATTTAAATATTTATTTAACAATAATATTAAAGTGTTAAAATAAGATATAAGAGCCTTATGAATAACTAAATCAAGAATGACAAATAATAAGTTAAGAAAGAACTTAATAGTGTGATACATGTGTTGTAACACCCCATCTTAGCCTACGTTTATAGACCAAGATGGACTGTTATTTCATGGTGGTTGTGTCTTAACATTTTACTTAGCCAGTTTTAAGTGCAGATTTTAAAAAAATTTTGCCAGAACCTCCCCTAAAAATGGAGGTCCCAAGTGTCGCCAAAACTGATTTTTTTAATTTTTGAAAAATATTTTGTTTCACAATTCAACTCAAGCACACTCCCAATAATCCACCCTTATAACCTCAACTACAATCCTGCAAGAAGAATTCACACTTCTATACTTGCATACATAAGTGCTAAACCCAAATAAGATTTATTAAATTACTAGCAGTGTACGTGTTCTAGCTTTTCATTATTATACATTTATTTGCTAGATCATACAAGCTTATGTACATGCCATATTACTACAATCAATCATATCCAAACTCCTACCCAAAGTAGTAGTCAAGGCCAGCTGCGCAGGACATGCTGCAATCTCGTCTCCTCGTTTAACCTACGAGTTTAGAGGGAAACTAAACTCGTTAAGCAATTGCTTAGTGGGTACTTAAATCATTGCAATAAAATAATAAAATGAAAGAATGATTTGAACATACATTTATATACTTTAAATACTTGAAAGGAATCAATACAAAACACAGATGGTAAAAAGGCTTGACTGAATAATTTGAATTTAAATAATTTCTCTTGCTTTTATCATTTTGGTTGCTCTACTGGTTTAACAGAACGTCAGCGGATAAGGAAGGGTCATGATAAACATATCTCGTCATGATCATATTTCATTATCTTTCATCATAATTCTTGCACATGTGCCAATGGCCATTATCATTGCATCATTGATCATGTCATTGCAATCATCGGCCTTCAGCCGGAATATCATATCATGTCATAAGCAGTACTGCAGTAATAGTATGATGCATCATACCCTTATCTCAATGGTTCTGTCATAACCAAGTAGAGCATAAATAATTTATTAAATTACTTTGATCATGATATTCAATAAGCCATGATTTGTCCATAATGCATGTATTGTCGGAATAGCTTGTCATGATGCCTTTCTGATCATTTTCAATTCTCCTTCATGTCATTTTATATGATTTAACATCAATCCATATCATAATATTCAAGTTTTAACACATTTAGAAAAATGACCAAAGGAATAGTAGCGCGGCGCGTAAAATCGGCAACGCAATAGCGCGCGACAACTAAATGGTAAAATCTGTTTTTACTGCTGAAAATCAGTCAACTTTGGCAACGGTTTTGACCAAGTAAACAAAATTATTTTTGGCTGAATTTTTGCAGGAAAACACTTTCATAAGTTAACTAAATGCATGTAAAATTTCGTCGAAAAATTCTTTCGTTTGCCCCTTCAACGGACTGCCCAAAATGAAAGCTGCAGAATGGTGCCCAAAAGGGACCATTTGGCCCAATTTTCCAAACTTGAGGGAAATTCATTTTTTTCTTGCAAAATTGATTTTTAGAATCCTTTTGTGATACCATTGAAGGACTAAGGGTCCCTCTTCCAAAAATTAAACCAAAGGAGTGATTAAAAACTCATCAAAGTTTATGGATAGTTGAGCAAATTTAGCTAGTTTGTTTTGTTTTCATTCTTTTCACAATCAATTGATTACAAATAGTTCAAAAGCACTTTCCCACATATTTACCACACATAATAACATTATTTCAAAACCATTTCAAAAATCCCATAATGCAATATATGTGAATTAATTGAAAAGGGCAATGATTTAAGTACCAAACCTTGTTTATTTGCTTTGTTCCTTGCTTGTCCTATTCTTTCTTCCCTTATTCTTCTTTATCCCTTTGATTTCCTTAAAATTAAGCTTTTCCTTCCAAAAATCCACTTGAACACTTGAAAAATTCCTTCCCTTTTTTGATGGAGAGAATTTCGGCCATACCTCTCAAAAATGGAGAGAAAAATGTGTCCTTTGTTCTTTAATCATCCTTCTCTCCCTTTTTATATTTTTCCATTTTCCATTTATTTAATTAATTTCATTTTGGAGGGTTAAGATGTAACCACCACAAAAGTATCTTTAACTAGGATGGTGCCATATGGAGGGTTAAGATTAATCCAACCCAAAAGTGTCTTTAAACAAGATTTTGCCATGTGTCCTTTTCTAGAAAATTACTATGCCATGTGTCCCTTTTCTAGAAAATGGGTGGAAGTGAAAAGACCAAAATACCCTTCAATGGAAGGTTTTGCCTTTTCTTCGTACCCGGGTGGTTTTATGACGCGTAAAATGTACCATTCTCTTCCTTTCAACCTCTCGTTTCCATTTCCGACATTCCTTCTTGATTTTGAACTAATTTATAAAAATTACGCTCATGCCCTTGACTTTTGTAAAAATTCCCTTTAGGTCCTTACGTGATTCGGGTCTCCACTTAGGTACGTTCTTCAACATCGATCACTGCGGAGTCCTTTCGTTTACTTCAGATACCTTTACGTGTCTTGTTTTCCAGTGTATAAATTATTATTACAAGAATGACAAAAATACCCTTGGTCAAGAATCCACTGTATCTCTCAAACTATGCGTTTTCGGGAAAAACTGTGGTGTTCCGTTCCGACCCAATTTTTCTCTACTTTCCATTTCTGGAGTCTGTTATATGCACTATTAAGAACCTCCAGTACAACTTTTGGAAATTACAGTTACCTCCCCAAAACTTTTTGAAATTACAGTCACCTCCCCAAAACTTTTACAATCTTTTCAGTTAGGTCCTTTTTGTTCTATAGAGCTTCCTTTCACTTCGTGTTCTTTGGTGATTACTCGGGACAGCTCCTGTTACTGTACGCGGATGTACTGTACATGGATGTACTGTACATATGTACAAATTGGGTCGTGACATGTGTAAATGTGAATGTAGGTTAAGAATTGCCATATAACCAATTTGATATTATCAATGGCCAAGAGAAATCAAATTATCAGGTTTAATGTGAGTTATACTATCCGTCTCTTCCTTTATTAGTACGAAAGTTTTGACCAAATGTGAATCATTTGATAATTTTGTTGTTTGTGTTCTTATATTTGGTTTTTTTTTTGAAACCCCATATGGGCTCTAGGCCTATGTGATCCTACCAAGCCAATTGCTTAGCTAATATGAGAGAACCCCAACTTGATAGAGGATATACCATCAGACTATATGCACATAGAGGCTTGTGATTAAAATGGTAGAAACTACTACCCTTATGTGTGTGTGTGTAATGTATGATAGTACTGGAATGTATATAGTGATATGTTTCCTTCAGTGCAACTGCTATGTGTTATTTGTCATATTTTTTATTTGCTTTTGTAATATTGGTCTAGTTATTGTGGGCCATTCTTATGGATTAAATTTTATTGATATTCCTTTGTTGTGCAGCCACCTTATGTTATTATTATTTTAAACCTTATGATATTTTTATTGTGTATCCTATCTTTGTGACACTATAATCTCACTGAGTTAATGACTCACCCAATTATCTATATGGTTTCAGGTAGAGGTTATCTAGATTTATCAGCTTCTTAATTTCTTCTTGCTAATAAGAAGTTTGATATGTTTCCTTCAGTGCAACTGCTATGTGTTATTTGTCATATTTTTTTATTTGCTTTTGTAATATTGGTCTAGTTATTGTGGGCCATTCTTATGGATTAAATTTTATTGATATTCCTTTGTTGTGCAGCCACCTTATGTTATTATTATTTTAAACCTTATGATATTTTTATTGTGTATCCTATCTTTGTGACACTATAATCTCACTGAGTTAATGACTCACCCAATTATCTATATGGTTTCAGGTAGAGGTTATCCAGATTTATCAGCTTCTTAATTTCTTCTTGCTAATAAGAAGTTTGAGAAAAAAAATGATTTTAGTTTGCCATGAAATTGCATATGAATTTATATAAGTATTCGTAGTAGGTATATGAAATTTTATAATTTTAAAAGATTAATTAATATTTACAAAAATAAATATAGAAGAAGATAAATTGTTGGAATTATTCTAGCAATTCGGAATTTGTAGAGATTGAGGAATCTATTTAAAAACCATAATAAATGAACTTAGAAAATTCTGGAAAAAAAATAAAAAAATAAGTCTATATATAAGTTTAGTTTACATGAATAAAATTTTATAATTTCTAGTGGAGATTTAATAATAAAGGAAAAAAAAGAAAAGTGAAACTTCTAAAAAAATTAGTAATCTGGCAGATTTGTGGAGTTGAGAAATAATTTAAATTTTATATAGCAAATAAATGAAGAAAATTATGAAAATTTACATATATATTTGTAAATGTGTTAAGAATGAATATGAAAGTTTTGACGAAGTTTAAATAAAGTTTCATAATTAAAATAAATAAAAGAAATGGTTTATGATAACAAATTATTACTAGATAAGCATATTGGGGATTTACTATGGTAATTTTTAGTTTTGATTAAATTAAGGTTTTATGATTTATTATTAGTAAATCAAAGTTAAACGATATTCTTTATCATAAGCATTTATCAATATTGATTATTTTCTAAGTTATATATGAAAAAAATTAAATTAAGAGTGGTCTATATAAGTTGAGAATGATATTTACTGGTGAGTAAGGCATACTCTTATAAAGATAGTTAGAGTTGTTAAGTATTATGATAATAATCAAAGTTAATGCAAAAGACCTTGGAAACTAATTGAATATTTTTATGCAAGTTCATATTCATGTTATGATAATTTTAGGTCAAGATAATATGATTTAATAGGCAAGTAATTTGTGAATTAGATGTTGCATAGGTTGTTAGAACTTTTGGAATAATTTGAGTATGTAAATATAGGTAACATATTGGTATGATATTTAAATTGATTAACTAAAGTGCAAATTAAATAAAATATGGAGATTTGATAGTGATTAATTTTAAGTATAATAGAATCTGATAAAGATTACACTTGAACTAACATTTTTAAAATAAAGATTAAATAAAAAAAGAAATATAGTTAAGTAATAATTATAGAGTTGAAACTTTAACAAAAAGACAAATATAGTTAATTGCTATATGCATGTGAATATTGTATATGTTTGTGGACGTCAAATATGAATTTTTCTTTGGTTTATTAAGATTAGAGTGTGTGGCTGTGTGCGAAAATTTTTGCCCCCAATTCCGGTGGAATGGTTCTTGTGACTTTGGCACTATTTAGGCTCAGTGCCTTAGAGAACACGGGTCTAAATCTGGAGAAAATGGAGTCACCACCCGGACGGGCCAGGAAAAAACAGGGGTGGATGACTCGATTCCTAAGGAATTCTCAACCCCCTAATGGGTTCGAAAAGTTGGGTACGTGTGGGGAAGGTGAGAAATGGCCCAGCACCCCCACAACGCCTGGTTCATTGGAACCGACCTCTTTTTCAGGTCTCAATAATATAAAATTCTTAAATATAACAATATTATCCATACTACATGTGATCATAAGAATAAATAAATACTTTATTAAAATCACAACAATGTCCAAATAAAAAAAATAAATGGACACCCATCCAAGGATAGAAACATGTCCTTACATCATCATCAATTTAGGTTTCGTTGGTTTCATGTTTAACAATTAGGGTCTTGTAATTTAGTTTACTGAATTAATCAATTTGAGAAATATTTAATATAAAAGAAGTAATATAGCTACTAGATATTTTAAAGATTTAGGGTTTCGAAAGTTTTGTGAAAATAATATTAAAGTTTAGGGTTTAAATAAATAAGATTGAAGATCATGAAAATTGGATTTTAAGTTAGGTATTTAGAAAGAATAGGCTACTGTGAATCTTTCAGAAAAATAGATTTTGGTTAGGGTTTTAAGAAAATAGTTTATCATTTTGTGGTTTAAGAAAAGTGTAATTAGGGTTTTAGATTTCAAAAATATATTTTACAGGTATTAAGGCATTAGGGTTTTGGAAAATAATTTTTAGGGTTTTAAATAGAGTTTGGATGGTAAGTAGAACAATTGATTATCTATTGTACATTTAAACAATTAATCAAATTAAGTGATGAGGCTACTGTAAACATAAACAAGTAAAAGAGATTCAAACCTCCGTTGTTGGTTCCACCACAATTTTGAATTCTGGTTGAACGATAATAAAGACAGTGTGGGCTGCCTTTGATAGGTTGTATGTTGTTTGTTGCCTCTTGATCCTTCAAGCTTGAGATTGCCAATCAACTTCCAAAAGAAATTCAAATAGTTCTTGAAAAAAAATCAAAAAGTCTCAATCCCAAAAGTCCAATCGTCTCCCTGGCCGAAAAAATCCCCAGTCCCTTTTTCTGTGTCTTTAATGTGGTATTTATAAGAAAAAATAAAAACCTAATACTAATTGGTTAAGAAAATAAAAATCGTTTAGAAAATAAAATTAAAAACCAAATAGAATAGGGTTTCGAAAAAACTGCACACGGGCCGAGCTACTAGCATACGAAACTACGCTGACAAAAAATTTTCTGCAGGTGGCTGCGGGCTGGGCGCAGGCCACAGGCTAATTCGCCACAGATAAATATTATTTTGGACTCTTCGCCAAGTGGCTAGCAATTTTCGTCGCTGATTCTCCCATCGCCGATTTTTATTTATTTATCTTTTTTTATTTTTATTAAAAATAAATATTATAAGTAATAAATATTATTTAATTAAAATACCGCAAAATTATTTTGGACTGTTTAAAAATATCGGACTGGACTGAGTAAAAAATTAAGGGTTTATAGTGGCATATGTTAGAAAATCATATGCCATGATTTCATATGTTCTCTTGAGAATCTTGAGTTGAAAGACCCAAATATATCCAAGATTTTACTTAGTAATTTGGAAAAAAAAAGATGATTAACATATGAAAGCCACTAATTTTTAGTGAGAAAGATCATTAGTAACTAATAAAATTTGAAATGGATTTGATTTTCTAAGTTAGAAAAAAAAAATAAAGAAGGCAGGATGTTCAGTGTAATTAACAAGACTAAATTTTAGAGTTTATAAAATATAAATAGTTAAGGTGATAATAGATCTTAGAAACTTGTTAAGATATCATATGAAAATTGTATACATATGAAAATTTTTGGGTTAAGAAGAAAATTTATTAAACAAGTAAAATTGAGATTTAGAAACTGTACAAGTTGTTAGAATTTTTATAATAATTTGAGTATATGAATTTGAAGTGATTTAATGAAGTGCAATTAAATTATTGTGTCGAAAATGTGAAAATTTAGAGGTGATTAGCATAAAGTATGATTTAAAATGGATCCATTAAAAGGGGTATTGAATTAAAATTTCTAAGGAAGAGATTAAAGTAAATAGAAACTTAAGATTGGATTTAAATATTTGAAGCATAAGAATTAAATAAGTAAGTTACTAAATTGAATTTGTATGTAGAAAACTTAGAGTATTATTAAAATTAATGGACAATTAGATGTATTTAGATTTATAATAAAAAATGATTAAGATAGATGAATAGAGATCTTGGACATATATAAATATAGACAATAAGATTTGATATTGGTTAAGGTATGAGACTAGAGTTCATAAATTAATTTGGATAAAATATACCTAGAAGTGACTAAGAGTATATGGATAATGATCTATGATATGGGAATAATTGTGACATTAGTATATAAATAGTGCGAATAAGTTGAAAGTTCAATTTTGTAAGAAGTGGGAATTATCAAGAAATTTATATGAAGTTATTATAATTAATTTAATATTTAACTTTAGTGTTGATAATATCCTTAATAAAGTGAGTTGCTATTGCTTGGATAATAAGATTGTAACATGATCAACTAGTAAATTTGAAAGTTAAGTCGAAAATAGCTATTCGAGCATTTTAAGGTCAATTGTGGCAATGGTTGGGTAAGAATTTTGAAGTGATAGTTAATTAGCTTGAGAACGTTAAATATGATCCTTTAGGATAAGATATCAAAGTGCATGAGCGCAGGGAAGCATGAAGAGTTTAACTTTCTATTTAAGCACTTGCCTTAATTTCAAAATTTGAGGATGAATTTTATTAAGGAGGATTGTAATAATCTTGAAAAAAATAATATAATAAATAAATAAAATATAAATATTAAAATAAATATTATAAAAAAAGAATAAAAGAAAAGTGTAGACCCTTAATTTTGGCCCTAAGCTAGTCGATCCCAATTAAAAAAGGTCAAGCTAAATTCGGTCCAATTTTAAAGGCTTAAACCTAGTTTATAGCCTCGATTTTCGTTGGTCCAATTTTAAAAGACCTAAAATAAGCTGGCTAAATTTTAAATGCTGAAATAGGTCTAATACAAATAAAAAAAGAGTCGATACAATCCCAATATGATTTATGGCATGCCGAATTTGCCCCAGCCTAGCCACGACGAATTGGGTCTCCCAATTCGTCGCAGGGGCCTTGGCTGCTATGAATTAGGGCTCACAATTTGTCACAGGCCTTGGTCACTGTGAATTGGGGCTCCCAATTCACCGCAGGCCTTGGCCATTGTGAATTGGGGCTCCCAATTTACCGCAGGCCTTGGCCACTGCCCTGGCCGCAGCGAATTGGCATGCCCAATTCACCGCAGGCCCGAATTGGCAGCCAACTCGCCACAGCCCATGCCATGGGTCTTGAGTTTCAGCATTAATTCTAAACTTTGGGCTTGGTTGTGTCTAGATTCAATTTGAATTAGCTTTCAATTTTAATTATAATTCAACTAGCTTTGGGAGTCCTCAGGGATTTAACCTAATGTATTTTATATAAATACAAGATTGAAAACATAGAGAGGAGGCATCAATGATCAATAATCAATCAGTAATTATCAATAATCAGGCAATGTACAAAATAGTTTGCAAGGATTAACAAAAGAAGAACCATCAACACACCAAAGGCAGTAACACTATCTTTATCTTTGTTCAGCCATAATCAACTTTGGTGGAACCAACAAATGGAGGTTTGACTAAATTCTTTAATTTGTTTGAATTCATAGTAGTTTCATCCTTGAGTTACAATTTGTTTAAATATCAAGTACATGCATCCCCTTCCATAAACATCATTAAAGGTTTGAAGATTATGAAGTTGTGTAGTTCTAGTAATTAACTTAAACCTCATAGTCCTAAATGTCTTGATTACTTGATTTAAATAATATATTTTGAGTTCAATGTTCATGTAATCACAGAACACATCAAGACCTTAAAGCTTAATCTATAAAACCCTAATTCTATTTTCTTTAACCAAAACCCTGATTTGCTTTCCAAAATATCAAAAACCCAGGCCTAGCTCAAAAATATGAAAACCCTAGTCTAATAAGCCTAAATCCCTAATTCCAGAATACCAAAAATGCTAACCCTAATTCCAAAATGAAGAGAGTGAAAAGCAACATAAGTTTGACCTGATTTTAGATACGGATGGGTTCTAAACCCATATTGGTTTGGGTTCTAGACCTGGATCGAGTTCTGGACTAAAAAATAATTTGGGTTCTGGCCCCAGATTGGTTTAGGTTCTAGACCCAGATTGAGTTGGGTACTTGACCCAATGTTGGATTAGGGTTCTCAACCCTAGACTGAATTTGGGTTCTCAACTTTAGAATAGATTTGGGTGCTCGATCCAATGCTGGATTAGGATGCTCGACCCGAGACTAAATTAGAGTTCTTGACCCAAGACTGAATAAGGATTCTTGACTTAAGACTGGATTAGGGTGCTTCACCCAAGACTAGATAAGGGTTCTCGACCTGATACTGGATTAGGATGCTCGACCCAAGACTGGATAAGGGTTCTTGACCCGAGACTAGATTAGAGTGTTCGACCCCAGACTGGATTAGGGTTCTCGACCTAAGACTGGATTAGGGGGCTTGACCAAAAACTGGGTTAGGGTTCTTGACCCAAGACTGAATTAGGGTGCTCGACCCGAAACTAGATTAGGATTCTCGACCTGAGATTGGATTAGGATTCTCGACCCAAGATTGGATTAGGGCACTCGACCCAAAATTGGATTGGAGTGCTCGACCAAAAACTGGATTAGGGTGCTTGACCCAAAACTAGATTAGGGTTTTCAATCTGAAACTGGATTAGGGTGCTCGATCCTAAACTTAAGCTATTCTAGCTTGATCATCCTTTTGTTGTTTGAGAATTTCAGCTTTCTTCTAGCCAATTGGTTCCATTCTTCAATGGATTGACTTTAGCTCTTCTAGTTGGACTGAGCTTCTATCATTTGAGAGTTTTGGCTTTTTTACTTTTGTTCTTTCTTTTGCAAAAAATTTAGCTATTTTTAAGCTAGCTCTCATATCCTCTCTTTACCCCCTACGTGGCAAAATATTGAAAGTAATTCTGAAAATATTCTGTACACGCATAAAATCAAGAATTGAAAAGAGGAATTTTTGCCCCCTGTGTAGGCTCAAACTAATGATTTTGTTCCCAAATAGGCTTTGATCGATGTTTGCATTTTGTTTGGTCCCTTGCATAAGCACGCATCTCTATTTTTATAAAGTGACTAGATCTTCCTCAAGCAATAGGCCTTCCACACCCCATGACTCAATATCTGCTTTTGATTGTTTACTTCATAGGGTGTCTACTATTCACTTTGACAAAGAATAGACAATGCAGTGTGATATGCTCATGTATGCATGATATGTATAGGTGATACTTACAGTGGCTCTATTAACTCATAGACCAAGGTGGTCAACTAAAGTGCCTCCATGGATTCCTTCTAGATGCTCATTTAGGTCTTATATTAAAGTGGCAAAAGACTTTACATTTATGGCTTTTAAGATGTTGAAAACATGAGCAGTGGGGCCCAAGCAGCATAGAGATACAACTATTTCAAACTATGATTCAGCACATCAGTAGGTAGCTTTTTCATGACATGACCTTGCAAGTGATCCTTTCATTAGCCCTCTTTTTTCGATTATGTCTTTTGAAATTTGATAATGCAACATACTTCCTTTAACTTGAAAGTTTATATAGCAAGAAAACATTTTTTTAAAATCAAATGTTGACTTTGTCAAATCAGTGTCAATTTACCTCAGGACTTGACTTTCCCAAATCAATATATCTATAACATGACAACCCTAGTTACTATACTAAACTCGAAAATCCATTCTATTTGAGCAAGGACTATTGCACTTCAGATAGGCACATACACATTACTTGGCCAAAAGTCTCATTGAGTTTTAAATTTTGTCTATCTCATATGCATGCTTATCCAAATAATCTCAACTAATAGACTCTACCTATCAAAGGAGATCAATAGAACTTTAATAGGCTTGAAATGAGGTCTATAAGGGGCATGAGTTAAATAAAGGCCATTTTTAAATTAGAGGTAATGTGATACTATGGACAAACCCTCACACTACAAACTTCCTTATTAGAATTGTACACTGTTGGAAGCATTCTTAAATTTTTGGTCACCATTTCCTTCTTTTAGGCATCTCATTATCTGACTTCTTGAAAAGATAGAGTTTGAATGTTCTTCTATCATTTAGTATAATTCTTGATCTTTTCCTATTGCAAAAACACATTACCAGTATCATGCATCAAGATTTTTAAGATTACGAATTTGGAGCAGTGTTGAATAAGATGGTCTTTCCCTTGTTTCTCTGATTTTCTTTGGTTGGGCTTGTAACCTAACTTGAGGTCATCTGATGCTTCAAGTAATAAGAAATCTATTGGCTTTCTAAACTGCTCTTTTGGGATTTTATTTTCTTTTTCTCTTTTTCTTTTTTTTTTCTTTTTTTCTTTTTTTCTTTTTTTCTTTTTTTTCTTTCTCTTTCCTTTTCTTTTTATCTTTATTTTGGTCCTAGTTCTAAGAGAGTTGTCTTGTTTGCACCATTCTGTGCTTTGACTATGGATGAGTGGAGTAGAATGGGTCTACTTAGAGTGAGTCTGCCTTCAGCTCCTTGATAGATATGAGATATTAAGTCCAATTCAGGTAAACTTTAACTATCTTTGTGGTCTTGACTGTACTTCCTTTTTTATCTTCTTTCTCATTTATTCTCTAGTGATCATCAGACTTGCCATAAGTTTCGCAAGAGCTCAGGGTAGGTTGTTAGGGTTTACAGGCCAATAAAATCAAGCTAAAAATCTTATGAAGGCTCAAGGGGACAAAGTAGGGATTGATGTTTAATAAGGTGGATACTAGTTATTGGCTAACCAAACAATTCCTAAATCATTTCTCCCTTAAATAGGCAAAGTTCAATTTCACATCAAAAGTTCATCAAAGCATGTTCTAAGATCGGCTAGGACCTAGACACTCATAATTATGTAGGAGCCCTCTCTAAGTAAGCATACACAATTCAATACTATAGAACAACTCCCTCACCAATTAAACTCATTCAGATTATGATGCATAGATACACTAATTTATGAATATCAAGCTAGATTCATCATTGGTTGGTCACAAAAATGAACAAAGACCAATATAAATAAAATTTTAATGAAAGTAATTTATTTAAAAAATCTTAATTAAAAAAATAATTGTTCAAAAAATATTAAAGAAAGTAGAAATAAAACAAGTAGCACTCAAGCATAAGGAAGTTTGTTGAATTATAATCAATGGTGCTTCATCTACTTGGACATGTTAGAGGCAATAGTCATCACCTCCTCATCCATAATTCCTCTATCTACATCTTGAAAAGATGATAGGATAGAACTTTCCATCAATCCTCCTTCTATCATGAATATCACTGGCGGTGGCACTCTCCCAAACTTAGGTAATGGATTATTCTTGGTGTTGGTCTTATCAGGCTCAGACATCTTTTTACTATCAATCAAATCTTGGATCTCATGCCTTAATTAAGCACATTTATCAGTATCATGCCCTTACATTTGATGGAATTGACAGAAGACCTTAGCATCAAAGTTTGATGGCAGAGGATCATGTAGTGGTCTAGGAGCCAATGGATGTAATAGCCCTTTCTTCTACAACTTGTTGAAAACCCAAGATAAAGGTCTCCCTAACTCTAAAAATTTCCTCTTATTCCCTTGGCCAGTAGTTACTTTAACATCCATTTTTTTTGTGCACTCTGACTACCAGATTGGTAGTTTCCTCTTTCATTCCTCCTTGTAGAAAAGTGATTCTTCTCCCTTTATCACTCTTTAATTTGCAAACCTGCTTGGAGGAGATCCTTGAAATCTCTTATAAGAGTTTGGGAAATCCTCTCACGAAGATGAGGTAGCACCCCTCTCACAATCATCTTAATCTGATCTGACTCATCTGGCCTCTTCTTGAGCAATGTTGCTTTGTTTCTCCACCTCTCTAAGTAGTCAACAAAGTTTTCATTCAACTTTTGCCTAATTGACTTTACCTCTATCAAAGTAACCTCCAATTTATCATTGTACCCATACTGCTGGATGAAGGCTTTGTACAACAAATCCAAGTTATTTTGATTACTTTTCTCTAAGGTGCTGAACTAATTTTGCACAACAGGATCCAGTGACAGCATGAAGTACCTTAGAGTTTGAGCCTTAGTAGCTCTGGCAGACTGCATGATAGTGATGTACTATTTGACATGCAGATGGGGATTTTTGATACCATTGTACTTAGTAAAAGCAGGCATTTGAACTTATAAGGGACTTCCTTATCTTATTCAAATAGCTTGTCTACCACTGACATCTCTTTGATTTTTAGCTTTTTCTCAAACTTCTTCTTCAGATTAGCAATGATCTTCTTAATATCAGAAGTCTCAGTCTTCTCATTAGTTGATTTCTCCACAACCTTTGACTCCTTCTTATCTTGAGGATCTTGAAAGTACTGAGCCCAATATTCATCATCATCCATAACCATCTTATCATCATCGGAGGCTACTTTGCCAACCTTAGCCTTTCCTTTGTCTTTCTACTTTTTGGTAATACCAGATGCTTCAGTAGCATTCCCAAACATTGCAGCCATTTGGCTTCTCATGGTCTCAACCAAGACCCCTTTTAGTTCTTCCATTTTGGCATTGAGGGCGTCATCAACTATCTTTTGAATCTGTTCTGGCTCCATTGCTTTTGGTGAGAAAGTGAATGAGTCATGATTGGATTCTACATTGTCAGTGTAGGTCTGATTGTCGTAGGCTCTTAAACTATTGTAATCCAGGGCTGTGAGCCAGAAAGAATTAATGACATGAGATGCAATGCATGTTTGCATGTATGCATGGATGCACAAATAACAAACAAACAAATAAACCAAAAGAGTAGGAACGACCCTTCCAACCTTATAACTTTAACACACGAATAACGAGTCTCTTTACCTAGGTATATGGTCAACAAAATATCAACATGGGATATCTTATTTTCAAAAGAATTCACTCAGGCGGTTTTAACCATTAGTTGTTTTTTCAAATTTAGAATCCAGTCTATGATAACCCCAATTAATTAGGCCTTAATCCATTGGGTCAACAAAAGATAGCTTTTATGCTATGCTGTGATTAAAACCAAATTAACAGGTTTATCATAAATAGATTTCCCATTTTAGAAAAACAACTAATGATTCATGCTTCAAACAAGCCTATGATTAATAAGTCTTAGCGTAAACTAGGCTTACAGTTGATTTTAAATATTCCATAATTGACCCAACTAGTTGTAAGCCCATTTAAAAGGTTTGCTTAAAATGGTTTTGTTTTAAAGCCCATTGTAAAAGATTTGTTTCAAAAAATAAATTTTGGGCTTTGAACTTGGGTCATGAGGTAAAAAGAATTTTTGACCCATCTTTGGATAATTACAATCTTGAAAATCTTTTGGGCTTATAAAATAATTAGGTCATATTAGAAAAATAACAAACTAAATAGGCCATGGTTCAAACTAAGATATATTAATCATAGTCAAAGAGCAAGCACTAGGGTATAAACATAAGGAAAGTAACTAGGCTAACTACATAGGCTTTAGTCTTTGGGTTGAAAAGTTTAGGCTCCCATAGCAAGTATATATCAAAAGATGCTAGGCTATGAGTGGATATTCATGCTCAATCTCTATACCTTGAATGAAAGCATGGTATCCCTTATATAACACAATATGGGTTACATGGGCATCCTAACTCATGCACACAATGCAATCTAAAATGATGCAATAGATAATATCATTATAAAATAAAATAAAATAATATAAAGACTAATAGAATCAACTTCTCTTATCCCCAGTGGAGTCACCATTGTGAGCGGGATTTTTCGTCCCCACTCTCAGTGGAATGGTTCTTGCAACTTCGGCACTGTTAGGCTTAGGGCCTTAGAGAACACGAGCCTAAACCTACAGAAAATGGAGTCGCCACCCGGATGGGCCGGGAAAAAGAAAGGCGTGGATGACTCGATTCCTAAGAAATCCCCAACCCTCTATTGTGTTCTGAAAGTTGGATACGCATGGGGAAGATGAGAAGTGGCCCAGCACCCCCATAATGCCTGGTTCATTGGAATCAACCTCCTTTTAGGTCTAGACATTATAAAATTCTTAAATATTATGATATTATCCATATTACATGCGAACATTAAAATAAAGAATTATTGCATTAAAATCAAAACAAGTTCAAATAAAATGATAAATAGGCATCCATCTATGGATGGAAACATGCATTTACAAGTGTCCAATGTTCAAAAGAAAAATAATATAAAATAGGACACCCACCAAAAGGTGGAAACGTGTCTCTTACAATTGTTCCAAAGTCTTTAAATAAATTAAAGTACATAAAAGGTGGAAATGAGTCCCATATCGAGTTGGGAAGGTCCCATATCATTGAGTTGGGAAGGTCCCATATCATCGAGTTGGGAAGGTCCCAATATGATATGGGACTGTCCCATATCAAATTGGACTGTCCCATATCGAATAGGGAAGCCCAATTCGACATGGGTACAACCATGAAGTGCAATTAATCCCCCACATCTAATTAGAGCCGACCAAACCTTCAAAACAAACATATTTAGGGTTTAAAAGATTAAATCATCTTATTTTAGGCCTTAGAAATTTGACCAGTCAAATTAAAAGCTTAAAATGAGTTTAAGCGATTAAGAATGGACCGATAAGAACTTAGGCCATCTTTAATTAGGACCGAGCTAGCATAGGGCCAAAATCAAGAGTTTACACTTAGTTCCTTAAACCCTAATATCTAATATTCAAACCTTAATCCCCAACCAATAAAACCAATTCCCAAATATTAAAATCCTAAACCCTAACTTCCAAATTTAATACCAAAATACCAAAAACCCTAATCTAGTAAACCTAAAACCCTAATTCTATTGGCCTAATTACCAAACCCTAATCCAAACCCTAATTCTGGTAACCTAATTTCCCAAACCTTAACCTTTAAACCAAAATCCTAATTGTTAAAGTTCAAAACCTAATTTTATCTATTTAATGGTTTAAACCTTTTTTTTATTATTTGATTTGTTATATGCTTTTATGATTTATTCTATTTTATTTGTAATGGATGTCTTATTTTTAACTATCATGCTTGGATGGTTTAAATTATTTATTTTTTTATTTAGATTCTAAAATTGTAAAAGGTATATTTCCACTTTATGGGTACCTCAGTTTTTATTATGTAATTTAGTTTTAGTTTTGGGACTATTGTAAGGGACATGTTTCCACCTAAGGTGGGTGTCCCATTTTATTTATCTTTTAGACATTGGATGCTTGTAAAGACATGTTTCCATCCACGGATGGGTGCCTATTTATTACTTTGTTTGGACTTATTTTGGTTTTAATGCAATAAATTCTTCATTTATTTTAAATCGCATGTAGTACGGATAAATGATATTTAAGAATACTATAATATCTAGACCTAAAAAGGAGGCCAGTTCCAATGAACCGAGCATTGTGGGGGGTGTTGGGTCATTCTCACCTTTCCTAAGTGTACCCAGCTTTCTGAACCCATTAAGGGGTTAGAGATTCCTTAGAAATTGAGTTATCCACCCCTTTTTTTCTTAGCCGGTCAGGGTGGCGACTTCATTTTCTCCGAGTTTAGACCCGTATTCTCTAAGGCCCTAAGCCTAACAGTGCTGAAGTCACAAGAACCATTCCACCGGAAGTGGAGGCAAAACTCTTTGCTCATAGTGGTGACTCCACTGGCGATAAGAGAAGTTGATTTCATTGGTCTTTATATTATTTTATTCTTTCTTATTATTATATTGTCCATTGCATTATTTTATATCGCATTGTGTGTGTTCGGACGCCCGTGTTGCTCGTATTGTGTTATGTAAGGCATACCATACTTTCACTCAAGATATAGAGATAGAGTATGGCATAACCACTCATAGCCTTGTACCTTTTGGTATATACTTGCTATGGGAGCCTAAGCTTTTCAACCCAAAGACTAAAGCCCATGTAGTTGGCCTTATTATTTTCCTCAGGTTTTTACCCAAATGTTTGTTATTTGACTATGATTGATATGTCTTGGTTTGAAACATGGCTTATTTGGTTTGTTCTTTTTCTAATACGACCTAATTATATTGCAAGCCCAAAATAATTTTAAAAGAAAAATAATTTAAAACCCAAAAGACCAAAATTATTTTCAAAACTTTTTAAGATGGTCTTTGGGCATAAAACCTTTTCCAAGATAGGACAAAAATTCTTTTTACCACATGGCCCAAGCTCAAAGCCCAAAATTCCTTTTTGAAACAAATCTTTTACTATGGGCTTTAAAATAAAACCATTTTTAAATAAACCTTTTCAATGGGTTTACAACTAGCTAGGTCAATTATGGAATATTAAAATCAATTATGGGCCTAATTTATACCAAGAATTATTAATCATGGGCTTGTTTGAAGTATGAATTATTAGTTGTTTTTTTCAAAATTGAAAATCTATTTATGATAAAACTTTTAATTTAGTTTTAATCCTAATATAACATAAAAGCTATTTTTAGTTAATCCAATGGATTTAAACTTAATTAATGGAAATTATCATGGATTGACTTCTAAATTTGAAATTACAACTATTGGTTAAGTTGTCCGAGTGAATTATTCAAAAATAAGACATCCCATGTTGATATTTTATTGACCACATACATAGGAAAAGGGACTCGCCATTCATGTGTGGATGATATAAGGTTGGAAGTGATGTCCTTACTCTTTTTGTTTATTTGTTTGTTACTTGTGCATCCATGCATGCATGCATTGCATCACATGTCATTGATCCTTTCTGGCTCACAGCCTTGGACTACAATAGTTCACAAGCCTACGACAATCCAACCTATGCCAGTGACATAGAATCTAGCCATGATTCAGTCAGTTTCTCACCAAAAGCAATGGATCCTAAACAAATTTAGAAGATGGTGGATGATGCTCTCAATGCCAAGATGGAAGAGCTAAAGGAGGTCTTGGCCGAGACCATGAAAAACCAAATGGCTACAATGTATGGGAATGCTATTGAAGCATCTACTAGTGTCAAGAAGCTGAAAGACAAGGGAAAAGCTAAGGTTGGGGCAGTAACCTTTGATGATGACAAAGTGGTTGTTGATGATGACGATTACTGGGCTCAATATTTTCAAGAACCTTAAGGTAAGAAGAAAGAGTCAAATGTTATGGAGAAATCAATACTTAAGAAGACTAAAACTTCTAATGTTGATAAGATGATTGTTGATTTGGAGAAGAAGCTTGAGAAAAAGCTAAAAACCAAAGAGATGTCAATTTGATGGAGGTCAACAAGTTGTTTGAACAAGATGAGGAAGTCCCGTACAAGTTCAAAATGCCTTCCTTTACCGAGTTTGATGGAACTGGAAACCCTCATCTCCATGTGAAGCAGTACATTACTGATATACAGTCTACTTGAGCTACCAAAGCTCAAACTTTAAGGTATTTTATGCTATCATTGGATCCTATTGTGCAAAATTGGTTCAACACCTTAGAAGATGATACTCAAAAGAATTGGGATTCGCTGTACAAGGCCTTTATCCAACAATAAAAGTACAATGCTGAGTTGGAGGTCACTTTAATGGAGGTTGAATATATAAGGTAGAAACAAAATGAAAACTTTTTTGACTATGTGAAAAGATGGAGGAAAAAGGCTGCGCTGCTCAAGAAAATGCCAAATGAATTAGATCAAATTAGGATGATTATGAGAGGGGTGATACCTAAATTCATTAAAGGATGTCCCACACTCTCATTAGGGATTTCAAAGATCTTCTCTAAGCTGGTTTAAAAATTAAAGAATGGGAAAGGGAGAAGAACCACTTTTCTGCAAGGAGAAATGAAAAAGGAAACTACTAGTTGGGAATCAAAGCACACCTAGGTGGTAGAAGACAATTTTTAGAGTTACACAAACCGTGGTCTTGGGTTTTCAATAAGCTATAGAAAAAGGGGCTGTTACAACCATTAACTCCATGCCCATTGCCAAATCCTCTACCTCCTAATTTTGATGCAAAGGCATTTTTCCAATTCCACTAAATGCAAGAGCACGAGATAGACAAATGTTTATGGTTGAGGCATGAGATTTAGAATTTGATTGTTAGTGGGAAGTTGTTTGAACCTAGCAAGCCTAGCACGAAAGACAATCCATTGGTAAGGTTCAATAGAGTACCACCAACAACTATTTTCATGATCGGGGGTTGTTTGAGTGGGAAATTTGTCTTGTCTTCTTTTCAAGATGTAGATGGAGAGGCAACTAAAGAAGAATTGATAATCAGTAAGATGGAGCAGGATAAAGTTAAGAAAGAAGTAGCCATTTGTATGGTGAGTGAGTTTTGGGACTCGACTGATAGTGACAATGATTATGAGCTAAAGAAGGAAGAGTGGACCTGGTCTGAGCCTGAAGAAGATGAAGTGATGAACACTCATTCTACTAAGCCTTATGCAAGGCCATCACCAAAAGAAGTGGAAGCTGATAAGGGAAATAAAGCTGAAGCAGGAGGTAAAGAGGAAGAAGATGATGCGGTTCTTAAACAATTGAAGAGAACTCAAGCTAGCATCAACATATGGAATTTGTTAGCTACATCTAAAAAGCATCAAGAAACAATGGCCAAAGCCATGGAAAGCATGCAGATTTCCACCTCTGCAACACCTGATGAGCTGATTTATTTCATGGGGGTAAATAAGGCTAAGAAAGCAAAGAAATGTGAAGATGCTCTGAAGATGAACAAGGTTGATGTGGGAATGGTGTCATTCTCAGATGTTGATTTGCCAGAAGAGGGAAGAGATCACATCCGCCCACTTTTCATTAAGGTAGAGGTCAAAGGGAAAAGGACCCTATGTGTAATGGTTGATGATGGATCTGCCATAAATGTCTGCGCAATCAAGATCCTACCCAAGCTTGCTATGTCAAGGGATCTAAGCCCAACCAATGAGACAAATAGGGCTTATGATAATACTAAGAGGCATGCCGAGGGAACCTTCAAAGCTATTGTGAAAGCTGGCCCCATTGAATCCATGGTAGAGTTTATGGTCTTAGATATACTTGTCACTTTTGACTCCTATTGGGATGACCCTAGTTTCACCCTCTTGGTGGAGTTCCTTCTACACTCCATCAAAAGATCAAGTTCCCAAATGGGGATGAGACAGTGGTCATTGAGGCTGAGGATAATGAAGTGGTGAATGCTCTCATGATTGAGAGGACTCTCAATGGATTCCAAGTAGTTGTTATTTCTAATAATGAGGTAGTGGATCCTAAAGTCCTGACTATGATGGAGAAAATGAATCATCTACCTGGTGTTCGCCTTAGAAAAGGGAAGATAGGTGTAATGGAGCTTCCAGACTTTAAGACTCAGACTTCCAAGAAAGGGATGGGATATGATGAAGCTAATGAAGGTGTTCAGCCAAAGAAGAATAAAAAGATGAGTTTCCTACCACTTGAAGAAGTTTTTGTCAAAGCTCCAAACATGGGACCTCTCAAAGAGAAGCCTGAGCCAATCATGTTCATGGAAAACCTTATCTCAGGTTTTGAGATCTTTGCTGATGTTGTTGAACTGGTGGTACAGATGGAGAAAGAGTTTGTCCTACCAGTTGATAAGGAGCCTAGTCCACAAAAGAAGGAGGAAGCTGTCTTGAAGATCCAGAAGACTTTGGAGGAGATTGCTGCTCTAGTTGAATAACAATTTGAAGATCTTTTAGTTTTTGATTATGAAAACAATGACTCTGATTTTGATTTCAAGTTGTCTGCTTTGAATGAGAATGACGATATTTTCTTTTCTAAGATGAATGCAATAAAGTTTGATTTTGCTTACTCATGTGATGTTTTTAATAATGGTTGCATACATTCAAATAATGATTACATGAGCATTTTTAATATTAATTTTGTTAACACACAAACATTAAATTTGGGAACAACCAATAATCCAAAAAATATTAGCATAGCCATCCTACCTTACTCCAAAAGAGAGAGAGAGATTTGAAAAAATATTTAAAAAATATGAAGAGGTCTTTGCTTGGTCCTATGAAGATATGCCAGGAATTGATCGAGATATAGCTGAGTACATGATTCCTACTTACACTCACATGAAACCTGTCAAACAAAAGCTTAGACAATTAAGGCTAAAATGGGCAGAACTAATTAAAGAAGAAGTCACTAAGCAGATACAAGTTAAGTTCCTTGAGGTGATAGATTATCCTGACTGGTTAGCCAACATAGCTCCTGTGCCAAAGAAAGATGGAAGGATTAAGGTTTGTGTGGACTACAGGGACTTGAATAAGGCTTCCCTAAAGATGACTTTACCTTACCCCATATAGATGTTCTTATTGATAGTGCAGCCTCTAGCGTGCTACACTCATTCATAGATGGATTTTCTAGATACATTCAAGTGTTAATTGCCCAAGAGGATAAAGCTAAAATCGCCTTTTTTATTATATGGGGTATATTTTGCTATAGGGTGATGTCATTTAGGTTAAAAAATGCTAGTGCAACCTACCAAAGGATGACTACTACCTTGTTTTATGACATGATGCACAAGGAAGTTGAGATCTATGTTGATGATATGATGGTGAAATCAGATACATGAGAGCACCATTTTCAAAATTTAGAAATCTTCTTTGAAAGAGCAGTAAAATATAAGCTAAGATTGAACCCAAAGAAGTGTGTGTTTGGGATTACTTCAGGCAAGATGTTGGGAGATGTGATAAGTCCAAATGACATTGAGATAGACCTTGACAAAGTTAAAGCAATCGGGGATATGCCAACCCCTAACACAGAGAGGGAAGTTTGGGGGTTCATTGGAAAGTTACAATACATTAGCAGGTTCATAGCAAAGCTTACCACAATCTATGAACCAATCTTCAAACTGCTTAAAAAGAACAAGCCAATTAACTGGAATGAAGAATGTCAAAAGGCCTTTAAGCATATTGAAAAATATTTACTGAATCTACATGTTTTGAAACCACCTAAACTCGGTAGACCTCTGTCACTATACTTAGCAGCAGAAGAAGAGTTAATAGGAGCAATGCTAGCATAAGCAGATGAATCGGGAGTTGAGCATGCAATTTATTATTTAAGTAGAAGGCTCCTACCTTATAAAATTAAGTATAGTATCATTGAAAAGACATGTTTAGCTGTGGTTTGGTTATCTAAGAAGTTGCGGCATTACTTTCAATCTTATAGTGTGTAAGCAATTTCTGGAATGGATCCAGTAAAGCACTTAAGGGAAACACCTTCATTGATTGGAAAGTATGGTTGATTATTTTGGAAGAATTTGAGATTGAATATATAACCAGGAAAACCATCAAAGGAAGAGAAGTAGTAGAATTCCTGGCCCAACAACCGTTGCCAAACAATGAAGAGGCAATTTTAGAATTTCCCGATGAACATTTAGGGGCCATAGAAGTGAAAGGTTGGAAGATGTACTTTGATGGAGCAGTGAATAAAAAAGGTGATGGTCTAGGAGTTATCTAGAGTCACCTGAAGGGGAGCTCATCCCTCTAGTAAAGAAGTTGAAGTTTAGGGCAACCAACAACATGGTGGAGTATAAAGCATGCAATTTTTGTCTAGAAAGCCTGATGATCATGAAAGTGGATAAAGTGCAAGTCTTTGGTGATTCACTGTTAGTGGCAAGTAAATGGAGAATGGGAGTTGAAGGAAGAGAAGTTAAAGTTGTACTACAATTTCTTAACCATGATGAAAAATAATTTCAAGGAGTGCAGATTAGGAAAACCAAATGGTTGATGCCCTAGCCACATTGCCTTTGGTATGGGAAGTTCTTGTTAAGTTATTTCTTAAGTCTTTAGTTTTGACCAGTTCCTCGACTCCTTGTTATGAATATAAGATAGTCATGGAAACCGATACGGACCATGATGCATGGTATGACACCATTAGATGATTCTTAGAAAGCAGGGACTACCCGCAAGATCCAACAAAGGAAGAGAGAAGAGCTATAAGGCGATGGTCCTTACAATACATCATCTTTTATGGAGAACTGTACCGAAGGTGGCCCAACGGAGTGCATTTAAGGTGCCTACAGAAGCCCTAGGTTGAGCAGATCATGTCAAAAATACATACCAAAAGTTATGGACCACACATGAATGGGTTGGCTTTAGTTAAGAAGATAATTCGATAAGGTTACTATTAGTTGACCATGGAAAGAGATTGTATTAATTTTGTGAGAAAATCCCAATAGTGCCAAATGTATGGAAATTTAAATCACTTGCCTCCCAAAGAATTGGATTCTATGTCCTGTCCCTGGCCTTTTGCAACTTGGGGGATTGACATTATTGGGGAAATACATTAGATAGCTTAGAACGGTCACCGATTCATCGTAGTGGCAGTGGATTATTTTTTAAAATGGGTCGAAGCTAAATCTTTCAACAAGTTGGGGGCAAGGCAAGTGGCCAAATTTATTGAAAAGAATCTCATTTACAGATATAGGGTCCCGCACAGTGTGATATCAGATAATGTGGTGCAATTTCAAGGGGTCATTAAGGATTTTTTTTCGAAGCATCAGATTTGTCATCACTTATCATCCCCTTATAGACCTAAGGCTAATGGCGTGGTGGAAGCAAAAAATAAGACAATTAAGCAGATTCTATCCAAGATGACCAAGACATATAGAGATTGATTAGAAATGGTTTGCTTTATGGGGGTATAGGACTAGTGTCCGAACCCCAATTGGAATGACACTATTTTCTTTAGTTTATAGAATGAAAGCAATGTTGCCAATAGAGATTGAAATCAAATTGCTGAGGGTAGTCCTGGAAGCTGAATTGCCTAAGATAGAATGGGTAGCCATTAGGTATGCATAAATAGCCTTATTAGAAGAAAGAAGGTTAAAGGCACTATATCATTATCAGCTATATCAAAGGATGATAGCTCGGGCTTATAATAGAAGGGTCATGATTAGAAAGCTTAGAGCAGGTGACTTAGTGTTGAAGTGGTGCAAACCTAATGTCTCTAATCCAAGAGGAAAGTTTAAACCTGGCTGGGAAGGGCCGTATGTTGTGAAATAAGTCATGAGCAAGGGAGCAATCAGATTATCAAACATGGACAGGAATGAGTTTAGTGAGCCAGTGAATATTGACAGGTTGAAGAGATTCTATGTTTGAAACTTAAAAAAAAGGAGAAGAAGAAAAGCTCACTAGGTTGAAAACCCAAAAGGGCAGCTTAGGAAAAAGTTATAGTAGTGCGCTAGTTCTAAAAACCTGAAAGGGTAGGCTAGGCAATAATTAGGGCTAAATGAGAGAAAATTGTCAATTAGAAAACCTGAAAGGGCTGGTTGGCGACAAGAGTGGTCTTTTGTATGTTGGCTGTATGTTTTTTATTGTTCCCCAATTTAATAAAAAGAGTTAATTTTAAAATTATTCTATGTGCACTATTTTGATTTATGTTACCATTTAGGTGAAAACAACACAATAGCGAAATCTGATGACAAATTATAAAAGGAAAGATAAAATCTTTTATTAATCATTGTTGTTCATCCAAACATTATTTTTCTAAAAGAATGATAAGTGTAAAATCTATGGTAGATGATAAGTGTAGCGTGCAGGCCAACTTTGCTTCAATTAGTCCAAGAAGGCTTCAATCAAATGAAGCATGTCCAAATTAGATGTGAACTCAAAACATTAAGGCTCGGCTCCATATTGGTTGTCAAGTCGATGAGGATCATAGCAAGTGCCTTGATGAAGAGCAACAAGAGGAACATACATCTGATATGTCTGAATGGTGACGTGGGAAATCTTCCACCAAGGTACCAACCAATGGATGTTAATCACAGCTCATGAGCAGATCTAGTCAATCCAGTCAGCATATGAAGAAGCAGGACGGAGTAGTTTCCTAGCAGAATTATGTCATGGCAGATGTTTGGTGAAGTTCACTGATGGGGTGTCCAGCAAGCAGAGGCACTCCTATAGCCAGATCTGTGCAAAAAGGTAGCAATAAACAATATATAAAAAAAAGAAGAAGGCGACTTCAAGCAATAAAAATTAAAACCTAAATTGAAAACTCAAAATGGCAGCTTAGGTAATTGCCTAAAGCAGCAGGGTACTTCGAGCCAGTCTCCTCAAAGATTCTATCTTGAATTGATCCAATCTAACTAGGGTCTTAGCCAAGATCATGAGTACTGGTGACAGTCCTCCCTCCATTTGGTCTACAATGTCCAGTACTCATGGGTCGATGTCGTTGTCAGGAGAAACAAGTAAGAATTGACCTAGCAAGCACAAATAAAACATGCGACCCCAAGCTTTGGTCGGAGCTAAATGGGTAATGCCACTGGTTGATTGCTTGGATACCCAAGGATGGCCTTAAATTCCTTGATCATAGGACATAATTCAAAGTCATTTATCTTGAAAGTCCTAGTTTTCACATCCCAAAAAGAAGCCATTGCATGTAAGAAAGAATGGTCTAACTTGACATTTTAAAAATAGTTCAAGAAGTTGAGACCATAATAATATTTGTTCCCAATGTGTAGATTCGATGTTCTTGAATAAATTCTTTATCTTTTTCAAATTGACTTCTGTCATCTTAGCAACATAATAATTGTGTTTGATTTGAGTTTATGAGAAAGCAATTTGAATTTATGAGAAAGTGTTGATGGGGTGTTGTGGGTGTTTCTGTTGTTGCGATAAAATTCACTTGTTTTTGTTGAAGTTAAGAATCAAGGTATGGTTGGCAAATTGTGGAAAATTGTGGCAAATTGAAGTAGATTTAAATAGACAATAGCTTGCAGACCGAAGTGCATGAGGAATAGGAAATTGCTCAAAACCGAAATGTGCATGGAAAAGGTGTTCACTTCAAGTGTTGGTAGTGATGCCGAATTTAACATGGTTTTGTAAATTTAAGTCCATGAAAAATTCAAATTGTGGATTCATCATGGACATCCTGTTTAAAATTTTTATGTATATATATAAGACAAGAGATACAAAAAAGTGAAAAAGTAAAAAAAAAAAGCAAAAAGGGTTAAAGTTGCAATAAAGTCAAACTCTTATTATTAGGTTCTACTTTTCATGCAAGCTCTTCATTGAAATTTAATACAAGTTAATTACTGAGAAGGAGGAGGCGATCCATGATCGAATAAAGCCTTGAAAAAGTCATTGCCTAATGGAGGAGGAGGTATACCTAAGTCCTTGTTATCTTGAAAGTCAGTTCTGTAACAATCTTCATTTGAAAAGGGAGGAGGCACCTTATGATCATCGATTCGAGGCCCCCTTGATGATGAAGCACCAGGATCCCTGATACTGCAGAATCGAAGGTCTTGAAAGTTTTGTTTTGATTAATGATACAATCCTTCAAGATGGGTAATCCTTCTAGCAACTAGTTCTTCTTGCAGCTTCTTATTTTTCTCCTCAAGCATTCGCTGTGAGTAGAAAAAAGAAAAAGGTAAAAACATATATAATCATGCATAAATATATCATAAATCATAATGACAAACCAAATAGTTTAAATCGAAGCCCTGAGTATGAGGCAACATATCCAAGCAAGTAGAAGGAGCAAGTGGAGAAGATTGACTAGTAGCCTACAATAAAAATAAAAGAGAGTCAGCACAAATTTAAGAGTAAACAGGGTGACATGCTGGAAATTCACCTGAGAAGTACTGGCCCCGGAATGATCACAAGGATGGGAAATAGTTCCTGTTCCCTCTCCTTCATATTCTTCCTCATCACTATTTTCTTCTTCTTATTCTTCTTCTTCTTCTTTTTCATCTCCCCTTTCCCCCTCCTGTAGAATTCCTCGGATGCCAACAGGAGACACATCAAAGTTCAAGAGTTGCTCCTGAATAAATCAAACATATGGCACATTAGGTGGAAAGAGATAAGTTTCAACATTATAACCATTCTAAGCCTGCCGCCACTAATTCTCCAGCATTGATGTAATGTTCAAAGTGTATGCTGGATTATTCGCCATGAATGTGTACACCCTCTCCCCGAGAAACTAAGCGCTAGACACAGGACCGACAATGACTTGACGGGAGTGCTGGTAAGGCAGTATGCATTCATGAGAGGAGTCTAATTCGCCTGCTCCTTCGATCTCCACCAAGCCAAGTTGACATATAAGGTTCCAAAAGGTAAGTGGGCTTTTACATTAAAATTTCAAAGTATACGAATTCTTTTTTACCTGCCCCTAGGTTAATCGACTCAAATGATAGTGATGGAAGTGCATATGATGAGAGCCGGGAACCACTGTTTGATCAGACAACCAAAATTCAACCTTGAAAACCTGACTCTCTCTCGGGAAATACTAGGCACCCTCATAAGATTATGCACATAAGCCCAAACCTGCAATGACAATGACAATGACAATCAAATTTCCAAAAGTACTTGAATTGAATTGATAATGATGGAAGATAATACCTTAGCAATAACCATAAAGCCAGGAAAAGACTTTTTATTCCTACAAATCTTATTAAAACTATGGTATAGGCAAGCAAGGCCAGCTTCACCCTAGCCATAGAGCAACAAGATATCCATATTAGCAAGGGCCCGTAACACTGATAAGTGAATGGCAGATTTGGTAGTACATAAAATGGTTGACCCCAATAAGTATAGAAAAAATCCTCGAGCATATTACTCGGCCATTTCTCCACGGACCTGTTGGGCATAATTCATCCAATAACTCCGAATCGGTTCAATTTTTATCTTGAATGGCTATTTTAATGAAGGTTCTATACCTATTAACTGTTGAATTTTGTCATGTGTCAGGATATCATTAGTAAGAGGAACTGGAATACCATGGTACTGAAGACCAATGATAGCAACAAAATCAACTAGGCCAATGGTCATTTCTCCCACAATAAGGTGGAAAGTATGGGTCATGTCCATCTATCGTTCTGATAACGCTTGAGCCACACTTATATTTTTTTGGCAATCTTTATATGGTAGCTATAGAATAAAGTCCTCAAAATCACACCGTTGGATGATCCGCTTTACCCAAGAAGGCACTACATCATACCACTACCGGGCCTTGTAAACGCATTCCCCACCTCGGATAACATAGTAATCACGCTAATATCAAACTAGGTAAGTTAATACGGGGTAAGTAAATCAGCTCACAAATGCTAATATTTTAAAGTCTAATATTGTCATAAGTTACTCATTACTTTCTGATTTAATTTATTAATACCAAGTTACTCCTTCAATTTTTGTTGTAATTCATTAGTTTTTATTTATTTTTAGCACTAAGATACTGCTTAAACTTTACAATAATTCATTGGCTAATATACTTTTAATAACTAAATCACAGCTTAAACACTATTCTTTTAAGATGATAATTTCCTTTTCTTATTTTCTTCTTTTCTCTATAATTTTGCTTATATGTAGACAATTGTGTGCTAATAAAACTTTAAATTGCAGTATAGTAAAGCATACCTAAGTTTTTTTTGCTAGAACTATGATGAAGCCACATCCCAGCTAAAAGATCAACATTCCTATGTTCGTGCTTTCGGATGTAGGCTAGCAACTCAGCGTTGGGTCAAGGCCCCAATCTTGAAGTATACTATATCCTCTCCATTTTCAAATCTAAATTGTGTCTCACGGTTTAAATGAAGAAGAAGTGAGTTGTTGGGATTGTTTAAATAGACAAAAGAAAAAGAAAAAAAAGTTGCTCTGAAATAATCAAATCAATAATGCACAAAGTACATGTGCATCAATAGTTATTGCCAATTATTTTCAAAAAATCCAAGACAAATATTGTGCATCAATAGTCTATTTCAATTATTACCTTTTTATGATTGCAAGTAACTATTATGTAAATTATACCATCACATTCATCCAATAAATATTTGCATGTCTAAAAAATTTTTTTAGGCCTTTAAAATATTTTTTTTCACACAAGGGGCAAGAGTATATAGGTATCCACATATAGTAAAAAATAGCCAAATTTTTTGCAAATTATTGACTATAATTATTTTTTGTAGGTATCTCAGGTCCATAACCAAAACCTTTTTCAAGTCCAGAACTCAATCCGAGTCTAAAACCTAAACCACCTCGGGTCTAGAACCTAAATTATTTTTGAATCCAAAACTTAATCTGGGTCCAGAACCTAAATCATTTTCGAGTCCAGAACTTAATCCGGGTCCAGAACCTAAATCACCTTGAGTCCAGAACTAAAATCTTTTTGAAGTCTAGAACTCAATTCAGGTACAAAACCCAAATATTTTTTTTTTCAAAACTCAACCTGGGTCCAAAACCCAAATCACCTCTAGTCTAAAACCCAAATCTTTTTGAGTCTAGAACTCAATCTGGGTCTATAACCCAAATCACCTTGAGTCCATAACCCAAATATTTTTTGAGTCTAGGGGGTCCAAAACCTAAACTACCTTGGGTCCAGAACCCAAATATTTTTCGAGTCCCAAACTCAATTCGGGTCTAGAACCCAAACCGTTCCAAGTCCAGAACCCATTTTTGTAAAAATTAATTCAAAAGTCATGTTTTCACTCTTTGAATAAATTCAAGATCTTTCAAGCAGGGGGCAAATTGTAGACCCTTAATTTTTTCCCTAAGCTAGTCAATCCTAATTAAAAAAGGTCAAGCTAAATTTGGTTCAATTTTAAAAGCTTAAACCTAGTTTATAGCTTTGATTTAGGTCAGTCCAATTTTAAAAGACCTACAATAAGCTAGTTGAATTTTAAATGCTAAAATAGGTCTGATACAAATCCAAGATGAGTCAATACAAGCCCAATATGATTTTAGGCATGCTAAATTTGCCCCTGCCATAGGCCTGGCGAATTGGGGTGCCCAATTCACTGCATGTGTTGGCCGAAGTGAATTAGGGCTCCCAATTCACCGCAGGCCTTAATTGCGGCGAATTGGAAGTCCCAATTCATTACAGGCCTCAGCCGAATTGGGGGTCCCAATTCATCATAAGCCTCGGCCATGGCCCTGGCCATGGTGAATAGGCATGCCCAATTCGTCATAGTTCTGAATTGGTAGCCAACTCACCATAGCCCATGCCACAGGTCTTGAGTTTCAACGTTAATTCTAAACCTTGGGCTTGGTTGCATGCAAATTCAATTTGAATTAGCTTTCAATTTTAATTATAATTCGACTAGCTTTGGAAGTCTTCAGGGATTTAACCTAACATATTTTTTATAAATATAAGATTGAAAACACAGAGATGAGGCATCAATAATCAATAATCAATAAACAATTATCAATAATCAGGCAGCGTACAAAGCAGTTTGCAAGGATTAACAAAAGAAGAACCATCAACACACCAAAGGCAGTAACACTGTCTTTATCTTTGTTAAGCCAAAATCAACTTTGGTGGAACCAACAAACGAAGGTTTGACTAAATTATTTAATTTGTTTGAATTCACAGTAGTTTCATCCTTGAGTTACAATTAGTTTGGATATACAGTACATGCATCCCTTCTATGTAGCTGGATTCTAAGTCATTGTCGTAGGCTCTTGAACTGCTATACTCTAGGGCTGTGAGCCAAAAAGGATCAATGATATGTGATGTAATGCATGTATGCATGAATGCATGGAAAATAAACAAACAAATAAACAGCAAGAGTAAGGATGTTCCTTCCAACCTTATAACATTAACACATGAATGGAGAGTCTCTTTTTCTAGGTATATGGCTAAAAAAATACCAACATAGGCCATCTTGTTTTTGAATAATCTCTTGGATTGTTTAACCAATATTTGTATTTTTCAATTTTAGAATTCAGTCCATGATAATTTCCTCTAATTAAATCTTAATCCATTGGTCCGATAAAAAGATAGCTTTTATGCTATATTTGATTAAAACCAAATTAAAAGGTTTATCATAAATGAATTTCTTATTCTAGAAAATCAATCATTGATTTATGCTTAAAACAAACCCATAATTAACATGTTTTGGTATAAATTAGGCCTACAATTGATTTTTTGTATTGCATAATTGACCTAACTAATTGTAATCCCATTGAAAAATTTGTTTAAAATAGTTTTATTTCCAAGCCCATGAAAAATGGTTTATTGGAAAATAGATTTTGGGCTTTGATTTTGGGCCATGAGATGAAAAAGATTTTTTACCCATCTTGAAAAAAGATTTTATGTCCAAAGACTATCTTGAAAAGTTTTGAAAATATTTTGGTCTTTTGGGTTTTTAAAAATTATTTTGGGATTTTGAAAATTATTTTAGGCTTACAACATAATTAGGTCATATTAGGAAAAGAACAAACCAAATAAACCATAGTTCAAACCAAGATATATCAATAATAGTCAAAGAGCAAGCATTTGGATTACAGCCTAAGGAAAGTAACTAGGCCAACTACATGGGATTTAGTCTTTGGGTTAAAGAGCTTAGGTTCCCATAGCAAATATATAACCAAAGGTACAAGGCTATGAGTGGTTATGCCATTCTCGATCTCCATACCTTGAGTGAAAATATGGTATCTCTTACATAACATAACACGGGTAACACGGGCATCCTAACTCATGCACACAAATGCAATCTAAATAATGCAATGGATAATATCATAATAAAAAAGAATAAAATAATATAAAGACCAATTGAATCAACTTCTCTTATCCCAAGTGGAGTTGCAACTGTGAGAGGGGATTTTCGCCCCCACCCCCATATGGAATGATTCTTGTGACTTCAACACTGTTAGGCTTAGGGCCTTAGAGAACACAGGCCTAAACCTGGAGAAAATGGAGTTGCCACCCGGACGGACCGAGAAAATAAAAAGGGGTGGATGACTCAATTCCTAAGGAATCCCCAACTCCCTAATGGGTTTGGAAAGTTGGATATGTGTGGGGAAGGTGAGAATGACCCAGCACCCCCCACAATGCCCGGTTCATTGGAACCGGCCTCATTTTCAGGTCTAAATATTATAGAATTCTTAATTATTATGACATTATCCATACTACATATAATAATTAAAACGAAAGCATCATTGTATTAAAATCAAAGTAATGTTCAAACAAAATAAATAAATGGACACCCATCCGAGGATAGAAACATGTCCTTACATCGTCCAATGTTTAAAACTAAATAGGACACCCATCAAAAGATGGAAACATGTCCTTTACATTAATCCCAAAATATGAAAATAATTTAAATTACATGAAGCTTAACTAATGAGGTACCCACAAAGTGGAAACATACCTCTTACATTATTAATACCAAGATAAACAAATAATAATAATAATAAAGAAAACATCCATCCAACATAAATTAAACAAATCAAATATCGAAATCAAATAAATCAATCATCAAAACATAAAATAAACTACATAATCAAATCTAAGACTAAATAAAGCAATAAATATATAAGTTTAGGGTTTACATCTTAAATTAGGGTTTTAGAACTTTAATAACTAAATTAAGATTTTAAATAAAGGAAGTTAATCACAAAGACTTATAATGCACAAATAAATATTGACCCCTTCGACAAGCCCATACGGCGGTCTCGCTAGCTGGTTAGCGGGCGAGGGTCAAGAGGGTAGTGCCTCTTGCGGGGTCGGGGGTAGCATCCCAAAAAGTTTTGAAATTTGGTTTTTAGGGTTTTAAATTTTAGTGTTGAAAATTGATTTAGGGTTTTTTTTATTGGAAACTGATTATTGAACTTTTCAGGGTTTTTTAAAAAAATATTTTATCTACTATGACGGTTGGAAATTATTTTAAACAAGTTGTTTAGAAAATTAATTAAACGGCTGAGTGTAGTTTAATGGATAGTAAGCGTAGAAATAATTAACCTTGGTACAAATCATATTTCATTGGATCACGTTTGAAGTAAGGCTACTGGACATTTTCTTATCCATGAAATAATGAAACACGACAATGAATACTGAATATTTTAATCAAAGAAATAATCAAAGAAAATAATGAAACAAAAACAAAAATAAAAAATGAAATAAAATAATTGAATTACTGTAACCTTAAAAATAATTAGATGAAAGATTGCAAACCTCCACTGTAGGTTTCACCAAAATTTTATGTAGATCAAACTTTGTAAAATCTTGGTTGAAACAAGGTTGAAGACAACTATGTTCTGCCTTCTGGTTAGTGGTTTCAAGCTTCTATTCTTTTGTTTACTCAAGTTGTTGTATTATGCTCATTTAATTCTTTGATGATTACTAAGGATTGCTAATAACGATTGTTACTCTCTGTTTTGTTGCCGTTCCTCCGCTGCTATTTAAAACCTATATTTATAAGTGATGATTAGGTTAAAATCTGTAAACCTGTATCAATTTCCTACTTAGCCACGATTTTCATCTGAGGTATATCTAATTATCTGAGACAAATCGATTTAAAATCATTCAAATTCATGATAAAATGTGACCATATCAAACTAAGTTCAAAGACAAAACAAGGCCATGTCGAACTAGGGAAGGCCCAAAACGATATGGACCTTCCCATATCTATTTTATGGCTTCCTAAATTGATATAAGAGTCCCATATCGATTTAGGAAGGTCCCAATTCGATATGGGAGCTTCCCATATCAATTTAGGGCTTCCCAAATCGATATGGGAGTCCCATATCTAATTGGACCTGACCAAATTTCCAAAATATGTCTATTAAGGTTTCAAAGATTCAACCATCATATTTTAGGCCTTAAAAATTGATCCAATCAAATTTAAAAGCTTAAAATATGTTTAAGCTATTAAGAATGGACCGATAAATACTTAGGCCATTTTTAATTAAGATCGAACTAGCTTAGATCCAAAATCAAGGTTCTACACAAACCCTAATTTGTAAAATATTTCCTAATATCCAATATCCTTAACCCCTTAAACCCAAAACACCAAACTCTAGCACCAATTCATCAATCTCTTAAACCCATAGCTCTAGAAACCTTAGTTCCCTAAACCCTAATATCTAAAATTCAAACCTTAATTCCCAACCAGTAAAACCAATTCCCAAATCTTAAAATCCTAAGCCCTAACTTCCAAATTTAATCCCAAAATACCAAAAACCCTAATCCAGTAAACCTAGCACCCTAATTCCAATGGCCTAATTCTCAAACCTTAATTCTAATTAGAATTAAATGGCTGAGTGTAGTTTAATGGACAATAAGCGTAGAAACAATTAACATTGGTACAAATAAATTGTATAAATTTAATTAGTTTAAAAGTAATTTGTTTAAAAGTAATTTGTATAAACTAATTAAATTTAATTAGTTTAAAAGTAGTTAATTAATAAATTTTAATTAAAAGAAAATAAATGTTATAAATTTAATTAGTTTAAAAGTAATTTGTTTTACAATGTTTATGAAGTTAATTGAATTTAGAAATAGTTATTTTAATTAATTGATTAATTATTTGTAATTAAGAGAAGATTTATAATGTGTAAAATAAAATAAAATAAAAATGAATAAATAATGAAATAAATGGGTAATAACTAGGGGTGAACACGGTTCTGAGCAATTTGGAGATTTGAAAATCTCCAGCTCCAAATCAAAATTTGGATATTGTAAAAATTGTATCTCTGGAACTGAACTATTACAAATAAATCACCGAACTGAATTGCTCTGATTTTTTGAAGCAATTCAGTTCAGAGATTTGGTTCTTTTGGTTCGAATTCAGTTCTACTTGGATGAGGAGATTTAAAGATTTATCTCCATTTTTTAAAATTTTAAATTGTAAAATATTTTTTTAAAACTATTTTAATAATGAAAACATTCAACTAACTTTTATAATCCAAAATGAACTCAAATTTTAGATAATAATAATAATAATTATAATTTAACAACAACACCACTTACATTGGGTTTCAAATATCACATTAGTCTTTGGCACAATATTTTCTAAAATTTATGATGCTTGAGTAATACATGTCTTGTTGAGAAAGAACATCAGAGCTAGTCGGAATCAAAGCCGGAAGTTCTTAGTTTGCATGCTCTTTGTCCAAAATGTATGCCTCCATATGGTGGTCATTGGCAGCATTATAGGTAGGTGTACTCACAGTTCGGTTAACCGAACCTCTAGCTAAAGTCTGACGAGAAGGAATTATAAATCGTGATTGTATTACACAATAAAAGTCATGAAATCCTAGATGTTCGACATGCCTAAATAGTAACTCATCCATTATGATCATCCTAGCACTGTATTTCTTACATTCTTCTTGACTAGACTTCCAAGAAGTAAGTAAAAAAGCAGTATCCTCATCTACTACACCTTATTGGGGCTTAAAAGCTAAGGTGCTTTGACTACTATCTAAATTATGTGGATATTTCTTACACCTACATAAATAATTGCTTAAATTAATTAATGCCTCTAGTAGAGAAATATGCAAGAGATTTATTACAATATTTACATTTAGCATTTTTGTCTTGAGGATTTTCATCATTATTTTACTTAAAATGCTCCCAAACCCATAACCTCTTTCTTTTACTACTCACCTTGGGTGGATTTGTAGCATTTTCAGAAACAGTTGCATTCATCAAACTGTCATTATTTTTTTGACGGGCAGCACTTGCATTATCTGCTGTAGTTTTCATATTATCTTCGATACTTAACAACTATTCAAGTTAACAAAAGGTAATTATTTCAAAGTATTGACTTTATAAAAGCATCACATAACCTATAATTTATAGACATAATTAATTGATTTATTTTATGAATTACTAATTAATTATTATAATGCATATACTCTATTAATTTTGATAAAATGTTATGTTAATATTTTTATTCTAAATTATATATATTCACTATCTATTTATTTTCATTATTTATTTATTTTAATTCATATTTTCTTTTAAACTAATTTAACTAAATATTATTCTTTTAAACTAATTACTTATTTAAAATTTATTTAATTAGTACAGTTAAACAAAATAAAATACAAAATGATATTAATTAAAATATTATAAATTTTATTTAGTTAGTACAATTAAATTTATTTAACTAACAATTAGTACACTAACAAAATAAAATTTATTTAATAAGTAGCTGACTTACTATCATTTATTATACATTATAATTATTATTTATCATTTATATTTAATTTATTATAATTTTTTGCCACAATAGTATCGCCATCTTCGAATTTCGGCCAAATACAAAAGTGATCTAAAATTTGCAAAAGATATAAAAAAATGAAGCTTAAGAAGAGAGTTCTAAAAATACCAATTTCATTGAAAAAAGAAAGTAAAAAAAGCCAAAAATTGACAAGAAAGATCATTGTAGCGATATACCTCCGACTGATTTTGGACGAAGAGTAAAGGAGATTCTGGCATCGGACAACGATGATTTTGGTAGCATTGGACTCGTCGGATGATGGGCTTTCCAATGTGTGAGCGGGGATTTTTGCCCCCACTTCCGGTGGAATGGTTCTTGCGACTTCAGCACTGTTTAGGCTCGAGGCCTTAGAGAACACAGTCCTAAGTCCGGAGAAAATGGAGTTGCCACCCGAACGGGCAAGGAAAAAAGAAATAGGTGGATGACTCGATTCCTAAGGAATCCCCAACCCCCTAATTGGTTCGGAAAGATGGGTATGTGTGGGGAAGGTGAGAAATGACCCAACATCCCCATAACGCCCTGTTCATTGGATCCGGCCTCTTTTACAGGTCTTAATATTATAAAATTCTTATTTTCAATGTCCAAACAGAGCAAATAAATGGACACCCATCCAAGGATGGAAACATGTCCTTACATCTCATGCCTAAATAGGACACCCACCGAAAGGTAGAAATATGTCCTTTACATTGGTTCTAAAATAGAAAAGCAATTTAAATTACATGATATTTAACTAATGAGGTACCCACCAAGTGGAAACATACCTCTTACAACATTTGGAAACCTAAATAAATTGATAAAGTAAATAACTATTCAAAATAAATGAATCATTCATCAAAGGTATTAAATATCAATAGAAAGTAAACATCCATCCATGATAAATAAAATAAACCAAGCATTGAACTTAAATAAATTAAGGCATATAAAATAAATCAAAGCATATCAAATATAGAATTGAATAAAGCAAATAAAATTCTAAATTATAGCTACTGTGAGTTTTTAAAGGAATTAAAATAGATCAAGGTTTTATATTTTAAAAGGTCGATAAAGCTTTTTGATTAACTAAATTAATATTTGGATGGTGAAATCATGAAACTAGGGTTTGGGCTCTTCAAAATACTTTTGATTTGTGGTTTACGGTTACTCATCAAATTATGGTTTCAAGCTTACTGTGTAAAATTAAATATTTGTGTTTATATGGTTTTTTAAAGTTTTAAAGGATAAGGGATTAGAAAAAATTAAGGTTTAAGGTTTTAAGGAGGTTAGGGTTCCCTATTTTAGGTTTTGGAGTTGAATTAGGGTTTTAGAATTTTTGATTTTAGGGTTTCGGGTAATGAATTTTATTGTAGGATTTGGAAAAAAAACAATTGATAATTTTATGAAGCTTTATAAAAGTAAACAAACGATTTAAAGTTTATAAAGCAAAAAAGACATTTTTGGAGCTTTTGGAAATAAACAGAACTCAATTTTGGCTTTTGAAAACTTGGAAGGCAAATTAAGGTTTGGGGGTTTTGAAGAAATAAAACTAACAACTTTAAACTTTTTGGAAAACAAAGCAACGAATTAAGGTTTTGAAACTTTAGAAAAAGTGAATTGAGGTTATTAAGTTCTTGAATTAAAAGACACAATTTGATAATTTAAGCTACTGTGAAAAGATAAAAAGAAATTAAGAATTCAAACCTTATTTTGTAAGTTTCACCAAAAATTGTTTCTTGGATGAATAAGGTCATAGACAAGCTTTTTGCCTTTGAATTGCTTGAATTGTTTTTCGGGTCTCTCAAAAAATCAGCTTGGTTCCACTGCTTTCCTACTCAGTTGCAGTTTCAAACTCTCCTAAGTTTCTTTCCAATTTTCTTCCTTTTTTTCCTCCTACGATTTTTTGTGTTGTTTAGTCCTTATTTATAGAAGAATTCTATGGGTAATTCTAATTATTCATGGCATACAATATTGAATAAGAAAAGAAAATCAAAACCTAATTGTATTAGGTTTTGGAAAATTTGCGTCGAAAAATTTTGCTAGCGAAAAAAATTTGCTGTGGAACAATTATGCTGGCAAAAAAATTGCCGCAGAAAAAATTGCGCTGGCGAAATGCCTACGGGCCCGCGCTGACTTTCGGCGACGATTTTTTCGTTGCCGATTTTTCTGTCACCGATTTTTTTTGTTATTTTTTTTATTATTTTTGAATTTTTGTTCATTTACCATTTTTTACTAAAATAAATATTAAAATTAATCAAGATACCATAAAAATTATTTTGGAGTAACTAAAATATATTGGACAACACAAAAATTATTTTGGACTAAATAAAATATATTGGACCGGACTGGGTAAAAAATTAAGGGTCTACACAATGGTGCCGGAGGTGCCAATAAATGATGGTCAAATGGTTGTAGATCGGGAAAAAACTCAAAACTTCCACTGTCACTTTCTCCCTCCCAACTCTCTCCCTCCCACTTCCTTTAACTTTTCTCTCTGTCTGCTTTTCTCTCTGTCTTTAATAATATCTAGATGTAAATTTTTTTTTACTTTTATAAACCTTAATATTTGTAGTGTTTATATATATATATAGTATATATATAATACTATATATAAAATATAATGTAGTATATAACATATATGTATATATACTATAACGTAATATATGTTTATATTATTACATAATATAATATGAAAAATAATTCTAATAAATCTTAAAAAAAATTAGTGGTTGATCGTACTTTTTTACTTATATCTAAATTAATATTTGTATTATTTATATTATTCTAAAATTCATCATTTTATTTATCTCTACCATCACTAGTACCATTAGTTATTATTAATGCACAAACTCATCATTTTTATTAAAACCTAATAATATTATAAAGTTTTTTCAAAAAACATATCACTATAAAGAGTTACTTTGTAACATCCCAACCAGACCCTGAGCTTCAAGGGGAGCTCAGCATCACCCAACCTAGGTTATCAACCCAACTTCAAGGGCATGCTACAGTACTAGACGGCCCTCATGGGCCCTCAGCAGGATTTGTTTAATTGGCTTAAATAGTGTACAAACCATTCAAGTCGCCTCCCCAGATCGAACACCTGACCTCCCACTTAAGAGAGCCAGCGAGCACAATCCAGTACCATTTCTTCCACTAAGCAAGTGTAACACCCTTGTACCCCATATACGTATACCACATACACCCGCATATGTAATATACGTATACTAGATATAAGAATGCCACAATCCATTTTAAACAAACCAATCTTTAATTTTTAATTCAAATCATTATAAGTCAATCTGAATAAACTTAAAACATTTAACTTATATTATAGAAAGTAATAGATAAAACATCCCTTGTTAAAATACATACATACATATATATATATATATCTTCATTACCCAAAAGTTTATCCAAATCATTTTGTTTAATAAGCAGCTGAATATACATATGTTTACATAAAAATCAATAATTACAAAAATATAGAATTTATACATGCTGGCAGTTCGTCTCTGATCTTGATGTCCAAACCAACACTGCTCTCACAGTCTCAAGCCTAGACTCGATTCGTTCTAGCTGAACTCTCTGGCTCAACCGGATCTACCCTGTCACCTACGCGATGAACCACAATTGCGCTAAGCCAGAAGCTTAGTGGTACAAACCTTGATAAAAATATAGATCAATGCGATGCTAATGCACAACACATATGAATATAACAACTCATTACATTATATCTTATTATATTAATCATTTGCATCACATTTCATAATTCACATTAAAGCAAAGACAAGCATGGGCCCAAAGAAAACTAATATGCCATTCAAATTCCTGAGTTACTGTTTTGGTCTAATAATCACATTTATCTAGCCTGAAGGCAAATCATAATCACAATGAGGATTACCTCATATGTAACATCCCAACTAGGCTTCAAGGACTAGGCCCAACCCAGTTTAAAGGGTCTGCTACATCATGTAACACCCAACTAGGCTTTAAGGACCAAGTCCAACCCAGCTTCAAGGGATTGTCGCTTTTTAGGCATGCCACCAATAACAAAACTTTAAAAATTGAATAACATATAACATACTAGGCACACAATTCTTTTATAATTTTATTATCAAATCCTTTTTTATTTTCTCATGATCATTATAAGCATAATGCCTCAAATATCCCATTTATATCAATATAGCCATCACTAATGGCTTCACACACTATCATTAGTGTATACATAACAAATTGCATTATCCATATATTTTGAATCATCATTATATATTTCACATAGTTCACATTATGCAAATCATAGCACCATTCTCATATACCAACAATATAGTAGGTAACTTAACACATTTTCCAACCAAATGTGTTAAGTTCCAAAGTCATGTAAATGTATGAAATCATTTAATGTTTGTACTTACCTCTAAGAGTAACAAACACCAATCTATCAACCTCCTCTTCTAAGATATCCTTCAATCCTTGGGTTGGGTAACTCAATTCTCTTCAAAACCTAATCCAAATGTGATTATACATACTCACTTAGTGATACATATAAGAAAATAAGGAAAAGTACTATCTAGGGCAAACTCTACACATGACACGCTCAACCACACGGGCGTGTCCCTGACCGTGCCCTAAACCCACAACACAGAAGCTTTGAAATGCTTAGTGACATGGGTGTGTCACTACATGTGTCAATTCTCCTCCAACACAGAAGCTATGACACGCTCAGTGACATGGGCATGTCACTGGACGTGTCAATCCTCCAACAACACAGTAGCTATGCCACGCTCAGTGACATAAACAAGTCACTAGACGTGTCAATACTACTACTACACAGAAGCTGTGACATGCTCAGTGATATGGGCGTGTCACTGATCGTGTCACCCACACTGAAAATAGAACCATCGACACACCCAAAGACATGGCTATGCTACTGGGCGTGTCAGGCCAAAAACCTGATATCAACACCAAAAATGCCACATCCAACAAACATCTTTCTTATACCCTTTTCCACTCCAAACAAACTCAACCAAAACCATCAAAATACCACAATAAACTAGCTTAAACATCAAAATAACTCAATTACAAGCATCAAAACACAATCACAACCATATTTCACAACTCAAAACTTACAAAATCCACAACTCTTATTTTCTTCACCAACTTAACCCTTTTCTTCAATCCAACCCCAAAATCAAAGTTAACTAAACAAAACAACCTCAAATACACTAAAATCAACCATACACATAACTACACCAACCATCCAGCAAACTCAAAAACATAAACTCAAAGGAAATCAAAGAAACAAGTTGGAAACTTACCAAAAATGAAGAAAAATCCTTAAAACTCCAACTTGATCTCTTTAAATCCTTCAATTGCTTGAGTTAGGAAGAAAAAAACCTCTTTTCCCCTTGACAATGGTGATGGCTGGCCCTCTTGGAGAAGAAAGAAGAAGATGATGAAAAGTCAATTCTCCACTAAACTCACAAACCTCTTAAACTACACAAAAACCCTCTTTTAATCTCCCCCAAGAAATTAAATTATTATAATATTATAAATATCAAATATCATCTTCCACTAACATTTAATTTCTATTTAAAATAATTAAATATATCATTTGACTAACTCAACTTGTTGACTTTATATGTTGTATATATCTTCATATATACAACATATACACACTTCCCTTTCTCCTTTCTTTCCACTTAATCATATAAATACACTAATCATTTAATTCAATTTCAACAATTAGCATTTCCAAAATTTTAGGGTATTATTTAGGATATTACATACTTGATAGTAATAATTCATATAATAATGTTGAATATCAATTTCATTTAAAATATTTAATTAATAATTTATTGATATTTAAAATCTTTTAAATACAATTTATATTTTATTAATTTAATAATATTGTAAAACATATAAATCAATATTACTTAGGGGAAAAATTAAAAATTATATATAATAATTAATTATATTTTTATTTTTTATTTTTTAGTTAAATTAGAAAATTTCTTTAATTTAATTATATACAATATTAAATGTTCAACATAAATCAATATAATAAAATATTATTTTATATTATTTTTATTAATCAATTGAATATTATTTCGGATATTAGATTTGATCCGATTCGGTCAGGCTCAATTTGGTTCTCGGTCTGGATATAACCTAATCTCTAGAATCACTCTATATTATAAAAATTGGTATAATTTGGTTGGAATAAAGTCAAAAGTCAACAAAGTTTTTCAATTCTTAATATTTTTGGTTTGGTTATTCGGATCAGTTCAGATATCACCAGGACCCGTGTTCATGTTAGAAAATCGAGAAGAATCTACAACCCTTGCCGCAGCGGAAAACAAAAAAATTTCTTTCGATTTACTCACAGGATCCATGTGATCCATTCAGTTCGATAAAAGAGATTCAAAACTAACCTTTTTGCGTAGCTTCAAAACGATTAACAGATGCTGCCTTCTGAAGACGAACACCCTCTAACGAAGTCCACACAAACGTACGCCATTCTGAGTGCTAGCTCACCAACGGCAGTGGCTGAACTTCTTTTGCAAAAACGAAACTAGGGTTTTCGGTTTTTCCTCTTCTTCCATTTTCTTTCAAAATGAAAAATGATAAAATAATATCATCAAGGCCTCTAGTCCTTTTAAAACCGTTTTAAAAGACTTTTTTTTTATAAAACCCTAACTGTCCATATCCTATATGGACCCACGTCTTTAATTATTATTATCTAATAATAATTATTATAATATTATTATTATTAATATCTAATAATAATAATAATACCAACAACAATAATAAAAATTTAATTATTATTATTTTAAGTACAGCCTACGTTCTATGTGTGCGACCCGATAGGCTCATATTAATTGGTAGTGTATTTCAATCTCTATTGAAATGCACAAATCATAATTGGCCTCTAGCAAGACATTATGACTACCCAATTAATCATGAGAATCATTATAAATGAAAACCTGAAATGGTACATGCATTAATCCCTTTGTCACACGATATCTAATTTGAACATAAGTCATAGTAAATGTCATACTTATATTGTCCAAACTTATGATTACTCGATCTCCAAGTTAACTAATAAACAAATAAGATTGATCTTATATCAACTTATTTGAGCACGGCCATGCATTTCTCAGTTACACTTATCGAGGGGCCCAGAAGATATCTCTCTCATAGAGAGGGACAAATTCCATCTTGATTGTTCATTTTCCTCTACATAATTTATATCATGTTCAAGCATAACCTTTATAATTATCTAGTTACAGATAACGTTTGATCATGTCAAAACATAATATTCCTTATGTTGGAAACTATGACAATCTCAAGTCAAAGGATTAATGAAAACTATTATGAGATACACTTATGACATTTAAACCATGAAGTGATATCTATGTGGGTCTATCCAATACACTGTTCTCTAACATGTATCCATAATATTGATTTGTATCTTCATACCTATAATCATCTTATGATTATCAAATCAATATTATACTAGTTATATTTATTATTATCTCCATAACAATAATAAACCAGGGATATAATCATTATTATATATAACATGCAAACATAACAATGATAATAAAAACTTCTTTATTAATAACAAAATGAATAACATTAAGGTCCAAATCAATGGCCTAGGGCATATACACTAACAGTTCAACCCTAGTAATAAGTATATATATATATATTAAATTTAAAATAAAAATATTAACGAAAAATGTGATTGAAATAAATTGAATATTTGAATTATATTTTTTTAGTAATTTGTAAAATAAATTAATTATATATATATGTGTGTGTGTGTATGAAATTTGTAAATTGTTATTTAAAAAAAGATCATAATTAGAAATTATACAATGTGAATAATATTATTGTGGTTAATATCATTTGATTTTAAATGTAGTATAAATTATTATTATAACTATAGTGATTAAAATATTATAAATGATTATTTGTTTTGAAATTAACATAAAGTATTAATAAAGTTAAAGAAAATAAATTATATATTATTTAATTTAATTATGATTATTTAAAAATTTTTCTTTTTAAAAGATTATGTATATTAAGTTATGATTTGTTCAAAATATAAAGTAATTACTTTAGAAACTAAATAAATAATATTAAGGTTATTTTAATAAATTCATTTTGTTTAATGTGATTAATATTATAAATTATTATTTATGGAAATAAAGAAAACAATAAATATACATATATTAATTATTTACATAGGATGACATTTATCAAATATACTTTCTTAAAATTACTCAAAATTAATTTAAGATATATTCTAAAAATTTAAATATTTATTCAAGAGCAATATTAAAGTGTTAAAATAAGTTATAAGAGCATTATGAATAATTAAAGCAAGAATTATAAATGATAAGTTAAGAAAAAACCTAATAATGCAATACCTATGTAAATGTGAATGTAGATTAAGAATTGCCATATAACCGATTTGGTATTATTATTGGCCAAGAGAAATCAAAATTTCAAGTTTAAGGTGAGTTATAGTATCAATTCCTTCTCTTACTTCTCCAAAATTTTTTACTAAATGTGAATCATTGATAATTCTATTGTTTGTGTTCTTATATTTGACTATTGTGAAAAATAATGTGATCTCAAGGCATTTGTGATCCTACCAAGTCAATTGTTTAGCCAATATGATAGAATATCAACTTGATGGGAGTTATACTATCAGGCTATGTGCAATAGAGACTTGTGATTAAAAGGGTAGAAGCTATTGCCCTTATTTGTGTGTGTGATGTGTGATAGCATTGGAATGTTGTTGCGCTCGATTAATTACTACTAAAAAGCAACACTCGCAAGTATACGAGATTATTGTAGCAACGGTGATCGCCCCAAGATTATTTCATAAGGAAGAAAATATTTTGCAATAGTTTGATTAACAAGTAAATTTAAAAAAAACAATAGTGTGATGTTTGAAATAATGGTGAAAAGCAATTAAAATTAAAAGTAATGCACGTAATGGTCATGCAAGATTAATTCAATTCTAGGAATGGTGCCTAGGGTTGTAGACTAATTTAATCAAAGCTTAATTCTCAAATTATCCATCACTATAACCTTGTATTTTAATTTGTTTCTTGAGTTTAATTAGTAATTACCAATTCATTAGTTTTCACATTCATGAATTAGTACACTAACAAATTGTTTTGAAATTGCAAATTAATAAAACCCTAGAACTTATATTTCTAATTCAATCTTAGGGTGGTTAATTACATAGTTTTGATATCGAATTTCACCTCTCGATCCATCGTTCAATATTACGTGATCAATAGGTGACCAATCTATCAATATAACTTTAAGTCCAATGCAATCAACCAATAACAAGGTATATTAATGAAATTATTAAATCAAGTCATTTAATCAAATCTATTATAACCCAAGGCATCAGTAAATTAGATCATCATCAATTTAAAATAAGTATTCATCTCAATAGCCAATTGTCCATTGAAATATTAATGTTCTTAATAAACAACAACAATCAAGAAATGAATTAAAAGAGAGAATATGAAAAATCCCTTTTGAAGATGCTAAGAGTTGAACTACTTGTCTTCCTCCTAGCTTCTACTATGATGTGGTGAAGAACTTCCAAGCCCTCTTCAATCAATGGCTCTCTTCTTGAAAGGTGGAGTGGTAATTCTCTCAAGCTTACACTCCTCAATCAAGTCTTCTTCAAACCCTAACCTTCTTGAAAGCTTGTTCACTCACTTTAATCCCAAGAATTGTCTTTACTCTTGTCTATGGAAGAAATGGAAGATGAATGGAAATGAAGATGAAGAGAGAATGATGTCTTCTCTCCTAAAACAAGAACCAAACTAAGAACTAGATTTCAATCAATTCCCAATATGTATGTATGTTCCATCTCCCTCCAATTCAAATTCTTTTCAATTTTTTAAGACACCAAGCATGTCTTGTCAACTCACACACTACTCTTTGTCTCTCCCTTTTTCTTCATTTAATATTTCTTCCCATAAATCTATCCACCATTCACTAATTTTTAATATTTCTTTTCAAAAGGTTGAGTCTTTTGTCCCCCATTTTTCCCTCACTCCATGCAAAATAATTCAAAGGAATCATAGGAGACACGACCAAGTCATGAGTGACTTGGCCGTGTCACTCATCCTTCTTGTGACATGGCCAAACCATGTGGCCATGCCCATGGCTGCTCTTCAAGAAAGGAGTGACATGGCTAGTGGCTTGGCCATGTCACTTGCATGTGTCCACTTCTATCACTTTCTTCCTCTTTTTCTTTGTTTTGTTCAATTGGTGAGACACAACCAATGTCTTAGCCATATCTCTTGCTTGTGTTATCTACTGCCCAATTCTCCTCGATGGACACAGCCAAGCCAAGTTGTCCTGGCCGTGTCTTGCTTGTTCCTTGTCTTTCTTGCCCTTGATGAGGGACACGGCTAAGCCATTATGTGTCTTGGCCGTGTGACATGCTTTTCTCCAAACTTCATCCATCAAATTGAATTGAATATCCATTGTTTTGCACTTGACCCTGAAGAAAACACTTTAAACAATCTTTAAACACAAATTAAAAGAAAAATTAACTTAAAACCAATAAAATTACCCTAAAATATATACATAATTAATCAAAACATTTACCCCACACTTAATTCTTTGCTTGTCCCCAAGCAAAGTTAAAATCAAAACAAACTAAACAAGAAAAATTTAGTCAAGTTCAAGAGTTATAAGGATGTATCAAGACTTCCATTTTCTTAAATCCGCAATCATTATGAAATCGAACAAAATTAATACTCGTGTAATTAGTGGCTTTCCATGCATACCAATGTTGTCACTCCCTTACCAACTCTTTAAAAGTGTTTAATCATGGTATTTTTCACACTCCTAACATTCAATGAATGATTATCACCAAAGGCTTGCTTATCGATCAAATTTCCACCGCTAAATTTCAATCAACCATCAATTATAAGGTCTTTCATTTGGTTATAATGGGGCTAAAGTAAAGGTATGACATTTGGGAGAGTAAGTTTATCCATCAAGTTCAAGAGCACTTCAAGAATGAAGAAAATAACGTATTAATACCAAACAATCCCAAGATACCTTCCACTCACTTAGTGCTAGGTATCTAAGCACTTTTAAGGGACTCCACTTGTTTTATTTGCAAGGATAATTCCCAAACTTAATCCAACCCTAAAGAAAAGAATAAAAACTTATATTATTCTTATTTTTCTCCTTTTTTATATTTATTTTATTTTATTTTATTTTTGAAATAAGGCTTTGTTGTGCTTTGGTAAACACTACTAAAGCTACACTCGTAAGTATATGAGGCTGCTGTAGTATTTCGGAGAACACCTCAAGGTCGTTTCACAAAGAAGCTAAATAAGCTAATTATTTATCAAATCGTAATAAACAAATTATCAATTAATAGTCTTTGATTTATAAAATTAAATTGCTGAACAACTAATGAAAACAGAAAGGAGTTGAATTTATAACAATGAAAGAAACTGAACAGATAAATTGATTCACTCAATAGAAAAGCCTAGGGTTTGCACTTCTCTACTAATTTATATGTATAAACGGCTATTCCTCTCAACTGATTTAATTTCAAAGATCAGATTTCAAGCAACTTAATTAATTAAATCAAGGAAATAAGCTCTCGCATTCAAACCTCTTTCAATTAATCTTATTACAATCAAAATGATCTTTTCCTTAGGTTTATATTTCTAATTCACCTAAGTCCCTAATTGAATTATTCCAATATTAGACTTCATTTCTCAATCCTTCATCTAAATACCTAAAATACATAATTGGTGGCCAATCAATTATATATTAACATCAATCCATTCATTTAAGGATAAAAGAAATAAATCATTTAAGAGCAATAACCATTTCATACAATTATAGTAGATCCATACAAACCCTAGACTAGATCAAAATTAGTTCATAATGATGCTATCGAACAAATTCATCTCATTAAAATTCAAAGAAATTAATTTAGACATTAGAGAATTCATAAATACAATTTCAATGAAACTTAAGAGATAGAGTTTAAGAACAAAACCCAATTACAATTTTCCTTTGGCTTATGAAGAATCTCTTGCTCAGATTTTTGCTAAAAGAATAATGTAATGGCTAAAACTAATTTGATCTAGAGTGTTTGAATGAAAGTGAAATCAATCTTCAAGAGAAAAGTAGAAAATGGCTGATGTGTAGAATGGCTGAAGAAGTAGTCTAGGACGGCTGGAAGTGTGTATTCCCCCTTTCTCTCGCCCTAATCTTCTTATTTATACAGATCCCTCACTAAAAATTTGCGCTTTCTTTCTTTCTTTTGTCCCATGGAGTGACACGGCCAAGCTTGTGGCCGTGTCATGTGACACGGTCAAGGGCTTGGCCGTGTCACCTGGGTGTGTCAGCTTCTGTTTCTTTCCTTGCTCTTCTTTGTTCTTTGGAGATGAGAGTGACACGGCCAGCGGCTTGGCCAGTGTCACCTACTGTTTCTTTTCTTTCTTTGCTTGGTCCTTCTTGGCTTAATATGGGACACGACCAAGCTTGTGGCCATGTCATGTGACACGGCCTGTGGCTTGGCCGTGTCACCTGCCAATGTCAGCTTCTACCAAATTTTCCTTTCTTTCTTGGTTTCTTTGGTTTTGCCCTTTAGGTGAGACACGGCCAGTGGCTTGGCCGTGTCTCCTGCTCGTGTCATGTTCTGCCAAGATTTCCTTTGAGGTGACACGGCCAAGCTTGATTTGGCTTGGCCATGTCTTGCTTGCTTCATGCTCTTCTTTCTTTGTTTTGATCTTCCAAGGGAGTTTTTGCACTTTAACCTAAAACAAACACTTAAAACAAACTTTAAACAAGAATCAAATGAAACATTAACTAAAAACACATAAACATCACACTAAAAACTAGTACAAAAATGATATAAACACTAGGATAAATTAAAAACTACCAAATTGCTGAAATCATTAAATAAACATATTAAAACTACCAAAATTCATGAAGAAAACAATAATTATCATAATAAATAAATAACAATTTTATGACAAAAACTAATAAAACAACTACCCCACACTTAAAACTTTGCTTGTCCTCAAGCAAATTTACATAGCATAAATTAAAAACTCAATTAACCTTAACTATAATTCAAGTATATAATATTAAATCCTTTAAGACTCAGTAATAAATAAATGCAATTTACTTCGATCAAGATTTTCTTAATTCATTCATTAATTCAGACATAACAAATCTCATCTATCATCTAAGTGTTTCACTCAATTTCAAAGGTTAATTCACTCAAACCACTCATGACTGCATACTGCCATAAACTTGCTTAATTGTCCAATCTCTCTCACTGATTTTTCTCAAGAAATAATCCGAAGGTCTTTTCGTTTGGATGTAATGGGGCTAAGGTGAAGGTGTGAGAAAAGACATTTAAGTTGGAACATCAAGAAATAGAGTATCTAAATTAGACAATAATCTTGTGTAGAAACTCGTAACTCCCTCAAATGGCATATTCACCAACCCTTGATAGTCTCACATACTTGCATACTTAAAGAAAAGTAAATGAGTTGAAATTCCTCTTTGATGACTAATGCTAGAAAATATATGAATTATATATATATAAATATCTTCTCTTTTTTATTTTTATTTATTATTTTATATATATATATATATACAAAATATAAAATTGCATTGAACATCTAGCTCAAATGTAGAGGAAAAGAATAATTGACTCTTACTCAAATACAATCTACAAAGTATGCATTTCAGCCCCAAATCTTACTAAAGCAATACTATTTTTTTATTTTAATTTTTTTTATTGCTTACCCGACACTTATCAATTAAACCACTCCTATTGTCATATCATAAGAAACTCCATTCCTTAATGAAGGTATGATAATAATAGGAAAATGTTGAGTTGTGAATTGTGTTGATCAATCAAGAAAAGGTTAAAGGCTCAACTTGGGTCACTAAGAAATTCATAATTAAGGGAGGTCTTTTTAAGCTAAAGGGAGTAATCCTAATTTGCCTTCATCATTTTAAAACTTGAGATGAAATTATAATGTGAGTTCAATTAGTATGCAAAAGCAAGCTCTAGAGATGCAAAATCATGAAGGTGCACACTTAAGAAAAGAAAATCGATTGACAATAATATTCAATCTATGAGACTCAAAACTCACAAAGGGTGGGTTCTCAAAGATTTATATGTCATGAATTGCAGAATGTGAAAATTAATCCTGAATGAATTCAAATGCTAATCTCTATGCTGATACTAAAGGCTCAAATGTAATGCTAGAATTATAGAAAAGTCAATAAGTTTCCAACAATTATGCCATGAAAAATGAACAATAACTCATAAAGAAAACAAAACCAAAATTAAAGAAACGCTTAAAAATTACCCCACACTTTTGAGTTACATTGTCCTCAATGTAAACAAAAGAAAAGATAGAAAGAACCTCATTTGTGTCACACATAGCGAAGCTTTTGTACAATTAATCAACATGAAAGAAAATAACTAAAGCAAATACCGCGACTTCAGCATAAACATGCAATCAAGGGAAGTTGTAACTGGATGGCTCTCCTTTCCTCAATTAAACTCAATGCTTCTGGCCTGTTCTCTGCAAGAATAAAAACACTTCCAATTTCCAAACCATTAAGCCTTAAAGAAAAATAGAAAGGAAAATAAATAAATAAACTGAATATACTAAACTAAAATGGTAAAAACAATAACAATGGGTTGCCTCCCATCGAGCGCTTCTTTAACGTCGTCTTAGCTGGACGTTACTGCAAGAATTAAAGATCGTAGATAAAAGTACTTTCGACACTCCTTACTTCTTGGCACCCCTCATTATATGGTTTAACTCTCTGTCCATTTACTTTGAAAGTTTCATTCGTTCGAGAGTTAAGTAATTTTATAGCACCGAAAGGATATACCTGAGTTATCTCGAAAGGACCGCTCCATCGAGACTTGAGTTTTCCTGAAAATAATCGGAGCCAAGAATTGAAAAGGAAGACCTTCATACCTGGGCTCAATGTCTTTCGTACTAAAATTCGGTCATGAAGTGCTTTAGTACAGTCCTTATAAATCCTCGAACTCTCATATGCCTCGTTCCTTAGTTCATCTAACTCCAAAATTTGCAAAAAATGTTCTCTCTTTGCCTTGTCCAAATCCAAATTCAGAGTCTTAATTGCCCAATACGCCTTGTGCTCTAACTCCACTGGTAAATGATAAGCTTTACCGAAAATCAATCGGTATGGACTCATACCCAAGGGAGTCTTGAAAGCAGTCCGATATGCCCACAATGCGTCATTCAATCTACTTGCCCAATCCTTCCTTGATGAGTTGACTGTTTTTTCCAGAATTCCTTTGATTTGCTTGTTGGATGTCTCAACTTGTTCTGAAGTCTGTGGATGGTATGGGGTCACCACTTTGTGTTTCACACACGACTTGTGCATTAACTTCTCGAAAAGTTTGTTGCAGAAATGACTTCCCCCATCACTAACTATCATTCTTGGCGTGCCAAATCTGCTAAGAATGTATTCCTTCACAAATTTAACAACCACATTAGCATCATTAGTTCGGGTGGGGATTGCCTCCACTCATTTTGAAACATAATCAATAGCAACTAATATGTATTCATAACCAAAAGATTTAGAAAAAGGACCCATGAAATCTATTCCCCAAACATCAAACAGTTCAACCACAATATAAGATTGAAGGGGCATTTCATTCCTCCTTCCAATGTTACCTACTCTTTGACAGCAGTCACAATGCTTACAATATTCTTGAGCATCTTTGAATAGAGTAGGCCAATAAAATCCACTTTGAAGTACTTTTTCGGCAGTCTTTCTCCCTCCAAAATGACCACCACAGTGAAGGTCATGACAAAATTGAAGAACACTAAGTTGTTCTTCCTCAGGTATACACCTGCGAACTATCTCATCTTTGCATATCCGGAATAGGTAAGGTTCATCCCAAAATAGAATTTACTCATGTGCAAAAACCTTTTCTTTTCCTGAAATGACATGTCAGAACGCAAAATACCACAAGTAAGATAGTTAGCAATATCTGCAAACCATGGTGAATTCATTACCGTAAACAATTGTTCATCAGGAAATGCTTCTAGATTTCTATGAATGCTATCAGATGCAAGACTTTCATCAAAGAAAGTTAACCTAGATAAATGATCAGCTACAATATTTTCACTTCCCTTAGTATCCTTGATTTGAAAATCAAATTCTTGCAATAATAGCACCTATCTAATTAAGCGAGGTTTAGCATGTTGTTTGGTCAAAAGATATTTTAAAGCTGCATGATCCGAATGCACAATAATTTTAGACCCAATCAAATATGCTCTAAACTTATCTAAGGCAAAAACAACAGCTAGCATTTCTTTTTCAGTTGTTGTGTAATTAACTTGTGTGCTATTTAGGGTCAAGCTAGCATAATAAATCACTCTCAAAAATTTTCTCAACCCTTTGCCTAAGGACAGCTCCTACAGCATGGTTGGATGCATCACACATAATCTCAAAAGGTAAGGACCAAACAGGAGCTACAATTACCGGTGCACTGGCCAATTTTTCCTTAAGGAAATTGAAAGCTTGCATGCATTGTGCAGTAAATTCAAATGGAACATCTTTCCCAAGCAAATGACAAAATGGTTGACTTATTTTAGAAAAATCTTTAATAAACCTCCAGTAAAAACCTGCATGCCCAAGAAAGCTTCTTATTCCCTTAACAGAGGTAGGTGGGGTTAACTTGGCAATCAACTCTACCTTAGCTTTATCCACCTCAATCCCTTTACTTGACACAATATGGCCTAATACAATACCTTGAGTAACCATGAAATGACTTTTTTCCCAACTCAAAGTGAGATTACATTCTATACATCTTTCAAGCACAAGAACAAGTTTACTGAGGCAATTATCAAAAGAGTTTCCAAAAATAGAAAAATCATCCATAAATACCTCAATAAAGTATCTATCATGTCCGTGAAAACTGACATCATACATCTCTGAAAGGTTGCAAGCACATTGTATAAGCCAAAGGGCATATGCCGAAATGCAAAAGTCCCGAAAGGGCAAGTAAAAGTGGTCTTGGATTGATCCTCTGGTGCTATCGCCACCTAATAATAACCTAAAAGTCCATCCAAAAAGCAATAGTGTGAGTGTCCAGAAAGTTTATCCAACATTTGATCAATAAAAGGAAGAGGGAAATGATCTTTGTTTGTGGCATTATTCAACTTCCTATAGTCAATACACATTCTCCACCCAGTGGTAGTCCTAGTAGGAATCAATTCATTCTTTTCATTTTTTACCACAGTGATTCCTGATTTCTTAGGCACTACATGTACTGGGCTAACCCACTCACTATTGGCTATCGGGTATATCACTCCTTCATCAAGCAATTTAAGCACTTCCTTCTTAATCACTTCACTCATGTTTGGGTTAAGGCGCCTTTGGGTCTCTCTCACAGGTTTAGCTCCCTCTTCTAAGATAATTCTATGCATGCACATTGAAGGGCTAATACCTTTGATATCACTCAACCCCCATCCTATAGCTCTTTCAATCTTTTTAATTCACTCACCAACCTCATCTCTTCCCTTTCACTAAGTTCGCTAGAAATTATCACAGGTAAAGTATCGTGATCTCCTAAAAACACATATTTCAGGCAACTCTTTCAGCTCTAACTCAAGTGAAGGATTATTCTCTTCTTTTTGGATGGAGGGGGGCTCAAATGATGGTTCCTCTTTAAATTCCTCTATTTCAGCACTTTCTAATATATCAAGGAAACTAGCTACTTCTGAGTCAAAAATATCCAAGCCACGATCTAAGGTCAGTGCCAGCTCCAATTTATCCGAAGAACCTATTTGCAAGAAAACATTTGAAATAACTGTGTCAATACAATCAATTAAAGAGCAATCCTCATATAATGCACTTGTAGGAATAGGAGAAGTGTTAAAAATAGAAAATTCAACCGTTTGTCCCAAGACATTCATTGATAATTTACCATTTTTATTATCAATCAAGGTGTTAGTCGTAGCCATAAAAGGCTTACCCAGTAGAATAGTGTGTGCGGATGGTGTAGGGTTATCTCCTTCCATGTCAAGAACTATAAAATCTACAGGCACTATTAACCCACCAACCTTAACTAACACATCTTCTATAATTCCTTTCGGGAATCTAAGAGATCTGTCAGCTAATTGCAAGACCATTTTAGTAGGTTTAATTTCCCCAAGTTCTAATTCAAGATACACATAATAAGGCATCAAATTAACATTGGCTCCTAAATCACACATGCCATCAGTCCCCTTTCCATTACCCATAGCAATTTTAATTACAAAGCTGCCAGGATCCTTTAGTTTCGGAGGTAGTTTATGTTGCAAAACAGCACTAGCTACCTTTAATACTATTACCTTTTCATTTGGCTCATACCTCTTTTTCTTGGTGTTCAATTCCTTGAAGAATTTGGCATAAGCCGACATATTCTTTATTGCTTCAAGTAAAGGTAAGTTAATACTTACCTTAGACAGCATGTTGAAGATGTCTGAAAATTGCTTATCTTGTTTATCATTCTTCAATCTGCTAGGGAATGGTATGGGTGGACGGTAAGGATTACTTGCCTTGTGTAAATCTGCTGAAGGAGATTGCTCCATTGATTTTTCTTCGTCACCCTTGTCCTCTGGTTCTCCTTCCTTTTTGTTTTCTTGTTCACCTGCATTCACAGAATTATTTTCAACATCGTTATTTATTACCTTGCCACTTCTAAGAGCAGTCACTGCTTGTGCTTACTCAGGTTGACTCAGAAATTTTTCTTTTTGTTGAATCTGCATCTGTTGTGCAAGCTGTCCCACTTGGGTCTGCACTTTCTTGAAAGACGCTTCCATTGAATCCAGCCTTTTGTTAGCCATTTCTTGATTCTTAGTACTGACTTGGATAAAAGCATATAAACTATCCTCCAAACTGTCTCTCTTAGGCTGCCCTTGATTTGAAGATTGCCTCGGTGGTTGATTCTATCTTTGGAGTAAATGGAAAGGCTGTTGGAAATTATTTGTTGCCCATGAAAAGTTTGGATGATTCTGCCAACCAAGATTGTAAGTTTTTGAGTAAGGATCATTCCGGGCCCTTGGTTGATATCCCTCCATAGCGTTAACTTGCTCAACCTCATTTCCATAAGACTCGTATGCAGAGGGGCATATATTTGCTCCATGCCCAAAAGTTCCACAAATTCTACACACTTCTTGAGTGGATGAAAAAGCATTGTTCTTCATGTTCAGCATCTGCACTTGTCTTGTCAATTCAGCTATCTGATTGACCATCTCACTTTTGGCTTCCACTTGATTTACCCCTTTACTTCTTCCTCTTACACTTTTCTATTGGGAATTAGCTCCCAGCATTTCAAAGATTTCATAAGTCTCTTCTGCTGTCTTTTCTCCCATAGCTCCCCCAGCTGCATTATCAACAATATTCTGAAATTGCTCGGTTAAACCATCGTAGAAAAACTGATTCAGCAGTTGAAGTGGGCAATGATGGTGTGGACACTGGATTAACAACATGTTAAACCTGTCTCAAGCCTCATGAAATGGCTCTCCATCCATTTGACCAAATGTAACTATTTTTCCTCTTAATTCAGCTATTTTATGGTGTGAGTAAAATTTGCCCATAAACTTGTTGTATACTTGCTCCCAAGTTGTCAAAGAATTTTCAGGCAACATCATAAGCCAACTTTTTGCCCTATCCTTTAATGTGTATGGAAAACTCCTCATCCTCAACTGGTCTTCTATTAGTCCTCCCAATGGAAATGTGTTGAGGGTAGAATAGAAATCCTTGATAAAATTTAAAGGATCGTCATTCGGAACTCCATAGAAAGATGGCAGCATGTTGTAATGGATATTCTTCAACTCATAATTTCTTGCTGCATCTGTCAATCTTATACATGAGGTGGAATTCCCAATGACAGGTCTGGCAAAATCCCTCATACTTCTTTACCTTTCATCTCCCATATTGGTAGATTGTGCAGTATCCGACTCAAAATCAGAAATTTCCTCCTCTGTATCAAACCGGTATATAGTTCAAACTCTTCTCTGCTCCTTTTCACTCTCTAAATTTCTGAAATAAGTGGGTAAAGCTCTCCTCTGAGTGATCTCCTACCTTGCATAAACAAAATTTCTGGAAGAAGGAATTATTTAAAGCAAAAGAAAAATAAAATAAAATATAAACAATGAACAATAATTTAAAATATATATATGACTAATAAACAATTACGCCAATTAGCTTCCCCGGCAACTGCGCCAAAAACTTGTTGCACTCTGGTAAACACTACTAAAGCTACACTCGCAAGTATACGAGGCTGCTGTAGTATTTCGGTGAGCACCTCAAGGTCCCCTCACAAGGAAGCTAAATAAGCTAATTATTTATCAAATCATAATAAACAAATTATCAATTAATATTCTTTGATTTATAAAATTAAATTACTAAACAACTAATGAAAACAAAAAGGAGTTAAATTTATAACAATGAAAGAAACTGAACAGATAAATTGATTCACTCAATAGAAAAGCCTAGGGTTTACACTTCTCTACTAATTTATATGTATGAACGGCTATTCCTCTCAACTGATTTAATTTCAAAGATCAGATTTCAAGCAACTTAATTAATTAAATCAAGGAAATAAGCTCTCGCTCATTCAAACCTCTTTCAATTAATCTTATTACAATCAAAATGATTTTTTCCTTAGGTTTATATTTTTAATTCACCTAAGTCCCTAATTGAATTATTCCACTATTAGACTTCATTTCTCAATCCTTCATCTAAATACCTAAAATACATAATTGGTAGCCAATCAATTATATATTAACATCAATCCATTCAATTAAGGATAATAGAAATAAATCAGTTAAGAGCAATAACCATTTCATACAATCATAGTAGATCCATACAAACCCTAGAATAGATCAAAATTAGTTCATAATGATGCTATCAAACAAATTCATTTCATTAAAATTCAAAGAAATTAATTTAGACATTAGAGAATTCATAAATACAATTTCAATGAAACTTAAGAGATAGAGTTTAAGAACAAAACCCAATTATAATTTTCCTTTGGCTTATGAAGAATCTCTTGCTCAGATTTTTGCTAAAAGAATAATGTAATGGCTAGAACTAATTTGATCTAGAGTGTTTGAATGAAAGTGAAATCAATCTTCAAGAGAAAAGTAGAAAATGGCTGAAAGAATGTGTAGAACGGCTGAAGAAGTAGTCTAGGATGGCTGGAAGTGTGTATTCCCCCTTTCTCTTGCCCTAATCTTCTTATTTAGATAGATCGCTCACTAAAAATCCGTGCTTTCTTTCTTTCTTTGGTCCCATGGAGTGACACGGCCAGTGGCTTGGCCGTGTCACCTGGGTGTGTCAGCTTCTGTTTCTTTCCTTGCTCTTTTTTGTTCTTTGGAGATGAGAGTGACAAGGCCAAACTCCTGGCCGTGTCATGTGACACAACCAGTGGCTTGGCCGTGTCACCTATTGTTTCTTTTCTTTCTTTGCTTGGTCCTTCTTGGCTTAATATGGGACACAGCCAAGCTTGTGGCTGTGTCATGTGACATGGCCAGTGGCTTGGCCGTGTCACCTGCCAGTGTTAGCTTCTGCCAAATTTTCCTTTCTTTCTTGGTTTCTTTGGTTTTGCCCTTTAGGTGAGACATGGCCAGTGGCTTGGCCATGTCTCCTGCCCGTGTCATGCTCTGCCAAGATTTCCTTTGAGGTGACATGGCCAAGCTTGATTTGGCTTGGCCATGTCTTGCTTGCTTCATGCTCTTCTTTCTTTGTTTTGATCTTCCAAGGGAGTTTTTGGACTTTAACCTAAAACAAACACTTAAAACAAACTTTAAACAAGAATCAAATGAAACATTAACTAAAAAAACATAAACATCACACTAAAAACTAGTACAAAAATGATATAAACACTGGGATAAATTAAAAACTACCAAATTGCTGAAATCACTAAATAAACATATTAAAACTACCAAAATGCATGAAGAAAACAATAATTATCATAATAAATAAATAACAATTTTATGACAAAAACTAATAAAATAGGCTTGCAACTAGAAAACACAATAAATTTGCAATTTTAAACCCTCTAATTTTAACCCCACACTTTATTTAACACAACACTCAATCACTAAAGCTCTTAAAATGCTCTTGACCTAATGGAAGGGTAGGAGTTAAAAACAAAATGGTTCAAGGCTAATGGTATTGTCAAAGAGATAGAAAAGGAAAAATGAAATAAGCTAAAAATTGGTGAACTAAGGTCGAATATAAGGTTGGTATTTTTAAGCAAAAGTGGATACACCTAATTGCCTTAATCATATTGATGCCCAATCAAAATTTTTATGTAGTCTCAAAATGCATGTCAAAGTAAGTTCTAGCAGTTAATCAATCAAGGATGTTCACACACAAAAAGAATAATAAGTTGGCATCCAACTTAAAAGGCTCAATTTCTCACAAGTTTAAAAGGCAATGCAAGAAATATCCATCCAAATCAACAACAAGAACCAATTTTATTCAATTCTCAATTCATGCTTCAAAAATTAAGAGGTCATCTATCAATAAGCTTATAATAATTGAACTTATCAATATTCATCAAAACAAAATGTAAAATAAGACATAACACTTAACAAAACAACTATTACAAAAACTTAAGAAAAATAAAAACTTTGCATAAAACAACTAAACTAAGAAAAGCAACAACTTTGCATTTATGAACAAAAACTTAGCACCCCACACTTTAAGATTTACATTGTCCTCAATGGAAACAAGAATAATTAAAAAGAAGAAGAGTTAAGGTAAAACTTGTTTTCCATCATTTTCTTTTCGAGGCAAGTGCCACCTTTTCATCCACAAAACATTAATTGTTCAAGAACAAAAAGTAATAAATATATAATAACAAAAAACATAGAGTTTTAATAACAAAAAGTGATAAATAAAAATAACAATTAAAATATCCAACAACTGAAAATAAGAAGTGTTCTAAAAAAGTTGAAGTAGACAAAATCTATGAAGGTGGAGGGTGTGACGATGATGCTGCCGACGGATGGAGACTAAGAATTTTGGCTAGATTGCTATTAATGAGCTCCAATTGGTTAAGGACTTCCATATGATTGTGATCCACCTTGTTTTTTAGGGCTTCTATCCGATTGATAATCTTTTGATTTTTTGAAACCGGAGAATCTTCATCCATATTCAGTGAATTCGAGTCAGACTCTTCATCAACTCTTGGTCTCTTTTTGTCGGTCCCCTTGTGCAACTTGTTCTTCAGAAGCCATAACATAAGCCCCACCCCTCTTGGTGACCATGCACATTTTTTCTATAGTAGTAAGGTCTAATGAATCACTGCCTAAAATTCTAGTCATATGGCATATGCTCAGGACAAAACCATAAACAAGTCCTATAGCTAAGGTGGTCACCAATCCACCTATACAAATTGCGTCCCTTTTTCTATTTGCCACACTATAAAAAATATTGGCTAACCAATAACTGATACTCAAGGGTATGGCATTATTTGCACAATCTAAGAAAAATAGCTCACTTAATTCTACCACACTCGGGCTTTTTTTCTTGCAAAGAACCCATAAGACATAAACTTATGTAAATATCTCAAGGTGAGATTTACCAATTTCATTGCCTTGGCCAATTTGGCCACATATATTCCACTAGAGCCTATTGCTCCCTATGCAAATTATTATTTATGCACACATTTTTCCTCTTCTTAGTGGAAACCAAAAATAGCATTCAATTGAGCAATGTCAATAACATATGGCTTCCTAAACAATTTAAAGCCTAACCTAGTACAAATCTTCTTTTCATCTCTTTCAACCTTAAGAGAGGCTAGAAAATCAATGGTAAGTTCATGGAATTACAAAGGTTTAAGGGAAACTAATCTCTCCCACCCTAGGTTTTGCACATATCTATGAAAATTTTCCCTAATTTTAAGAGCATCAAGGGATTCTTCGCTTACATATATTGTCGGAAAGAAACCATTTGCTAGAGGAGCCATTATCTTTTAAGAAGATGAAGAGGATGATGGAGGTTGCCTCCTCTTGTGACAAGACACAATTTTGGTACTTGGCATCTTGATTCTTGCAAAAAATTGAAGAATTGATGGATTTTATTGATTTTTTATTAAGAAAATTGGAAGATTTGATGGGTTTTTTGAGGTTTTTAGGGATGGGTATGGTGATTTGAGAGAGAGAGTCAAGAGAGAGAGAGAGAGAGAGAGAAAATGGAGATTAGGTTTTGAAATTGGGGAAGAAGATGAAAGATTGGGCTTTTCATTGGCTTTTAAAAGGTCGGACATGGCCAAGCTTGAAATGTCTTGGCTGTGTCATGTCTTATGGATGGACAAGGCCAGTGGCTTAGCCATGTCCATTGAGTGTCTCAGAGATTGTGAAAATTGGCAGCAAGGGGAAAATGGGGACACGGGCTGGGCATATTGGCTGTGTCCAAGTGACACCTCCACAGACATGGCCAGGTAAGCCTGAAATGTCTTAGTCGTGTCATGTCTTATGGATGGACATAGCCAGTGGCTTGGCTGTGTCCATTGAGTGTGTTAGGGACTGTGAAATTGGCAGCAAGGAAAAAATGGGGACATGGGCTCAACATCTTGGCCATGTCCAAGTGACACAGCCACGAACACGGCCTAGTTGCCTGGCTGTGTCTACGCCTACCATTTTCTTGAAGTTTTTGGGTTTTGCTTGACATGGCCAGTAGCTTGTCCGTGTCAAGTGGCCGTGTCCACCACTACCATTTTTTCTTGTATTTTTTTTGTTTAACCATGTCACCCAAGTTGAATAAACGCAATCTTCCTTTATTTCTTTTCCCTGAAACTCCATCAAAATAAAATACCGATCATAGCACCCATTCCATTCTCTTTATTACAAAGCAAAAATGAAATTTTAATTGTAAAAAATGAAAATTTAATTATGAAAAGAAATACAAATCGATGGGTTGCCTCCCATTTAGTGCTTCTTTAATGTCATGTAGCTGGACATCATTGCATCTATTGTCAAAGACTAGCATACTTTCTATAGTATTTTGCAACTTCAATTTCTTCAAAATAGGGCTTCACCCTTTGTCCATTTACCTTAAATGTTTCATTGGTTTTTGAATTTAACTGGACTTCAATTTTGAATGACTTGAAATGGTACACTCCAACAGGACTTCAATTTTATGGGGAACAATCTCAGCTTTGGGTTAAACAAAAAGACCTTCATTACCGGTTCAAGGGTTTTACTAAGGATCATATTATCATGCATCACCCTTGATTTTTCTTTATAGATCCTTGAGCTCATAAAGGCTTCATTCATGAGTTCATCTTGCTCAGAATTTTTAAACACCCTATAAAGAACATATGTCCCAAAGGGGTAGGTAAAGGTCACCTTGGGTAGATTCTTCTCTTCTATCTTGCAGTCCTCAATTTTCACTTCAGATATTTCAACTTCTTCTCTCTAGGGCAAGGCCTTATCTAGCTTGCCTTTACTAATTTCTGCAAGAAAATTTCTTTAACCACAGAATTAGAATTATCAATAAAAGAACAATTTTTATGGATAACAGTATTGGGATTAGGGGAAGTGTTAAAAATTAAAAATTCCATAATTTTTCCTAAAACAGTCATGGACAGTTTCCCATTTTTAACATCTATCAAGGTATTAGTTGTAGCCATGAAAGGCCATCCTAACAAATTTGTATGTTCAGCATCCTTAGGGATTACTTCCCCCATATCCAGGACTATGAAGTCTATAGGAACTATTAAACCTCCAACTTGTACTAGAACATCCTCTATGGTTCCCTTAGAAACCTAAGAGTTCTGTAAGTCAATTGTAATACCATCTTGGTTGGTTTAAGTTCTCCAAGCTCTAATTTCAATTAAATTGAGTAAGGCATTAAATTTATGCTAGCTCCCAAATCATACATGCCGAATGCTTCTTTCCCATTTCCCATGGAAAGGTTAATTACAAAACTTCCAGGGTAGCTTATGTTGTAAAATAGCACTTGCCACCTCTGAAACCATCACCTTTTTATTTGGCTCATATCTTCTCTTTTTGGTGATCCGTTCTTTGAAAAATTTGGCATATTCCCTTTAAGTAAAGGAAGATTTAACTTACCTTGGAGAGCATATTATAAATTTTAGAAAATTGCTTATCTTACTTCTCACTTTTTAATATGCTCGAGACCGGGATTGGCAGTCTGTGTAACATCCAAAATTTTTTGAAAATTTTTAATTTTTGGAAAATTTGATAAAATAAATTATAATTTAAAAGAATAAATTAAATTAATAGTTTTAAATGAAAAATGAAGGAATTTTAAATGAAAAATTGGAATATATATATGATATATATGAAAAATATACATAACATATATAAAAGTCAACACTTTTTAAAAGAAAAGGGTATTTTATAATTAAATCTTATAAATTCAAAATTAATAAAATAATTCAAAAATAAATTAATTTTGAATGGAAGAGGGAAATTAGGACTTTTAATTTATTAAAAAATAATTAAATAATTAAATATTCAATTATTTTAATATATATATATATGTGGTTAAAAAAAGATGAAAATGAAAGAATATTAAAAGTCTTCTTCTTCTTCTTCTTCTTCTCAAGAACGTGGCTTCCATGGATGTTTGAAGACCAAGGAATTTGCTTCTTTCATACTTCATAAATTGAAGGAATTAACAAGTTTCAAGTGGATTTTTGGTGATTTCCACCAAAATTAGTAAGTTTCCATCTCTTTTCTTTGAATTCCTTGGAAATTTAGATTATGTGAGAATTTGGATTTTTATGTAGTATGTTATAATTGTTGGAATTAATGTGTATGATGTTATTTTGGGTAGTTAACAATGATTCTAAGGTTAGATTGAAGAGATGATGGAGTTTGGTTAAAGAATGGTGAAGAGAGAGAATTTAGGGTTATGTATTTTTGGGGTTTTGAAAACATGAATTTTAATTGTGCAAATTGATTCCAAATGAGTTGTTTTGATTCATAAAAAAGTATTTTAAAGTCAAATATTGGATTTGGTGGTGTTGGGTTGGAGTTTGAGAATGGAAGTGGAGATTTAGAGTTTTGGAAAAGTAATTTTCCAAAGTGGTTGAATTGTGTGATTTTATTTGTTTAAGCATGTTGTTTAGTGTTAAAAGCGATGAATATAAGCTTGGAATGAGTAATGGATTGTGTTGGAATGGAAAACCTTCAATGGGGGAAGGTTATGCCATTTTTGAGATTTTGTATATAAGAGTGTATTTTTATAATGTAAATGATTTAAATGTATTAAAATATGTTTTTAATAATATAAATAAACTTAAAACACTAATTTAATTGTAGTAGAATGGAATTCCAATGTTGAAGTAAGGAAAGGCTAAATTTTTGGAAATTTGTAGGAGTGATGTGTAATTATGATTTAATGTTGGAAATGCCATTAAATGTGATACTAAATGATTATTTGCTATCACATTTGATTTAGGCATCGAGTGAGATTGATTTGCTTCATCCAAGTGGTGAAGGGCAAGTTAGAAAGATTGGATTGAAGGTTGTTTTTAGCTTGCTTTGGGTTGCTAGTGGAGGTATGTACAAATTTTGAATATAATGTTTATATTTGCATAACATTTGGACTTAACACATTTTGGTTGAAAAATGTGTTAAGCTACTTGGTTCATTGATTATGTATGAATAATATGCTATGACATTTGTAATGTCATATATGTGTTAAATGCATTGTGAAAAGCCATTGACAATGGCTAATTTGTGTAACATGTGAAATATGCATATTATGTGAAAATACCCAAAGTAATTGGGTAATGTGTTTTGAATGCAAAAATGAGATATGTGTAATAATGAAATGAATTGATATTGATAAAAATGAGAAAAGTGAGAAAAATGAGAAAGATGTAAAAAATGAGAAAAGTGTTTTCTTTTTGCAGGTTGAGTAATTGCTAAATTTTGGGATATCCAAAATACAGACAAAACTCTGGCGAATTTTTCCCAGAGATTTTTATATATATTATTTATTTTGGGTTATAACAAGTAAATAATATTTATATTCTATTTAATTTTTATATATTTAGAATTTGAAATTTTAAATTGGAAATGTAAAAAAAATTAGTAAATCTATCTGTGACATTTTTATACCGTATATGCATATTTTACATATGCTAGAAATATGTTTTGTACGTATATAGGGTATAAGGGTGTTACAGTCTGTAAGGATTTGGAGATTTATGTAGCTTTGGGGCAAGGAATGCCTTCTCTTGCATTGTACCTGCATCCAAAGAATCATTAATTTTATTATCACCAATTTTATTATCAAGTACCTTACCACTACTTAAAACTGTGATTGCTTTGGCTTGCTTCAGTTGGCTTGGAAATTTTCCTTTTTGATTAGCTAGTAGTTGATTAGCCAATTAACCTACTTGAGTTTCTACCTTCTTAAGTGAGGCTTCCAAAGAGTCAAACCATTTATTGTTCACCTCTTGATTTTGAGTGCTTATTTGAATGAAAGCATTCAAATTGTCTTTAAGTGAAGGTTTCTTGACTTGCTTATGATTTGAACTTTGCCCTTGAAATTGCAGTTCCCTTTGATAAGGTTGGTAGGAATGTTGAAGTGGAGCTTGTTGTTGGTTCTTTCATAAAAAATTTGGGTAATTTCTCCAACTGGAGTTATAAGAATTTGAGTACGGGTCATTCCTTCCCCTTTGTTAGAACCCTTTAAAAGCAAAAGCTTGCTCTTGCCCATCTTGGAATTGGTCAATGTTTAAAGGACATACATTTGCATTGTGGCCTACCACACCACATGATGCATATGATTCTTGGCTTGGCATCAGCAAGTTTCCTCTAGCATTCAACAATTTAACTTACCTTGTAAACTCAGCAATTTGCCTTGCCATTTCTGAGTTTGCATTTAGCACATATGCTCCTCTTCTCCTTTCTCCAATACTCTTTTGTTGAGAATTTTCTCTAAACATTTCAAATAATGCAATAGTTTCAGCAGCTGTTTTTCGCCCATTGCCCCTCCTGCAATATTATCCACTGTATTTTGACATTTTTGAGTTAGCCCATCACAAAAGAATTGATTGAGTAATTGTTGTGGATAATAGTGATGAGGGCATTGAAACAATAAAGATTTGAAGCGATCCCAGGCCCCATGAAATGGTTCTCCATCAAATTGGATGAAAGTTGCAATACTCCCCCTAAGCTCTTTTGTCTTTTGGTGTGAATAAAATTTTCTCATGAATTTGTTGTAGACTTTGGTCCAAGTGGTTAAGGAATTCTTCGGTAAGGTCATCAACTACGCTTTTACCCTATCTTTCAAACTATATGGGAAACATCTCATTTTGAGTTCATCCTCTGTTAATGCTTGCAAAGGGAAGGTATGCAATGTTGTGTAAAAATATCAAATGAAGTTGAGAGGATCATCATTCGATAATCCATGGAAGGATGGCAACATACTATAATGAGTGTTTTTGTGTTCATAATTTCTTGCTGCGTTGCTCAACTAGATACATGAAGTAGTAACTCCAATGATTCATTGGACAAACTCCTTCATAGGTGGTTCCTCTACGTCACCCATTTCTACCACAGTGTTCTCCTTAAATTTCTCTTCAGTTTCTTCTCCTTCTTGTCCTAAAGGATCCACTCCCTCGATTCTTGGAAGTCTATGAATATTGTATATATATGGAACAAGTTTGTTTCCTTGGGACCTTCTTCTTTGCATAAATCACCTAGGCAATTCAAAAAGAAACACTTTAAACAATTAAACAATTAAAATAAAAGAATCAAATACTACTAACAATTTCCTTCCTCGGCAATAGTGCTAAAAACTTATTGCGCTTGATTAATTACTACTACAAAGCGATACTCTCAAGTATACGAAATTATTGTAGCAACGGTGATCACCCCAAGGTCATCTCACAAGGAAGGAATTGTTTTGCAATAGTTTTATTAACAAGTAAATTTTAAAAAAATAAGAGTGTGATGTTTGAAATAGTGGTGAAAAGATATTAAAATTAAAAGTAATGCATGTAATGGTTATGCAAGATTAATTCAATTCTAGAAATGGTGCCAAAGGTTGCAGATCAATTTAATCAAAGCTTAATTCTCAAATTATCCATTAATATAACCTTGTATTTTAATTTGTTCTGTAATATCCTCATTTATGCCCTAGAAGTTTTGCATATTGTAGTTGTTGTTGTTGGGTTAAATTGGGGGAAAGAAGAGTATATGTATATGTGTTTTGGGAATTTAGGGTTTAGAGACAAGTTTATATGTTGTGTATATGATGATATATATAACATATAAATGGGTCAAAGGAAGAGTCAAAGGAAAAGAGATATTTTTGTGTTAAGTGTGTAATTACATATAAGGGCTTATATGAGACAAGAAGTTAGTTATTTGAGTGAGGGCATTTTGGTAATTGCTTGGATAAAATCACTTGGTGGAGATTAAAAGCAAAATTTGACTTGGTGTGTTCATTATTTTCCTTTTTCTTTCAAGAGGTGGCCGGCCATTGAAGAGAAGAGAGAGCAAGGAAGGTGTTCTTGATGCTTGGAGCAAATTGAAGAAACAATCAAAGGATTTGACAAGGGATTTGTGGAATTTTTTTCTTTGTAAGTAAGTAATCTTTTGTTTTCTTTACTTATTTGGAGGTTGTGTTGGAAGTGAGTTAGGGTTTGGTGATTTTGTGATTTAATGGATTTGAGATGTGTTGTGTTGTGTTCTCAAGTATTAAATTGGTTTTAAGTTAATAGTTTATATAGTTGTTGTTGTTAGAAGTGGTAGATGTTGATTTGGAAGGATGGAGAAGGATGTTGGTTTTAGGGTTTTGAGATGATGTGTGTGCTTAATTGTTATATTAATGTGTTATGAAGTGTTTCTTGTGATGATTATGTGTTTAGAACATTGTTTATGTTCATTTGAAACATGTTATATGAGGGATATTGTGTTTGAGTGCAATTCAGAAAGTGTTGGTTTTAGTTAGATTGTGTTTGTGGGTGACACGGCTAAGTGCATTTAAAGGGACACGGGCGTGTCAATTATTTGAGGAAGCTACTGCCTCTTTTGTTGTTAGTGACACGGGCGTGTTCCATCAAGTGGTTGGGCGTGTCCTACAAATGAATTACATATTGTTTTTTTTACTTTGTTTCTTTTTACATTGTTTTGATTCTTTAAAGGTTCCATTGTTTCTAAACTTACATATGAACATTATAAACATGTTTCAAACACAAGAATGATTTAATCAAATGAATGTGGAAGATCATAAAGCTATGAATCATATCAATTGTGTTTTGCCCTAATTGCATTATTGAGATTTAGCAATGTTATTATGCACTTTGAATGGTAATGTGTTTCATGAGTAATGTATATTGAAATGTTGTATCAAAGATGAAATGATAATTCAAATAAGACATGACATGAGACAATGCCATTGTGTTTGGCTATGATGAATGATGCTTTATGAGATATAATGTGATCATGGATGAGATAAATATACACTTGAATAATGAAGTGTTATATTGTGAAATGAAATGTGAAGCCATTGTTATTGGCTAATGTGATTCAATGGAAATAAATGAGGCATGTTTGCCTAAATGATAATGAGAATTGAGAATGAAATCTAAATGAATTGTGTGGCTAATGTGTTATTCCATTTTCAGAGTTTGTTGTTGGTGGCATGCCTAATAAGAGTAACAATCTCTTGAAGTTAGGTTGGATTGAATCCTTGAAGCCTAATTGAGATGTTACCACCCTTGAAGCTAGGTTGGGTTTTGTTCTTGAAGCCAAGTTGGGTTGAAGCTTAGCATGCTTTGCTCCCCTTGAAGCTTGGTTGAACCTAATCCTTGAAGCCTAGTTGGGTATATGATATTGATAAATGTGATGATAAAACCAAAACATTAACTCTGAAAATTGAATGGCATATTAGTGTATTTTGGGCCCATGCATGTGTTTGCTTAGATGTAAATGTTGAATGGTGAAATGTTTGAATAATGAGATTATGTTTGTCTTTGTTTAGTGTTGACTATGAATGGTTAAATGAACAATAATAAGGTATATGACAAGATATTGAAATGTGACATGCAATGTGAAAGTATGTTGTTAGTTTTGCATATATGATGTTACATGCATGATATGGTTTGAGAAATGACATTGCATTGCACTAAGTCATATCATTTGCATGATTATCTTACTAAGCCCTTGGCTTAGCGCGATAGTGTTTAATCGCGCAGGTGATAGAACTGATAGGATCGAACCCGAGAGCTCTTCGAGACCAAGTGAGAGTAGACATTGAAGAGTTGATTTTGGGAGCTTAAAGATCAGAGCTGACTTGCCAATCATGTATATTTCTTTTATATTTTGTAAAGTAATGTTTATAATGTAAATTTGTAAATATTTTATAACTTCCGCTGTGTAATATTTAAATGTATATGTATATCTAATATGTTTTGTTTTATAAGTAAATGACCTATTTTTCTATAATGTATATAATTGAAAGGTTATGGTTTTGTTTAAAATGTTTTGAATGTTAAGGAAACCGTAGCATCCCTATGTTTGGTGCACTTATGCTACATTGTTGTGGTTGTAGTGTGTGTGCATTGGATATGGGGGTGTTACAATTGTTTTGGTATTAGAGCCTAGGTTTGAGATTCTCAACCTAGGAAAAATGTAATAAAAAGAATATTTTTACTTAAAAAGTGGTTTTGAATAACAAATACATTTGAGATTGGCAGTCTCTGATCTTTAATAAGATGTAATCTACTGTGTGTGCAGACATAGGTTGTGATGGATTCACATTCAAGTCAGTCGGTTGAGGCTAGTGCTGAGAGTAATGCTCCTGATGGTGGAGCTAGGGTTGTTAGTACTGGTGAGGCACCTGCTTCTGGGTCAGGTAGACCAGTAGGTGATGAGGTTCCGCCAGCCTGGTTTATGCATATGATGGAAGCTATGAGACAAGCACCTGTGCAACCACAGCCACCACCCCCTCAGCCCTTAGTTTCTGTAAGGCATTATGACAAACTGAGGAAATATGGAGCAGAGGATTTCTTTGGTACAGTTGATCCAGTTGTGGCAGAACAGTGGCTTGATAGAGTTCAGAGGGTATTTGTTCAGTTGCAAGCCACCCTTGAGGAAAAGTTTGACTATGCAAGATCTTTGCTACAAAAAGATGCATATAGTTGGTGGAAAACAGTGCCCCATTCTATGGATGATCCACCAACTTTGTCATATGCTGACTTTTTGAGAGAATTTGAATTGAAGTATACTCCAAGGGAGTATAAAGATGGGAAGAAAAGAGAGTTTTTAGATTTGAGGCAGAATCACCGGACCGTGACAGAGTATGAGGTTGAATTTATCCGGTTGAGTGAGTATGCTGGGGGAATTATAGTTGATGAGATTGATAGATGCAGGAGATTTGAGGAGGGATTGCAGCCTTCTCTTATGTGTCATGTGGCTGGTTCAAGATATACTGATTTTTCCCAGCTTGTGGCAGCAGCTCGCAGTGTAGAGAGAGCTCAAGTTATTGCAGCTGCTTCAGAGGAAGAGACTAGAGTTAGGAGGCCCCAGTTCGAGGCAGGGTCTTCTTCTGCGAAGAGAGGAAAGGGGAGTTTTATTCCTCGGGTTGGTAGGAGTCAGAGGCTTACTGGTAGGTCAGTGCAGTCTCAGAGGCAGAGATTTAGACCTGCAGCTTCAGTGGCTAGTGCTCCAACTCCAATGACTCAGAGATCTACTTACCCCATCTGCATTCATTGTGGTAGGCCTCATGGTGGTTCTTGTTGGAAGGCAGGTGTTGCAGGGGTATGCTTCAGGTGTGGATCACCAGATCACTTTGTGAGAGATTGCCCGGAGAGGCAAGAGCCGATGCCAGTTGATTCTGCCGCTTCTCGAGCTAGTGTGAGGGGAGGTAGAGGCAGCAGAGGTGCCAGCCGAGGAGGTAGAGCAGGATTCAGTTCTAGAGGCGGTGCTACATCCAGGGAGGGTAGACCAGAGGAGGTTGGTTCTTCCCAGAGGATGTATGTTATGCAGAGGCAGCCTGATGCATCGGCAGTCATTGCGGGTACTTTTTATTTATTTAATACTGCAGTACTTGCTTTGATTGATCCGGGTTCCACGCATTCATATATTAGTGCATCTGTTTTGCCTGTCTCTGATATGCATGCTGAGTCCTTAGGATTTGATGTGTTGGTGAAAAATCCGTTAGGGCATAGTGTGGTTGTGAGTAAGGTGCATAGAGATAGTGCAGTAGTGGTGCAGGGTGAGGAGTTCCTTGGGGATTTGATTGAGATGCCATTTAAGGAATATGATGTTATTTTGGGCATGGACTGGTTATCTCGACATGGAGCTGTGGTGGATTGTAAAAAGAAAATTGTTTCTTTGAGAACTGGTGATGGTAGAGAGGTGATAGTATCTAATGAGCAGGAACAGCTAGCCTCCTTATTTGTTTCAGCTGTTGCAGCCAGGAGGTTGATTAGAAAGGGGTGTGAAGCCTATCTCGCTCATGTGATAGATACTAGAGTGAAGGGTTTTCCCATTGATAGCATTGCCACAGTTGCTGAGTTCCCTGATGTGTTTCCAGAGGAGTTGCCTGGATTGCCTCCAGAGAGAGAGGTGGAGTTTGGTATTGAATTGTTACCTGGTACCACTCCTATCTCTATTACTCCTTATAGAATGGCACCAGCAGAATTGAGGGAGTTAAAAGTGCAGTTACAGGAGTTGTTGGACAAAGGATTTATTCGCCCCAGTGTTTCTCCGTGGGGAGCTCCTGTGCTATTTGTGAAGAAGAAAGATGGTACCATGAGGTTGTGTATCGATTATAGGCAATTGAATAAGGTGACTATTAAAAATAAATATCCTTTGCCTAGAATCGATGATCTCTTTGATCAGTTGAAGGGTGCAGCTGTGTTTTCTAAAATTGATCTGAGATCTGGGTACCATCAGCTAAGAGTCAGAGCTGAGGATGTTCCGAAGACAGCTTTTCGGACCAGGTATGGGCATTATGAGTTTTTAGTTATGCCTTTTGGTCTGACGAATGCACCTGCAGCTTTTATGGATTTGATGAATAGAGTGTTTAGGCCCTATTTGGATCAGTTTATAGTGGTCTTCATCGATGACATTCTGGTGTATTCGCGGAATGAGGAGGAACATGATTTGCATCTGCGGATTGTGTTGCAGATCTTGAGAGAGAAGCAATTGTTTGCCAAATTGTCGAAGTGTGAGTTCTGGTTGGATCAAGTCGCTTTTCTTGGACATATTGTTTCATCAGAAGGTATCAGAGTTGATCCGAGCAAAGTTGAAGCTATTCTGAATTGGAGTCCACCCAAGTCTGTGACAGAGATTAGAAGTTTTCTGGGTTTGGCAGGCTATTACCGACGATTTGTGAAAGGTTTTTCTTTAATAGCTACTCCACTCACCAGATTACTTCGTAAGGGAGTTAAATTTGTGTGGACTGATCAGTGTCAGGCGAGCTTTGAGCAGTTGAGAGATATGTTGACTCAAGCGCCTGTTCTTACTTTACCTGTTGAAGGCAAACCTTATGTGATCTATAGTGATGCTTCACATAGAGGTTTGGGGTGTGTTTTGATGCAAGAAGGGAAAGTTATAGCTTATGCATCTAGACAGTTGAAACCGCATGAGCTTAATTATCCTACCCATGATTTGGAATTGGCAGCCATTGTGTTTGCATTGAAGATTTGGCGCCACTATCTGTTTGGAGAGAAATGTTTCATCTACACTGATCACAAGAGTTTGAAGTATTTGGGTGTCCAGAAAGAACTCAATCTTCGCCAGAGAAGATGGTTAGAATTGATTAAAGACTACGACTGCTTGATTGACTATCATCCAGGTAAAGCAAATGTTGTTGCTGATGCTTTGAGTCGGAAGTCTTTAGCTGGTTTAACAATTTACTCGCTCTCGTTGCTTGTTGAGTTGAGAGCATTGTGTGCCAGTTTTGTATCTTGTGATAATGGTGCATTGTTGGCACAGTTGCATTTGAAACCGGTTTTGTTAGATCAGATCAAAGAAGCTCAGTTGGCTGATAAGAAGATACAAAAGATTGTTTCGGATTGTCAGAGTGGAAAGGGTAGAGATTTTGTTGTGAAGAGTGATGGGAGTCTATGGTTCAAGAGCAGATTGTGTGTACCCGATGATGCTGATTTGAAAAGGGTTATTTTGGAAGAAGCTCATCAGTCGATGTTTGCTATGCATCCGGGTAATACGAAGATGTATCATGATTTGAGACAGCATTATTGGTGGATTGGGTTAAAGAGAGACATTGCTGGGTTTGTATCGAAATGTCTCACTTGTCAGAAGGTTAAAGCAGAGCATCAAGTTCCAACCGGGTTGCTTCAACCGTTGTCAGTGCCAGAATGGAAATGGGAAAGAGTGACAATGGATTTTGTGTCTGGGTTACCATTGACACAAAAGAAACATGATGCCATATGGGTGATTGTGGATAGATTGACTAAGACAGCTCATTTCCTTCCGGTGCGGATGGATTACTCTTTGGAGAGGTTGGCTGAGCTGTATATCCATGAGATTTGTGAAACTGCATGGTGTTCCAACTTCTTTAGTGTCTGATTGAGATCCCAGGTTTACTTCAAGATTTTGGAAGAGTTTGCATAGTGCTTTGGGTTCTCGACTGCACTTCAGCACTGCTTTTCATCCACAGACGGATGGACAGTCAGAGAGGGTGATACAGATTCTTGAGGACATGTTGAGAAGCTGTATCATCGATTTCTCTGGAAGTTGGGACAGATTTCTACCGCTTGTGGAGTTTGCTTACAACAACAGTCACCAATCCAGCATTGGTATGGCACCATTTGAAGCATTATATGGTAGACGGTGCAAGACACCTCTTTGTTGGAGTGAACTGGGAGATGGTAAGTTGATTGGGCCTGATTTGATTCAAGAAACTGAAGAGAAAGTGAAGCTGATTCGAGGCAGATTGAAAGCAGCTTCAGACCGACAGAAGTCTTATGCAGATCTAAAAAGGAGAGACATTGAGTTTGATGTTGGAAATAAAGTGTTTTTAAAAGTATCTCCTTGGAAGAAGATTTTGAGGTTCGGTCGGAAAGGAAAATTGAGTCCTCGTTTCATTGGACCATATGAAGTTTTGGAAAGAGTTGGGCCAGTTGCTTATCGGCTTGCTTTACCACCTGAGTTGGATCGTATTCATAATGTATTTCATGTTTCTATGTTGAGGAGATACAGATCGGATCCATCTCACATATTGCCAGTTGAGTCTATTGAAGTGAGCCCAGACTTGACATTTGAAGAAGAACCAGTTGCTATCTTGACACGTGATGTGAAAGAGTTGAGAAATAAGAGAGTGCCATTGGTGAAGGTTCTATGGAAGAACCATGGAAAGGAAGAAGCAACTTGGGAAAGTGAACAAACCATGCGAGAGCAGTATCCTCAGTTGTTTCAGACTTGATATCAGGTAATTTCGAGGATGAAATTTCTGTTTAGAGGGGGAGAATTGTAATATCCTCATTTATGCCCTAGAAGTTTTGCATATTGTAGTTGTTGTTGTTGTTGTTGTTGTTGTTGTTGGGTTAAATTGGGGGAAAGAAGAGTATATGTATATGTGTTTTGGGAATTTAGGGTTTAGAGACAAGTTTATATGTTGTGTATATGATGATATATATAACATATAAATGGGTCAAAGGAAGAGTCAAAGGAAAAGAGATATTTTTGTGTTAAGTGTGTAATTACATATAAGGGCTTATATGAGACAAGAAGTTAGTTATTTGAGTGAGGGCATTTTGGTAATTGCTTGGATAAAATCACTTGGTGGAGATTAAAAGCAAAATTTGACTTGGTGTGTTCATTATTTTCCTTTTTCTTTCAAGAGGTGGCCGGCCATTGAAGAGAAGAGAGAGCAAGGAAGGTGTTCTTGATGCTTGGAGCAAATTGAAGAAACAATCAAAGGATTTGACAAGGGATTTGTGGAATTTTTTTCTTTGTAAGTAAGTAATCTTTTGTTTTCTTTACTTATTTGGAGGTTGTGTTGGAAGTGAGTTAGGGTTTGGTGATTTTGTGATTTAATGGATTTGAGATGTGTTGTGTTGTGTTCTCAAGTATTAAATTGGTTTTAAGTTAATAGTTTATATAGTTGTTGTTGTTAGAAGTGGTAGATGTTGATTTGGAAGGATGGAGAAGGATGTTGGTTTTAGGGTTTTGAGATGATGTGTGTGCTTAATTGTTATATTAATGTGTTATGAAGTGTTTCTTGTGATGATTATGTGTTTAGAACATTGTTTATGTTCATTTGAAACATGTTATATGAGGGATATTGTGTTTGAGTGCAATTCAGAAAGTGTTGGTTTTAGTTAGATTGTGTTTGTGGGTGACATGGCTAAGTGCATTTAAAGGGACACGGGCGTGTCAATTATTTGAGGAAGCTACTGCCTCTTTTGTTGTTAGTGACACGGGCGTGTTCCATCAAGTGGTTGGGCGTGTCCTACAAATGAATTACATATTGTTTTTTTTTACTTTGTTTCTTTTTACATTGTTTTGATTCTTTAAAGGTTCCATTGTTTCTAAACTTACATATGAACATTATAAACATGTTTCAAACACAAGAATGATTTAATCAAATGAATGTGGAAGATCATAAAGCTATGAATCATATCAATTGTGTTTTGCCCTAATTGCATTATTGAGATTTAGCAATGTTATTATGCACTTTGAATGGTAATGTGTTTCATGAGTAATGTATATTGAAATGTTGTATCAAAGATGAAATGATAATTCAAATAAGACATGACATGAGACAATGCCATTGTGTTTGGCTATGATGAATGATGCTTTATGAGATATAATGTGATCATGTATGAGATAAATATACACTTGAATAATGAAGTGTTATATTGTGAAATGAAATGTGAAGCCATTGTTATTGGCTAATGTGATTCAATGGAAATAAATGAGGCATGTTTGCCTAAATGATAATGAGAATTGAGAATGAAATCTAAATGAATTGTGTGGCTAATGTGTTATTCCATTTTCAGAGTTTGTTGTTGGTGGCATGCCTAATAAGAGTAACAATCTCTTGAAGTTAGGTTGGATTGAATCCTTGAAGCCTAATTGAGATGTTACCACCCTTGAAGCTAGGTTGGGTTTTGTTCTTGAAGCCAAGTTGGGTTGAAGCTTAGCATGCTTTGCTCCCCTTGAAGCTTGGTTGAACCTAATCCTTGAAGCCTAGTTGGGTATATGATATTGATAAATGTGATGATAAAACCAAAACATTAACTCTGAAAATTGAATGGCATATTAGTGTATTTTGGGCCCATGCATGTGTTTGCTTAGATGTAAATGTTGAATGGTGAAATGTTTGAATAATGAGATTATGTTTGTCTTTGTTTAGTGTTGACTATGAATGGTTAAATGAACAATAATAAGGTATATGACAAGATATTGAAATGTGACATGCAATGTGAAAGTATGTTGTTAGTTTTGCATATATGATGTTACATGCATGATATGGTTTGAGAAATGACATTGCATTGCACTAAGTCATATCATTTGCATGATTATCTTACTAAGCCCTTGGCTTAGCGCGATAGTGTTTAATCGCGCAGGTGATAGAACTGATAGGATCGAACCCGAGAGCTCTTCGAGACCAAGTGAGAGTAGACATTGAAGAGTTGATTTTGGGAGCTTAAAGATCAGAGCTGACTTGCCAATCATGTATATTTCTTTTATATTTTGTAAAGTAATGTTTATAATGTAAATTTGTAAATATTTTATAACTTCCGCTGTGTAATATTTAAATGTATATGTATATCTAATATGTTTTGTTTTATAAGTAAATGACCTATTTTTCTATAATGTATATAATTGAAAGGTTATGGTTTTGTTTAAAATGTTTTGAATGTTAAGGAAACCGTAGCATCCCTATGTTTGGTGCACTTATGCTACATTGTTGTGGTTGTAGTGTGTGTGCATTGGATATGGGGGTGTTACATGTTCCTTGGGTTTAATTAGTAATTACTTATTCATTAGTTTTCACATTAATGAATTAACAACAACCAATTGTTTTGAAATTGCAAATTAATAAAACCCTAGAACTTATATTTCTAATTCATTCTTAGGGTGGTTAATCACATAGTTCCGATATCGAATTTCACCTTTCGGTCCATCATTCAATATTAAGTTATTAATAGGTTATCAATCTAACTTTAAGTCCAATGCAATCAACCAATAACAAGGTATATTAATCAAATTATTAAATCAAGTCATTTAATCAAATCTACTATAACCCAAGGCATTAGTAAATTAGATCATCATCAATTTAAAATAAGTATTCATCTCAATAGACAATTTTCCATTGAAATATTAATGTTCTTAATAAACAATAACAATCAAGAAATGAATTAAAAGAGAGAATATGAAAAACCCCTTTTGAAGATGCTAAGAGTTGAACTACTTGTCTTCCTCCTAGCTTCCACTTTGATGTGATGAAGAACTTCAAAGCCCTCTTCAGTCAATGGATCTCTTCTTGAAAGGTGGAATGGTAACTCTCTAAGCTTAAACTCCTCAATCAAGCCTTCTTCAAACCCTAACCTTCTTAAAAGCTTATTCACTCACTTTAATCCTAATAATTGTCTTTACTCTTATCTATGGAAGAAATGGAAGATGAATGGAAATGAAGATGAAGAGAGAATGATGTCTTCTCTCCCAAAACAAGAACCAAACTAAGAACTAGATTTCAATTAAGCCCTAATGTGTATGTATGTTCCATCTCCCTCCACTTCCAATTCCTTTCAATTTTTTAAGACACTAAGCATGTCTTACCAATTCACACACTACTCTTTGTCTCCCCCTTTTTCTTTGTTTAATATTTCTTCCCATAAATCTATCCACCTTTCACTCATTTTTAATATTTCTTTTTCAAAAAGTTGAGTCTTTTATCCCCAATTTGTCCCACACTTCGTGCAAAATAATTCAAAGGAATCATAGGAGACACGATCAAGTCTTGAGTGACTTGGCCATGTCACTCATCCTTCTTGGGACACGGCCAAGCCATGTGGTCATGTCCATGGCTGCTCTTCAAAAAAGGAGTGACACAGCCAGTGGCTTGGCCGTGTCTCTTGCATGTGTCCACTTCTACCACTTTCTTCCTCTTTTTCTTTGTTTTGTTAAATTGGTGAGACATGGCCAAGACCTTAGCCGTGTCATGTGACATGGCTAATGGTTTGTCCGTGTCTCTTGATTGTGTTCTCTACTTTCCAATTCCCCTTGATGGACATAACCAAGCCAAGTTGTCCTGGTCGTGTCTTGCTTGTTCCTTGTCTTTCTTGCTCTTGATGAGGGACATGGCCAAGCCGGAAGTGTCTTCGCCGTGTCACATGCTTTTTTCCAAACTTCATCCATCAAATTGAATTGAATCTCCATTATTTTGGACTTCAACCCAAAAAAAAACTTCAAACAATCTTTAAACACAAATTAAAAGAAAAATTAACTTAAAAATAATAAAATTAACCTAAAAATATATACATAATTAATCAAAACAAATGTACATACTGGTATGTTTCTTTTAGTGCTATTGCTATGTGTTATCTGTCATATTATTTGATTTACTTTTGTGATGTTAGTCTAGTTATTGTGGACCCTTCTTATGGATTAAATTTTATTAATATTTCTTTGTTGTGCAACCACCTTGTGTTATTATTATTTTAAACCTCGTGATATTCTTATTGTGTATATGGCACTATAATCTCATTATGTGACAACCCAGCCAATCGTCTGTATGGTTTCAGATATAGGTTATCCTAGTCTATCAGCTTATTAATTTTTCCTGCTAACAAGAAGTTTGAGAATAATGTATTAGCCCATAATTGTTATAATTAAATTAAGTTATAAGTTTGTACAATATTCTAGTTGCTCTGTAGTATTGTTATGAATGGTTTAGTAAAATATGGAGGTAAATTATAATGTAATAATAAGATATATATGTGTGATATTTAATATCAAAATAAATATGTAAAATATATATATTAGGATTATAAATTAGTAATGATTGTTTATATAGAATTTTAATATACTAAAGCAATTATTGAAGATAATCAATTTATATGAATACATTGGTTTTTTTAGATTATATGTGGTGCCTGATGGCCTTAAGCCTTCCTGGACTCTAGGACCGTCACATTTTTGAAAACGGGATATGACACATTTAATCCAATTAATCCTAGCAAAAAGTGTTTGCTTTCTTTTAAAAATGTGGCCAAACACATCAATGCTCCAACTCTGCATAGTGGAAATAAAATTATTAATATTATTATGAAGATATAAGTTTTCATCCTAATTCCTCCTAACAAGATTTGAAAATTTAGAAGGTTAAAGCCAAGCCGCTAACTATTGAGCAATAATTATTAGTCTTGATGAGAATATGCCTATGATTAGATTGTAATTGTCAGAGGTGTTGCACAATTGCCTATGGAAATTTTAGGCACCATTGATTGTTACAGAGAGCTCTATCCAACCTTTGAAGAAATGTGCCCCTCCTCTATGTAAACACAAGACCCACATGCTCCACCTATTGAAAAGAATAATTAGTCACAAAATCATTCAAAAGGTTACAACACTTATTATTGTTAGGAGCACGCCTTTTTCTATCTGCAACATCAAGAATAGAGTTAAAGTTTCCTACCAGAATCCATGGATTATGAAGGTATAAACCAATATAAGAAAGCCTGTCCCATAATTCTTTGCACTTTTGGTGTTGTGGGTTGCCATAAACAATGGACAGGAAGAAACCATCAGAGCCATTGCTCCTATTAAGCTTTATAAGAATGAATTGTCTATGGTTATAGATGACATCAATTGTAACATCCACATTTTTAATATACATAAAAATGATTAATGTGGAAGGATAATTAGGGGTGTTGGAAGAGGTTTGTATAATATATACTTAAGATATATATATATATAATATATACACTGGATATACACAATATATACATTGAATACATAATATATATACTTCATATGCATAATATATACACATATTCATATATACACATAAGTTGAAAAAAAATAAATAATACATAAATAAAGAAAAGTCAAAATTAAGAAAGATATATTTATGTATGGGAATCAAACATAAATATTTAATATTTAATTATTTATTTAAATATAAAATGGGATAAAGTTGAAAATTAATTAAAAACTCTTTTTTTTTCTTATTCTTCTTCAATCCACCATGGAAAGTTTTTAGAGAGAGGGGACATGCTTCTTCATCCTTTTTACTCCAAATTTCACCAAAAATTAAAGCAAATCAAAAGGATTTTGAAGAATAACCAAAGATTCAAGTAAGTGTCTTTCCTTTTAAGTTTGTTTTCTTGAATTTTTAAGTTATGTAACTCTTTGGGGTAGAGAGGGAATTAGTTTTAATTGTTAAAAACAGATACCTATAAATGGTTTATTGATTAAGGTGAGCATGATTGATGAAGTTAGGATTTACGGGTGAATATGTGAAATTTAGGGTTTTGATGGAAGGGATTATAATTATTGTAATGGATTATTTTGTTGTATATATTATGATTTTATGGTTGGATGATGAAAATGACTTTGGTTGGGAGAAGTTTGAGAAAGGAAGTAAAGAGGAAATTAGGGTAATTAGTGATTTTTCTTGGAAGTTCAATAGAATTGGAGTAATTAGTGTTAATTTGATATAAATTGAACATAGAAATAATTCTAATTGAATAATTTTGCTTGTTGTTTGGTTTATGTGTGTTTAGGCCAAAGTTTCCCTAAAGAAGGTATTTAGGGTTTGGTGAAAGTTAGGCTTGGAGAAAGAATTTGAGTTATTTTTATATTTTTTCAAGGTTAATACATACTTTGATAACTTTGCGTTTAATTATGCATGTTTTGGCGTAATTATATTGATACTTCAAAAATGTGTTATGTTAGTTTGAAATAAGGTTACACATATAACCTATGTATTATTGTCAAAAATGTTTTTTGTACATTGGTTTGAAACTAAAGACTATTGTCTTATGGTAAATGATAATATTTTCTATAATATGTTGAAAATGTGGAAATGAGTCACAATGTGATCATGAAAAAGGGTTATGCCAAATGTGAGTGATAAATGTGGAAAGTGGTTATGGAATAATGTGAAAGGTGAAGGTGATCGTGGAATTAGATGATCACATGAAATAGGTGGAAATTGTGAAAAAGAAATGGTGAATGAGATAAAAATGAGGGAAAATGTTGATGTGTATATTGCCTTTCACGATTACTTATTCTAGAAGGTTGATGTTGGTACTGTTGAGCTGGCTTGCCAATGATACATTATGACATTTATTATGCCTTCGGGCGATGCATACTAGTGTCATTCAGGGATGCACCTTCGAGCAGTATTATATGACACTCAGATCCCCAGTGTCGATAGGGGTTGCACCTATGGGTGATATTATATGACACTTAGATCCCCAGTGTCGATAGGGGATGCACCTTCAAGAGGTATTATATGACACTTAGAACCTCAATGTCGATAGGGGATGCACCTTCAGGAAGTATTATATGACACTTAGATCCCCGGTGTTGCAATAAGCCAAATTAATTATTTTTAAACTTGGGTATTGTGTAGGAACTTGTTAGGCCCAATGAGTGTATTTGTGAGATATCGGTATATATTATAAGTTAATGCATGAGAAATGAATTTTACTTGGTAAGGTTTAAATATTTTATAAGTAAAGAATGTGATAATAAGTGTTGTTTATGTTGGTAGCATGATGTATTGTGTATTATGAATGCATGCATTAATTTTTTAATGTTTAACGTTAATTAAGTATATACCACTAAGCTTGTGAGCTTGCATAGTTGATTGTATCACGTAGGTGACAGAAGTGCAAAGTAAAGAAGTCCTGATAGACTTGATTTGGACTAGGCTTAGAGATAGACAGTAAAGGTAGGGTTGTGCCATGAAACCAAGTTAGTTAGTGCTGCATACATATATAATTTGTTTTAATGCACTTTGATTTTTGTACATATTAAACACTTTATGTTAAATGTTTGAGTTAAGTGAGGTTTTGAAGAATGATGTGAAAATATATACAATATATATTAATTATGTTTGTTAAGTACTTAAATTTATAAAGAAAATGATGAATTTGTGAAATATTTGATGTTGATGGAAGAAATGGTGGATTTTGAGAAACTATATATATTGGAATTGTAATTTCTTTTACAGGTTGTCTTATTGACTTGGGATTAGTCCAATTTACAGATAAAACTCTGATGAATTATTTTCAGAAATATTCTTTTTACATATTATTTTGGTATTAACCATATATATACATATACTTACCTATTAGATTTATAAATTAAAATTAATTTATTTTTGGTAATGAATATGAGAATTTTCTATAGTTAATTACTATGGCATTCTTGAATTCTATATTTGTATTTTACATATACAGGGTGTATAAATTATATATGTATAGGGTTTAAGGGTATTACATCAATTGGTCACATGAGCCAATGCCATAACAGAAACTGCATGCTTACAACCGATGCAAAAATTCATAGCCCAATATCTTAATAAAAGCATATGTCTTAAGTGCAGTGATCCTTGGCTATAAAAGAGCAACCTAGATTAGCTTATGAATCCTAACCAAAGACTTTAAAACTCTCTTAAAACACAATTAGATGCTCCTTGAGAATTCCAAATAAGAGATTATGATCCAAAAAATGTGAGAATATAAAAAATGGAGCAACCATGAGCATCTCACACTCCATTTTTCTTTGTCAAAAGTAAATAGCAATATTCTATGAAGCAACCATGAAGCGGATATGGAATCAGGGGCTATGGAAGGCCCATTACTTGAGGAAGCTCTAGTCATTCTACAAAAGAAGAAATGCATCCCTGTTCAAAGAACTAAATAATATACAAACATCAACCAAAACCTACATAGAAAAAATCATGGGTTTGAGACTACATAGGGGCAAAGTTTCTCTTTTCAATTTTTTGAGTTTATGCATGTACAAAATATTTTCAGACTCACTTTCAATATTTTGCCACGCAGGGGGCAAGGAGATGGAAGGAGATGATATAATAGCCAACTAAAAAATAGCTGAATTTTTTGCAAAAGCAAAAAAAAAAAAAAGAACAAAGAAGAAGAAAAGAACAAAACAAGAAGAAAATAAGAATCCCAAAAGAAATAATGATGCAAAAGGAAAAAGATCAGTCCAGCTAAAAGAGTTGAAGCCAAAGTAAAGACTCAATCTCTAATGGATAAAGATCCATGTTTCAAGGGTAAAGAGCTAATTTCTAATGAATAAAGATCCATGTTTCAAGGGTAAAGACCTGATCTCCAATGAGTAAAGATCCATGTTTCAAGGGTAAAGATCCAATTTCCAATGGATAAAGATCCATGTTTCAAAGGTAAAGACCATATCTCCAATGGATAAAGATCCATGTTTCAAGGGTAAAGACCTGATCTCCAATGGATAAAGATTCATATTTCAAGGGTAAAGACCCGATTTTTCAATGGATAAAGATCCATGTTGTAAGAGTAAAGACCTGATCTCCCATGGATAAAGATCCATTTTGGTGGGTAAAGACCCACAATCCATTAATGAATGGAACAACTAGTTAAGCCAGAATTCTCAACTGTAAAAGGTCAGTCTCGAGTCTAAGTACCCAAATTAATTCAGTCTCAGGTCCAAGTACCCAAATCAATTCAGTCTCGGGTCCAAGTACCCAGTCTCAGGTCTACGTACCTAAATCAAATTCAGTCTTAGGTCTAACTACCCAGTCTCGGGTCCAAGTACCCAAATCAAATTCAATCTCGAGTCTAAGTACCCAGTCTCGAGTCCAAGTACCCAAATCAAATCTAAGTACCCAGTCTCGGGTCTAAGTACCCAAATCTTTTTCAAGAATCCACCCTCATCCAAAATTTGCTCAAAATCATGTTGCTTTTCACTCTCTTCTACTAAAAGTCTCAGATCGTTCAAGCAATAGGCAAACTGTAGACCCTTATTTTTTGACCAAGTCCGACCCAATATTTTAAAATAGTCCAAAAATAATTTTTATAATATTTTTTATTTATTTCAATAATAATAAAATATTTATTGTTTTAAATATTTATTTTTAATAATCAAAATAAAAATAAAAATCAGATGGATAAGAGAGCAACGCGCGCTGCCGCACGGCAAGCAATTCGCTGCAGGCCCTGTTGCACCCCAGTTCGCCGAACTCCAACACAGTAGCCTACCCAATTCACCACACGCCAGCAGTCCATAACTCGCATGCCCAGCCTCGTAGCAATTGGCCCAGCAGCCCGCGCCCACAACCAGTTGTTTTTTACTAATCCTTATTTAGATTGGTTTTTAATATTTTCCTTAACAGTGGAATTTTCCTTAACTAACTAAGATTAGGTTTTTGATTTTTCCTATAAATAAGACATTAAAACACAAAAACATGGGGACAATGATTCAAGAATTATTCAAGGACTTTTGGGACTTTGGCTTTCTTTCGGAAGAGACTTTGGTTTTGGACTGATTATTCAGAGATTTTTATTTTTGATACTTTTGGAATGACAGGGACTTTTGAGCAATTTGATTCAGCAATTGGACTTTTAGGACTTATTTTTGGATGAACAACAAGCTATCAAAATAGGGAGGAACAAATCTCAAACATCAAATAGTGAGAAACAAGCAAGCAGAGGAAAAGCCACATAGAAAAGCAAGCAAAAGGCAGCAAATATATAACCATTATTTCATATAGAGGCAGTGGTTTCCCTCAACCAAAAACTAAGGTGATTCAAACAATATTTTGGATCAACAAATTATATTTGGTAGAGCCAACACAAAGGTACGTTCTCTATTTAATTCATCTAAATTTAATAATAGCTACTTGTTATCATAACTTTTAACATTGATATTTCATTTATCTAGTAACTATTTATTTTCAAATATCACCTTGCAATAAGTTAGGTTTAGTTTATAATGATTATGCCAATCTTTTAAATCAACCATTACCTTTGCACAAGAACTTACTAGGACACTCAGTAGCCAAGCCATTAATAGTATTAAAATTGTTAGCTCATTAAGGCCCCAACCTTAGTGGTAACTTGTACAAAACCCTAATATTAATGCCTAACCCTAAACATCATACTTTATTTCTTAATTCCCTAAACCCTAAATCCAAAACTTCCAATCTTTAGGTTTAAACCCTGGTTTATATATCTAGCATCTAATTGCAATTTTAACTCAACGTTATATATGTTAACCTTAGTATGTGTCTTTATGATAGATGAATGATTTATCTTAATTATGTGTCTTGCCTATGAACCCACACAATTGAAATATCTAAGGTATTTGTGAAGAAGCTCTTACAATCATTAATAACACAATTAGATTGTCTAAAGAAGATCTTCTTCAGACAACCAAAGAGCATGATAGATATCAACACTATCAAGTTCAATGGTACCCACACCATCAAGGTGGTTGTTAATCTAATGGATAGTTGATCTTAAAGCCAATGCTTTAGCCAGCTGTGAGTGGAAATTTTTGCCCCCACTCCTGATGGAATAGTTCTTGTGACTTTGATACTATTAGGCTTAGGGCGTTAGAGAACACGGGCTTAAATCCAGAGCAAATAGAGTTGCCACCTGGACAGACTAGGAAAAAGAAAGGGGTAGATGAATTAATTCCTAAGGAATCCCCAACCCCCTTAATGGGTTCAGAAAGTTTAGTACATATATGAAAGGTGAGAATGACTCATCATCCCTAAAATGCTCGGTTCATTAGAACCGGTCTCCTTTTCAAGTCTAAATATTATTAAATTCTTGGTTATTACAATTTATCCACACTACACACAATTTAAAAGAAATAAACATCCATCATCTTTATTAAAGTAAAAAAATAAAATAGGCACCCATCCATAGATGGAAGCATGCCTTTATAAAGTCTAATGTCTAAAAAGAAAAGAAAATAAATAAAATGGAACACCCACCAATTGGTGGAAACATGCCCCTTACAATAGTTCCAAAGTCCATTAAATAAATTAAATTATATAATAAAATCCGAGGCACCCACAAAGTAGAAACATGCCTTTTACATACCTTAAAAATCCAAATGACAAAATAATTAACAAAACAAATTAAACCATACAAACATCCATAATAATAAATCATCCATTTGTAAATTAAATAAAATGAATCATAAGCATATAATAATAAATTGAATAATCAAAACTAGGGTTCAATCTTAAATAAATTATTTAATGTATAAAATTAGAGCTTCAACCATGAATTAGGGTTTATAAGATTTTAAATGCAAAATTAAGGTTTGTGGATGGAGATCTAGGGTTTTGGTTTGGAAATTGGTGTTTTGAGGTTTTAAATTAAAAATTACGATTTTTATTTTGAAATTAGGGTTTTGAGGTTGGTGCTCAGGAAATTAGGGTTTTGGTATTTGAATTTAGGGTTTTGGAGTTGGTGTTTGGGAAATTAGGGTTTGTAATAATGGTTCAAAAAATTAACATCAATTATACATTAAAATTCACTATTGCCCAATGATATATAAGGTTTAATGTTTAGAACATGGAATTTATGACACGATTAATATGTTTAGGGTTTATGTAAGATTACAACCTAGGTTACTTAGCTACTGGAATAAATAATGATTTTAATGCTTAAGGAAAAATATAGCTACTGGATTAATATGAATTATCAGAACATTTAATGTTTAAGGGAAAGATATAACTGTTGGATGCTTTAAGGGAATGAAATTTAGAAAATAAAACCAGCGTTGGAGGCTCCACCAAATATTGACACACTGGAACAAGCTTGCTACTACCTGCCTTTGATGACTTTTGGTTGGAGGCTTTACTGCAATTTAAGGACAGTTATTTAGCCTCTACCCTTTTGATTATTGTCTATTCCTTATTCTTTTCTTTTGATTATGTGTTTATTGCTTTTTCATTCCTGATAATTCTTTGTTGCTAGGGTTTTTTTTAATAATCATTGCTACCCCCTATTTGTGCTAAATCTTTTGTATTTATAAGCATTAACTAGGGCAACCTAGCCAAGCCATCCGAGTCCAAGACAAAAACCTTTTTTTGCTTATCCTAATCTTGCTTGAATTTTATAACAATTTGAGCTCTTTCTCAGTTGAACCTTCTACCCATAATGAACTGGCCAAGGCCAATTCGATATGGGGTTTGTCCCATATCGAATTAGCCATGGCCAATTTGATACGGGACCTTGCTAACACATTATTAGCGTAGCACCATTGGCCCAGTTTTTAAATTAACAGAAATTTGAATAACTAGAATTAATTTATGCCAATTCGACATGAGAATGCTCAAGTTTAATTTGGCATGCACAATTCGATGTGAGCATAAGCTCATGTCTAATTTGGCATGCATAATTAGACATGAGCACAAGCTCATGTCCAATTGGCATATTATTCATGTCTAATTAGCATAGTGCCTTTCTTCTATCTAAACATAGTTGGTTTGGGCTTTTAAAATTAGATTGGGTTAGGTTTAAGCATTCTAAAATTATACCAGACCATTTTTAATTAAGACTGAATTCAATTTGTGCCAAGTTAAGAGTCTACAATTTGCCCCCTGCTTGAGCGATATGAGACTTCAGTAGAAGAGAGTCTAAAGTAACATGAATTTGAGCTGATCTTGGGCAACAATGGGTTTGGGACCCGAGACTAGATTTGATTTTGAACACAAAATTGGATTAGGTTCTGGACCTAAAATTGGATTTGTGTTCTGGACTCATGACTAGATTTGATTTGGGTTCTGGACCTGAGTTGGCATTTAGGTTCACAACCCAAAACTATATTTGGGTTCTCAGCCCAAAACTGGATTGGGTTCAGGACTTGAGTTTGGATTCAACTGACCTTCTATCAGTTGAGAGTTCTGGCTTTCTTCTAGCCATCAATTTCAACTCTTCTGGTTGGACTAACCTTCTATAGAGGATTATGGCTTTCTTATAGCCAAACAATTTTAGCTCTTCTATCTAGATTGACCTTTTATCAATTGAGAGTTCTAGCTTTCTTCTAGCCAAATAATTTCAGCTCTTCTAGCTAGATTGACCTTCTGTCATTTGAGAGTGCATACTTTCTTCTAGCCATTGTTCCATCCTTCAATGGATTGTGCTGACTTTCTATTTTTTGAGAGTTTCGGCTTTCTTCTAGCCATTGTTTCATTCTTCAATGGATTGTGTTGACCTTCTTCCATATGAGAGTTTTGGATTTCTTCTAGCCGTTGTTTCATCCTTCAATGGATTATGCTGACTTTTCTGTCATTTGAGAGCTTCAGCTTTCTTCTAGTCGTCGTTCCATCCTTCACTAGATTGTGCTGACTTTATGTCATCTGAGAGTTTTGACTTTCTTCTAGTCGTTGTTCCATCCTTCAATGGATTGTTCTCTTTGCACTTTTGCAGAAAACTGGGCCATTCATCTATTTTTGGTTGTTATACCTTTACTTTGCCCCTTTCATGGCAAAACATTGAAGTTGAGTCTGAAAATGTTTTATATATAAATTCAAAAACTGATGAGGATAAGTTTTACCCCATGTGTAGGCTCAAACCAATGCAGGCTCTGACTGATGTCTATGTTTTGTCTAGTTCCTTACACTAGCATGAATCTTCTCTTTTTTTCAACGACCTTTTCATGCCTCCTGATTCTATATCTACTTCTGATTGTTAACTTCACTGTGTTGGTTATTCACTTTAACAAACAGTAGGCAATAGAAGACAAGAATAAAGTGTGATATGCTTATGCATGCATGATATGATGGGTGATACTTATAGTAGTTCTACTGATTCAAAGACTGAGATGGTATCCATTAGTATGTGAGCGGGGATTTTTTTTCCCGCTCTCGGTAGAATGGTTCGTGTGACTTTTACACTGTTAGGCTCAGGGCCTTAAAGAATATGGGCCTAAACTCAGAAAAATGGAGTAACCACCCGGACGGGGCAGGGAAAAAGAAAGGGGTGGATGACTCAATTTCTAAGGAATCCCCAACCCTTTATTGGGTTTGAAAAGTTGGGTACACATGGGGAAGGTGAGAAGTGGCCCAGTGCCCCCATAATTCCCGATTCGTTGAAACCGGCCTCCTTTTTTGGTCTATATATTATTAAATTCTTAAAGATTATGATATCATCCATACTATATCCGATTCAAAATAAATAAAAAATTTATTGCATCAAAGAAAAAAATAAGTTTAAATAAATGGGTACCCATACAAGATGGAAACATGCTCTTATAATGTTCAATTTCCAAAAGAAAGATAAAATAAATAAAATAGGACACCCACAATATGTGAAAACATGCCCCTCACAATTGTCCCAAAATATAAAATAAATTATATTCAACTTAATTAATGAGGTACGCATAAAGTAGAAACATGCCTCTCACATTATTGAAACAAAAGTAAAGTAATAATAATAATAAGGAAAACGTTCATCCATTCATCATAAAATAAATAAAACATCCATAACAAACTAAATAAATCATCCATGATAAAAATGTATAACAAATCAAATAAGTAATTAAAATTAGAGTTTAAACTACTGAATAAAGAAAATTAGGGTTTCAGGTTCAAAAGGTTAAAATTTTGCCCTTACAGTTTAGGGATTAAAGTTTTAAAGCTACTGGATAAATTTAGTTTTGGCTACTGGATTGAGTGGGGTCACTAGATTAATGTTTTGAGTATTAGGATTTAGGTTTTGAAGTTGTGGCTATTGGGTATTAGGGGTTTAGGTTATTTTCTTTCTTTCTTTTCTTGAACAAGGTTTAAGATATTGGGATTTTGGAATTAGGGTTTTGATATTTTGGTTTAAGAAGTAGGGTTCAAGATTAGGGCTTTGATATTTTGGAATTAGGGTTTAGGTTTACTAGTGTTAACCTAGATTTAGGTCAATCTTGATTTTGATCTTGGGAAACAAATTGAATTGTTCTAATATTGTCAACAAGTGTAGGAAAAACAATTATAAAGAGGCACAAAAAAAGAAACTTGAAGATGAATCAAGTTGTGATAGAAGATTCAAAAGTACTCCCAATGGTACTCTCACAATTTCAGAGTACCATGAAAAATATGATCGGACCATAAAATGTATGAACATACTTTGAAAAGTACGACTGGACCAGTGAAAAGTACGACTGGACTTTTCATCCAATAAGTTTCATACCAAGTGGTACTCTCACATTTTTGGAGTACCAGCAAAAGTATGATTGGACTTTTGAAGTAGAGTTCATAAATTATAGTTGTTACTCCTCCAACAAATTAATGATTGCCACATGTACTAGCCATTGAAGATTTATTGTCTAAATTCAAAAAGTTCGACCAGACCATGGATGGTATGACCGGGAATTTCAAAGTATGACTGGGAAATTAATGGTATGATCAAAAAATTGCTCTGACAAATAATTTAAGTGGGAGACAAGAATCAAACATGTTGGCTCCTAACCTAAACAGCTAGTTGAAGGCTTGAAGGCTATAACTACATGAAGAAACTTCATTTTGTATATATTTAGAGTTAGAGAAAGCCAAGATAAACAACTTTCATTTCTTTACATTAAAATTTCTATTTAAATTATATGAGTGTTGGGTGCGAGCATTAAAACACCATTGTAAGGTTTAGTGTGAGCAATAAACACTTGTTGGGTTTAAGAGTTAGCCTAGGAAAACTATTGTAAGGGGTTTGAGTGTAAGCCTTAGAAAAACACTTATAAAGTTGGGTGTGAGCTTGTGAAAACACTATGTTTAGTGTGAGCTTGAGAAAACACCACGTTAGAGTTAAGCTTACACAAGCTCAAGACTAGTGGAACCTTAACAATTTATTAAGAAAGTGGATGCAGGATCAAGGTAAATCTAAAACACTATAAATCTCTTATGTTCATTCTTCTAATCTTTACTTAATCTTCCACATCTTTTGCATTTCTTGCTTATGAATTTTTAATTTGCCATCATTCTTCAAACTAACCAATTCACCTCCCCCCTCTTGGTTGCCATCTTGGGACAACAATTGGTATCAGAGCCTTTAAAATTTCAAGAAACTTAATTGTTAAATTTGATCCTTAAAGGCAACCACACCTACTAATACCTCTACATCAATTTCTACTTCTAACTTCATGGCTCATTCTCATGGAAACTTAAACTTTCATCTTAGACCTCACTATGATTATTCCAATTGAAAACACAAGATTTTTTTGTTCCTAGATAGTGAGTAAATAGAGCTTTGGGATTATGTTGAAAATGAGTGGAAGCCTCCTATAATAGTGGTTGATGGTGTAGAAAAAGAGATTCCATGAAAAGAGTGGAATGAAGAACAAAGAAGAAGTAATGGGAGAGATAAAAAGGTTGCTTTCATTCTCCTGAGCGCATTGCCAAGGGAAGAATGTGGAAGAGTTCTTGGATGCTCAGATGCCTATAGTATTTGGAAGACCTTGGAGAATTATCATGAAGGCACTAATCAAGTAAAATTCATGAAGGTCCAAATGCTTGTCCAATAGTATGAACTCTTCAAAATGAAGTCCTTTCAAGATGTGATGAAGATGACCAACCGACTTCTTGTCATTGTCAAAAATTTGAAGAAATTTGGCAAGGTATATGCTTTAGAAGACATCAATAATAAAGTTCTTAGAGCTCTCCCAAAGAAGGACTTTGAATCAAGAGTATCATCCATTGAGGAAGCACATGATTTGAGCAAGCTTCCAATGGATGTCCTCATTGGAAAGTTACTCACACATGAGATGGCAATGGAGATGCAAGAAGAGTAAGAAGAAGAGGAAGAAGAGTAAGCAGTTGCAAATCTATGTCTCATGGCTATGGAAGATGAGGTAGGTACTCAATCTTTAGACATGAATTTAAATTATGACAATATTGATGATGACTTATATGATGATGATTTGATTGAACATATGAAACTTAGAGTAGAAAAGTATTTTTCTAAGATAAAATTTTATAAGGATAAATGGTCTAAGCTAGAAAAAGATTTTGTGTGCTTGAAGAACTCCACATTAGAATTAAAGACCTCAAATGAACAAATGTTAAAATCAATTGATGAAATATCTAAAAACACATATAGCTTAGAAAAGGTTATCAAGGAAAACCCCCTAATTGACAAGGCAAAATATCATGAAGATGGAGGAGGATGAGCACTCCATCAAACCAAGCCCAACAATGCTAAGAGTAAGGCAATTGGCATTGAAAATTGGTAACAATTCTTACCTTATAATATTTTAATTTTTACTTTATATGTTGTGTTTAACATTATGCTAAAAAAATGATTTTGTGATTGGCTAAATTATTTGTGTTACATTTTTTCAAAATTAAATCAATCACTTTCTTTAATTGTATTCAATTTTCTTTTTACATTCCTTTTACTTTGACTCCATCAAGGGAGGAGAAAAACTTAAATATCTTGATAAATGTGGATCTTAATTGTTTCTAAGTTTTCTCTTCTTGAGGGGGAGATCATTAATTGAGGGGGAGTATAATTCAACCAATTGGTATCTTTAACATTTTTTTAATTGATTTTGATTTTTTTTCCATTGATTGGTACTTTGTTTTTCCTAAGTTTATGACTTAGATTTTTCTTGATTTATGGTAATTGGCAATTTTCATTTGACTTTGAATTCTATTATAAAGTTAATTACCAACATTGATTTTGATCTTGTTTTTATGTTTATAGTTTCTTCATTTCTCATAACCTCTATTTTGTTACTTGATTTCTCTTCATCTCTCTGGCTCTCTTTTTCAATTTTGGCAAAGGGGAGAGAATGAGATGAATTTGAAAATTAACTTTTAAAATTTTCAATTTTCTTATGTCTTTGCATAAAGGAGAAGTATTGCATCTTTTTGTTGATTATTTTTTATTTCAACTTCAATTTGGTTGCCAAAATCAAAAAAGGGGAGATTGTTGACCCAGGTTTAGGTCAATCTTGATTTTGTTCTTGGCAAACAAATTGAATTGTTCTAATGTTGTCAACAAGTGTTTATGTGGTAGGAAAAATAATTATAAAGAGGTGCAAAACAAGAAACTTGAAGATGAATCAAGTTATGCTGGAAGATTCAAAAGTACTCCTAACAGTACTCTCACATTTTTAGAGTACCATGAAAAGTATGATCAGACCATAAAAAGTATGACTATAATTTGAAAGTATGACCAGACTAGTGGAAAGTACGATCAGACTTTTCATCCAGTAAGTTTCACTCCCAACGGTACTCTCACATTTTCAAAGTATCAGCAAAAGTATGACCGAACCTCAAAAAGTATGACAGAACTTTTGAAGCAGATTTCATAATTTATAGCCATTACTCGTCCACTAAATCAATGAATGCCACGTGTACAAGCCATTGAAGAATTATTGTTTGATTTCAAAAAGTCCGATCGGATCATCGATGGTATGACCAGGAAATTGAAAGTATAACAGAAATATTAATGGTATGATCGGGAAATTGCTTTAACAAATAATTTAAGTGGGAGACAAGAATCAAACATGTTGGCTCCTAATCTAAACAGCTAGTTGAAGGCTTGAAGGCTATAAATACATGAAGAAACTTCAGTTTGTATATATTTGAAGTTAGATAAAGCCAAGATAAACAACTTTCATTTCTTTACATTAAAATTTCTATTTAAATTATATGAATTTTGGGTGTGAGCATTAAAACACCATTGTAAGGTTTAGTGTGAGCCATAAACACTTGTTGGATTTGAGAGTTAGACTAGAAAATCTCTTATAAGGGGTTTGACTATAAGCCTTAGGAAAACACTTGTAAAGTTGGGTGTGAGCTTGAGAAAACACCAAGTTAGAGTTAAGCTTGTAAAAACTCAAGACTAGTGGAACCTTAGCAAGTTGTTAATTAATAAAAATTAGGGTTTTAGGAATTAAAAAAATAATTTAGGGTTTTGGAAAATTAAGAAAACAATTAGGGTTTTGGAAAATTAAGAAAATAATTAGGGTTTTGGGAATTAATAAAATAGTTTAGGTTTTCGAAAAATGAAGAAAACAATTAGGGCTATTAGGAGTTGCAAAGCTTATTAGAGTTCGAGGTTTTCTAGATGTTTATGATTTTTGGAAATTGTAAAACAGACTAGGGTTTAGCAACTTAAACTGGATCAAAATAATGATTAAAACAAACAACAAAAACATTAAAAAGAAAAGACGAAACCACTGTATGTATAAGAAAATTAAGTTTAAGACACAAAACCTGCATTGAAGGCTCCACCAAATTGATTATTGATTCCAAGCTGCTGCCTACACCAATTAATTCTAGCCGAGTGAAGATTAAAGGCAGTGGTTATTGCCTTTCTCAATGGTTGATTGTTGATGAATGTTGCTTCTCTTTCCTTGCCTACTGATTCATTATTCTTCTTGATCGTTGTTGCCTTCTTTTGCTACCTCATATGTGCTTTTTTAATCCTGTATTTATATAGAATACATTAGGTTAAATCTATCTAGACTCATAAAGTTAATAGGATTATAATTAAAATTTGAAGCTAATTTAAATTGAATCCGGATGCAAACAAACCCATAGTTTTGAAATGATGTTGAAACTGACGAGTTGGACTGCCAATTTGGGCCTACAGTGAATTGGGCATGCCAATTCACCGCAGCCGGGCTGTGGCCAAATGATGTGGACTCAACAATGGTAAATTCATAATTTGAAAAAAAAAATCATATTGGGCTTGGACTTGGATTAACTCATCCTATTTTAAAATTTGAAGTGCTTATTTTAGGTTTCTTAAAATTGGACTGACTTAAATCGAAGTTATAAACTAGTTTTAATCTTTTAAAATTGAACAAAATTTAGTTTGACCTTTTTTAATTGGGATCGACTGGCCTAGGGCCAAAATTAAGTGTATACAGATTGCCCCTTGCTTAAACGATCTTGGATTTGTTTAGAGAGTGAAGAACAACATGACTTTTGAATTAATTTTAGCGAAAATGGGTTTTGGACCAGAGATGGTTTGGGTTCTGAACCTCGTTTGAGTTCTTGACTCAAAAATGATTTGGGTTCTGGACCTGAGATAATTTGGGTTCTGGACCTGGTTTGAGTTTTGGACTTAAAAAAGATTTGGGTTATGGACCCGAGGTAGTTTGGGTTTTAGACCCAGTTTGAGTTCTGGACTAAAAAAAGACTTGGGTTCTGGACTCAATTTGAGTTCTGGTCTCAAAAAGGATTTGGGTTTCGGACTGAAGGTAGTTTGGGTTCTGGACTCAGTTTGAGTTTTGGACTCAAAAAATATTTGGGTTCTTGACCTGGTTTGAGTTCTGGACTCGAAAAAGATTTGGGTTCTGTATCCGTTTTGAGTTCTAGACTCACAAATGATTTGAGTTCTGGACCCAAGGTAGTTTGGATTCTAGACTCGATTTGAGTTCTGGACTCAAAAAAGATTTGGGTTCTGGACTTGAGGTAGTTTGGATTATTGACTCGGTGTGAGTTCTAGACTTAAAAAAGATTTGGGTTCTGGACATGTAGACCCTTAATTTTTGACCCAGTCCGATCCAATATATTTTAATTAGTTCAAAATAATTTTTGTGTTGTCCAATATATTTTAATTAGTCCAAAATAATTTTTGTGTTATCTTAATTAAATAATATTTGTTTTACTATTTAGTTTTTATAATTAATAAATAATAATAATAATAAACAAATAAACAAATAAAAATAAAAATAAAAATCGGCGACGAAAAAATCGGCGATGAAAAATTACGTCACCGAAAAGGTTGGACGAAATGGCCAAAGCCATTTCGCCCATAGGAATTATGGCCCCCCCAGCCAATTTCGCTCCCACAGCTCGCAAGTTACCACGGCAATCTTCGCAGCAGGCTTTTCGCAAGCGAAATTTTTCCGAAACAATTTTTTCCGAAACCAAATTCTATTTGGTTTCGGTTTCCTTTTATTGATTAATGTTAATTTCCATAAACAAGTTGAATTAATCATCGAAATTTTCTATAAATAAGATTTAAAAAACACAGAAGGGGGAGGATTTTTTAGGGGAGAATCGAGTGAACTGAGAAAACTTTGAATCGATAGAAACCTTTGGCAGTGAAATCAATCGAACTTTTTGAGAGAAAAATAAGCAACCAAACAATCAATCCATCAAAGGCAGCCATCTTGCCTTTGACCTTGTTCATGCAAGAAGAAATTTTTTGTGGAACCAGCGAACGAAGGTTTGAATTCTTAATTTCTTTCTGTTTCTTACATCCGTGATTTTGGAGATATAAAATTTTATATATACTCAATATATATATTTAGAGTATATATGACAGATACATATGATATATTAATTATATATGTTGGATTAATATATTACATACTTAATATATTTAATACACATATAAGGTACATTTGATGTGCATATAAGATATGCATTACTTGTGCATATGTGTAATATCTCAAAATTTTTAAAAAGTTCTAATTTTTGGAAATTTAATAAAATAAATTATAATTTAAAAGGATAAATTAAATTAATAGTTTTAAATGAAAAATGAAGGGATTTTAAATGAAAAAGTAGAATATATATGTGATATATATGTAAAATATATACAACATATAAAAGTCAAAGAAAAGTCAAAGTAAAAGGGTATTTTAGTAATTAAATCTTAGAAAATTAAAATTAATAAAATAATTTAAAAATAAATAATTTTGGATGGAAGATAATATTTTGGGATTTTAATTAATTAAATAATTAATTAATTAATTAATTAAAAATATATTAAAATAATAATATATATAAGGTTGAAAATGTGAGTGGGAGGAAAGAGAAAATCACTTTTTTTTTCATCATCTTCTTCTTCTTTCTTTCAAGGCCGATTTTTATGACTTCAAGAGAGGGATTTTGCTTCTTCTATACTCCAAAAATTGAAAGATTTCAAGTATGCAAAGTGGATATTTGGTGATTTCCACCAAAATTAGTAAGTTTTCAACTCTTTTCTTTGAATTCTATAGAAAATTGGATTATGTTGAGTTTGGGGTTTTGATGTAGCATGTTATAATTATTGGAATGGGTGTGTATGATGTTATTTTGGGTAGTTAACAATGATTTTAAGGTTAGATTTAAGAAATGGTTGAATTTAAGTTGAGTTTGGTGAAGAGAGAGAATTTAGGGTTATGGAAATTTGAGTTTTTGAAATCATGAATTTTAATTTTGCAAATTGGTTCCAAATGTTTTTTTTTTTTATGCATAAACAAGGATTTTAAAATCAAATGATGGATTCAGTTAAGTTTGGATAGAGTTTGAAGATGGTAGTATTGATTTAGGGTTTTGGAAAAGTGAATTTTTAAAGAATAATTAATTGTTTGATTTTAATACTTAAATCATGTTATTTAATGATATAAGTGGTGGAAATAAGATTGAAATGATAATTGGATTGAGTTGGAATGGAGATCCTTCAATAATGAAGGTTATGCCATTTTAGGGTTTTGAGCATAAGCATGTGGTTAATTAATATAATTTGTTTAAACATGCTAAAACATGTTTCTAATGATATTAATAAACTTAAAACACTAATTTAAATGGCTTGATATGGTTTTTCAAAGTTAAAGTGAGGTGAAGCTTAATTTTGGGATTTATTTTAGAGTGATATTTAATTACGGTTTGATTTTGAGAATACCTTAGAATGTGATATTAAATGATTATGTATGATCACACTTGGTATAGACATTGAGGGAGGTTGATTTGCTTCATCCAAGTGGTGAAGGGAAAGTTGGAAGGTTAGGATTGGAGGTTGTGTTAGGCTTGCTTTGGGTTGTTAGTGTAGGTATGTACAAACTTTGAATATATTGTTTATATTTGCATGATTATTTGGGCTTAACACATATTGGTTGGAAAATATGTTAAGTTACTTGGTTCATTAATTGTGTATGAATAATATGCTATGACATTTGTAATGTCATATATGTGTTAAATGCATTGTGAAAAGCCATTGATATTGGCTAATTTGTGTAACATGTGAAATATGCATATTATGTGAAAATACTCAAAGTAATTGGGTAATGTGTTGTGAATGCAAAAATGAGATATGAGTAATAATGAAATGAATTGATATTGATAAAAGTGAGAAAAGTGAGAAAAATGAGAAAGATGTGAAAAATGAGAAAAATGAGAAAAAAATGTGAAATTAAGGCAATGTGCCTAGATTGAATATGTAAAAATGAGAAAGAGATTAATAATGAGAAATATGAATAAATTGTGTGCCTAGTATGTTATTCAATTTTCAGAGTTCTGGGTTTGGTGGCATGCCTATGGTTGCCTATGGGCTATACGCTGGAATGGTGAAAAGACTGGATCGTAAGCTAGGCCAGCTGATAAATATGATGTTTTTGGGGTGAAAATATTGGGTCGTAAGCCTCAAAAACTATAGCAGTCTAGCCGGGTTGAGGTCCAAGAGACTGGGGCTGTTACATTATCCATTGATATATGGCCTACGGGGCTAGACACATGATGTCATTATGGACCAAAGCAGTAACTCTAAAATTTGAATAGCATATTAGATCCTTTTTGGGCCCATGCTTATCTTTGCTTTAATGTGAATTATGAATTGTGATACAATTGAGCAATATAATGCTATGAGTTGTGATTATGAAATATTTGAAAAATATAATAAAGTTGAATGATGTGACATCTATATGTATTGTGCATTGGCATTGCATTGAGTTTTATTATTATTATAAAATTTTGTACCACTAGGCTTTGGCTTAGCGCTATTGTATTTCGTTGTGCAAGTGTCATGGATGATTTGGTAGAGCCGGAGAGTTCTACTAGACCTGGTCGGGTCTAGGTACGTATTTATTGAGCTTGAAGAGTTATTTCTAGGTACATCCAGATTAGAGCCAGTTGCCAGCATGTAGATATTTGATATTACAATGTATTTTGATATTATATATGTTATGATATGTTTTTGAAGGTATATAATGTAAATTGTAAAGAATATTTTGAATAATTTGTTCAGATGAGATTTTATATGTGTTGTTAATTTATACATCTATATATAAGTATTTTGAGGAAATATGGAGAAATTGAGAAGTATTGGTGAAATGGTGAATTGATTTTTATTAGGAGTGTTTGCTTTATGCAGGTTGTGTTTTGCTGATTTTTGGGAACGTTTAAATTACAAACAAAACTCTGGCGAATTTTTCTCTGAGATTTTCATATAAAATATTTATTTTGGATTCCTATAACAAGCAAAGAATATTTATATACTATTTATTTTATATATATTAGTATTTAAAATCTTAAAATAGAAATGTGAAAATTTTTATTAAATCGGTCTGTGACATTTTTATACCGTATATGCGTATTTTACATATGCTAAAAATATGTATTGTACGTATGAGTTATATTTTAAATTTGTCATTATGGACCGTATGGATTAAGAATTTTTGAAACTTTTATTTGAAATTAAAATTCATAGCTGATTCAATTGATGAATAAGTGAAATTAAGAAAAATAATTTATGAAATGATTTAAGATATGAAATAAAAAGTTTGAGAAATGTACATGATAGTTATAGAAAATTTTATAGGTGTGCTGTAAAATGATATTGTTTGAATTTTTGAATAAATATAGGAAAGTTGGATGAGTTTGAAAATTTAATCAAAAGTTTTTCTATATGTTATAATATAATATATAAAATTTCATAATTTTTAAAGATGAATTACTAATTAAGAAAGGTAAAAGAACACAGATTGTTGGAGGAGTTCCAGAAACTCAGAATCTGTAGAAATTGAGATACATATTTAAAAACTATAGCAAACCAACCCAGAAAAATATGAAAATTTACACCCAATATTATATGTATTCCTATAACATATGGTTAAAATTTCATGAATTTTTATTAAGGTATGATACCTGAAAAAAATGGACAACCGGGTGCTGCAGAGAAATTATTAAAGAGACAGATTATCTGATTTTGGAAGATTTAATTTTTAAATATATTAAATCAGCTTGGAAAAATCTAAAACTTTAAATATAAGTCCATATATGTGTCAAGTGCACATGGATAAAAGTTTACAAACTTTTATAAAGAATTGGCAAGGAATATAAAAATTGAAAGTGAAATTGATATGAAACTGAGGAAGTCATACAGTTTTGTGTAAATAAGTAATAAATTAATTTTATGAGACAAATAAATGAAGAAAATTATAAAAATTTATATGCATATGGGTATAAGTATAGAAGGAATATGGAGTTTTTAATAATTTGCAACAAAGAGTTCATAATTAAAATCAAAGAGTAAAATCATATATGATAGCGAATTATTTATTATGGAATAATGATGCATGATTTAGGGTTGAGTGTGTAAAATTAAAGTATCTAAATGGATGATGTTAATCAGTGTAATGAAATGAATTAGTGTTGTTTAAATGTAAATGTTATGATTTTAAGATTGGAAATGTGACATGGATGAGATTTGGTGAGGTTCATGTTGTTGGTTGCATTAGATGAAATTTGAATTTTTGAAATGGGTTTCCATAATTGTGAAAGTGATGTGTTTTGATGTTATATTAATATAAAAATAAAGTTTATAAAGTTAGCTCTTGAAAATGAGATTAATAGAATGAAGTTTAAGTAAAGTAGTAAGTTGGAAATTTAGAGTTGTAAGAGAATTTTGATGAAGATTGTTTAGATGTTGATAGTTTAATGTTTAATAAGCATGGGAGTAATTCTGAATAAGTAATATTATTTATGAAAGTACAAACTAACGTGTAATGTGGTTAATAATATAGAAATTTGTTATGAAATAAAGGAAAATGATTAAGTAAGTAAAAATTAGTTACTTTAGGTAATTGAATTGGAAATGATGAAAAGGGATATGAAGGGTATGATAAATGCATAAAAAAAACAAATGCGACAGAGATGTCACATTGGAAATGTGACTAAGATTTATGTGAAGTGTTAAAAAAATATATAATAAGAAACCTATTTAAAAGATGGGTGATTAAATAAGAAAGATGTTAATTATGTTGTGGTCAGGGTGTATATATATGTTGAATTGATGAATAACCTAAGTAATATCAAAAGAATGAGAAATGATAATGTTCTCTGAAAGGTGATAAATGTTAACTTTGTATAGGTTGTATGTTAAAGAGGAATTGCATATAATTGTATGATATAAGTGATGAGATTTTTCAATATGAACACAATTGTGATATATTAGAAAATGTGGAAAGTAAGTCACATTGTGATTATGGCTTACAAAGGTGTATGTGGATGAAAAAAAAATGTTATCGAGTGTTTGTTACCTTATACAAATACGTGTCTGGTGATATTGAGAATGATATTGCATGTCTTAATAGACCTAAGAGAGATTAGATCTTGATCTGTGTAGAGTTAGGTCATGTGATGAATTAAGATTGAGAATGGACCCAAGCAGCGTTGGACGATGAAATTGTTATTGTAACGACTAAACTTGATGATTGTAGAGTGTTGGGCCCAAAATATATGTGTATTAATAAGAGATTGTAAGGAAAAGGAAAGTATAATGAAGAAAGTATGGAAGTGAAAAAAAAAATGAATGAAAATTTTTATAAGAGATAGATTAGAAATGGAGTAATAAATAGAAATTGTGTAAAATTAGCATATGAATGAATGTGTATATGTAAGAGATGTTAATGCTAATATAGTTGAAACTTGAGTTAGGCTAATGATGATCAAGTGATCAAGAGTAAATTGCTTTGAAACAGAGCTGAAATGTGTTAACTTTTTGTGTAGCAAAAGATTAGAAATGAATATATAATTTTTATGATACGAACTTAACATTGTGATTGGAAATGTTTGAAAAAGAATGATAGAGGAGCAGCATTTATTTATAAGCCACAGACGTGACCATTATTATGGCATGACCGCTGGATAGTTTTGGTGAGATTGATAGTTATGCTTCAAGAAACATGGTCAAGACTTATGGTTTGCATAGTTGTATTTTATAATTTTATGTTAGAAATTTGTTTATAATTATAGAAAGTGTGGAACAGAAGAGAATGTGAAAATATGATGAGCTTTAAATGATGTGTAAGAAAAGTGATTTGTGTAAATAGGGTAACTATAAGAAATGTGAGAAAATGGTAAATGAAAGGAATTATGAAATGCAAGTAAGAGTTGTATTGAATGTGTTTGAAAGTGGTATAAAATGAATAAGTTGATGAAAATGATGTTTAAAGTGAATGAGACTAGAGGAAATGAATATTATCTGTAATGAATTCGAAGAGAATTAAAATTTGAGAATAAATTTGACCTAATAGAATTAGGTCATGAATGGAAAATAGATTGATGAATTTAAAATAGACTAAAGGTTGGTCAGAATAGAATAAGATTGTGATGGTCATATTGTGATAGTTAGATCAATTGATCTGAAATGTAATAAGTTTACAAGTATTTATTGAAATTCAATGTATGTAGTTGTATTAAGAATATGCAAGCTATGTGATAATGTGCATAATACAACGTTTTGATATGTATATGCATATGAAAGGTGCTAAGTTATATTAGTTTCAAATAATTATAAGAGAAAAGTGTTAGTTATAGTATAATTGGAATGAATCTTAATAAGGAAATAAAATTTTATTGTTGTATAATGGTGATATTAAATTAATATGTGGTAATTGTATAAAGAGTAGGATCAAAGTGAAGATGTGTAAAATTATTATGTTAAGATAAAAGTTATTAACATTTGAATTTAAGGTGATGAGAGTATATTTTTAAGATAATGAAGTGATCAGATAACTTGAGTGCAATAGGTGTGTGGTGTATATATATTAAGGAGATGAACTAATTTTGTCTAAGGATAATTCGATTGAAGATATAATAATTTTTTTTGACTGTTTGAGTAAATAGACAGTATAATGATGAGTTATGGAATGGTAAAAAGGTAATTGAGAATAAACCTAAAGGGGGGAATAGAAATTATGTAATTTGATGAAATAATGATTTGAATGATTTATTATCATACTGGATAATTTCGAGGACAAAATTACTTAAGAGGGAGAAAATTATCACATCCGTGATTTTGGAGATATAAAAGTTTATATATACTCAATATATATATTTAAAGTATATATGACAGATACATATAATATATTAATTACATATGTCGGATTAATACATTACATATTTAATATATTTAATACACATATAAGGTACATTTGATGTGTAACACCCTCATACCCCATATAAGTACTGTACATATACCGAGTACACATACAATAAGTATATAAGATATAAAGATGTCACTAGTTATTACCAAATTAAAATCTTTACTTTACTTCTAGAACAATAATACATTTAAATCATATGTAAATATTTACAAAATCATGATCCTTTTGATGGTAATACATATATATATAAGTTACATTGTCTCTTTCAAAGATTCATTTATACTTATGAATACATTCTTATGAAAATGCAAAATCTTTAACTTGTACATGCATGCATCACCCTCTAGTTGGTCTCGAACTACCTTTGCTCTCTTCGTGACATAGTGGCATAACTCCAGCTCCATCACCTATTTACCTGCGCGATTAATATAACCGCGCTAAGCTCGAAAGCTTAGTAGTACAAATAAATACTAAAATATACATTACAAGATAACATACCTCATATTTTTAGCATCATGTTTTCTTATTCGATTTTCCCCTTTTTCAATGCATTCTTCATATATTCCTATTAATCTCACACATTACATACATATACATATATATAGCATTACAATCAACATAATTCCATAACCTGGTAGAACCATCATTCACATGATACTTACCACTTTCACCTCATATACATATTATGTGTCATATTACAATGCACAATAACATATTTCTCTTTCTAATAATTCATTTGCATGATACAACCATGTCATACTCCATAACATCATTTTATTCACATATCATCAATTATAAATCACGTTCCCAACAAAGGCAATCATTACCATCAACCATAATCCATCACTAATACTCTCAATCAACATATCAATACACATATCATATGTCATGCTTCATAATATTATTTGTTTCTTATTATTTCATTCCATTAATTTCTTATCCATAATTCACTATTCATGAATCATATTTAAACAAGCACAAGCATGGGCCCAAAGACACTAATATGCCATTCAACTTTCAGAGTTAATGTTTTGGTTTATTTATCACATTTATCATTACCATTGACCCAACTAGGCTTCAAGGATTTAGGTTCAACCAAGCTTCAAGGGGAGTAAAACATGTTAAACTTCAACCCAACTTGGCTTCAAGAACCAATCCAACCTAGCTTCAAGGGTTGTAACATCTCAATTAGGCTTCAAGGATCATATCCAACATAACTTCAAGAGATTGTTACTATTATTAGGCATGCCACCAACAACAAAACTCTGAAAATGAATAACATATTAGACACACAATTCATTCATTATTTCATTATCAATTTCATTTTCATTCTTATCATTATTTAGGCAAACATGCATCAATCATCATTTACATCATCATAGCCAACCACAATGGCATCATTTAGGCAAACATGCCTCATTTGTCTCATTTTCAATATTATAGCCAATAACAATGGCTTCATACATCATCATATCTCAATTCACAACTCATTTTTCATCCCAATATCACATCTCTTTCACATTTCATATTTCATCACAATATCACATCTCTTTCACATTTCATATTTCACCACAATATCACATTTCTTTCACATTTCATATTTCATCACAATATCACATTTCTTTCACATTTCATATATCATCACAATATCATATCATTCATATTACATATCACATACATTTCATACTTCATCTTTTATATATATATATACATATATATATATACATAACTATTCATCATTCAAGTATACACAATCAATTGCATTATCATATATTTTGAATACCCATCATATCATTCACATCATTCACTTTTCATAACACTTATATATATATATTTTGCTTTCACATTTCACTTATTTCATTACATATACATTATTCATATATATATATTTATCAATAATATAATAGATTACTTAATACATTGATAATCAAATGTATTAAGGTTCCAAGCCATATAACTATATGTAATCAAATAGATTTTGTACTTACCTTTAAAGAAACTCACACTCATTTAGATTTCTTCTCCTTAGATTCTTCAATATTTGGATTAGGGCCATTCCATCTCTTAAAACCTAATCCAAAAGTAATCATACATACTTACTTAGAGATACACATGAGATAATACACATAAGAATCAATTAGGGTAAACTCAACACAAGACACGCTCACCAACACAGGCGTGTTCCTGATCGTGCCCTAACTCCACAACACAGAAACATTTACACGCTCATGACCACGGGCGTGTCCCTGGGCGTGTAATATATTCTGTATCACAGAAACATTGACACGTTCAACAACATGAACGTGTTCCTGGCCGTGTAAATTCTCCAAACTCATAGTAGCTATGACACGCTCACTAACACGGGCGTGTTAATGGCCGTGTCACATCTACTGCCTTACAAACAATTGACACGCCCAAAGTTTTGGACGTGTTCCTGGGCGTGTCAGGCTAAAAACCCAGAATCCGGCCAAAACAACAACTCAACCCAAAAACAACCATTTTTCCTCATCTTTTACCTTAATCAAACTCAACCAAACACACACAAAACCATAGCAAACTTACCAAAAACACCAACACCACTTACAACACATACTAATCATCATTATAAACATCATCCATGCATCAATTAATCAAATCCCCAATTCATTAACTTAAACCCTTATTCAACAATTCATCATCAACTTCACAAATAATCATATTATCATCATCCAATTACCAAATCAACACACATATACACTTCAATCTTTCAATATCATCATCATCACACATCAATCATACCAACCCAACTCAAACAATGAAAATCAACTTAAAGAAATAAATACTTACTTGAATCCTTTGTCAAATCTTCATCTCTATCTTCAATCCTCTTAAATTCCTTAAGAAATTTGATATATAAATTACATCTCTCTCTTTCTCTCTCTCTCTCTCTCTCTCTCTCTCTCTCTCGGCCAAACAGAAAAGAAGAACACGAAGAAGGAGCAGAAGAAGAAAGAAGTTTCTACTTCTTTCCTTCATCCTTATCTTATATATATATATAATAATAATAATAATACTTTAAATCTCCACCACATATTCTTTCTTTGACTTTTCCATTTGACCAATATATATATATATCATATATATTGCCAAATACTCTACATATACACTCTTTCCACACATTGCTTTCCTTTCAAACAACACATAACATTCTCTCTTAAATTTTCTTTGCTTATCAACTTAACATATATATACATTCAATCCCATAATAACAATAATATCATAACTTCCAAGGCATAATTTGGGATATTACAATTCTCTCCCCCTTAAATAATTTCGTCCTCGAAATTACTCAGTATAATAACATTCCATTCTTAACAATACTCCACTTTCAATCTTCATATAACATTAATTGTATTCTTATATTCTGATTTCATCAAATCACATAGTTGCACTCTCCCCCTTAGAGTCAATTATCTCATACAATTCTATAACTTGTCATGATATAAATCTTTATATCATACTACATTCTCATTCAATATTCAAAACAACTCATTATTTCTCAAATACCTTATCTATATACAAAAATTCCATCATCTTACAATATATATATATATACGTTACATACCATTATTACATTCAAAATATTTATCACTTCATCTCTTTATAACTATTCTTTTAACTTTAACCTTAAAAATCATTGACTTATATCTTAATATTAATTATCCCATTATTATAATAATCCTTAACACAACCATTTATCAAACTTTCATTGATAATAATTTTCTTATTTCTCATACACTTCATTCCTCCTTTAGTATTTCCTCACTTAACATCAATATTAATACAATGCTTTTGAACTTACCTTACAGGAAAATCAACTTCTTCCCTTTTTTCATCATTAATAATTGATATAATTCCATTGATTCATGTCCACTCATCCATCAAAATATTACATTGTATACATCATTATCTATCTTTTATACCTTTAGTACAACTATACATATTAAATCTCAATAATAATCCACAATTATAGCAAAAACCCAGATCAAATGATCTATTCTTCACAATATACTAACATCACAATCTTGTTTGATTCAAATCAATAATTCACTTTTCTAAATTTATCATGAATAACCATCCATTTCAACTTATCTTTCAATATACACATAGTTTATCTTTCATTATCTCAAAACAATTCTTACCAAATTTCATAATTATCTCATACCATGCTTATGATTCATAGTTTACTCACTTAAATTCTTAAACCCATCCACTTATTCAATTTATACCCTAAACATATTCAATATAGCTTTCAATCACATTCTGCAATCTTCTTTCATTATCCTCTCCTCACCTTTCATATCATTACTATATTTACAATAATTACCTTTTTCTCATATTATTCATAACTTAATGTATTTCCATAATTCTCTTCCTTTCTTCTCTTTTTCCAAAATTATAACCAAATTGCTAAAATAAAAACTATAAAATACACTTCATTAATCATAATCTTTAGCCTTGTTTCCAAAAACACAATTATCTATCTTACCAAGGCTGTATCACAGTCATATTTTCTCAATTCCAATTCTATAGATAACCCAACTATTCAGCCAACTCAATATACAATTCATATGGCCATAGGAGATTAATGGTTACATTGGAAACTTATACATCAATACTGTTCCTCTATTATTCTATTTCCAATTTAAACACTAAGTTGCATCACACATATTATATCTCCATTCTCCAAATTTTACTACATCAAAATTAACACATTTCAACTCTATCTCAACACAATTTACTCTTAATTATTTAATCATCATAAGCATATCTCATATACATCAATATTATCTTTAACTTCTCCCTCGCACATCATTCAATCATATACAAATATTACACGAATTCCATTCGGTATACTTTCTTCTTCCTCTTATAATTTCTCTTATAATATCAATGAACATAAAACATTTCCTCATACCAAAACTTTAAGTTCATAACATTTATGATACTCCAACTAAGTTATTTCCATAACAATATTACTATCCACTATTTCCCAAATCAATTCTCATTTCCAATATCATCAAACCCATAATTGTATAACACCTCCATAGATCACATTCATAATGTGATTTACTTTTCACATTTCTTACATTCATATCAAAAAGCTCCTTCCACACTTTCTATACATGTATACATATAATCATACCATTTTATTTAATTTCTCTTTTACATATTTTCAACACAATTTAACATTCATTATTTCTCATTAAACAATCCCATTCTTATTCCTTTTTGACATAACATAAATTATTTATTAACTCAACACATATATAATTATATATTCTAACCATGATAATACTTCACCAACATCTTAATCACATAACTAAGATGATATCCCTCTCACATTTATTTAAAAGCATTTGTATACCATCTTTACCTCCATTTATTTACCTTTCAACATATATATATATTACTCACATATTATACATATGTACATTACATCCAATCATGTACACATAGAGTCCAATAACCTCTATACATTTTCCAAGTCTTGTTATCACAAATCTCAATTTCTTGAACCAACATTGATTCATCCACTTCCCACTATCAATCTAAGCACATGACCTAACTTTGTACAAGTTTGTCAATGCAAGTATAATCATTCTCATATTCAATAATACTCATTCCCCATAGTTCATAAATTTAACTTATATTTAACTATCGATGTATAAATAACCTTTATCCAAGTTCCATTAATATTATAAACTCCCAACTTGCTGTTTTACTCAAACTTCCAGTTACTCATCTTATTTTCTTAGTATCAACTTAAGAAAACATCTTATATATACATATTACAAAACAACCTCAAACTATATTCTTTCACACTTATGAAAGCTCATTACAATCAAAGTCAAATGTTACATCTTACCACCATTAACATGAGCTTTTACAACACTCAAGCATATCACATTTCTAACATTTAAAACCACAATGTTTGCATTTAAAACAACAATGTAAACAACACCATTATATCTCCTTATTTAACCAACATCATCTCTTTTCCTTTTTAGAGACTTTAACTTTACATATTCCAACCTTAAAGGATCAAACTTTAACTATGCCCATCAACTCACTCAATATACCATCATATTCTCTTCATTTACATAACATAACTTTCAATATTCACAATTCAACATTATTTCCTCTATCTAGGAAACTCAACATTAGCAAACCCAACATAAACTTTATTATAAAGAAGTTTAAAGTATAGAAGAAAGAGTACATACTCTTATCTTGATTTGATTTTCAACTTACTTTTACTTTATTCTCCTGTTCATTTCTTTATGTTTCAATTCATATTATGTCATACATAATATTGCTCATAAACATCCATATTACACTCTATGTTGCACATGACATAATATTTTTTTCTATATCTTATCAATATGCATATTTCACATTACATTTTGCAATTCGTTTCTCATAAATAATTAAGCACTATGCCTCAATTATAATTCATTTCTAACATCATTACCAACAATCATGGTTTCTCCTCACATCAACATAGTATACACATATATCATCAACTATATTAAACATCTCATGTAACACAAATATTTTATAATTCATATTATGCTACATCCGAGACCAACCTAGGTGTTAATGCATATGCATGTATCAAAAATTTCATTCTTTCCATTTTCATTTATCATCATTTTTCTTGTTAAATTTTTTTTTAAATTTACTTAGGCCGAGAATCTCGAAACCTAAGCTCTGATACCAAAATAATTGTAACACCCTCATACCCCATATAAGTACTGTACATATACCGAGTACACATACAATAAGTATATAAGATATAAAGATGTCACTAGTTATTACCAAATTAAAATCTTTACTTTACTTCTAGAACAATAATACATTTAAATCATATGTAAATATTTACAAAATCATGATCCTTTTGATGGTAATACATATATATATATAAGTTACATTGTCTCTTTCAAAGATTCATTTATACTTATGAATACATTCTTATGAAAATGCAAAATCTTTAACTTGTACATGCATGCATCACCCTCTAGTTGGTCTCGAACTACCTTTGCTCTCTTCGTGACATAGTGGCATAACTCCAGCTCCATCACCTATTTACCTGCGCGATTAATATAACCGCGCTAAGCTCGAAAGCTTAGTAGTACAAATAAATACTAAAATATACATTACAAGATAACATACCTCATATTTTTAGCATCATGTTTTCTTATTCGATTTTCCCCTTTTTCAATGCATTCTTCATATATTCCTATTAATCTCACACATTACATACATATACATATATATAGCATTACAATCAACATAATTCCATAACCTGGTAGAACCATCATTCACATGATACTTACCACTTTCACCTCATATACATATTATGTGTCATATTACAATGCACAATAACATATTTCTCTTTCTAATAATTCATTTGCATGATACAACCATGTCATACTCCATAACATCATTTTATTCACATATCATCAATTATAAATCACGTTCCCAACAAAGGCAATCATTACCATCAACCATAATCCATCACTAATACTCTCAATCAACATATCAATACACATATCATATGTCATGCTTCATAATATTATTTGTTTCTTATTATTTCATTCCATTAATTTCTTATCCATAATTCACTATTCATGAATCATATTTAAACAAGCACAAGCATGGGCCCAAAGACACTAATATGCCATTCAACTTTCAGAGTTAATGTTTTGGTTTATTTATCACATTTATCATTACCATTGACCCAACTAGGCTTCAAGGATTTAGGTTCAACCAAGCTTCAAGGGGAGTAAAACATGTTAAACTTCAACCCAACTTGGCTTCAAGAACCAATCCAACCTAGCTTCAAGGGTTGTAACATCTCAATTAGGCTTCAAGGATCATATCCAACCTAACTTCAAGAGATTGTTACTATTATTAGGCATGCCACCAACAACAAAACTCTGAAAATGAATAACATATTAGACACACAATTCATTCATTATTTCATTATCAATTTCATTTTCATTCTTATCATTATTTAGGCAAACATGCCTCAATCATCATTTACATTATCATAGCCAACCACAATGGCATCATTTAGGCAAACATGCCTCATTTGTCTCATTTTCAATATTATAGCCAATAACAATGGCTTCATACATCATCATATCTCAATTCACAACTCATTTTTCATCCCAATATCACATCTCTTTCACATTTCATATTTCATCACAATATCACATCTCTTTCACATTTCATATTTCACCACAATATCACATTTCTTTCACATTTCATATTTCATCACAATATCACATTTCTTTCACATTTCATATATCATCACAATATCATATCATTCATATTACATATCACATACATTTCATACTTCATCTTTTATATATATATATACATATATATATACATAACTATTCATCATTCAAGTATACACAATCAATTGCATTATCATATATTTTGAATACCCATCATATCATTCACGTCATTCACTTTTCATAACACTTATATATATATATTTTGCTTTCACATTTCACTTATTTCATTACATATACATTATTCATATATATATATATATATTTATCAATAATATAATAGATTACTTAATACATTGATAATCAAATGTATTAAGGTTCCAAGCCATATAACTATATGTAATCAAATAGATTTTGTACTTACCTTTAAAGAAACTCACACTCATTTAGATTTCTTCTCCTTAGATTCTTCAATATTTGGATTAGGGCCATTCCATCTCTTAAAACCTAATCCAAAAGTAATCATACATACTTACTTAGAGATACACATGAGATAATACACATAAGAATCAATTAGGGTAAACTCAACACAAGACACGCTCACCAACACAGGCGTGTTCCTGATCGTGCCCTAACTCCACAACACAGAAACATTTACACGCTCATGACCACGGGCGTGTCCCTGGGCGTGTAATATATTCTGTATCACATAAACATTGACACGTTCAACAACATGAACGTGTTCCTGGCCGTGTAAATTCTCCAAACTCATAGTAGCTATGACACGCTCACTAACACGGGCGTGTTAATGGCCGTGTCACATCTACTGCCTTACAAACAATTGACACGCCCAAAGTTTTGGACGTGTTCCTGGGCGTGTCAGGCTAAAAACCCAGAATCCGGCCAAAACAACAACTCAACCCAAAAACAACCATTTTTCCTCATCTTTTACCTTAATCAAACTCAATCAAACACACACAAAACCATAGCAAACTTACCAAAAACACCAACACCACTTACAACACATACTAATCATCATTATAAACATCATCCATGCATCAATTAATCAAATCCCCAATTCATTAACTTAAACCCTTATTCAACAATTCATCATCAACTTCACAAATAATCATATTATCATCATCCAATTACCAAATCAACACACATATACACTTCAATCTTTCAATATCATCATCATCACACATCAATCATACCAACCCAACTCAAACAATGAAAATCAACTTAAAGAAATAAATACTTACTTGAATCCTTTGTCAAATCTTCATCTCTATCTTCAATCCTCTTAAATTCCTTAAGAAATTTGATATATAAATTACATCTCTCTCTTTTTCTCTCTCTCTCTCTCTCTCTCTCTCTCTCTCTCTCTCTCGGCCAAACAGAAAAGAAGAACACGAAGAAGGAGCAGAAGAAGAAAGAAGTTTCTACTTCTTTCCTTCATCCTTATCTTATATATATATATAATAATAATAATAATAATAATAATAATAATAATAATAATAATAATAATACTTTAAATCTCCACCACATATTCTTTCTTTGACTTTTCCATTTGACCAATATATATATATATATATATCATATATATTGCCAAATACTCTACATATACACTCTTTCCACACATTGCTTTCCTTTCAAACAACACATAACATTCTCTCTTAAATTTTCTTTGCTTATCAACTTAACATATATATACATTCAATCCCATAATAACAATAATATCATAACTTCCAAGGCATAATTTGGGATATTACATGATGTGTATATAAGATATACATTACTTGTGCATATGTGTAATATCCCAAATTTTTTGAAAAGTTCTAATTTTTGAAAATTTAATAAAATAAAATTTAATTTAAAAGGATAAATTAAATTAATGGTTTTAAATGAAAATTGAAGGGATTTTAAATGAAAAAATAGAATATATATATATGTGATATATATGTAAAATATATACAACATATAAAAGTCAAAGAAAAGTCAAAGTAAAAGGGTATTTTGATAATTAAATCTTAGAAATTTAAAATTAATAAAATAATTCAAAAATAAATAATTTTGGATGGAAAATAATATTTTGGGGTTTTAATTAATTAAATAATTAATTAATTAAAAATATATTAAAATAATAATATATATAAGGTTGAAAATGTGAGTGGGAGGAAAGAGAAAATCACTTTTTTTTTTCATCTTCTTCTTCTTCTTTCCTTCAAGGCCGATTTTCATGACTTCAAGAGAGGGATTTTGTTTCTTCCATACTCCAAAAATTGAAGGATTTCAAGTATTCAAAGTGGATATTTGGTGATTTCCACCAAAATTAGTAAGTTTTCAACTCTTTTCTTTGAATTCTATAGAAAATTGGATTATGTTGAGTTTGGGGTTTTGATGTAGCATGTTATAATTATTGGAATGGGTGTTTATGATGTTATTTTGGGTAGTTAACAATGATTTTAATGTTAGATTTAAGAAATGGTTGAATTTAAGTTGAGTTTGGTGAAGAGAGAGAATTTAGGGTTATGGAACATTTGAGTTTTTAAAATCATGAATTTTAATTGTGCAAATTGGTTCCAAATGTGTTTTTTTGATGTATAAACAAGGATTTTAAAATCAAATGATGGATTTAGTTAAGTTTGGATAGAGTTTGAAGATGGTAGTATTGATTTAGGATTTTGAAAAAGTGAATTTTTAAAGAATGATTAATTGTTTGATTTTAATACTTAAATCATGTTATTTAATGATATAAGTGGTGGAAATAAGATTGAAATGATAATTGGATTGATTTGGAATGGAGATCCTTCAATAATGAAGGTTATGCCATTTTAGGATTTTGAGCATAAGCGTGTGGTTAATTAATATAATTAGTTTAAACATGCTAAAACATGTTTCTAATGATATTAATAAACTTAAAACACTAATTTAAATGGCTTGATATGGTTTTTCAAAGTTAAAGTGAGGTGAAGCTTAATTTTGGGATTTGATTTAGAGTGATTTTTAATTACGGTTTGATGTTGAGAATACCTTAGAATGTGATATTAAATGATTATGTATGATCACACTTGGTATAGGCATTGAGGGAGGTTGATTTGCTTCATCCAAGTGGTGAAGGAAAAGTTGGAAGGTTAGGATTGGAGGTTGTGTTAAGCTTGCTTTGGGTTGCTAGTGGAGGTATGTACAAACTTTGAATATATTGTTTATATTTGCATGATTATTTGGGCTTAACACATATTGGTTGGAAAATGTGTTAAGTTACTTGGTTCATTGATTGTGTATGAATAATATGCTATGACATTTGTAATGTCATATATGTGTTAAATGCATTGTGAAAAGCCATTGATAATGGCTAATTTGTGTAACATGTGAAATATGCATATTATGTGAAAATATCCAAAGTAATTGGGTAATGTGTTGTAAATGCAAAAATGAGATATGAGTTATAATGAAATGAATTAATATTGATAAAAATGAGAAAAGTGAGAAAAATGAGAAAGATGTGAAAAATGAGAAAAGTGAGAAAAAAAATGTGAAAATAAGGCAATGTGCCTAGATTAAATATGTAAAAATGAGAAAGAGATTAATAATGAGAAATATGAATAAATTGTGTGCCTAGTATGTTATTCAATTTTCAGAGTTCTGGGTTTGGTGGCATGCCTATGATTGCCTACGAGCTATACGCTGGAATGGTGAAAGACTGGGTCGTAAGCCAGGCCAACTGATAAATATGATATTTTTGGGGTGAAAAGACTGGGTTGTAAGCCTCAAAAACTGTAGCACTCTAGCCGGATTGAGGACCAAGATACTGGGTCCTAAGGGTCTAGCCGGGTTGAGGTCCAAGAGACTGGGGCTGTTACATTATCCATGGATATATTGCCTATGGGGCTAGACACATGGTGTCATTATGGACCAAAGCAGTAATTCTAAAATTTGAATAGCATATTAGATCCTTTTTGGGCCCCATGCTTTTCTTTGCTTTAATGTGAATTATGAACTGTGATACAATTGAGCAATATAATGCTATGAGTTGTGATTATGAAATATTTGAAAAATATAATAAAGTAGAATGATGTGACATTGATATTTACTGTGCATTGGCATTGCATTGAGTTTTATTGTTATTATCAAATTTTGTACCACTAGGCTTCGCCTTAGCTCGATTGTATTTCATCACGCAGGTGTCATGGATGATTTGGTAGAGCCGGAGAGTTCTACTAGACCTGGTCGGGTCTAGTTATGTATTTATTGAGCTTGAAGAGTTATTTTTGGGTACATCAAGATCAGAGCCAGTTGCCAGCATGTAGATATTTGATATTATAATGTATTTTGATATTATATATGTTATGATATGTTTTTGAAAGTATATAATGCAAATTGTAAAGAATATTTTGAATAATTTGTTCAGATGGGATTTTATATGTGTTGTTAATTTATATATCTATATATAAGTATTTTGAGAAAATATGGAGAAATTGAGAAGTATTGGTGAAATGGTGAATTGATTTTTATTAGGAGTGTTTGCTTTATGCAGGTTGTGTTTTGCTGAATTTTGGGAATGTTCAAATTACAAACAAAACTCTAGCGAATTTTTCCCAGAGATTTTCATATAAAATATTTATTTTGGATTCCTATAACAAGCAAAGAATATTTATATACTATTTATTATATATATATTAGTATTTGAAATCTTAAAATAGAAATGTGAAAATTTTTATTAAATCAGTATATGTGTATTTTACATATGCTGAAAATATGTATTGTACGTATATAGAGTATAAGGGTGTTACAGGTGAAGTGGTTTTTTATGATGAAAAGGTAATCATTGATGACGATGAAGATTGGGCTCAATACTACCAAGATGCTCAAGACAAGAAGAAATAACCGAAGATTGTTGAAAGATCAACTATGGAGAAAACTGAAACTTCTGATGTTGAAAAGATGATTGTGGACTTAGAAAAGAAATTTGAGAAGAAACTAAAAACTAAAGAAATGTCCGAAGTTGACAAATTATTTGAGCTAGATGAAGAAGTCCCGTACAAGTTCAAGATGCCATCTTTCGTGAAGTTTAATGGAATCGAAAATACTCATCTCCATGTGAAGCAGTATATCACTGCCATGCAGTCCGCCCGAGCTACTAAGGCTCAAACTCTAAGGTATTTCATGCTCTCATTGGACCCTGTTGTCCAAAATTGGTTCAACACCTTAGAGGAAAGTACTCAAAAAGATTGGGACATGTTATACGAGGCTTTCATTCAGTAATATGGGTATAATGTCGAGTTGGAAGTTACCTTAATGGAAGTTGAGTCCATTAGGCAACGACCAAATGAGAATTTTGTAGACTATGTGAAAAGGTGGAAAAATAAGACTGCTTTGCTCAAGAAGAGGATCGATGAATCTGATCAAATAAGGATGATTGTGAGAGGGGTGTTGCCTAGTCTTCGTGAAAAGATGTCTCATACACTCATCCGTGATTTCAAAGATCTTCTCCAAACTGGTCTGCAAATTGAAGAGTGGGAAAGAGAGAAGAACCATTTTCCAATAAAAAGGAATGAGAAAGGGAATTATCAGCCTAGCAATCAAAGCATGCAAAAAGAAGTTGATGTTAATGTGACTGGTCAAGGAAATAAAAGACAATTCTCAGAATTGGGGAAACCTCTATCTTGGATTTTTAGCAAGCTGCAAAAGAAAGGATTGTTACAACCATTAGCTCCTCGACCTTTACATAATCCACTTCCACCAAACTTCAATGCCGAGGCCTTCTATTAATTTCATCAAATGTGAGGGCATGAAACAAATAAATGTGCTCGTCTAAGGCATGAGATCCAAGATTTTATTGATAGTGGTAAGCTACCCGAGCCGGATAAGCCCAATACCAAGAACAACCCTTTGCCTAAGTTTGGAAGAGTACCTCCACCAGCAACTTTCATGGTGGGAAAAGGATTAGAAGAAGATTTTATTTTATCATCCTTTCAAGATGGAAATATTAAAGATGTGAAAGGAAAAGAAGCTTAAACTCAATGAACTTTCCTTAGCTTGAATGTTGCTTTTCAATTTTACTTTCTTTAATTTGAACAATCTTGTTTTTCAAGTTTAAATTTGTTTGAATAAATTACTTTCATCAAAATTTTTGTTAGTCTTTGTTCATTTTGGTGCTCAACCAATGAGGAATCTACCTTGATGATTCATGAATTAATGTATTTATGCATCATGACTTGAATGACTTTACTAGGTAAGGGAATTGCTCTATAGTATTGAGTTGTGTATGCTTACTTAGAGAGGGCTCCTGCATAATTATCTTTGTCTAGGTCCTAGTCAGTCTTAGAACATGCTTTGACAAACTTTTGAGGCAAAATTGAACTCTGCTTATTTAAGAGAGAAATGATCTAGGCATTGTTTGATAAGCCAACAACTAGTATCCACCCAATTAAATATCAATCCCTAGTTGTCCCTTTGAGCCTTCATAAAATTTTAGCTTTCTTTGCATTAGCTTACAAATCCCAATAACCTACCCTGAGCTGTTGTGATACATTTGACAAGTCTTATGATCACTAAGATGAAGAGGCAAGAAGATCAAAGAAAGCAATGATTTGTCAAGATAATGAGGATAGTTGAAGTTCTCAAGACCATGAAAATAGTTGAAGTTCTCAAGACCATAAGGGTAGTCGATGTTTTCATGACCATAAGGGTAGTTGAAGTTTTCAAGACCATAAGGGTAGTTGAAGTTCACTTAATATATCCAATATATCAAGACAACATCAGAGCAACAAATGATTTATCCCTGTTAAAGAAGATTTATGTTACTCCACTCATCCGTTATTGGAAGCCCAAGTTAGTACAAACAAGACAACTCTTTTAGAGCTGGAACCAAACAAAAAAAAAGAGAGAAGAAAACAAAACAAAAAAAGACAAAAGAAAAGGAAAAGAAAAAAAGAGAAAAAAAAAAGAAAAGAAAACCCAAAATGGTTCCAAAATCCAACTGAGTTCTCTTTTACCTAAGACAGCAAAAGGCTTCCATTTAGTTTATAAGGAAGAATTGACTTGAATTGGTTCAACCCAACCAAAGATTCAATCAAAATCAAAGAAAAAGGAGAAAGACCATTCGGTTCTTGAAAGTCCTATACTTGACAATCCTACAAGGAAGAAGGATAAAGTGATAAAATACTTAAAAAAAAGGAAAGAGTAAGAAAAAGAAAAAGAAAGAAAAGGGAGGAGAAGAAAAGAAATGAATTTGGGTACCAAACATTTTGCAAAGGCAAAGACTATCCCAATCAAGATTCAAGTTAACGCCAAAAAGAAAGAAGAATGTTCAAAGCTCTGTCTTGTCATGCTCCCAAAAGTTTCAACAAGAAATTTATAGTGTGAAGCTTTGTCCATTGTGTCACATCAGCTCCTATCTCAAAATAGCCTTCATTTAAACTCGTGTCCCTTATAGACCCCATTTCAAGCCTATCAAAGACCTGTTGATCTCTCTTGGTTGGTAGAGTCTATTAGTGGAGATACTTTAAATAAGCATGCATATGAGATAGACAATATTTAAACTCAATGAGACCTTTGGCCAAGTAATGTGTATGTGCCTATATGAAGTGCAACAATTCTTGCTTAAATAGAAATGATTCTCGAGTTTAGTACGGTAACTAGGGTTGTTATGTTATAGATATGTTAATTTGAAAAAATCAAGTCCTGAGGTACATTGACATTGATTTGGCAAAGCCAACATTTGATTTCAAAATCAAAATTCAAAAAAATAATAAAAAAAATTTCAAAAATGTTTTTTCCATACAAAACCTTCAAGTTAAGAGAAGTTTCTTGGGTAGTCGAACCTCGAAAGACACATTGGGCAAAGGAAATGATTGCTGTCAAGGTTATGAAGAAGCTACCAACTGACATGTTGAATCATAATTTAAAATGGATGTATCTCTGCTGTTTGGGGCCTCCATTATTCATGTTTTCAATATCTCGAAGATAAAAGCCATAAAATCAAAGCATCCTGTCATTCCAAAGCAAAACTTGAATGAGTATCCGAAAGGAGTCAATGAAAATACTTCCAATAATCACCTTGGTTTATGAGTCGACGAAACCATTCAAACATCCTATGAAGCAAAGAATCAAAAGAAGATATTGAATCAGGGAGCATAGAAGATCCATTGCTTGAGAAAGGAAGAAATGCATGCTTATTCGATGAGCTAGACAATATACAAACATCAATCAAAGCCGCATAGAAAAAAAAATCATGGGCTTGAGCCTATATAGGGGGCAAGGAGAAGATATGAAGGCTAAATAAAAAAAAGAAGAAGAAGAAAGAAAAAGAGAGAGAGAGAGAGAGAGTTATAGTAAAGATGGAAATTATATATTTATGCTTATTATACAATGTTTATCAATTGATACAATATTTATACATCACTAAGAATGTGAAAGTAGGACATCAAATAGAGCCCTGAAAAAGTCATTGCCTGTTGGAAGAGGAGGCAAATTACTTGTCCCGAGTTCATCCGAAGTAGAAGTACCAAAATCCCTATTACCTTGGAGTTCTGATCTGTCACGGTCCTTATCTGAAGTAGACGAAAGGATCTCATGGTCATCAGTCTGGGGGCCTCTTGATGAAGAAGCGCCAGGATCCCTTATCCCTTGGAATCGAAAGTCTCAGAAATTTTGTTCTGATTGATGATATAAATTTTCAAAATGAGAAGCCTGCTGAAGACTTGCAGCCAAATCTTCTTGAAGTTTCTTATTTTGATCTTCAAGCATCCGCTGTGAACCAGATAGGAAAAAGGTAAGAGCATACATAATCATGCATACATATAGCATAAATTACCATGAAATAAGAGAACTTACCAGGTAATTCATATCAATGCCCTGTGGATGAGATGGCATATCTGGTGGGCTAAAATGTGCAAACGAAGGGGCAGTAAAAGACCTCATGATCAAATGAGCCAACAACCTGCAACAATCATTTAAAGAATAATAATAAAAAAAAGAAGTAGTTGCAAGGGAAAAATGGAAAAGTTTTACCTGAGAAGTACTAGCCCCAAGATGTGGAACGAACTCTCCTGCATCTCCATGATATTCCTCTTCATCTCTACCCTCATTTTCTTCGGGAATCTCCCATAAGCCAACAGGAGATACATCAAAGTTCAAGAGCTTTCTTTGAATAAAATGGGCATAAAATGCATCCGGTAGATGGAGAAATGTCTCAACACCATAACCGTACCGAGCCGACCACCATGCATCCTCCGGCATTGACATAATATTTAAAATATATTCCGGGCAATGCATTGGAACCCTCCACTGCTCTGGACCAAGAAACCACTCATAAACTCTCTCTCTGAGAAACCAACCACTAGACACTGGGCCAGCGATGACTCGGCGAGTATGTTGGAAAGATAGCACAACCTTCATGAAGGGAGACTAGTTTTTCCGATCTTCTGGGTTCCACCATGCCAAATTCACCTGCAAAATAACATAAAGTAAGTAAACTTTCACATAAAATTTAAAGCATACTAATGTTATTTTACCTGGTCCCAGGTTAAGCGGCTCAACACGAAGCATGCCAGGTGAGAGCCAGGAACTTTCACCCGATTTGACAACCAGAAATTTAATCTCGGATACCTGATTCTCTCTCGAAAAATGCCAGGTACCCTCACGAGGTTGTGTTCGTATGCCCATGCCTACAATAACAATAGAGATCAAATTCATGCAAGAAAAGAGTGGAATTGACATTGGTAAACGAAGAGTACCTCGACAACCGCCATCAAGCCGACAAAAGACTTCTTATTTTGACAAATTTTATCATGACCATGGTAAAGATAGGCGAGACCAGCTTCACCCTAGCCAAAATATGGTACCGTTCTAAAATAAGAAAGGGCCCTCAACACTGACAAGTGTATGGAGGATTTAGTACTGCCTAAGATGGTCGACCCAAGCAAATATAACAAAAATCCTTGAGCATACTATTGGGCCGTGTCTCTGTGAACCCGTCTTTCACAGTTCATCCAATAGATATGAATTGGTTCAATTTTTATCTTAAAAGGCCCCTTATATGATGGTTCCATACCAATTAATTGTTGAATTTCTTCAAATGTCAAAATATTGTTGGTCAGAGGAACTGAAACACCATTATACTGAAGGCCGGTTATAGTAGCAAAATCGACCGGACCAATTGTCATCTCTCCAATGGGCAAGTGAAAAGTATGAGTTGTGTCCAACCATCATTCTGCAAGTGCCTGGACTACGGTCCGGTCTATTAGATACTCCTCGGATGGCAATTGTAAGATGAAGCTCTCAAAGCCGCAATCTCGGATAATCTGCCTTACCCGAGAAGGCACTACATCATACCATTGTCGGGCTTTGTAGATACACCCTCCGGCCCAAACAACGCAATGATCATGCTAACACGGAGCCAGGTAAGTTAATACCAGGTAAGTACATATTATTCTATCTGCTTAAATTAATTTATTTTTCCTAAATTTTCTAAAAAATAATAATATAAAAATACAAATAAAAAGATAAAAACAAACATAAAAAATAAAAAATAATATAAAAAAATAATAATAAAAAAATAAATAATAAAAAGATGAAAAAATCAAAAAAAAAAGAAGAAGAAAAACTTACGGGTGCTCTTTTGGTTTGAACTACGATGAAGCGGTATCCCGGCTAGTAGGTCTATATTCCCATCTTCATGATGCCGAATAAACTCTAATAACTCATCATTAGAATGAGTTCCTGACCTTGAAGCATGCATTTTTTTGAAAACTATGTGCTAAATTTGAAAGAATTTGAGAGAATTATAGGAATTAAGGATTTTGCTGTGAATGAAATGAAGGAATTCGTTCGTTTATATAGAGAAACGGCAAGAAAAAAATAAAATTCAAAAGTAAGTTTTACTGTTCTTGAATAGTAAACTTTACTATTTATGAATAGCAAATTACTATTTACAATAGTAAAATACTATTTACTACTATTTATGAATAGTAAGTTACTATTTATAAATAGTAAATAGTGCATAAACAGTTACTACATAGTAAATAAACAGTAAATTCAATTATTCAATTTAATCATTCAAATACTTGCGTGTATATAAATATTTTTACATGCAGGGGGCAAGAAGAAGACGTGCATAAAAATTAGCCAAACTTTTTTGAAAGCAAAAAAAAATTATTTTTTGCAGATAATTAAATCTTTATTAGCTCGGGTCCAGAATTCAAATTTTTCTTAGGTCCAGAATCTAGAATCTCTTCTAAGTCCAAAACTTAGCTCGGGTCCAGAACCCAAATTATCCTTAGGTCCAGAACCTAGAATCTCTTCTAAGTCCAGAACTTAGTTTGGGTCCAAAACCCAAATTTTTCCTAGGTCCAGAACCTAGAATCTCTTATAAGTCTAGAACTTAGCTCGGGTCCAGAACCCAAATTATCCTTAGGTCCAGAACCTAGAATCTCTTCTAAGTCTAGAACTTAGCTCGGGTCCAGAACCCAAATTTTCCTTAGGCCCAGAACCTAGAATCTCTTCTAAGTCCAGAACTTAGCTCGGGTCCAGAATTCAAATTATCCTTAGGTCCAGAACTTAGAATCTCTTCTAAGTCCAGAACTTAGCTCGGGTCCAGAACCCAAATTATCCTTAGGTCCAGAACCTAGAATCTCTTCTAAGTTCAGAACTTAGTTCGGGTCCAGAACCCAAATTACCCTTAGGTCCAGAACCTAGAATCTCTTCTAAGTCTAGAACTTAGCTCGGGTCCAGAACCCAAATTACCCTTAGGTCCAGAACCTAGAATCTCTTCTAAGTCCAGAACTTAGCTATGGTCCAAAACCCAAATTATCCTTAGGTCCAGAATCTAAAATTACACTTAGGTCCAAAACCTAAAATTATCCTTGAGTCCAGAACTCGAACTGGATCCAGAACCCAAAACCTCAACCATCTCAAAAATTAAGTCTTATTGCTTTTCACTCTCTTCTACTAAAATCTCAAATCGTTCAAGCAGAGGGCAAACTGTAGACCCTTAATTTTTGACCCAGTTCGATCCAATATATTTTAATTAGTTCAAAATAATTTTTGTGTTGTTCAATATATTTTAATTAGTCCAAAATAATTTTTGTGTTATCTTAATTAAATAATATTTATTTTAGTATTTAGTTTTTATAATAAATAAAAAATAAAAAATAATAATAATAAACAAATAAATAAATAAATAAAAATAAAAATCGGTGACGGAAAAATCGACGACGAAATTTTTCGTCGCCGAAAAGGTTGGACGAAATTGCCAAAGCAATTTCCTGCGGGCGAAATGGCCCGCAGCCAATTTTGCTCCCATAGCCTGCAAGTTTCCATGGCAATCCTCGCAGTAGCTTTTTCGCCAGTGAAATTTTTCTGAAGTAGTTTTTTTTGCCAGCGAAATTTTTCCGACGTAATTTTTTCCAAAACCAAATTCTATTTGGTTTCGGTTTCCTTTTCTTAATTAATGTTAGTTTCCGTAAACAAATTGAATTAATCATCGAAATTTTCTATAAATAAAACTAAAAAACAACACAGAAGGGGGAGGATTTTTTAGGGGAGAATCGAGTGAACTGAGAAAACTTTGAATCGATAGAAACCTTTGGCAGTGAAATCAATCGAAATTTTTGAGAGAAGAATAAGCAACCAAACAATCAATTCATCAAAGGCAGCCATCTTGCCTTTGACCTTGTTCATCCAAGAAGCAATTTTTGGTGGAACCAACGAACGAAGGTTTGAATTCTTAATTTCTTTTTGTTTCTTACAGTAGCTTCGTTCTTTATTTGATTCATAAGATTATACACTCAAAACTTCAATCTTTGAAGATGTAACAATTTGATCTTTGTTTCCAGAAACCTTAAGTGATTTCCTCTATTTCTAAATACCTTTAAAAACTTTAATCCATTCTTTGTTTTCCCAAAAACCTTAAATCATTCTCAAACCCTAAAAATCATCCTTCTGTTTCCCTAAAACCTCAAAAACCTAATTTATTCCTTCTATCCCTAAAAACCCTAAATTGTCTCTTTTGTTTTTATAAATCTTAAATCATTTTCTCTATTTTCAAAAACCCTAAATTACTTTTTCTATTTCTTCAAAATATCAAAACCCTAATCTACTTTCCAAAACCTTAAATCGTTTTATTAATTCCCCAAAACCTTAATCTGTTTTCCAATGTTTCAAAACCTTAAAACCCTAAATTTCACTTTACAGCTTCTAAAAATCACATAAAGCTTTATAAAACTATAAATTGTTTTTCCAAATTCTAAAATCTAATACATTCTCCGAAACACTAAAAGCCCTAATTCAACTTCAAAACCAAGACAGTAACCCTAAACTAGCTAACCTTAAACCCTAGTTTTCTTAAACCCTAATTCCCTTAAAACCTTGAACACTAATTTTTCTATATCCTAATCTTTAAAACCTTAAAACCTTATAAATCAAAATATTAAAATTCAACACGGTAAATCCAATAACCGTAAATCATAAACCTAATGTTTTAATATCCAAACCCTAATTTCATGATTTTTCCCCTCAAACCCTAATTTGGTTAATCAAAGAACCTTATCAATCCCTTAAATTATAAAACCTTAATCCATTTTAATTCCCTTAAAACTTACAGTAGCTTAAACCAATAAATTCTAAAACCCTAAACATTAAATAAAGAATCTTAAATAAAAATAGTAGCCTTAATTTGTATCTTTACTTGCTTTATTTATTTTTAGATTTGATTGTGTGGTTCATTATATGCTTTGATTTATTTTATATGCTTTGATTTATTTAAGTTCAATGTTTGGTTTATTTAAATTATCATGGATGAATGTTTATTTTATATTTTGATTAATATTTTTGATGAATGATTTATTTATGATGAATGGTTATTTACTTTATCGATTTATTTTTATTTCCAAATGTTGTAAGAGGTATGTTTCCACTTTGTGGGTACCTCATTAGTTAAATATCATGTAATTTAAATAAGCTTTTATATTTTAAACCAATGTAAAGGGAATGTTTCTACCTTTTGGTGGGTGTCTTATTAGTTTAGGCATGGATGATGTAAGGGCATGTTTCCATCTTCGGATGGGTGTCCATTTATTTGTTTTGCTTGGTCATTGTTTTGATTTTTAATATAACGATGCTTTATTTCAATTGTTGCATGTAATATGGATAATATTGTTATACTTAAGAATTCTATAATATTAAGACCTGTAAAGAAGGTAGGTTCCAATGAACGGGACGTTGTGGGGGTGCTGGGCCATTTCTCACCTTCCCCACACGTACCCAACTTTTCGTGCCCATTAGGGGGTTGGGGATTCCTTAGGAATCGAGTCATCCACCCCTTTTTTTTCCCGGCCCATCCGGGTGGTGAATCCATTTTCTTCAGATTTAGGTCTGTGTTCTCTAAGGCCCTAAGCCTAAACAGTGCCGAAGTCGCAAGAACCATTCCACTGGGAGTGGGGGCAAAAATCCTCGCTCATAGGACCCGATTTGAGTTCTTGACTCAAAAATTATTTGGGTTATGGACCTGAGGTAATTTAGGTTCTTGACCCGGTTTGAGTTTTGAACTTGAAAAAGATTTGAGTTCTAGACCCGAGGTACCTGCAAAAAATTAATTGTAGTCAGTAAAGCATTTTGCGAAAAAAAAAGGCTATATTTTACTATATGTGGGTACCTATATACTCTTTTCCCCTGTGTGAAAAAATATTTTAAAGGACTAAGAAATATTTTTAGACACGCAAATATTTATTATATGCATGTAATGGTATAATGATAAGAAGGTAATAATTGAAATAGACTATTGATGCACAATATTTGTCTTAGTTTTTTTTAAATAATTGGCGGTAACTATTGATGCATAATAATTTGTACGTTGACTTTGAATATTTCATAACTTTTTTTTGTCTATTTAAACAATCCTAGCTTGCTTCTTCTTCATTTAAACTGAGAGAGGCCATTTTGAAAATGGCAAATACACAACATCCTTCAAGATCGGAGCCTTGCCGCAATGCACAACTGCTAGACTACTTCGAAATCATGAACATGGAAATATTGATATTTTGGTTGGGATGCAGCTTCATCACATTTCAACCAAAAAGACTGAGGTAAGGTCTATCATACTGCAATTCAAGGCTTTATTAGTATACAATTGTCTATATATATGAGCAAGATTGCATAAACTATCATTTTTTTAAGTTGTGATTTAGTTTTAAAATTAAATTAGCCGATGAATTTCTGCACAAGCAGTATATTAGTGCTAGAAATAGTGAATTATAGCAAAAATTAAACAAGCAACCTGGTATCAATAAATTACAATAAAAAGTAATGAGTAACTTATGATAATATTAGACTTGAAAATATTAGAATTTATGATATGGTTTACTTACCTTGTACTAACTTACCTGGTTTAATATTAGTGAGATCGATGTGTTGTCCGAGGTGGGGGATGTGTTTACAAGGCTCGACAGTGGTATGATATAGCACCTTCTCTGGTAAAGCGGATCATCCAAAGAAGTGGTTTTGAGGATTTTATTCTATAGCTACCATTCGAAGAATGCATGATAGATAGGAGTATGGCTCAAGTGTTATTGGAATGATGGATTGATACAACCCATACTTTCCACCTTCATGTGGAAGAAATGACCATCGGCCAGTTGATTTTACTACTATAACTGGCCTCCGGTACCATGGTATTCCTGTTCCTCTTAATAATGATATCCTGACACATGATGAAATTCAACAGTTAATAGGTATGGAACCTTAATTAAAAGAGCTGTTCAAAATAAAGATTAAACCAATTTGGAGTTATTGGATGAATTATGCCCAACAGGTCCATGGAGAAATGGTCGAACAGTACGCTTGAGGATTTTTGCTATTCTTACTAGGGTGACCATTTTATGCACTACCTATAGACCATTAATTTTGGCCCTATGTTGGTACGCTCCTGATTAAAGAATGCTAAAATAAATTTGATCTGACTTTAAAATATTTAAACCTAGTTTACAACTTTTAAACAAGTCGATCCGATTTCGAAAGGCATAAATTTAGTTATAAAATCCTAAATTAAGTTTTTTTGGCCCAAATTAAACTGTTCAGTCCAGAAATTAAAAAATACAAGATTAATTTGAGTTGGGGCAGTCCAGGCGACTTGAGCCACTGCTCATATCTACCTGGAGGGGCCCACCAGATCAACATGAGCACCTGGTTGCCCAGGTCGACATGAGCCAAAGGCTTATGTTGATTTGGTTGCCCAGATCGACATGGCCTTAGCTCATGTCAATTTGGCACACTAGATCGACATGGTCCTAACTTATTTTAAGTTTTGGTTAGCCAGTTTCCTAATTAGGCTAGAATTATTTTTAAAGATGGATTATGCAGATTCAATTTAGGGTTTTTTGGGATGGTTTGCCTATAAATAATAAGGTTTAATGCTAATAACAGGGGGGCAATAAGAAGAGAAAGAAAAAGCAATTAAGAAATCCTAGCAGTTGAGCAATCAATAACCATTAGCACACAGAATATCATCAACAAAAAGAACACACCATATGAAGACAGTGGCCATTGTCTTTGTTCTGCTTAGCTAGAGTTCAAAGATTGCTGCAAGAAAAGTTTGGATCAATGAATAATTGAGGCGGAGCTAACAAATGAAGGCATGTTCTTTAAGTTTAATTCATATAAACTCAATACGTGATGCTTCGATTATGATGTTAAACACTGATTATATTTATATTTATTCTCTTGAACAAATAACTCTAATAGTTTATATTTGTTGGTTTCAATTCATAAGTATTTATTTAAACATGTGTAGTAGCTTATGTTGATTGACTTTAAACTCACAGTAGGAGACATATTTAACTTTGCTTTGTCCAGTAACCTACTAAATATTCAACAATTTGCTAAAACCCTAGTCTTTATTTTAAACCTTAATTTGTAAAACCCTAATACCTAACCCCAAACCTGTAAAAAACCCTAAACCCTAATTCCTAACCCTAATATGTGAAACCTTAAATCCTAAATACCAAACCCTAATAAACTTGATTCAGAAACCCTAAACCAACTTGTTTTGATTTAAAAATCCTAGTTTAGAAAAATTGTAATTCCCCAACAAAACTATATCAAGTAAACCGTCAACCTTTCAGAGGTGCTGCCTCCTTGACCCCCACTGCTAACCGGCTAGCAGGACCACTGTACATGATCCCTCATTGATGAGGGTTAATATTTATTTATAGATTGCAATTTATGATTGACCTTTTATTAAACTCTAATATATTATTTTTTATTTGGATTATTTATTTTTCTATGAATGGTTGAGTTTTATTAATTTTATTATTCGGATTTCAAGGATGTAAAAGTCATGTTACCACTTTGTGGGTGCCTTGATTTTATTATGTAATTGAATTTATCATTTTAAAATTTGAATTAATGTAAAAGACACATTTCTACCTTTTGTGGGTGTCTTATTTATTTTACACGTTGGACATGGTTGTAAAAGCATGTGTCCATCTTATATGGGTGCCCATTTATTATTTTATTTTGAACATTATTTTAATTTTAATACAATGATGTTTTATTTTATTATTTGCATTAGTATGGATAATGTCATAACATTTAAGAATTTAATAATATCTAGACCTAAAAAGGAGGTTGGTTCTAATGAACCGGGTGTTATGGGGGTGCTAGGCCATTCTCACCTTCCCCATGCGTACCCAACTTTTCAAACCCATTAAGGGGTTAGGGATTCCTTAAGAATTAAGCCATCCACCCCTTTATTTTTTTCAGCCCGTCCAGGTGGCGACTCTATTTTCTCTAAGTTTAGACTCGTGTTCTCTAAGGCCCTGAGCCTAACAGTATTGAAGTCATAAGAACCATTCCACCGGGAATGGGGGCAAAAATCCCCACTCACACTATTGAATATGTTGTTTACTTATCAGTGTTTTGGGCCCTTACTGATATGGATGCCCTGCAGCTCTATGGTTGGAGTGAAGATGGCCTCGCTTGCTTGTACCATTATTTTGATAAGATTTGTAGGAATAAAAAGTCTTTTGTAAGCTTTATGGTTATCGTTGAGGTACTTTCTTCCACCATTGTTAATCCAGTCCGGGTACTTGCATGATTTTGACTGTTATTTCCATTTGCAGGTGTGGGCTTATGAGCACAATCTCGTGAGGGTGCCTTGTATTTCCTAGGAGAGAGTCGGGTATCTGATTTTGAACTTTTGGTTGTCTAATTAGACAGCAATTCCTGGTTCTCATCACATGTATCCCATCGCTATCATTTGAGTCGTTTAACCTGGGATCAAGTAAAATTAATGTTAGTGTACTTTAATGTAAAAGCCCACTTACCTTTTGGAACCTTGAAGGTTAACTTGGCATGGTGGAAATTGAAAGAGCGGGGAAATTGGACTCCTTTCATGAATGTCGTACTGCCTTACCATCAGTCCCATTGAGTCATTAACAGTCAAGTGTCTAGCGATTAGTTTCTTAGGGAGAGGGTGATAGACTTGTTCCTTAGTCCCAAACAATGGAGGATTCTAATGAATAGCCCAGTGTATACTTGGAACATTACATCGATGCCCGAGAATTGGCGTGGCAGGCTCTGAATGGTTATAATGCTGAAACTTATCTCTTTCCACCTATTGTGCCATGTGTTTGATTTATTTAGGAAAAGCTCTTAAACTTTGATGTGTCTCCCAATGGCCTCCGAAGAGTTCTAGAAGAAGGAGAAAGAGAAGGAGAAGAGGAAGAATATGAAGAAGAGAACAGTGGTGAAGAAGCATATGAAGGAGAGGGAAGAGAACCTATTTCTCATCATGGTGATCAGTCTAGGCCTGGTACTTCTCAGGTGAATTTCCAACCTGTTATCCATTAGACTATTCATTCTGAAATGTGTGCTTACTCTCTTTTATTTTTATTGTAGGCTACTAGCCAATCTTTTCCTCTTGCTCATGCTTCTTGCTGGATATGCCGCCTCATCTTCAAGGCTTTAATTTAAACTACATGGTACACATTTTTTTATGTTGATTTATGCTATATGTATGCATGATTATGTATGGACTTAACATTCTTCTCGTGTAGCTCACAGCGAAAGCTTAAGGAACAGAATAAGAAACTATAAGAAGAATTAGCTGCTAGCCACCAACAGATTGATTTTTAGATCATTTTTGTACTTGTTTTTAGTGTGATTTTATGTGTTTTTAGTTAATGTTTTGATTGATTTCTGTTTAAAGTTTGTTTGAAGTGTTTGTTTTAGGTTTAAGTGCAAAAACTTGGAAGATCAAAATAATGAAGAAAGAGCATGAATCAAGCAAGACATGGAAAAGCCAAATCAAGCTTGGGCGTGTCACCTCAAAGAAAATGAAGGCAGAGCTTGACACGGCCAGGAGACACGGCCAACCCACTGGCCGTGTCTCATCCAAGGAGCAAAACAAAGAAATCAAAGCAAAGCAAAGAGCAAAAATGAAGAAACAGAAGAGGACACCCATATGACACGGCCAAGCCACTGGTCGTGTCACATGACACGGCCAGGAGCTTGGCCGTGCCACCCCTTGAGACTAAATAAAAGAAAGAAAAGAAAGAAAGAAAGAAGGTAGTGAAGGACACGGCCAGCAAGCTTGGTCGTGTTCCAAAGAAAAATGAGAGACACGACCAAGCCAAATCAAGCTTGGCCGTGTCACCCTTAATATATATTTGAACTCTTTTGCACGAGAAAGGGGGAGGAGCACAAACAAGACCTATGGTTGGCGGAAAAGAAAGGAGAAAAAAAAAGAAAGAAAGAGGGGGGATACACGGTTTGAGAGGAGAGAGTGACACTCTCCCTTGGCTCTTCATCTTCAACCTCCATTTCTATCCTCTCCATCTTCTCTATCTTCCATACACAAGATCTTTGGCATTCTTTGGGGTAAATTGGGTTAGACAAGCTCTTGAAGGTTGAAGAAGCTTCATTGAAAGGTTTGGTGACTTGAGAAAGCTCCATTTCATATTGCAAAGGAGAATCATCCATTGAAGAGGGCTTGAGTTCTTCATCATACATCAAAGTGGAGCTAGGAGGAAGACTAGTAATCCTACTCTTGGCATCTACAAGGGGTTTTTCTATTCTCTCTTTTAATTCATTTCAATATTGTTTTTGTTGTATTAAGAAAATTGATATTACAATGAACAATTTGTATTTGATTTATATTGAGTTGAATGAATGTTTTAAATTGATGATGTTGAGCTAAATACCCATGCCTAGGGTTTGTAGTATATTTGATTGAATGCTTTGATTTGATATTTCCATTGATGTACCTTGTTGTTGGTTGATTGCATTGGATTGTATGCTAGGTTGATAGATTAGCTACCTATTGATCTCTAGATATTGAATGAAGGACCGAGAGGTTAAATTTGATATAGGAAATATGCAATCGACTACCCTAAGAACGAATTAGAAATATAAGTTCTAGGGTTTTGTTAATTTGATAATGTGAAATAATTGGTTATTGCTAATTCATGAATGTGAGAACTAATGGATTGGTAATTGACTAAAGGCACTTTCCCTAGAATTGAATCAAACTTGTACAATCATCATACACATCAACCCTACGCACATTACTCTCAGGTATAAATTGTTCTTTCACAATTCCAAAACAATGAACTCGCTTTTAATTTAATTGCTTTAATCAAGCTATTACGAACTACACCTTCCTTGTGAGATGACCTTGGGGCGATCACCTTTGCTAAAATTATCTCATATACTTGCGAGTGCCGCTTGTAGTAGTACTTAATTCGAGCGCAACAAGTTTTTGGCACCGCTGCCGGGGAAGGCTGTTTTAGTAGTGATAGTTTGATTTTTTTTATGCAATTGTTTGTTTGTTTTCTTTGAATTGTTTTATTTTCTTTAAATTTAATTATTTGTTTATTTTCTTTAAGTTGCTAAGTGCCTTTTGTAAAGATGCGGTTCTTAAGGTACAGGGGAGTTTATGATAGGAACAATGATTCTAAAATGGCATGGCAATTAGCAGAATTGACGAATCAACTTAAGGTGCTAAATGCTAGAGGAAGAGCACCTATGCCACACCAAGAGATATGTGCAGCATGTGGAAATGCAGGACATAGTGCAAATACATGCTCATTCGGTTTCGCATGATACCAAGAATGGCAAGAGGAAGAATATGACTACCAAGGTTTCAGCAAATGGGTAGAAATGACCCATATTCTAATCCTTATAATCCAAGCTGGGGAAGCCAACCAAATTTTTCATGAGAAAAACAGCAATACATTCCACCGCAGAATTTTTTTCAACCTAACCAAGGAGGTCCTTACTTTTAAGGACAATTTTCAAACCAAGATTACCTTAAGACACCCACATTGGAGGATTGTTTGAATGCCTTCATTCAAACTAGCGCACAAAATTAAGATAAACTTAAAGAACCCACTTTAGAAGATAGTTTGAATGCCTTCAATCAAATTAGCACACAGAACCATGATTAATTCGTGAAATCCACAGTGGAAGATGATTTGAATGCTTACCTTCAAATTACCACACAAAATCAGGAAGGAAGCAATAAGAGGTTTGATTCTTTGGAGGAATCATTGAAGAGGGTGAAAACACAAGTTGGGCAACTGGCACATCAACTCCAAGCACACCAAAAAGAGGAATTTCCTAACCAATTGGAGCAAGTCAAGGTAATCACAAATTTGAAGAGTGAACAGGTAATATATAACAATTTTTGTGATTCCTTTGATGTAGGGACTAATCAAGAAGAAAATGGCGAGGAGATACAACCCAACATAGAGGAGTCAAGCCAATCAATGGAAGAGGAGAATTTGGAGACATCAACCTCGCCAAATTTGAATAAATGAATTTTGGAAAGTTCAATTGTTATAAATTGTTGATTGATGACCTTTGAATTTTTGAAGCATGAATTTGAGAATTGAGTAGAATTGGTGCTTATTGTCAATTTTGTTGGTTTTTCCTTGCATTACCTTTAAACTAGTGAGAAATTGAGCCATCAACTTATTATTCTTTTTGTGGGTGAAGATCTTTGATTGATGAGTTGCTAGAACTTGCTTTGAAATGCATTTTGAGACTACATAAAAATTGCAATTAGGCATCAAGATGATTAAGGCAATTAGGTGAACCCACTTTGGCTTGAATAGACCAACCTTATATCCAATCTTAGTTAGCCAATTTTGAGCTTATTTTATTTTTCCTTTTCTTTCTTTTTCACAACACCATTAGCTTGAACCTTGTTGTTTAAACTCTTACCCTTTCATTAGGTCAAGAGCATTTTAAGAGTGTTTATGGCCGGGTGTTGTGTTGAATTAAGTGTGGGGTTAAATTTAGTAGGTTTAAGATTGCAAATTATTATGTTATTTAGTTGCAAACCCTAAAAAAAATAGAAAATAAAAAAATAAATAAAAATAAAAATAAAAGAAGAAAAAGAGAAAAATAAAAAATATAATAATAAGAATAATTGTTGTTCTTATTGGAAGGGTTGGAATAAGTTGGGAATAATCTTTGCAAGATGTAATAAGTGAGTTCCCTTGAAAAGCTCTTTAATGTCAAGGGGTAAATGAGTGGAAGGTGTTTTGGAATTGTTGGGGTATATATATATGATTGGTTACTTCATTCTTGAAGTGCTCTTGAACTTAATGATTAAGCTCACATTTCCTAAATATCATGCCTTTACCTTAGCCCCATTACAACCTAAGAAAAGACCTTTTGATTGATGCTTGATTGAAATTTTGTGGTGGAGATTTGATTGATAAGCAAGCCTATGGCAAAAATCTTTCATTGATTGTTAAGAGTGTAAACACCACCATGATCAAACACTTTTAAGAGTTGGTGAGGGAGCGACAACATAGGTTATGCATGGAAAACCACTTAATTACATGGGTATCGATTTTGTTCAATTTGATATTGATTGCAGACTTAGGGATAGGGAAGTCTTGATGCATCTTTGTAACTCTTTAACTTAACAAAATTTATCTTGTTTAGTGTTTTTATTTTAGCCTTGCTTGGGGACAAGCAAGGAATTAAGTGTGGGATAGTTGTTTAGATCATTTTTGCACTTGTTTTTAGTGTGATTTTATGTGATTTTAGTTAATGTTTTGATTGATTTCTGTTTAAAGTTTGTTTGAAGTGTTTGTTTTAGGTTTAAGTGCAAAAACTCCCTTGGAAGATCAAAATAATGAAGAAAGAGCATGAATCAAGCAAGATATGGCCAAGCCAAATCAAGCTTGGGCATGTCACCTTAAAGAAAATGAAGGCAGAGCTTGACACGGCCAGGAGACACGGCCAAGCCACTAGCCGTGTCTCATCCAAAGAGCAAAACAAAGAAATCAAAGCAAAGAAAGAGCAAAAATGAAGAAACAGAAGAGGACACACCCACATGACACGGCCAAGCCACTGGCTGTGTCACATGACACTGCCAGGAGCTTGGCTGTGTCACCCCTTGAGACTAAATAAAAGAAAGAAAAGAAAGAAAGAAGGCAGTGAAGGACACAGCCAGCAAGCTTGGCCGTCTCCCAAAGAAAAATGAGAGACACGGCCAAGCCAAATCAAGCTTGGCCGTGTCACCCTTAATATATATTTGAATTCTTTTGGACGAGAAAGTGGGAGGAGCGCAGACAAGACCTAGGGTTTGCAGAAAAGAAAGGAGAAAAAGAAGAAAAAAGAAAGAAAGAGGGGGGATACACTGTTTGAGAGGAGAGAGTGACACTCTCCCTTGGCTCTTCATCTTCAACCTCCATTTCTATCCTCTCCATCTTCTCTATCTTCCATACACAAGATCTTTGATATTCTTTGGGGTAAATTGGGTTAGACAAGCTCTTGAAGGTTGAAGAAGCTTCATTGAAAGGTTTGGTGACTTGAGAAAGCTCCATTCCATATTGCAAAGGAGAATCATCCATTGAAGAGGGCTTGAGTTCTTCATCATACATCAAAGTGGAGCTAGGAGGAAGACTAGTAATCCTACTCTTGGCATCTACAAGGAGTTTTTCTATTCTCTCTTTTAATTCATTTCAATATTGTTTTGTTGTATTAAGAAAATTGATATTGCAATGAACAATTTGTATTTGATTTATATTGAGTTGAATGAATGTTTTAAGTTGATGATGTTGAGCTAAATACCCATGCCTAGGGTTTGTAGTATATTTGATTGAATGCTTTGATTTGATATTTCCATTGATGTACCTTGTTGTTGGTTGATTGCATTGGATTGTATGCTAGGTTGATAGATTAGCTACCTATTGATCTCTAGATATTGAATGAAGGACCGAGAGGTGAAATTTGATATAGGAAATATGCAATCGACTACCCTAAGAACGAACGAATTAGAAATATAAGTTCTAGGGTTTTGTTAATTTGATAATGTAAAATAATTGGTTATTGCTAATTCATGAATGTGAGAACTAATGGATTGGTAATTGACTAATTAACCTTAAGAAACAAATTAATTTACAAGGTTATGTTAATGGACAATTGAGAATTGAGCATAGATTGAATGGACCTATAACCCTAGGCACTTTCCCTAGAATTGAATCAAACTTGTACAATCATCATGCACATCAACCCTACGCATGTTACTCTTAGGTTTAAATTGTTCTTTCACAATTCCAAAACAACGAACTCGCTTTTAATTTAATTGCTTTAATCATGCTATTATGAACTACACCTTCCTTGTGAGACGACCTTAAGCCGATCACCTTTGCTACAATTACCTCGTATACTTGCGAGTGCCGCATGTAGTAATACTTAATTCTAGCACAACAATTGCCCATCTCGAAGGACTGTATCAACACTCGGAATAAAACTTTTGAGACTTCTAGTTCCGTATTATCAGGGATCCTAGTGCTTCGTCTTCTAGGTGACCCCAAACCGATGACCACGAGGTGACTCCTTTTTTAAGCGATGGCTGTTATAGACCTGACTTTCAAGATAACAGGGACTTAGACATGCCTCCTCCTCCATCAGACGATGATTTTTTCAGGGCTTTATTCGATCATGGATTTCCTTCTCCATCTCAATGATCAACTTGTGTCAAATTTTAATAAATAGTTTCCATGTAATAATAACGATATAATAATAATAACTTTGTCTTTGTAACTTTGACTTTTCAATTTTCTTTTACTGTGCTTTTTTGTATTCATTTTTTTTATATAAAAATAAATTTTAAATAGGATGTCGACTATGAATCCTCAATTCAAATTCATCAATAGACTTGAATTTAAAAAACCATCTTAGATTCGACATCCCCACCATCACTTGACGTAAATACCTTTTCCATGCATGTTTTGATTTTTGAGCAATTGCCTATTTCTCGCGCATTTTGACCTGCTATCCCTCGTCTATTTAAATCCACTTCAATTCACCATAATTTTCAGCCATGTCACTATTCTCAACTTGGACAACAACAAGTGAATTTTACCACAACATAAGCACTTGTCCCATCAATGCATTCTCATAAACCTGAATTGCCTTCTTATAAACTCAAATCAAACCCAATTGTTAAGCTGCCAAGATGACAGAAATTAATTTGAGAAAGATAAAAAATTTATTCAAGAATATAAAGGCAACACATTAGGAATAAGTATCATGGTCTGGATTCAATATCTTGAAATACTTTCAAAATGTCAAATTGGACCAACCATTTTTACACGCCATGACTTCCTTTTGGGACATAAAAACTAGGACCTTTAAGATAAATAATTTTGAAATATGCCCTATCATTGAAGAATTTGAGGTCATCCTTGGATATCCAAGCAATCAACCCATGGCATTACCCATACTGACATCCAAAACTCAACAAAAGATGCAGATGCTGCTTCAACTTTCAAAACCCAAAGTCTTGCAAATGACTAGAGGTGAGAAAATCCTGCTTGGTCCTTTGATTGATTTTTGCACTTCTCATTTGAATTCTACCAAAGTGTGGGGATGCATGTTTTGTCTATGTTTTCTTGGCCAATTCTTGCTTGTTTCTACTAACGGTGACATCGATTTGTGAGTATTGGACATCGTGGACCAAATAGAAGGAGGACTATTACCAATACTCGTGATCTTAGTCGAAACCTTAGTTGGATTGGACCAATTCAAGATAGATTCTTCAAGAAGATTGGCTGGAAGTCCCTTGTTGCTTCAGGTAATTACCTAAACTACCCTTTCAAGTTTTCAATTTAGGCTTTTATTTTTATTTCTCTAATTTTTTCCTAGTTCACCCTTGCGGGTTTTTGAAACTAGCGTGTTGTCTTAATTTTTTCCTAGCAGATCTTTTTTTATTGGTTATAATTTTTTCCTAGACCACCCTTGCGGGTTTTTAAAACTAGCAAACCACCCTAATTTTTTTCTTAGGCCACCCTTGCAGGTTTTTGACCAAATGAGTTTCTTTTTTTTATGCTTTTCTTCTTCACAGATCTGGCTACAAGAGCGCATTTTCTTGTTAGACACCCTATCAGTGGACTTCACTAAATATCTGCCACGACATCATTCTACTAGGAAACTGCTCCATCCTGCTTTCTCATATGTTGACTGGATTGACCGGATCCACTCAAGCTGTGATGAAAGTCTATTGGTTGGTACCCTAGTGGAAGATTTCCCAAGTCACCATTTAAATGAATATGATCTATGTCTCTCTTGCTGCTCTTCGTCGAGGCACTTACTATGATCCTCAATGACTTGACTGCCAGTATAGTTTCGAGCCTCAAAAATCTGAGTTCACTCCTAATTTGGACATGCATTATTTGATTAAAGCCTTCTTGGACCGACTAAAGCCAAGCTGGCCTGTACTCTACACTTATCGTCTGCCATATATTTTACACTTGTCAATCTCTTAGAATAATAATGTTAGTATGAACTACAATAATTAATAAAAGATGTTTTCCTTCCTTTTATAATTTGTCATCACCTTTTGCTATTGTGGTATTTGTTTCAGCCAAATGGTTAAATAATTCAAAATAGTGCACATAGAATAATTTTAAAATCAACTTTGTCCATTAAATTGGGGGAACAACCAAAAATATAAAGCCAGCATATACAATATCACTTCTGTCGCCAACCAGCCCTTTTGAATTTTCTAATTGACAATTTTCACTCATTTAGCCCTAATTGTTGCCTAACCCACCCTTTCAGGTTTTTGAACCTAGCGAACCGCTCTAACTTTTGCCTAGGCCGCTCTTTTAGGTTTTCAACCTAGCGAGCTCTTTTTTTTATTAAACATAAAAACTCTTCAACCTGTCAATGTTTACTGGCTCACTAAATTCATTCCCATCCATATCTGACAACTTGACTGCACCTTTGCTCATGACTTGTTTCACAATATACGATCTTTCCCAACTAGGTCTAAACTTCCCTCTTGAATTGGGGACATTAGTCTTGCACTAATTCAATACTAAGTCACCGACCCTAAGATTTCTTATCTTAACCCTTCTGTTGTAGGCCCAAGCTATTTTTCTTTGATACAGTTGGTGATGATACAATGCCTTTAACCTTCTTTCCTCTAATAAGGCCAGTTGTGCATATCTTCTTACTACCCATTCTTCTTCAGGCAATTTAGCTTCCAATACCACTCTTAGCGATTTGATCTCGATTTCAATTGGCAACACTGTTTCCCTCCAATAAACTAAGGAAAATGACATCCTTCCAGTTGGAGTCTGCACACTGTTTCTATACCCCCATAAAGGAAAAGGCAAAATTTCTGACCAATCCCTATACATCTTGGTCATCTTGGACATAATCTGCTTAACTATTTTGTTTGTTGCTTCTGCTGCACCATTAGCCTTTGGTCTATAGGGAGAAGACCGGTGATGGTGGATCTAGTACTTTGAGAATAAATCCTTAATGAAACTGCACTCGATTGTCTGATATCACATTGTGTGGCCATACCTATATATAAGATTCTTCTCAATAAACCTAGCCATTTGCCTTGCCCCCAGCTTATTGAAAGACTTAACTTCAACCCATTTTGAAAAATAATCAACTGCTACTATAATGAATCGGTGACTGTTTGGAGCCATCGGATGTATCTCCCTAATAATGTCAATTCCCCATATTGCAAAAGGCCAAGGAGGAGACATGGAATGTAGTTCCTCAGGAGGCAAGTGATTCAAGTTTCTATGCATCTGACACTGCTAGCATTTTCTCGTAAAATCAATACAGTCTCTTTCCATGGTCAACCAATAGTATCCTTATCAGGTTATCTTCTTAACCATGGCCAACCCGATCATATGGGATCCATAACTTTTGGCATGTATTTCAGACATGATCTGCTCAACTTTGGACTTCCTTAAGCATCTTAAATGCACTCCATTAGGCCATCTTCGATACAACTCCCCATGAAAGGTGATGTACTGCAAAGGCCATCGCCTTATAGCTCTTCTCTCTTCCTTTGTTGCATCATACGGGTATACCCTACTTTTCAAAACCCGTCTAATGGTGTCGTACCACACATCATGGTCTGTATTAGTTTCTATGACTATTTCGTACTTGTAATAAGGAGTCAATGAACTGATCAAAACCAGAGGCTTAAGAAATAACTTGATGGGATCTTCCTATATCGAAGCCGGAGTGGCTAAGTCATCAGCCATCTGGTTCTCTTCCCTTGGCAGGTGTATGAATATACACTCCATGAAATTTTTCATCATTATGGTCAAATAATTGTGGTATAGCTTTAACTTTTCTTCTTTAAACTCCCATTCGCCATTTACTTAGGATACTACTAATAAAGAATCACCAAAGACCTGTACTTTATCCACTTTCATGATCATCAGGGTTTCCAGGCCAAAAATGCAAGCTTCGTACTCCACCATGTTGTTAGTTGCCCTAAACTTCAACTTCTTAGCTAAAGGGATGAACTCCCCTTTGGGCAATTCTAAAATTACTTCCAGACCAGTGCCTTTTCTATTCACTACTCCATTAAAGGACATCTTCCATCCTTGTACCTATATGTCCTCCAAATGTTCATCTGGAAATTCCAAAATCACTTCCTCACTGTCTGAAAATGGTTGTTGGGCCAGGAATTCTGCTACTGCTCTACCTTTAATATTTTTGTTGGTTATATACTCGATCTCAAACTCTTCTAAAATGATTAACCATCTACCATATTTCCCAATCAACGAAGGTGTTTTCCTTAAATACTTCACTGGATCCATCCTGAAAATTGCTTGCACACTATAAGACTGAAAGTAATGCTACAAATTCTGAGACATCCAATCTGTGGCTATGCATGTCTTTTCGATGATACTATAATTAATTTCATAAGGCAGGAGCTTTCTACTTAAGTAGTAAATTGTATACTCGACACCCGATTCATCTGCTTGGGCAAGCAATGCTCCTATCTATTCTTCCTTTACTATTAAGTATAGTAACAAAGGTTTGTCGGGTTTAGGTGGCTTCAAAACAGGTGGATTGAATAAATACTCTTTAATATGATCCAAGGCCTTTTCACATTCATCATTCCACTTGACTGGCTAGTTCTTTTTAAGCAATTTAAAGATAGGTTCACAAAATGTGGTAAGCTTTACTATGAACCTGCTAATGTACTGTAACCTGCCAATAAACCCTCGGACTTCCTTCTCCATCTTAAGGGCTGGCATATCCCAGATTGCCTTAACTTTATTGGGATTAATCTCAATGCCATTTGGACCAATCACATGTCCTAACAACTTACCTGAAGTAACCCCAAACATACACTTCTTTTGGTTAGTCTTAGCTTATACTTCACTACTCTTTCAAAGAAGGCTCTAAATTTTGAAAATGCTGCTCCCTCGTATTCGAATTAACAATCATATCATCAATATAGACTTTAACTTCCTTATGCATCATGTCATGGAACAAGGTGGTGGCCATCCTCTGGTAGGTTGCTTCTGCATCCTTTAACCCAAACGGCATCACCATATAATAGAATTTACCCCTTATAGTAATAAAGGCAATTTTAGCTTTATCCTCTTAGGCCATTAACACCTTATTGTATCCAAAAAATCCATCTACAAATGAGTGTAGCACGCTAGAGGCTTCATTATCAATAGGGACATCTATATGGGGTAAAGGAAAATTATCTTTAGGGGAAGCCTTGTTTAAGTCTCTATAGTCCACGCAAACCTTAATCCTTCCATCTTTCTTGGGCACGGGAACTATGTTTGCTAACCAGTCAAGGTATTCTATCACTTTAAGGAACTTTACTTGTATTTGCTTAGTGACTTCTTCTTTGACCAATTCTTCCCATTCCAAACCTAACCGTTTAAGCTTTTGTTTGATAGGTTTCATGTGAATGTAGGTAGGAATCAACTGCTCGGCTATATCTCGGTCAATCCCAGGTATATCCTCATAAGACCAAGCAAAGACTTCTTCATATTTTTTAAATATTTTTTCAAATCGCTTTCTCTTCAGGAGTAAGGTCAGATGCTATACTAATATTTTTAGGATTATCAGTTGTTCCCAAATTTAATGATTATGTGTCAACAGAGTTAATATTAAAAATGCTTATGTAATCATTACTTGAATGTATGCAACCATCAGGAAAAACATCACACAAGTAAACAAAATTAGACTTTATTGCATTCATCTTGGAAAAGAAAATATCATCATTCTCTTACAAAGCAGACAAATTAAAATCAAAATCAAAATCATTGTTCTCATAATCTTAGACTAAAACATCTTCAAACTTTTCTTCAACTAAAGCATCAATTTTCTCTGGAGTCTTCTGAATTTTTTGGACAACTTCATTCTTCACTTCTGGATTAGGCTCCTTGTCAACTGGTAGGATGAGCTCTTTCTTTATTTATTCCACCAGTTCAACAACATCAACAAATATCTTAAAACCTGGGATCAGCTTTGTAACACCCCTATATCCCGTATACGTACATAGCATGCTATTACGATCGTAATATACGTATACTGAATATAGAAATATCACATATTACTAAACCAATGACTCACTTCTTTTATAATCATATGAGCAAATTTAAAACATTTAAAGAAATTTATAAAACACAATAGATAAAAAGTTTATTCAAAACACAGCGGAAAATACAACAAATACATATACATCAAAACTCAAGTTTTACAAAAACATAAAATATATACATGTTTGGCAGTATGTCTTCGATCTTTAAGCTTCACTATCAACACCTCAAGATCTAGACTTTACACGGCCTAGAGGAACTCTCCAGTTCTTCCCTGTCACCTGCGTGATAAATCAAAATCGCGCTAAGCCAACGGCTTAGTGGTACAAACCATAATAATAATGTGTTGCAATGCAATGCCAATATAATATGTTCAAATATCATACTCCATACATAAGAATATCACCTTTCAAAATCTTACATTGAATCTCATTAATCATTAGTTTCACCATTCATAAATCACATTTAGACAAAGACAAGCATGGGCCCAAAGACACTAATATGCCATTCAACTTTCAGAGTTAATGTTTTGGTTTAATTATCACATTTATCATTATCCCAACTAGGCTTCAAGGATTTAGGTTCAACCAAGCTTCAAGGGGAACAAAGCATGCTAAGTATCAACCCAACTTGGCTTCAAGAACCAATCCAACCTAGCTTCAAGGGGTGTAACATCTCAATTAGGCTTCAAGGACTAGACCCAACCAAGCTTCAAGGGGAGTAAAACATGTTAAACTTCAACCCAACTTGGCTTCAAGGATCAAGCCCAACCTAACTTCAAGAGATTGTTACTATTAGGCATGCCACCAACAACAAAACTCTGAAAATGAATAACATATTAGACACACAATTCATTTATTATTTCATTATCATTTAATCATCATCACTTAGGCATACATGCCTCCATTATCTCATTTACATCATTATAGCCAATAACAATGGCTTCTCATCTCTTCAATAGAATATACATATCCAATACATTGAACATAATCATTTAGGCAATATGCCTCAATCATCTCATTTACATCTCATTATATAACTCAACTCATCATTTAGGTGTACATAATTAAGGGCATTAACACATATTTTAGATGCTCATTAATCATTCATATTATACCAATCATGACCTTATTCATAATCATCAACATGCATTAGATTTCCTAACACATTTACAATCAAATGGATGTTAAGTCTCAACATCATATGAACATATGCAATAATGTAGTTTGTACTTACCTTAAGCACCACTTATACAAATCTATACACTTCCTTTTCTAACACTTCTTCACCACTTAAGTTAGGGAAAATCAACCTCTTCACAACCTAATCCAAAAGGAATAATACATATGAGATAAAATAGATAAGGCTAACTAGGGCAAACTCTACACATGACACGCTCAACAACACGGGCGTGTCCCTGACCATGCCCTAAACTCACAACACAGAAGCTTTGACACGCTCAGAACCACGGGCGTGTCACTGAACATGTAATACATTCTGTCTCACAGAAACATTGACACGTCCAACAACATGGGCGTGTTCATGGCCGTGTCAATTCCTTACCAACACAGTAGCTATGACACGCTCAGTGACATGGGCATGTCACTGGACATGTCAATACTACTACTACACAGAGGCTATGACACGCTCAGTGACATGGGCGTGTCACTGCTCGTGCCACCCATCCAAAAACACAGAACCATTGACACGCCTAAAACCTAGTCGTGTTCATGGGCGTGTCAGGCCAAAAATACAGATTCCGGCCACAACAACACTACCTCCAACAAATCACTTTCTTTCACCAAAATCCACTTCAAATAAACTTAGCTCAACATACCCAAAAATCATAACAAACTTGCAAAAACACTAAAACAACTCAAAACATATATCAAACACAAATCATAATCATCACCACAAACCCTAAACACAAATCACACACTTTCTCTTCCAACCAACTTGCTCTTTTCTTCAATCCAAACTTAAAAATCCAAAAATCAAATGAATCAAACATTCTTAAACACAACACAATAAAAAACACACTCCTATCACCAACAATAATCCCTCAAACTCAAACATAACTCCAAAATAAACAAGAGAAATCAAGAGAGAACTTACCAAAGTTGATAATACTTCACAAATTTCAACTTCTTCACTTGAATCTTCCTTCAATTTGAGCTTGGATCACAAAACTCACTCTCTCTTTCTCTTGCTTTAGATGGCTGACCAACAAAAGGAAAAGAAAAGAAATGAAAAAGAAAATGAAGGAACCAAAGTCAAATACTCCTCTCTTTAAACCTCCTCCAAGCAATTATAATATTAAATAATCCAAATTAATCTCTTCCATTCATTTTAATTTCCCATTTCCACTAATTAACTTAATTAATTAAAATAACTAAATATCTTCTTTCCTTGACTTCCACCTTTGACTTGTGTATATGTTGTATATATTTTCATATACACTCTCTCTAAAATTCTTTTCTCTTTCAAATTAACATATACATTCAATCCAATTAAAACAACAATTATATCAAAACTTCTAGGGCATACTTTGGGATATTACAATTCTCCCCCTCTAAAAGAAATTTCATCCTCGAAATTACCTGATATTATGTTTGAAACAGTTGAGGATACTGATCTTGCATTGCTTGCTCGCTCTCCCAAGTTGCCTCTTCTTTACCATGATTCTTCCAAAGGACCTTTACCAATGGTACTTTCTTATTCCTCAACTCTTTCACTTCATGTGCCAAAATAGCAACTGGTTCTTCTTCAAATGTCAGATCCGAACTCACCTCAATAGATTCAACTGGCAAGATATGAGATGGATCTGATTTGTAACTCCGCAACATAGAAACATGGAATACATTATGGATCCTTTCTAACTCAGGAGGTAAAGCAAGTCGATAAGCAACTGGCCCAACTCTTTCTAAAACTTCATACGGTCCAATGAAACGAGGATTCAGCTTTCCTTTTCGACCAAATCTCAGTATTTTTTTCCAAGGAGACACTTTCAAAAATACTTTATCTCCAATATCAAATTCTATGTCTCTCCTCTTCAAATCTGAATAAGACTTCTGTCGATCTGAAGCCGCTTTTAACCGATCCCGAATTATCTTCACTTTCTCTTCAGTCTCTTTAACCAAATCGGGACCAATTAACTTGCCCTCTCCAATTTCATTCCAACATAAAGGCGTTCTGCATCTTCTACCATACAATGCCTCAAATGGTGCCATACCAATACTGGATTGATGACTATTGTTGTAAGCAAATTCCACAAGTGGCAAAAATTTGTCCCAACTTCCAGAGAAATCAATAACATAGCTTCTCATCATATCCTCAATAATCTGTATCACTCTCTCTGACTGCCCATCTGTCTATGGATGAAAAGTAGTACTAAAGTGTAGTCGAGAACCCAATGCACCATGTAAACTCTTCCAAAACCTCGAAGTAAACAGGGGATCTCGATCAGACACTAAAGAAATTGGGACTCCATGCAACTTTACTATCTCACTAATATACAGCTCAGCCAACCTTTCAAGAGAATAATCCATTCGAACTGGAAGAAAATGAGCTGTCTTAGTCAATCGATCAACAATCACTCAGATAGCATCATGCTTCTTCTGAGTCAATGGCAATCCAGACACAAAATCCATTGTTACTCTCTCCCATTTCCATTCAGGCACTGTTAAAGGTTGAAGCAACCCTGTTGGAACTTGGTGCTCAGCTTTTACCCTCTGACAAGTAAGACATTTGGACACAAATTCCGCTATATCTCTCTTCATACCAGACCACCAGTAGTGCTGTTTCAAATCATGGTACATCTTTGTACTTCCAGGATGCATAGTAAAAACTGATTGATGTGCTTCTTCCAAAATAATCTTTCTCAGACTATTATCATCAGAAACACACAACCTATCCTTGAACCAAAGACTACCATCACTTTTCACATGAAAATCTATGCTCTCCCCATTTCTGCAATCTGATACAATCTTCTGAATTTTCTCATCCACCAATTGAGCCTCCTTTATCTGATCCAACAATACTGGTTTCAACTGTAGCTGAGCCAATAATGCACCATATCACATACTTCAAAACTAGCATGCAACGCTCTCAACTCAACAAGCAATGAGAGCGAATAAACTGCCAAACCTGCCAAAGATTTCCGACTCAAGGCATCAGCAACTACATTTGCCTTACCAGGATGGTAATCAATCAAACAGTCATAGTCTTTAATCAGTTCTAACCATTGCCTCTGCCGAAGATTTAGCTCCTTCTGAACACCCAAATATTTCAAACTTTTGTGATCCGTATAAATAAAACATTTCTCCCCATATAAGTGGTGTCGCCAAATCTTCAAAGCAAATACTATAGCTGCCAACTCCAAATCATGAGTTGGATAATTAAGCTCGTGCGGCTTCAACTGCCGAGAAGCATAAGCTATGACTTTACCCTCTTGCATTAAAACACATCCTAAACCATTATGTGAAGCATCACTGTAAATCACATATGGTTTATCTTCCATGGGTAAAGTAAGAATAGGCGCTTGAGTCAACATCTTTTTTAACTATTCAAAACTAGCTTGACACTGATCCGTCCACACAAATCTAACTCCCTTCCAAAGCAATATGGTGAATGGAGTAGCTATTAAAGAAAAATCTTTCTCAAACCATCGGTAATAGCCTGCCAAACCCAGAAAACTTCTAACTTCGGTCACAGACTTTGGTGGACTCCAATTCAAAATAGCTTCAACTTTACTTGGATCGACTTTTATACCATCTGCTGAAACTATATAACCCAGGAAAGTCACTTGGTCAAGCCAAAACTCACACTTTGACAATTTAGCATACAACTGCTTCTCTCTCAAGATCTGTAACACAATCCGCAAATGCTTGTCATGCTCCTCCTTATTACATGAATACACCAAAATATCATCAATGAAAACCACTACAAACTGATCCAGATAGGGCCTAAACACCCTATTCATCAAATCCATGAAAGCTGCAGGTGCATTCGTCAACCCAAAAGGCATTACTAAAAACTCATAATGCCCATACCTAGTGTGGAAAGCTGTCTTAGAAACATCTTCAGCTTTAACCCTCAACTGATGGTACCTGGATCTCAAATCAATCTTGGAAAACACTGCTGCTCCCTTCAATTGATCAAAGAGATCATCAATCCTAGGCAAAGGATATTTATTCTTGATGGTCACTTTATTCAATTGCCTATAATCAATGCATAACCTCATAGTACCATCTTTCTTCTTCACAAACAACATAGGAGCTCCCCAAGGAGAAACACTGGGGCAAATAAATCCTTTCTCCAACAACTCCTGCAACTGCACCTTCAACTCTCTCAATTCAGCAGGTGCCATTCTATAAGGAGTGATAGAGATGGGAGTGGTACCAGGCAACAATTCGATACCAAACTCAACCTCTCTCTCAGGGGGTAACCCTGGCAACTCCTTAGGAAACACATCTGGAAAATCTGCAACTGTGGTTATATTATCAAGTTGAGAACCTGCTACTCTAGTATCTACAACATGAGCAAGATAAGCTTCACACCCTTTTCTAATCAATCTTCTTGCTATTACAGCTGATACCAACAAAGATACAAGTTGTCTCTGCTCACTAGATACTATCACACTCCTACCATCACTGGTTCTCAAAGTGACACACTTCTTTTGACAATCTACCATAGCTCCATGTTTAGACAGCCAATCCATGCCTAAGATCAAATCATATTCTTTAAAAGGCATTTCAATCAGATCACCAAGAAACTCCTCACCTTGCACCACAACGGCACTATCACGGTGCACCTTACTAACAACCACACTATGTCCTAAAGGATTTGTCACCAAAACATCAAATCCTAAGGATTCTGAATGCAAGTCAGACACAAGCAATATGGATGCACTTATGTATGAATGAGTAGATCCTGGATCAATCAAAGCAAGTACTGAAATGCCAAATAAAGAAAATGTACCCGCTATAACTGCTGAAGCATCAGGCTGCCTCTGCATCACATATACCCTCTAAGAAGATCCGGCCTCATCTGGCCTACTGCCTCTGGATGAAGATCCCCCTCTCTGACTGGACCCAGGTCTACCACCTCTACTAAAACCTCTGCCCCCTCAACCACCTCTGCTGACACTGGGTCGAGAAACTGTAGTATCAATCTGCCTATCATCTTGCATCTCCTGGAAATCTCTAATAAAATGATCTGGTGACCCACATTTAAAACATACTCCAGATACCCAGTCTTCTAACAAGCACCCCCATGGGGCCTACTACAGTGAACACATACAGGTGGAGTAGACCTCTGAACTACTGGAGTCAGGGCACTAGCTACAGAGACTGTCGGTCTCGGCCTCTGCCTCTGATACTACGCTGATCTGCCTGAGTGTCTCTGACTACTACTAATCCTCAGAACAAAACTTCCTCTACCCCTCTTCACAGATGAAGACCCTGCCTCAAACTGGGGTCTCCTCACTCTAGTCTCCTCCTCAAAAGCAGCTGTTGCAATGCTCTGCGCTCTTTCGACACTTCTAGCTGCTGCAACAAGCTGAGAGATATCCTGATATCTAGAACCAGCCATAATACACATGATAGAGGGCCTCAATCCCTCCTCAAATCTTCTGCACTGATCTATTTCATCAGAATAATTCCCCTAGCATAATGACTCAACCGGATGTACTCAATCTCATATTCTGTCACCGTCCGACTGTCTTGCCTCAAATTCAGGAATTCCATCTTCTTAATATCTTTATACTCCCTCGGAGTATATTTCTGCTCGAACTCACTCAGAAAATCACTATAAGATAGTGTAGGTGGATCATCCATGTCATGAGGAACAGTCTTCCACCAGTCATAGGCATCTTTCTGAAGGAGGGATCTGGCATAGTCAAATTTCTCATCCGAAGTGGCTTGCAACTGAATAAATATCCTCTGCACTTTATCCAACCACTGCTCAGCCACTGCAGGATCGGTAGTGCCCGAAAAATCTTCAGCCCCATATTTTCTCAACTTGTCATAATGTCTTACCGGCATCTGAGGCTGTGGTGGTGGTGGCTGCACTGGAGCTGGCCTCAATAGTTCTATCACATGCCTTAACCAACCCGGCGGAGCCTCCTCTGCAGCTGATCTCTCTGGCACAGAAAAAGGTGTCTCACTAATTCTATCAACTCTAGCTCCATTTCTACTCTCTCCTGGAGCTATACTCTCAGCACTTCCTTCTACAGTCTGACGTGAATGGGACTCCATTACTACCTATATCTACAAACACAGCAGAATACACCTCATTAAAGATCAAAGACTGCCATACCAAAACATGTATTTTACTCAAAAACCAACTTTTAAAATCAAAACATTCTTTTTCTTACAATTCACCTAGGTTGAGAATCTCAAACCTAGGATCTGATACCAAAATAATTGTAACACCCCTATATCTCGTATACGTACATAGCATGCTATTACGATCGTAATATACGTATACTGAATATAGAAATATCACAGATTACTAAACCAATGACTCACTTCTTTTATAATCATATGAGCAAATTTAAAACATTTAAAGAAATTTATAAAACACAATAGATAAAAAGTTTATTCAAAACACAGCGGAAAATACAACAAATACATATACATCAAAACTCAAGTTTTACAAAAACATAAAATATATACATGTTTGGCAGTATGTCTTCGATCTTTAAGCTTCACTATCAACACCTCAAGATCTAGACTTTACACGGCCTAGAGGAACTCTCCGGTTCTTCCCTGTCACCTGCGCGATAAATCATAATCGCGCTAAGCCAATGGCTTAGTGGTACAAACCATAATAATAATGTGTTGCAATGCAATGCCAATATAATATGTTCAAATATCATACTCCATACATAAGAATATCACCTTTCAAAATCTTACATTGAATCTCATTAATCATTAGTTTCACCATTCATAAATCACATTTAGACAAAGACAAGCATGGGTCCAAAGACACTAATATGCCATTCAACTTTCAGAGTTAATGTTTTGGCTTAATTATCACATTTATCATTATCCCAACTAGGCTTCAAGGATTTAGGTTCAACCAAGCTTCAAGGGGTGTAACATCTCAATTAGGCTTCAAGGACTAGACCCAACCAAGCTTCAAGGGGAGTAAAACATGTTAAACTTCAACCCAACTTGGCTTCAAGGATCAAGCCCAACCTAACTTCAAGAGATTGTTACTATTAGGCATGCCACCAACAACAAAACTCTGAAAATGAATAACATATTAGACACACAATTCATTTATTATTTCATTATCATTTAATCATCATCACTTAGGCATACATGCCTCCATTATCTCATTTACATCATTATAGCCAATAACAATGGCTTCTCATCTCTTCAATAGAATATACATATCCAATACATTGAACATAATCATTTAGGCAATATGCCTCAATCATCTCATTTACATCTCATTATATAACTCAACTCATCATTTAGGTGTACATAATTAAGGGCATTAACACATATTTTAGATGCTCATTAATCATTCATATTATACCAATCATGACCTTATTCATAATCATCAACCATGCATTAGATTTCCTAACACATTTACAATCAAATGGATGTTAAGTCTCAACATCATATGAACATATGCAATAATGTAGTTTGTACTTACCTTAAGCACCACTTATACAAATCTACACACTTCCTTTTCCAACACTTCTTCACCACTTAAGTTAGGGAAAATCAACCTCTTCACAACCTAATCCAAAAGGAATAATACATATGAGATAAAATAGATAAGGCTAACTAGGGCAAACTCTACACATGACACGCTCAACAACACGGGCGTGTCCCTGACCGTGCCCTAAACTCACAACACAAAAGCTTTGACACGCTCAGAACCACGGGCGTGTCACTGAACGTGTAATACATTCTGTCTCACAGAAACATTGACACATCCAACAACATGGGCGTGTTCATGGCCGTGTCAATTCTTCACCAACATAGTAGCTATGACACGCTCAGTGACATGGGCATGTCACTGGACGTGTCAATACTACTACTACACAGAGGCTGTGACACGCTCAGTGACATGGGCGTGTCACTGCTCGTGCCACCCATCCAAAAACACAGAACCATTGACACGCCTAAAACCTGGGTGTGTCATGCCAAAAATACAGATTTCGGCCACAACAACACTACCTCCAACAAATCACTTTCTTTCACCAAAATCCACTTCAAATAAACTTAGCTCAACATACCCAAAAATCATAACAATCTTGCAAAAACACTAAAACAACTCAAAACATATATCAAACACAAATCATAATCATCACCACAAACCCTAAACACAATCACACACTTTCTCTTCCAACCAACTTGCTCTTTTCTTCAATCTAAACTTAAAAATCCAAAAATCAAATGAATCAAACATTCTTAAACACAACACAATAAAAAACACACTCCTATCACTAACAATAATCCCTCAAACTCAAACATAACTCCAAAATAAACAAGAGAAATCAAGAGAGAACTTACCAAAGTTGATAATACTTCACAAATTTCAACTTCTTCACTTGAATCTTCCTTCAATTTGAGCTTGGATCACAAAACTCACACTCTCTCTCTCTCTTGCTTTAGATGGCCGACCAACAAAAGGAAAAGAAAAGAAATGAAAAAGAAAATGAAGGAACCAAAGTCAAATACTCCTCTCTTTAAACCTCCTCCAAGCAATTATAATATTAAATAATCCAAATTAATCTCTTCCATTCATTTTAATTTCCCATTTCCACTAATTAACTTAATTAATTAAAATAACTAAATATCTTCTTTCCTTGACTTCCACCTTTGACTTGTGTATATGTTGTATATATTTTCATATACACAACATATACACTCTCTCTAAAATTCTTTTCTCTTTCAAATTAACATATACATTCAATCCAATTAAAACAACAATTATATCAAAACTTCTAGGGCATACTTTGGGATATTACAAGCTTACCCATGAACATTATTCGCTTGGGCTTCCGTTGCAATAGTCCCATGTCTGGAGCTTTGACAAAACCTCATCAAGTGGTGGGAAACTCATCTTCTCATTCTTCTTAGGTTGAACATCTTTGTTAGCTTCATTATATCCTAACCCTTTCTTGGAAGTCTAGGTCTTGAAGTCTGGAATATCTGTAACACTTGTCTTTCCCTTTCCAAGGCCAATGCAAGGCAGGTAGTTCATATTCTTCATCACAGATAGGACCTTGGGGTCTATAGGGTCTACCACTTCATCATCAGAAATTATAGCTACTTGGAACCCATTGAGAGACCTCTCAATCATAAGAGCATTCACCACTTCATTATCCTCAGCCTCAATGACCACTGTCTCATCCCCATTTGGGAACTTGATCTTTTGATGGAGCTTGGAAGGAACTCCACCAAGAGGATGAAACCAGGGTCATCGCAAAAGTAATGCAAAAGTGACTGGTATGTCCAAAACAACAAATTCTACCATGGATTCAATAGGACTAGCCTTCATAATAGCTTTAAAGGTTCCCTCAACATGCCTCTTGGTATTATCATATGCCCTAATCATCACTTTGGATGGGCTTAGATCTCTTATTGACAAAGCTAGCTTTGGTAAGATCTTGAGTGGATAGACATTTATGGTGGATCCATCATCAACCATTACACACGGAGTCTGTTTTCCTTTGACCTCAACTTTGATGAAAAGTGGGCGGATGTGATCTCTTCCCTCTTCTAGTAAATCAACATCCGAAAATGACACCATTCCTACATCAATCTTATTCTTCTTTTGATCGTCCATACATTTCAATGCTCTTTCAACTTTTACAAAATTAACTAGCTCCTCTGGTGTTATAGAAGTGGAAATTAGCATGCTAGCCATAGCTTTGGCCATTGTTTCTCAATGCTTCTTTGATGTAGCTAGTAAATCCCATAAGTTGATACTAGCTTGTGTTCTCTTAAACTACTTAAGAACAACATCATCTTCTTCTTCTTTATTCCCAATTTCAACTTCTTTTCCCTTATTAGCTTCTACTTCCTTTAGTGGTGGCCTTGTATAAGGCTTACCAGATCGGGTGTTCATAACTTCATCTTCTTTGGGTTTGGACCAGGTCAACTCTTCCTTTTTGGGCTCAAAATCTTCATCACTATCATTTGAGTCCTAAAACTCATTCACAACACAAATTGCTATGTCTTTTCTAGCCACAGTTGGCTCCAACTTGCTAAGCACCACCTCTTCTTTGGTTGTCTCTCCATCTACATCTTGGAAAGAAGAGAGCATAAATCTCTCATTCAAGCCTCCCTCGATCATGAAAGTTGCTAGTGGTAGAACTCTGTTCAACCTTGGCAATGGATTATCCTTCATGTTTGGCTTATTAGGTTCGGGCAACTTCCCACTATCAATCAAATTCTGAATTTTATGCCTCAACCTCAAACATTTGTTCGCCTCATGCCCTTGCATTTGGTGGATTTGGCAAAATGCCTTGGCATCAAAATTTGGTGGCAGGGGACTTGGCAATGGGCATGAAGGTAATGGCTGTAACAACCCCTTTTTCTACAGCTTATTGAAAACTTAAGACAGTCAACTCCAAAAATTGTTTTCTATTGCCTTGGCTAGTTGCATTAACATCAACCGCTTTTGTCTGCTTTGATTTCTAGACTGGTAGTTCCCTTTATCATTCCTCCTAGCTGAAAAGTGATTCTTCTCCCTTTCCCACTCTTCAATTTGCAAACCAGCTTGAAGGAGATCCTTGAAATCTCGGATAAGAGTATGGGACATCCTCTCATGAAGACTAGGTAGTACCCCTCTTACAATCATTCTAATTTGATTTGATTCATCAAGCCTTTTCTTGAGTAAAGCGGCCTTGTTCCTCCATCTCTTCACAAAGTTGACAAAGTTTTCATTCAACTTTTGCCTACTTGATTCAACTTCCATCAAAGTAACCTCCAACTCAGTATTATACCCATATTATTGGATGAAGGCCTTATACAACAAATCCCAACTCTTTTGAGTACTATCCTCTAAGGTGTTGAACCAATTCTGCACCACAAGATCTAATGAGAGTATGAAGTTTCTTAGACTCTGAGCCTTGGTAGCTTGAGCATACTGCATAGCTGTGGTATACTACTTCATATGAAGATGAGGGTTGCCAGTTCCATTGAACTTAGCAAAAGATGGCATCTTGAACTTATAAAGGACCTCATCATCTTGTTCAAACGGTTTGTACACTTCTCACATCTCTTTGGTTTTTAGCTTCTTCTCAAACTTCTTCTCTAGATCAGTAATCAAGTTCTCAATATCGAAAGTTTCAGTCTTCTCAACATTTGGTTTTTCCACAACCTTCGGCTCCTTCTTTTTATCTTGAGGATCTTGAAAGTACTGAGCCCAGTATTCATCATCATCCACAACCATCTTGTCATCATCGAAGGCTACTTCACCAGCCTTAGCCTTCCCTTTGTCATTCTGCTTCTTGGTGCTAGCAAATGCTTCAGCAGCATTCCCAAACATTATAGCCATGTGGCTTCTGACGGTCTTAGCCAGGACCCCCTTTAGTTCTTCCATTTTGGCATTGAGGGTGTCATCTACCATCTTTTAAATCTGCTCTATCTCCATTGCTTTTGGTGAGAAAGTGATTGGGTCATGACAGGATTCTATGTTGTCGGCATAGGTTGGATTATTGTAGGCTCTTGAACAGCTATACTCCAGGGCTGTGAGCCAAAAAGGATCAATGATATGAGATGCAATGCATGTATGCATGTATGTTTGGATGCATAAGTAACAAACAAACAAAACAAATCAACTCAACATAGTAGGAACAAACCTTCCAACCTAATAAGTTCCACACACGAATGGTGAGTTTCTTTTCCAAGGTATATGGCCAACAAAATACCAATATTGGGTATCTTGTTTTCGAATAATTCCCTTGGAAGTTTTAACTAATAGTTTCATTTTCAAACTTAGAAGTCAGTCCATGACAATTCTCATTAATTAAGCTTTAATCCATTAGATCAATAAAAGATAGTTTTTATGCTATATTGGATTAAAACTAAATTAAAAGGTTCATCATACATAGATTTCCCAATTTTGAAAAACAACTAGTGATTCATACTTTAAAAAAACCCATGATTAATAAGTCTTAGTGTAAACTAGGCCCACAATTATTTTTAAATATTCCATAAATGACCTGAATAGTTGTAAGCCAATTGAAAAAGTTTGCTTAAAATATTTTTGTTTCAAAGTACCTTGCAAAAGATTTGTTTCAAAAAATAAATTTTGGGCCATGAGGTGAAAAATATTTTTGTTTTAAAGCCCATTGTGAAAAGATTTGTTTGAAGAATAGAGTTTGTGCTTCAAACTTGGGTCATGAGATAAAAAGAGTTTTTGACCCATCTTGGAAAAAGGTTTTATGTCCAAAGACCATCTTTGAAGAAGATTTGGAAATGATTTTGGTCTTTTGGACTTTTAAAAATTATTTTGGCCTTACAATAAAATTAGGTCATATTAAAAAAAAGGACAAACCAAATAGGCCATGATTTAAACTAAGATATATCAAACATAGCCAAAGAGCAAGCATTTGGGTATAAACCTAAGAAAAGTAACTAGGCCAACTACATGGGCTTTAGTCTTTGGTTTGAAAAGGCTTAGGCTCCTATAGCATGTATATACCAAATGGTACAAGGCTATGAGTGGTTATCCCATGCTCGGTCTCCATAGCTTGAGTGAAAGTATGGTATCCCTTACATAACATACACGAGTTACACAGGCATCCTAACTGATACACACAATGCAATCTAAATGATGCAATGGACAATATCATAATAAGAAAGAACAAAAAAAAAATATGAAGACCAATGGCATCAACTTCTCTTATCCCCAGTGGAGTCGCCACTATGAGCGGGGATTTTTACCCCTACTCCTGGTGGAATGGTTCTTATGACTTCGGCACTGTTAGGCTCAGGGCCTTAGAGAACACGGGTCTAAACCTGAAGAAAATAGAGTTGCCACCCGGACAAGCTAAAAAAAAGAAAGGGGTGGATAACTCAATTCTTAAGGAATCCCCAACCCCGTATTGGATTCGAAAAGTTAGGTACGCATGGTGAAGGTGAGAAGTGGCCCAACCCCCATAACACCTGTTTCATTGGAATCGGCATCCTTTTCAGGTCTATACATTATTAAATTCTTAAAAATTATGATATTATCCATACTACATGCGATTCAAAATAAATAAAGAATTTATTGCATTAAAGAAAAAAAGTTCAAATAAATGGGCACCCATACAAGATGGAAACATGCCCTTACAATGTTCAATGTCCAAAAGAAAAACAAAATAAATAAAAAAGGACACCCACCATAGGTAGAAACGTGCCCCCTACAATTGTCCCAAAACATAAAATAAATTACATCTAACTTAATTAATGAGCTACCCATAAAGTGGAAACATACCTCTCACATTATTGAAACCAAAGTAAACTAATAATAATAATAAGGAAAACATTCATCCATTCATCATAAATTAAATAAAAACTCCATCACAAACTAAATAAATCATCCATGATAAAAATGTATAATAAATCAAATAAGTAATTAAAATTAGAGTTTAAACTACTGAATAAAGAAAATTAGGGTTCCAGGTTCAAAAGGTTAAAATTTTGGCCTCACAGTTTAGGGATTAAAGTTTTAAAGCTACTAGATAAAATTAGTTTTGGCTAGTGGATTGAGGAAATTTGGGGAATGGGGCCACTGGATTAATGTTTTGAGCATTAGGATTTAGGTTTTGAAGTTGTGGCTATTAGTAGGGTTTTTTTCTTTCTTCTCTAGAACAAGGTTTAAGATATTAGGATTTTGGAATTAGGGTTTTGATATTTTGGATTAAGAACTAGGGTTCAAGATTAGGGCTTTGATATTTTGGAACTAGGGTTTAGGTTTACTAGATATTAGAAAACAAATTTTATAGGTTAAGGTTTGGAAATTGGAAAAAAGGGTTTTGGAAATTGTAAACTAATTAGGGTTTTAAAGGATGGAAAACAAATTAAGGTTTGTGAAATAATAAATCAATTTGGTTTTAGGAATTAATGAAACAATTTAGGGTCTTGGAAAATTAAGAAATCAATTAGGGTTTTGGGAATTAATAAAACAATTTAGCATTTTGAAAAATTAAGAAAATAATTAGGGTTTTGGGAATTAATAAAACAGTTTAGGGTTTTGGAAAATTAAGAAAATAATTAGGGCTATTAGGAGTTGCAAAGAAGATTAGGGTTTGAGGTTTTCTAGATGTTTAGGATTTTTAGAAATTTTAAAATAGACTAGGGTTTGGCAACTTAAAATGGATCAAAATAATGATTAAAACAAACAAAAACATTTAAAAGAAAAGATGAAACCACTGTATGCATAAGAAAATTAAGTTTAAGACACAAAACCTGCGTTGAAGGCTCCATTAGATTGATTATTGATTCCAATCTATTGCCTACACCAATTAATTATGGCTAAGCGAAGATTAAAGGTAGTGGTTGCTGCTCTTATTGATGGTTGATTGTTGATGAATGTTGCTTCTCTTTCCTTGCTTGCTGATTGATTATTCTTCTTGATCATTGTTGCCTTCTTTTGCTGCCTTCTCCGTGCTTTTTATAGAATACATTAGGCTAAATCCATCAAGACTCCTAAAGTCAATAGGATTATAATTAAAATTGGAAGTTGATTTAAATTGAATCTAGATGCAATCAAATCCATAGTTTCGAAATGACGTTGAAATTGGCGAGTTGGGCTGCCAATTAGGGCCTGCGGCGAATTGGACGTGCCAATTCACTGCGGCCAGGCTGCTAAGCCTGTGGTGAATTGGGGCTTGCCTATGGTGGCCTCCAATTCACCGCAGTGAATTGGGGCCACAAATTTTTCACAGCCAGGCTTGTGGACCCAGTGGTGGCAAATTCATAATTTGTGAAAAAACAAAATCATATTGTGCATGGGCTTAGATCGACTCATCCTATTTTAAAATTTGAACAACTTATTTTAGGTTTCTTAAAATTGGACTGCCTTAAATTGAAGCTATAAACTAGGTTTAAGCTTTTAAAATTAGACTAAATTTAGTATGACCTTTTTTAATTGGGATCGACTAGCCTAGGGCTAAAATTAAGGGTCTACATGGTACTTTTAAGATATTCAAGTAGGTCTTGCATTGGATCACCGGAACATGTTACATCCATAGCTTCATCTCTAAGACTTAGAAAAGAATGAGTAGTGGGGGCCCGAGTAGGATAGTTAGAGACATGAGAGACATCCATTTCAACATATTTGGTTGCCAATTATTGCAAAGGATTCTTTCATTAGCCATATTTTCCTAACATGTCCTTTGAGGTTCGAAAGTCTAACATACTTCCCCAAACTTGAAGGTTTTGTATGACAAAAAATATTTTCTTTTTTATTTTAAAAATCAAACGTTGACTTTGTCAAATCAGTATCAATTTATCTCAGGACTTGACTTTTCCAAATCAATATATCTATAACATGACAACTCTAGTTATCTTACGAAATTGGGAATCATTTCCATTAAACAAGAACCGTTGCACTTTATATAGGCACATACATATTACTTAGCCAAAGGTCTAATTGAGTTTAAATATTGTCTATCTCATATGCATGCTTATTTAAACAATCTCCACTATTATACTCCACCTATTAAAAGAGATTAAAAGGTCTTTATTAGGCTTAAAATGGGGTCCATAAGGGACATAGGTTAAGTAAAGGCCATCTTTCAAATTTGAGCTAATGTGACACTGCTGACAAACCTTCACAGTATAAACTTCTTATTGTTGTTAGGGTTACTCTTAACCTATGGGCACATTTCATTCGAACTTTGAAAAAATATAAAGGTTGAATGTCCTTCAATCTTATTAGCAGAAATTTGATCCGATCAGTACTATCTTGATCTTTAAACCACCCTTTTCTTCCTCTTTCTTTCTGTCTTTTTCCCTTTTGAAATATCAAGTATGAAGACTTTCAATATTACATACTTGGAGCTGTGTGGGATAAAATGAAAGATGGTCTTTCTCTTATTTCTCTGATTCTATTTGATTCTTTGGTTGGGTTATACCAATTAAAGTCAATCTATCTATGTAAAAAGAACCTTGTTTACTTTTTGAAACGCCCTTTTTTGGGTTTTATTTCTTTTTTCATTTTTTCATTTTTTTCTTTTTTCTCTTTTTCTCTTTTATTATTTTTTTCTTTTTTTTTCTTCTTTTTTTTTCTTTTTTTGCTATTATATATTTTTTAGCTCTAAGAAAGTTATTTTGTTTGCACCATTATGGATAAGTGGATTAGAGTGAGTCTAATTAGAATGAGTCTGCTTTGGTGAGGAGGACCCTTCAATGCTTTGATAGATCTGAGATATTAAGTCCAATTAAGATAAACTTCAACTATCCTTATGATATTGACTATACATCATCTTCCTTGATCTTCTTTGGTCCTTAGTACCTTAATGATCATCAAACTTTCCATAAGTATTGTAGACCCTTAATTTTTGACCCAATCCGATCCAATATATTTTATTTAGTCTAAAATAATTTTTGTTGTCTAATTGGTTAAAAATAATTTTTATTAAATAATTTTTGCTTTAGTATCTAATTATTATTAATAAAAAAATAGAAATAAAAAAATAAAAGTCAAAAAATAAAAATAAAAATAAAAATCGGAGTCAGAAAAATCTGCGACGAAAAAATTATCGCGCGGGCCCGTGGGCACGGGACCATGGGCATTTCGCCCGCAGGAATTTCCTGCTGGCGAAATCACTGTGCTATTTCGCACGCAAAAATTTTCTACCTGCGAAATAGCTTATGGGCCCGCTCCGCTCGCGCTGCCGCAGCCAGCTGTAGCAGATTTTTTCGCCAGGACAATTTTTCCGCAGCAGTTTTTTTTCGGCAGCGCAAATTTTCCGACGCAAATTTTTCGAAACCTAATCCAATTAGGTTTTGGTTTCTCTTTTTTTATTAATATTATTTACCTTAACTAATTAGGAATAAACAACCTCAAACCACTATAAATAAGGACCAAAGGCAATTAAAAAAGGGGAGGCAAAAATCCAAGAGTAGTTTGGAAAATTTGAAACCAAATCAAGGAAGGAAAAGAAAAACTTCAATTCAACATTTTTCTGGTACAGCAGTAGTACGATTTAGAGGATTCAAAGGCAAAAAAGGCTTGTCTTTGAAGCTAGTTCATCCAAGAAGAATTGTTTTTGGAGAAATCATCAAAAGAAGGTATGTGTTAATTAATTTTCTTTAATTGTTTTCTTTACACAGTAGCAAATTTATGAAATCAAAATTAAAAACCTTTGAACTTTAATTTAGTTTTTCTAAAGCTAAAAAAAAAAATCTTATTTCGCTGGTTTATCTTCCAAAAGGCTTAAAATTATTATTTTTTCTTCTTAAAAACCTTAAAACTCTAATTGAACATATTCTTCAACAAAACCAAAATCAAATTCTGTTTCTTTCCAAACTTTAAACTTGGTACTTTTTCCTTCAAAAAGTCTTCTAAAACATCTTTTCTAGTTATAAAATCTTTAATTCACTTGTTTAAATTCATAAAATTCCATAAAATATTAAATTGTCTTCCAAACCCTAAGATTAAAGTTACCACCCGTGACCCTAATTCCAAAATATCAAATTTCCAAAATTCAAAATAATGAACACTAACCCTTTTAAAACCTTAAACCCTAATTTTTATGAACCCTAATCCTTTTAAAACATTAAAAAACATAAAAACCTAAATTTTACACATTAGCTTAGGAACCCAATAACAAAAAATCACAAATTAAAGTATTTTAAAGTGTTTAAAACCCTAGTTTCATGATATCATCATTCAAACCTTAATTTTGTTAATCAAAGAGTCTTACCAACCCTTTAAAACATAAAACCCTAATTTATTTTAATTCCATAAAATGTCACAGTAGCCATAATTGGACTTTTATTTGCTTTATTCAATTTCATACTTAATTATGCTTTGATTTATTTCTTATGCTTAAATTTATATAATTTCAATACTTGATTTATTTAATTTATCATGGATGGATGTTTATTTTATATTTTGATTAATAGCTTTGATGAATGATTATTTTCTTTTATCAATTAATTTAGATTTCCAAAAGTTGTAAGAGGTATGTTTCCACTTGGTGGGTACCTCATTAGTTAAACATCATGTAATTTAATTTGCTTTTCTATTTTAGAACCTATGTAAAGGGCAAGTTTCTACCTTTTGGTGGGTGTCCTATTTAGGCATGTGATGTAAGGACATGTTTCCATCCTTGGATGGGTGTCCATTTATTTGCTTTGTTTGGACATTGCTTTGATTTTAATATATTGATGCTTTCTTTTAATTATTGTGTGTAGTATGGATAATGTTATTATACTTAAGAATTTTATAATATTAAGACCTGTAAAGGAGGCCGGTTCCAATGAACCGGGCGTTGTGGGGGTGCTGGGCCATTTCTCACCTTCCCCACACATACCTAACTTTCCGAACCCATTAGGGGGTTGGGGATTCCTTAGGAATCAAGTCATCCACCCCTTTCTTTTTCCCGGCCCATCCGGGTGGTGACTCCATTTTTTCCGAACTTAGGTCCGTGTTCTCTAAGGCCCCGAGCCTAAACAGTGCCGAAGTCGCAAGAACCATTCCACCGGGAGTGAGGGCAAAAATCCCCGCTCACAATGGCGACTCCACTGGGGATAAGAGAAGTTGATTCCGTTGGTCTTTATATTATTCTTTTCTTTCTTATAATGATATTATCCATTGCATCATATTAGATTGCATTGGGTGCATGAGTTAGGATGCCCGTGTTACCCGTGTTATGTTATGTAAGGGATACCATACTTTCACTCAAGGTATGGAGATCGAGCATGGTATAACCACTCATAGCCTTGTACCTTTTGGTATATACTTGCTATGGGAACCTAAGCCATTTTAACCCAAAGACTAAAGCTCATGTAATTGGCCTAGTTACTTTCCTTAGGTTTTACCCCAAATGCATATTGTTTGACTATGGTTTGTTTATCTTAGTCTAAATCATGGCTTATTTGGTTTATTCTTTTTCTAATATGACCTAAGTATATTGTAAGCTCAAAATAAATTTTTCTTTAAAATCCAAAAGACCAAAACTATTTTTAAAATTTTTCAAGATGGTCTTTGGACATAATACTTTTCTAAAAAATAAATAAATTATTTTGCCCATGGCCCAAATACTAAGCCCAAAATCCATTTTTCTAAAATCTTTTACAATGGGCTTAGAAAAAAAACTATTTTCACCCAACCTTTTCTTACAAAGAGCTTGCAAAAATATTTAGGTCAATTATGAAATACCAAAAATCAATTGTGGGCCTAGTTTACACTAAGAATAAATTAACCATGGGCTTATTTTTGGCATGAACCACTAGTTACTCTTTTCAAGTGAGAAATCTATCTATAATAAACCTCTTAATTTAGTTTTAATCTAATATAGCATAAAAGCTACTTTAATTGGTTGGATGGATTAAAACCTAATTAATGGGAATTATCATGGATGGATTTCCACTTTTGAAAATATAACTATTGGTTGAAACGTCCGAGGGAATTATTCGAAAGCAAGATACCCCGTGTTGGTATTTTGTTTACCATATACCTAGGAAAAAGAGACTCGCCATTCGTGTGTGGATGTTATAAGGTTGGAAGGATTGTCCTAATTACACTTGTTTATTGGTTGATTGTGCATACATGCATACATGCATACATTTGCATCTCATATCATTGATCCTCTCTGGCTCACAGCCCTAGATTACGAAAGTTCAAAAGCTTACGACAATCCGACCTATGCCGGAGATGAAGTATCTAGCAACGACTCAGTCACTTGCTCACCTAAAACAATGGAGCTCGAACAAATTCAAAGGATGGTGGATGAAGCCCTTAATGCCAAAATGGAAGAAATCAAAGAGGCCCTAGCTGAGACCATGAAGAACCAATTGAGTGCAATCTTAGAGAATCATGCCGAGGCATCTGCTAGCACTAAAAAACCAAAGGACAAAGGGAAGACTAAAGTTAGTGAAGTGGTTTTTGATGATGAAAAGGTGATCATTGATGATGATGATGATTGGGCTCAATACTACCAAGAGGTTCAAGAAAAGAAGAAAGAACTGAAGGCTATTGAGAAGGCAACTATTGAAAAGACCGAGACATCTGATGTTGAAAAGATGATTGCTGATTTAGAAAAGAAATTTGAGAAGAAGCTGAAAACCGAAGAGAAGTCTGAGATCAACAAACTATTTGAACAAGATGAAGAGGTCCCTTATAAATTCAAAATTCCTTCCTTTGCTAAGTACAATGGCACCGAAAATCCTCATCTCCATGTAAAGCAGTATATCACTGCCATACAGTCTGCTCGATCTACTAAGGCTCAAACCCTAAGGTACTTCATGTTCTCATTGGACCCTGTTGTCCAAAATTGGTTCAATACATTAGAAGATGGAACACAAAAGAGTTGGGATCTACTTTACAAAGCCTTCATCCAACAATACGGATATAATGTTGAGTTAGAAGTTACTTTAATGGAAGTGGAGTCCATTAAACAAAGGCCAAATGAGAATTTTGTGGACTATGTGAAGCGATGGAGAAACAAGGTCGCTTTACTCAAGAAGAGGCCCGATGAATCCGATCAAATAAGGATGATTGTGAGAGGGTGTTACCTAATCTTCGTGAGAGGATGTCTCATACACTCATATGTGATTTCAAAGATCTTCTCCAAGCTGGTCTACAAATTGAAGAGTGGGAAAGGGAGAAGAATCGCTTTTCAATAAGAAGGAATGAGAAAGGGAACAACCAACCTATCAATCAAAGCACACAAAAAGAATTTAATGTTAATGTAACCGGTCGAGCAAATAGAAGGCAGTTTTCAGATATGGGGAAGCCTTTGTCTTGGGTCTTCGATAAGCTACAAAAGAAAGGGTTGTTGCAACCATTGGCTCCTCGACCTTTACCTTGTCCATTATCCCCAAAATTTGATACTAAGGCTTTTTGTCAATTTCATCAGACTCAAGGACATGAGACTGATAGGTGTACCCGATTAAGGTATGAGATCCAAGATTTGATTGATAGTGGCAAGCTACCCGAGTCGGATAAGCCCAAAACCAAAGACAACCCTTTGCCTAAATTTGGAAGAGTGCCACCACCAGCAACCTTTATGGTGGGAAAAGGATTAGAAGAAGATTTTGTTTTATCCTCTTTTTAAGATGAGAATGTTGAGGTGTGAAAGGAAAAGAAGCCTAACTCAATGAACTTTCCTTAGCTTGAATGTTGCTTTTCAATCTTACTTTATTTAATATTTTGGAACTATTGTGTTTTTCAAATTTAAAGTTGTTTGAATAAATTACTTTCATCAAAATTTTTGTTGGTCTTTGTTCATTTTGGTGCTCGACCAATGTGGAATCTAGCTTGATAATTCATGAATTAATATATTTATGCATCATGACTTGAATGACTTTACTAGGTGAGGGAATGGCTCTATAGCATTGAGTTGTGTATGCTTACTTAGAGAGGGCTCCTGCATAATTACCTTTGTCTAGGTCCTAGTCAGTCTTAGAACATGCTTTGACAAACTTTTGAGGCGAAATTGAACTCTGCTTATTTAAGAGAGAAATGATCTAGGCATTGTTTGGTTAGCCAACAACTAGTATCCACCCAATTAAATATCAATCCCTAGTTGTCCCTTTGAGCCTTCATAAAATTTTAGCTTTCTTTTTATTGGCTTACAAACCCCAATAACCTACTCTGAGCTGTTGTGATACTTTTGACAAGTCTTATGATTACTAAGATGAATAGGTAAGAAGATCAAAGAAAGCAATGATTAGTCAAGATCATGAGGATAGTTGAAGTTTCAAGACCATGAAGATAGTTGAAGTTCTCAAGACCACGAAGATAGTTGATGTTCTCAAGATCATAAGGATAGTTGATGTTCTCAAAACCATAAAGGTAGTTGAAGTTTTCCTAATATCTCTAATATATCAACATCAACATCAGAGTAACAAATGATTTATCTCTATTAAAGAAGATTTATGTTACTCCACTTATCCATTATTGGAAGCCCAAGTTAGTACAAACCAAGAAAACTCTTTTTAGAGCTAAAAAAACAAAAAAAGAGAAAAAAAGAAGAAAACAAAAGAAAAACAAAAGAAAAAACAAAAGAAAAAAAAAGAAAAGGAAGAAAGATAAAATTTAAAATGGTGGTTCAAAAAGCCAACTGAGTTCTCTTTTACCTAAGACAACAAAAGGCTTCCATTTATGGATTGACTTGAATTGGTCCCAACACAACCAAAGATTCAATCAAAATCAAAGAAAAAGGAGGAAGACCATCTAGTTCTTGAAAGTTCTGTACTTGATAGTCCTACAAGAAAGAAGGACAAAATGATAAAAGAAAGAGAAGAGTAAGGAAAGAGAAAGAAAAGGGAAGAGTAAGAAAAATAAAGAGGAAAAAAGGGAAAAGAATAAAAGAAACAGATTTGGGTCTTAAACTTTTTGCAAGGGCAAAAAATGTCCTAATCAAGATCCAGATTAATGCCAAGAAGATAGAAGGAATTTGGAGTCTAGAAAGATTACTCCCAACTGTCTAAAGTTCCAACAAGAAATTTGTAGTGTGAGGGTTTGTCCATTGTGTCACACCAGCTCCTATCTCAAAATGGCCTCCACTTTAACCCATGTCCCTTATAGACCCCATTTCAAGCTTATCAAAGGCCTGTTGATCTCTCTTGGTAGGTAGAGTCTATTAGTGGAGATAGTTTGGATAAGCATGCATATGAGATAGACAATATTTAAACTCAAATAAGACCTTTGGCCAAGCAATGTGTATGTGCCTATCTGAAGTGCAACAGTTCTTGCTTAAATAGAAATGATTCCCGAGTTTAGTACGGTAACTAGGGTTGTCATGTTATAGATATATTAATTTGGAAAAATCAAGTCCTGAGGTACATTGACATTAATTTGGCAAAGCTAACATTTGATTTCAAATTCAAAATTCAAAAAATTCAAAAAAAAAGAGTGTTTTGTCATACAAAGCCTTCAAGTTAAGGGAAGTATGTTGAATTGATTATTGGCAAGGTCATGAAGAAACTACCAACTGACAAGCTGAAACATAATTTGAAATGGATACATCCCTGACTCTGCTGCTTAGGGTCTCCACCACTCATGTTTTCAACATCTTGAAGATAAAAGCCAAATGCAAAGCTTTTGATCATTTCAATGCGAGACTTGAACGAGCGTCAAAAAAGAACCAATGAGAACACTTTTGCTAATCACCTCGGTCTGTGAGTCGATGGAACGGCTGTAAGTATTATTCATGCATATCATGCATACATGAGCATATTACATCGCACTTTCTTATCTTAATGAACAGCAAACACTCTGCGAATTAAAGAATCACAAGAAGATATTGAATCAAGGGGGCATGGAAAGCCTATTCGCTTGTGGAAGCCCCAGTCACTTTGCAAAGAGAAGAAATGTGTGCTTATGCAAAGAACTAGACAAGAAAAATATCAATCAAAGCTTGCATGAAAGAAAAAAAAATCCTTGGGGGGGCAAGGAGAGGATATAAGATCCAATCAAAATTGGAGAAAAAAGGAAAAGCAGTTGCAAGGTGGTTAAAGTGCAAAAACTCCATTGGAAGATCAAAACAAGGAAAACATGGATCAAGCAAGACATGGCCAAGCCAAATCAAGCTTGGCCGTGTCACCTCAAAGGAAATCTTGGCAGAACATGACACGGGCAGGAGACACGGCCAAGCCTAAAGGGAAAAGCCAAGAAAGACCAAGCAAAGAGAGAAGGGAAGCAGTAGGTGACACTGGCAAGCGACACGGCCAAACCACTAGACGTGTCACATGACACGGCCACAAGCTTGGTCGTGTCCCATCCTAATCCAAGAATAAAGAAGAACCAAAGAAAAAACACAGAAGCTGACACACCCAGGGGACACGGCCAAGCCACTGGTCGTGTCACTCCCATCTTCAAAGAACAAAGAAGACCCGATCTCAAAGGATGAAGATCCATTTTCAAGGGTGAAGACCCGATCTCGAAGGATGAAGATCCATTTTTAAGGGTGAAGACCCGATCTCAAAGGATGAAGATCCATTTTGATGGTGAAGAATCACAATGCATAAAATAGCCGGAGCAGTAAGACTTCTCAAATGATAAAAGGTCAGTCAAACTCAATCTCAGGTCCAAGCACCCATTCTCGGGTCCAAGTATCCATTCTCGGGTCCAAGTACCCAATCCCGGGTCCAAGTACCCAAATTAAATCAATCTCGAATCAAATCAATCTCGGGTCCAAGTACCCAATACCGGGTCCAAAACCCAAATCTTCCTTAGGTCCAAAACCTAGAATTATCCTTGAGTCCAGAACTCGAACTGGGTCCAAAACCCAAATTTTCCTTAGGTCCAGAACCTAGAATCTCCCTTAAGTCCAGAACTCGAACAGGATCCAGAACCCAAATTTTCCTTAGGTCCAGAACCTAGAATTATCCTTAAGTCCAGAACTCGAACCAGGTCCAGAACTCAAATTTTCTTTAGGTCGAGAACCTAGAATTATCCTTGAGTTTAGAACTCGAACCAGGTCCAAAACCCAAATTTTCCTTAGGTCCAGAACCTAGAATTATCCTTGAGTCCAGAATGCGAACCGGGTCCAGAACTCAAATTTTCCTTAGATCCAGAACCTAGAATTATCCTTGAGTCCAGAACTCGAACCAGGTCCAGAATCCAAATTTTCTTTAGGTCGAGAACCTAGAATTATCCTTGAGTCCAGAACTCGAACCGGGTCTAGAACTCGAACCGGGTCCAGAACCCAAATTTTCCTTAGGTCCAGAACCTAGAATTATCCTTGAGTCCAGAACTCGAACCGAGTCCAGAACCCAAATTTTCAATTAGGTCCAGAACCTAGAATTATCTTTAAGTCCAGAACTTAGCTCGGGTTCAGAACCCAAATTTTCCTTAGGTCCAGAACCTAGAATTGTCCTTGAGTCTAGAACTCAAACCGGGTCCAGAACCCAAGTTTACCATTAGGTATAGAACCTAGAATTATTTTTGAGTTCAGAACTTAGCTCAGGTCCAGAACCCAAATTTTCCTTAGGTCTAGAACCTAGAATTATCCTTGAGTCCAAAACTTGAACCGGGTCCATAACCCAAATTTTCTTTAGGTCGAGAACCTAGAATTATCCTTGAGTCCAGAACTCGAACCGGGTCCAGAACCCAAAACCTCAACCGTTTTATCAAAAATTATTTCTTATTGCTTTTCACTCTCTTTCACAAAGGTTTCAGATCATTCAAGCAAGGGGCAAACTGTTGACCCTTAATTCTTGACCCAATCTGGTCCAATATGTTTTATTTAATCTAAAATGATTTTTGTTGTCTAATTGGTCTAAAATAATTTTTATTAAATAATTTTTGCTTTAGTATCTAATTATTATTAATAAAAAATAGAAATAAACAAATAAAAGTCAAAAAATAAAAATCAGAGTCGAAAAAATTGGCGACGAAAAATTTATCGCGCTGGCCCGTGGGCATTTCGCCGGCAGGAAATTCCTGCTGGCGAAATCACTGTGCTATTTCGCACGCAGAAATTTTCTGCCTGCAAAATAGCTTATGGGCCCGCTCCACACGCGCTGCCGCAGCCAGTTGCAGCAGATTTTTTTGCCAGCGCAATTTTTCAGCAGCAGTTTTTTTTCGGCAGCGCAAATTTTCCGACGCAAATTTTTTGAAACCTATTCCAATTAGGTTTTGGTTTCTTTTTTTTATTAATATTACTTAACTTAACTAATTAGGAATAAACAACCTCAAACCACTATAAATAAGGACCATAGGCAATTAAAAAAGGGGAGGCAAAAATCCAAATGTAGTTTGAAAAATTTGAAACCAAATCAAGGAAGGAAAATAAGAAATTCAATTCAACCTTTTTCTGGTACAACAGTAGCACGATTTAGAGGATTCAAAGGCAAAAAAGGTTTGTCTTTGAAGCTAGTTCATCCAAGAAGAATTGTTTTTGGAGAAATCATCAAAAGAAGGTATGTGTTAATTAATTTTCTTTAATTGTTTTTTACACAGTAGCAAATTTATGAAATCAAAATTAAAAACCTTTGAACTTTAATTTAGTTTTTCTAAAGCAAAAAAAAAAAAAAAAACCTTATTTCGTTGGTTTATCTTCCAAAAGGCTTAAAATTATTATTTTTTCTTCTTAAAAACCTTAAAACTCTAATTAAACATATTCTTCAACAAAACCAAAATCAAATTCTTTTTCTTTCAAAACTTTAAACGTGGTACTTTTTCCATCAAAAAGTCTTCCAAAACATCTTTTCTAATTATAAAAACTTTAATTCACTTGTTTAAATTCATAAAATTCCATAAAATATTAAATTGTCTTACAAACCCTAAGATTAAAATTACCACCCGTGACCCTAATTCCAAAATATCAAATCCAAATTCAACTTCCAAAATTCAAAATAATGAACACTAACCCTTTTAAAACCTTAAACCCTAATTTTTTATGAACCCTAATCCTTTTAAAACATTAAAAAACATAAAAACCTAAATTTTACACAGTAGCTTAGGACCCAATAACCAAAAATCATAAATTAAAGTATTTTAAAGTGTTTAAAACCCTAGTTTCATGATATCATCATTCAAACCTTAATTTTGTTAATCAAAGAGTCTTACTGTAATATCCTCATGTATGCCCTAGAAGTCTTGGTTATGTTGTTGTTATTGTTGATGTTGTTGTTAGTGTTGTTGTTGTTATATATTGGATTGAATATATGTGTTAAATTGTAAGAGAAAAGAAATGGGAAGAGAATGTATATGTATATGTGTTTTGGAGAAGAAATTTAGGGTTTAGAGACAAATGTATATGTTGTGTATATGATGATATATATAACATATAGATTGGTCAAATATAGAGTCAATGCAAGAAGATATTTTTTTGTGGAATGTGCAATTACATATAAGGGCTTAGATGAGACAAAAGGTTAGTTAAATGGTGAAGGGTGTTTTAGTAATTGCAAGGTTAAAAACACTTGATGGATATAAGAAGCCAAATTTGACTTTGCTCTTCATATTTTCTTCTTCTCTTCATGTGTGGCCGGATTCTCCATAGACAAAGAGAGAAAGAGAGGTGATCTTGAGGTTTGAAGCAAATTGAAGAAGGAATCAAGGGTGTTGGTTAGAGATTTGTGGAATTCTTCATTTAAGGTAAGTTTTCTCTTGATTTCTCTTGTTCTATTTGAAATTTTGTTTGAGTTTGATGGAGTGTGTTTGTGTATGGTGTGTGTAAAAGTGTTGAAATGGAATTAAAGATAAGAAGCTAGGTTGGTGTTGGTGATGGAAGAGTAAGAGTTGTGTTTAGTGAATTTTTTTTCTGTTTTACAATTAGTAAAGGCTGTGACTTGTATGATTTTTAATTAATTATAGAAAAATGTTCTTGAAGTGAATTTTTGATATGTTGTGCCTCTATGAGTCTAGAATGACTGAAAAATATGTTGATTCGATTTTGGAATGGTTATGAGTTTAGAAAGATTATTTTTATTAGACCTGTTCCAGCAGGTACCTTAACTGAGACAGCTATATTTCGGGATTTTTAATAAAATGTAAAAAAATCATATCCAATTGAATTTTGGATATGTTGTTGCTTAGTGAGTCTAGTATTTGAGAAAAATAATTTGGAGCCACGTTGATTGAATTTGGTTTATGGAATTCACAAAGTTCAGAACTGCTGCCAGGATGCAGGGCAATTGGGGCAGTCTGGTTAGGTGAACTATTTGACCAAGATTTTGTGTTCAGTTTGATCTGAAATTTTAAAGGAATGATTTTAAGATACAAAACTAAATTCTGTAAAAAGTTTAGAATTTTTAGTCAAGTAGATTATTTTATACAATTTTTCAAAATAAGGATAAAATGGAGTCTAAAACCAGAATGTACTATTCATATGGTCATTTTGCTAATATTCCTTTTGGATTAGATTGTGAAGAGGTTGAATTGCCCTAACCGTGTCCCTCAAGTGGCTGACCGTGTCCCTCAATTGTGTGGGTTAGGGTTTTAATTCTTTGTTCTTCTTGCATTGCTTTGGTTCTCCAAAGGTAGGTTGGTCCTTAAACCTAACCCTAAACACTTTAAGCACACTTGAATCAATGAATGATATAATCAAATGCATGTGTAAGGTCCTAAAACTATGAATCATATCAATTGTTCTTTGCCCTAATTGCATTGTTGAGATTGAACAATGTTATGTTATGTATTGTGAATGGTAATGTGTTTCATGAGTAATATACATTGAAATTGAAATGTATATCAAAGATGCAATGGTAATTTAAATAAGACATGATATGAGACAATGCCATTGTGATTGGCTATGATGATGATATTGAAAGAAAGAAGGCATGTTTGCCTAAATGTGATGAGAATTTGAGAATGGAAATGGTAACTATATAATAAATGAATTGTTTGTTTAATATGTTATTCAGTTTCAGAGTTCTGGATTTGGGTGGCATGCCTAAGAAATGATGAAAGGTAACAGTCTTGCCGGGTTGAGGATCTCCTCATATGTGTTGAGTTGATGGTCCAAGAGACTGGGTCTGTTACACTATGAGAATTGTGAATATGAGATATATGATTTGTAACAGTCTTGCCGGGTTGAGGATCTCCTCATATGTGTTGAGTTGATGGTCCAAGAGACTGGGTCTGTTACACTATCCATGGATAGAGATACATGTATATATATTGCCTACGGGCGTGATTATTGTGACTATGAACCAAAGTAGTAACTCTGAACTCTAAATATCGTATTAAATACTTGTTGGGCCCATAGGTGTCAAGGTTATATGAATGTCTTAAATAATGTTATAAGTTAATGAAATGAGATGTTGTTTATTGAGTATGATTGATTAATGTTGAATGTGGAAAGATGTTGAAATGTGGTATGCTCATATGACTATGATTTGTGAAATGCATAATTATGTGGTTAACTTTATATTTATGATGTTGATCTTATCAATAACATATGTGACATTGCATTACATTAAAGCATACCATTAGTATGTTTTATCTTACTAAGCCGTTGGCTTAGCGCGATAGTGTTTAATCGCGCAGGTAATAGAGTGGATAGAGTTGAACCCGAGAGTTCATCAAGACCAAGTGAGAGTAGACCTTGAAGAATCCATTTTGGGAGCTTAAAGATCAGAGCAGACTTGCCAATCATGTATTTTTCTTTATATTTTGTAAAGAAATGTTTAATATGTAAATATGTACATATTTTATAACTTCCGCTGTGTAATATTTAAATGTATATATATATATATATATAACTAATATGTTTTGTTTTATAAGTAAATGATCTACTTTTCTATAATGTATAATGATAAGGGTATTGTATCAAGTTTAAAGTGTTTTGAATGTTAAGAAAACCGTAGCATCCCTATGTTTGATGCACTTATGCTACATTGTTGTAGTTGTAGTGTGTGGGCATTGGATATGGGGGTGTTACACTTACCAACCCTTTAAAACATAAAACCCTAATTTATTTTAATTTCATAAAAAAGTCACAGTAGCCATAATTGGACTTTTATTTGCTTTATTCAATTCCATACTTGATTATGCTTTGATTTATTTCTTATGCTTTAATTTATTTAATTTCAATACTTGATTTATTTAATTTATCATGGATGGATGTTTATTTTATATTTTGATTAATAGCTTTGATGAATGATTTATTTATGACGAATGATTATTTACTTTTATCAATTAATTTAGATTTCCAAAAGTTGTAAGAGGTATGTTTCCACTTGGTGGGTACCTCATTGGTTAAACATCATGTAATTTAATTTGCTTTTCTATTTTAGAACCTATGTAAAGGGCATGTTTCTACCTTTTGGTGGGTGTCCTATTTAGGCATGTGATGTAAGGACATGTTTCCATCCTTGGATGGGTGTCCATTTATTTGCTTTGTTTGAACATTGCTTTGATTTTAATATATTGACGCTTTCTTTTAATTATTGTGTGTAGTATGGATAATGTTATTATACTTAAGAATTTTATAATATTAAGACCTATAAAGGAGGCCGGTTCCAATGAACCGGGCATTGTGGGGGTGTTGGGCCATTTCTCACCTTCCCCACACGTTCCCAACTTTTCGAACCCATTAGGGGGTTGGGGATTCCTTAGGAATCAAGTCATCCACCCCTTTCTTTTTCTCGGCCCGTCCAGGTGGTGACTCCATTTTCTCCGGACTTAGGTTTGTGTTCTCTAAGGCCCCGAGCCTAAACAGTGCCGAAGTCGCAAGAACCATTCCACCGGGAGTGGGGGCGAAAATCCCGCTCACAAGTATCACAATAGCTCAGGGTAGGTTTTTTGGAATTTACAAGCCAATAAAAACAAGCTAAAATCTCAAGAAGGCTCAAAGGTACAACTAGTGATTGATATTTAATTTAGTGGATACTAGTTATTAGCTAACAAAATAATGCCTCGATCATTTCTACCTTAAATAAGCAAAGTTCAATTTCGCCTCGAAAGCTCGTGAAAGCATGTTCTAAGATTGACTAGGACCTAGACAAAGGTAATTATGCAAGAGCCCTCTCTAAGTAAGCATACATAGCTCAATGCGACAGAACGATTTCCTCACCCAGTAAAGTCATTCGAATTATAATGCATAAATACACTAACTTATGAATATCAAGCTATATCCGTCATTGGTTGATCACCAAAATGGACAAAGACCAATAAAAATTTAATGAAAAATAATTTATTCAAACAATCTTAACTTGAAAAACATAATTGTTTCAGAAATATTAAAGAAAACATAAATAACATAAGTAGCACTCAAGCCTAATGAAGTGTGTTGGTGCTTCATCTACTTGGACATGTCAGGGGCAATGTTCATCACCTCCTCATCCATAATTCCTCCATCCATATCATGAAAAGATGACAAAATAGAACTTTCCATCAATCCTCCTTCTATCACAAAGGTTGCATATGGTGGCACCCTTCCAAATTTAGGCAGAAGATTATTCTTAGTGTCAGGCTTATTAGGCTTAGGCGACTTACCACTATCAATAAGATCTTGAATCTCATATCTTAATCGAATTCATTTATCTTTGTCATGTCCTTGTGTCTAATGAAATTAACAAAAGGCTTCGGTATCAAGATTTAGGGGTAAAGGATTTGGCAAAGGTCAAGGAGCTAATGAATGTAACATCCCTTTCTTCTACAGCTTGTTAAAAATCCAAGACAAAGGTCTTCCTAGTTTTGAAAACTGCTCCCTATTTGCTTGACCAGTTGCATTAACATCCACCTCTTTCTGTGTACCTTGACTACCAAACTAATAATTTTCTCTCTCATTCCTTCTTCCAGAAAAATGATTCTTCTCTCTTTTCCATTCTTCTATTTGCAAGCCATCTTGAAGAAGATCTTTGAAATTCCTGATAAGGATGTGGAACGTCCTTTCACAAAGATTAGGCAGCACCCCTCTCGCAATCATCCTAATTTTGTTTGAGTCATATGGCCTTTTCTTGAGTAATGCAACCTTATTTCTCCACCTCTTCACATAATAAATAAAATTCTCATTTTGTTTCTGTTTGATAGCTTCCACCTCCATCAGTGTCACTTCTGGTTTGACATTATACCCATATTGTTGAATGAAGTCTTCATACAACAAACCTTAGATCTTTTGAGTACTAACTTCTAAGGTATTGTGTAACATCCCTAATTTTTACAAATTAAATAAAATAAATTAAAATTAAATTAAACAAATTAAATAAATAATTTAAATGGAATATGAAAGGATTTTTAAGTGAAAAAGTAAAGTGTATATGTGATATATATGTGAAATATACCAACATATACAAAAGTCAACTCTTTAATGGAAAAGTCAAAAGTCAAGTGGCATAATTATAAATATACTTTGTAAAATATAAATTATTTAAATAAATTAAAAATAAATTATTTTTAAATGGAAGAGGAAAATTATAGTTTTTAAAATAAATATATGATTAATTAATTAAAAATATAATAAAAATATATTACATATATGGTCAAATTTAAAGTGGAAAGAAAGAGAAATTTAAAAGTCTTCTTTATCTTCTTCTTCTTCCTCTAGGGCCGAACCTCCATAGCTTCACGAGAGAGATTTTTCATCTTTCAAGCTTCATCAATTGAAGGATTGAACAAGTTTGAAGTGGGATTTTAGTGATTTTCTTCATAAATAGTAAGTTTCCAACTTATTTCTTTAGAATTCCATGAAGATTTGATTATGTGGATTTTGGGTTTTTGGCTTGGCATGATTTAATTGCTTGATTAGGTATGTGTGAAGTTATTTTGATTAGTTATTAATGATTCTTAAGTTGGATTGAAGAAATGGTTAAGTTTGAGTGAGTTCGGTTGAAGAGAGAGAATTTAGGGTTATAGAACATTTGGACTTTTGAAATTCTATGTTTTAATTGTGCAAATTGATTCCAAATGTGTTGTTTTGATGCATAAACAAGGATTTTAAAGTCAAATAATGGATTTAACTAATTTTGGATAGAGTTTGGATAGGGAAGTGTTGAATATAGGGCGTTGGAAGGGAATTTGCAAAGTATTGGTATTGGTTTGATTTTAATGTTTAAATCATGTTATTTAATGATATAAGTAAAGGAAATAAGCTTGGATTAATAATTGGAATGAGGTGGAATGAAAAACCCTTATAGAGGAAGGTTATGGCATTTTAGGGTTTTATATGATGAGCATGTGTTTATGTAATGTGATTAATTGAAACATGTTATAATATATTTTTAATAAAATAAATAAACTTAAAATACTAATGTAAATGGATTAAAATGGATTTTTAATGTTAAAGTAACGTTAGGCTAAATTTTGAGAATTTATAGAAGTGATATTTAATTAGGGTTTAATATTGAGAATGCCTTAAAATGTGATATTAAATAATTATATTTGATCACATTTTGTATAGGCATTAAAAAGAAGTAGATTGTCCAACCCTAGTGTTGAAGGGCAAGTTGGAAATGAAGATTTGTGGGAGATTTTTAGCTTGTGGGAGATTTTTAGCTTGCATTTGAGTGCTTATTGAGATATGTACAAACTCTTGATAAATGAGGTATAATTGCATTACTTTTAGTCTAACACATTTTGGATGAAAAATAAATGTGTTAAGCTACATAGTGGCTTGAACATTCATAAACATTGTACTATGACATGTGAATTGTTATATATGCATTTTGTGAAAATAACCCAAAATATTTGGGTCATGTTGTAACACCCTTATACCCTATATACATACAATACATACATCCAGTATATGTAAAATACACATATACGATACAAAAATGTCACAACCCGATTTAATAAAAAAAATTTACCTTTCAAATTTTAAAATCTCAAATACTTTAAAATATATATTTAAATAATAAATAAAATATTATTTATCAATTAAAGGTTCCAAAATATAGTTTTTCATAAAAATCTTTAGGAAAAATTCGCCAGAGTTTTTACTGTAATTTGGACATTTTCAAATTTCAACAAATCACAACCTGCATCAGAAAATACTCCCAATAAAAATCATTCATACATTTCACCAATACTCCTTAATTTCACCAAGTTTCTCAATACATTTATACATATATATATATATATATATCAACAACACATATAAATCCATATCTCAAACTTTATCTAAAACATTCTTTTTAATTTACAATATATACACCAAAAATATAGTATAATATAGGTAATATCAAAATGTAATATAAAGCATATACATGCTGGATGTGTCTCTAATCTTGATTCCTACTATCAACTCTACAATAAAAATCTCAAATCTAGACCCAACCTGGTTTAGAAGAACTCTTTGGCTCAACTGAATCTCCTCTGTCACCTATGTGATGAATTACTATCATGCTAAGCCAAAAGTCTAGCGGTACAAACTTTGATAACAATAAAATTTAAATACAATGCTATGTATATAATGTCACCATGTATCATATTATTTCATTTTAAAATATATTCTTTCATGATTCAATAGTTCACATTAGAACAAACACAAGTAAGGGCCAAAAGAATCTAATATGCCATTCAAATTCCAGAGTTATTATTTTGGTCCAAATTAACACCATGTGTCTAGCCCTGAAAGCATATCATAATAATTGCTCAAAAGCTAGCCCTGAAAGCAGATCATAGTAATTGCTCAAAAGCTAGCCTCAAAGGCAGATCATATCATAGTGTCGCCAAGCGTTTAGCCCCAAAGGCAAATCAAAGTATTGCTCAAAAGCTAGCCCCAAAGGCAAATAATGATGATAACCTCATAGGCATGCCACCAAACATAGAACTCTGAAAATTGAATAACATACTAGGCACACAATTATTTCATTTTTTCCATTTTCAATTTATTTCTCATTTTCCTTTAATCAAACTAGGCACATAGCCTCATTTCTCATTATCAATCAGGCACATTGCCTCTTTTCTTATTTTTCTCATTCATATCAATATCATTTCATTTCAATTTCTCACATTTCATCATATCTCAATATATCATTACATGTACCATATTTTACATTAAAGTACATTACCCAAATATTTTGGGTATTTTCACATAATTCACATATAAATCATATTTTATGCAATTTAGCCATTACCAATGGCTTTTCACAATGCTTTTAATGCATACATAATAAATTGCATTACCCAAACACTTTAGGTCATTTTCACATAATGCACATATTCTACATTTTAATCAATTTAGCCCTTATCAATGGCTTCATATAATACATATGATGCATACATGACAAATCTCATGTCATAGCATAAAGTTCAATGCTTCAAGAACACATTTTCTCACCAAATTTTGTTAAGCCCAAATATAATATAAACATAGCTAATTCATTAAAAGTTTGTACTTACCTCTAAAAGCAACCAAAAGCAAGCTACAAAACTATCATCAATCCTTCCCTTTCAAATTGCCCTTCAACACTAGGATTGGGAAAATCAATTCTCCTCAATGCTTATACCAAATGTGATCATAAATAATCATTTAGTATCACATTTAATGGCATTTCCAATCTTAAACTATAATTAAACATCATTCAAATAAAAACCCCAAAGTTAAGCCTAACCTCACTTTAACTTTGGAAAACCATATTAAACCATTCAATTTGGTATTTTAAGTTTATTTATATTATTAAAAACATATTATAACTTGCTTAAACCAATTAAATTACATAAACACATACTTATGTCCCAAAACCCTAAAATGGAATAACCTCCCCCATTGAAGGTTTTCCATTCCAACTCAAACCAATTATCATTTCAATCATATTTCCATCCTTAATATCATTAAATAACATGTTTTAAACAAAAAAAATCAAGCAATTCAACATACTTTGAAAAATCACTTTTTCAAAACCCTAAATCAACACTTGCATTCTCAAACTCTATCCAAACTTATCCAAATCTATCATTTAACTTTAAAATACTTGTTTATGCATCAAAACAACTCATTTGAAAATAAATTGCACAATTAAATCATATGATTTCACAAATCCAAAAATTCCATAACCCTAAATTCTCTCTCTTCACCAATCTTTATTCAAACTTAACCATTTCTTCAATCCAAACTTAAAATAATTGTTAAATACTCAAAACAACTTCATTCATACCCAAATAGATAATTACATCATAGTACTTCAAAAAACCAAATCACACATATTCATTCTTCCATGAAAATCTAAAGAAAAAGTGAGTAAACTTACTAATTATGGAGGAAAACCTTAAAAATCCACTTGAAGCTTATTAAATCCTTCAATTAATGGAGTATGGAAGAAGCAAAAGCTTGGGTCCTTTATCAATGGTGGGTCGGCCTAACCAAGAAGAAGAAGAAGAAGATGAAGAAGCTTATGATTTTCTCTTTCCTTCCACTCATATTTTCCACCTTATATATATATATATTATTTTAATAAATTTTAATAAATTATTTATTTATTTATTTAAAACCCCAAAAATACATCTTTCATTAAAAATAATTTATTTTTAAATTATTTAAATAATTTTTAATTTTCAAAGTTTAATTACAAAAATGCCCTTTGACTTTGACTTTTCTTTTTAAAAGAGTTGACTTTTTATTGACTTTTATATATTATGTATATTTTGCATATATATCACATATACATTTCACTTTTTCATTTAAAATCCTTTCATTTTTCATTTAAAATCATTTATTTATTTTATCCAATTTAATTTTAATTTATTTTATTTAATTTTCTAAAATTGAGGATTTTCAAAAAATAAGGATATTACAAATGTGATTTTGATGTGAAATATCATATATTGTGATGAAATGATGAAACATGATGAATTAAGGTGAATTGACATTGATATGAATGAGAAAAATGAGAAAGTTATGAATGAGAAAAATGAGAAAGTGAAGCAATGTGCCAAGTTGATTATGGAAAAATGAGAAAAAAAAGTTGATTATAAATATGAATTATTTGTGTGCCTAGTACGTTATTCAATTTTTATAGTTTTGTGTTTGACAGCATGTCTATGAGGTTATCCTCATTATTTGCCTTTAGAGCTAGATGCTATGCGTCACTGATACATTATTTTCCTTCGGGGCTAGATGCTAGGCATCACTGATACATGATTTACCTTTTACCTTCAAGACTAAACGCTAGGCGTCACTGATATATGATTTGCTTTCGGGGCTAAACACTTGGTGTCAATATGGACCAAAACAGTAACTTTGAGATTTGAATGATACATTAGTTTGTTTGGGCCGATGTTTATGTATGTGTTAATGTGAATTATAAAATGATTAAAGATTATGTTTTAAATGGAATTGTATGCCACATTGTGAAACAACATGTAACGGCATTATACATTCACATTGTATTAAAGTTTTGTTATTATCAAAGTTTGTACTACTAGGCTTTTAGCTTAGTACTATTGTAATTCATCGCGCAAGTGACAGGGGTGATCCAATTGACCTGGAGAGTTCTTCTAGACCAGGTCGAGTCTAGATTTGAGGTTGATCTGAGTTATTTTTGCTGCTTCTTCGAGATCAGAGTCGTTTGCCATCATATGTATATTTGTTATACAAATGATCTCAATTTTGATCCTTGACAACTCAAATTGAATGATCCATTTAACATGTGTTTGAAGAATCTTGTTGCAGGCTTAGGTTACTTCAAATAAAGCTGAACAGAACACTTTTAGCGGTCGCATCAAACCTGAATACGACCGCACCATTCAATTAAAGGATGAAACCTTATCACAGTAGGTTTCGCGGTCAGAAACCCGACCTCAGTAACGACCGCACTTAATGAAGAGCGACCGTCCCAAGTTATGGACGACAGCTACTCAAGGAACTCAAATCATTTTAATCACAGTAAGGTTCACGGTGACAAGAACGGCGAATGACATGGCCTCGCTTACCACTTTAGCGACCGCGTGTTCATATTCGCAACTGCTCTGCCAATGCAGGAGAAAATTGCTTAAAGAGACAGTAATGTTCACGTCCTCAGGTGTGTCTAGAAGTTTGACGTGAGTCTCTCAACTCGACCGCGAGATGCTACCTAGGGCGACCGCGACATTCAAATTTTGGCGGACATCTCTTTTGCCCTGTCAGAGAATGACACGTGACATGACCGTTATAAACCCACTTCAACATTCAAAAAGGGCGACCGCACCTTTGTTATGTGCGACCGTCCCGACAACCACAGTATGGGCAAGATTCCTACTGCAGAGCACTAAAATTTGACCGTTGAAGTATTTTTAAATGCAGCGACCGTACCTTGTCCAAGGACGACCGCATGAGATATGAACGCGACCATCCTTGTATGAAGGACAACCGCGAAATACTTCGGACAGTTTAATAAAGAAGGTCTAAACTGCCAAGACTTTATTCTCACTATCAATAACGGCTAGTAAGACCACATTGGCTATAAATACAGTGCTTCTACAAGAAAAGCAAGAAGAAGTGAAGCAAAAAAAGAATTTGATAGCCAAGCAACAACTTTTCTTTTACTTACATTTGAATTGTAATGAATGTTAGGTGTAAGCATTGAAAACACCATTGTATAAGTTTGAGTGTGAGCTTGGAAAACACTTGGGTTGTGAGAGTAAGCCTTGTAAAACTCTTATTTAGGTTGTGAGAGTGAGCCTTAAAAACTCCTTTAAAGGTTCTTGAGTGTAAGCCTTAGAAAAACACTTGTGAAGTTAGGTGTGAACTTGTGAAAACACCAAAGTTGGAAGTGAGCTTGTAAAAACTTCAAAGATTAGTGAAACCTTAACAAGTTGTTAAGGAAGTGGATGTAGGATTGAAGTAAATCCGAACCACTATAAATCTTGTGTGTTCTTTCTTTCTTCCATTACTCAACCATCTCTCTATTCCGCATTTCTATTTTGTTGAGTTTTTTAATTGTCATTATTTCTTGAGGAAACCAATTCACCCCCCCCCCCTCTTGGTTGCCATCTTGGGACAACAATTGGTATCAGAGCATGAGATTTCTTAAACTTAATTGTGAAATTTGATCCACTATGGCAACTTCTTCTTCATCAAACTGTCATGGAAATCTTAACACTATTCTTAGACCCTACTTTGATGGAACTGATTTTTCATATTGGAAACACAAAATGTATTTGTTTCTAGACAGTGAAGGGATTGTGTGAACCTCCGTTTCCACCCGAAAAAGATTCGGATGAACGTTCACTTGTTGTTAGGAGTCGCCACTCAGTTTATTTTGTTCGAAGGGAAAAACTAAGAAAACCCTTGTTTGACTCCAATAACGCGTCCAATGTAAAGGTTTCTAATCTGCGAACCCAAGGAGGATTCGGGGACTATGTCATGCATTCGACTAACTTACCAATAAAAGAAATAAACCTTAAAAGGGATGAAGGAAAGAAAACAAATAGATTGTTAGTAAATTGTGGACTTGCTATTTGGGGTGAATCCCAAATATGCCTACATACTCTTATTTTTATGAGAGATCAAAACCCATGTAGTTCGGAAAAGCCTATTTAAAGGCAATGATGCATTATGCATGTGTGTGTGTATGCTTCGTGCATTGTCGGGCTTTTGCCGAAATTGTGTGATTTTAAGCACTTGGTGCTAAATCTGATTAAATTTGGGTACTTGGTACCAAAAAGAATGCAATTTAGGCTCTGTGCCAAAAAGTTGATTGATTCATGGCTTTATGACGAAATGTTGATTAATTAGTTAATTAGGCCTTAGACCTAAAAGGATTAGGTCTTTGACCAAAAAGAAATTAAAAAGAAGGTGGAATGCTTAAGATATGCTTGAATTGAGAAAAAATGAATTGGGATATTACCTTGCTTAGGGTTTTCCCACTTCGAAGTTCCAGATCTTGATTTCTTAGAATATGATCCTTGTTCCCTGTAACACCAGGTTAGAAGTTTTTTTAAGCCTGTGAAAATGAAGAGCACGAGGTCTCAGGATGCCAAAAGCCAACCCCTCTGTAACATGCTTTGCCAACCCCTTTTTCTGAGAATTAAGCAGCCTTTTATAGACAAAAATCGGGCTAAACGGCGGTCGGACCGCGTTGTCAGCCGAAAAACTGGGAAAAAATCAACGCCGGCGGTCGAACCGCTGTGCACTGTGCAGGGCGGTTGAACCGCTGTGCGCGGCGGTCGGACCGCCGTGTACTGTGCACGGCGGTTGGACCGCTGCATGCGGCGGTTCAGCCGCCAAAATAGCACATCGGGCCGCGCAATTTTCGCTCAAACTGATTGTTCGGGAGCTACAGACCTCCAAAAAATATTCCGGGACCATATCTGTGATCCTCGCGTCGCCCCGGACATTTCAAGTACCATATCGATATATTTCCGGTGAACTTTACCGCGGACCTTCGGTCCGGCTCGGTTGTCTGCAGTCTGAGAAAATTGGCTTCCCGAGCCTCAAAATTCAAGTGTTCATTATTGCCCCCCACTGGGGTCCATAAAAATGATTTATGGGGCCCAGTGGCCTTCTGAAGAGCGAATTTTGAGCGAGGGGTAAAAGATCCGCCTTTTGGCATTTCTGGATTGCTTGCAACACCTCATGATTTTTCTCTGCACTTTTGTTAAGCATAAACAGTACATATGTATGCATGATGTCCTCTTTTATTTTCATAAAGGTATTCATTTGCTTCTTTATAACCATTGCATGCACAACTAGACCAAGAGTCTTCAAAAGGTGGAAAGGATCAATATGGGTAGATATGGGTTGTTTTCTGTCACCACTATTAGGGGGATATTGATGGATTGGGATTTTTATTTATTTATAGTAAAGAACTTAGAAATAAATTCTAGGAATCTTTCCTTTACATGTACTTGAACTAGCTCTAGTAATGAACCAGAAGTAATACTAGGCTTCACTAAGCACTGCTATCAGTAATTATTTCTAGTAAAGAACTTAGAAATAATCCTTTAGGAAGTCACACACAGCTGGGGAAAGAACTCGAATTTTTTTGAAGTTACCCCCAAATTATTACCGGAGTTACTCGAGCTATTCTTCAAACTGGGTTAGGAATCATCAGGTGATCAGACCTTTTGTTGAGCCTTCCCTTGTCCAGCCTACTCCAGAGTACAGAGCTGAAGTTTGGCCAATTGAAAAGCCAAAGAGGCATGCATTGTTGTAGGAGCTGGAGGGAGAGGAGGTGATTCCTCTTAACGAGGAGAAGACAGATATTGCAGAGAGTTCCGGAGCTAAGGAAGATACCGAAGACTCTGCCCCACGTAGGAGGCGTAGGATTTAGGCCCTAGGGTTGACTCTTTTTTTTTTTAATGAATGAATGAATGACTCTTTTCGGAATGAATGACTCCTTTTGGAATGACTCTTTCATTTGCTTTCCAAGCATTATCTATTTAATTTACTTGCTCTAATTTTTACCTAAGCCATCCTTTCGGATTTTCAACTTAGCGAGCTCTTACCCATTCTTGCCTAAGCCGCCCTTTGTGGATTTTCGACTTAGCGGGCCCCACTATTGCCTAAGCCGCCCTTTGTGGGTTTTCGACTTAGCGGGATTTTTCTTTCTTTTCTTTCTCTCTTTTTTTTTTTGAATGAATGAATGACTCTTTCATTTGCTTTCCAAGCATTATCTACTTTATTTACTTGCTCTAATTTTTGCTTAAGCCGTCCTTTCGGATTTTCAACTTAGCGAGCTCTTACCCATTCTTGCCTAAGCCGCCCTTTGCGGGTTTTCGACTTAGCGGGCCCCACTATTGCCTAAGCCGCCCTTTGTGGGTTTTCGACTTAGCGGGATTTTTCTTTCTTTTCTTTCTCTCTTTTTTTTTATGTTGGCAAAAGAAAAATGAACCAATGATTTTTATTAAAATTTAGACCGTGCTCAAAGAGAGCTGCCTACATATCTCGAATTAGTTTGCGAGAATCAGGTCTAATGTAGTTCATTACAATGCATGATTATACATAATATTTCTTTAATTGATCCAGATTGCATGGGTTTGCGAACTCCAGACCATCCAAATCAGACAAGATGACGGCTTCGCCAGAAAGTATTTTCTTCAAAATGTAGGGTCCCACCCAAAGAGGACGAAACTTCCCACGAGGATCTGTAACAGGTGTTCTGATCTCTTTCAGGACCAAACAACCTTCTTCCAACTTTTGATCTTTGACCTCTTTGTTGAAATGTCTGGCCATTCACCTCTGATACCCTTGAATCCGATTTAGAGCTTGAAGTCTTTTTTCATCCAAACCCAACAACTGATGATGATAATTGCTGATCCATTCAGCCTCATTTATCTGACTTTCTTGAATTATCCTCGCCGATTGAACTTCCAGTTCAATGGGGAGTACTGCTTCCATTCCGTACACCAAGGAGTATGGGGTTGCCCCAGTAGGAGTTCTAATTGATGTTCTATGGCCCCACAAAGCCAGCGGTAACTTCTCATGCCAACGCCTATGTTCCTTGATCATTTTTTGTATGATCACCTTTATAGACTTGTTTGCTGCTTCTACCGCTCCATTTGTTTGAGGTCTATAAGGAGAGGACTTATGATGCTGGACATTCTTATCCTTCAAGAGCTTAGCAAATTCTGCTTGGAAATGAGTTCCATTATCAGTGATAATCTCAAATGGCGTTCCGTACCGACAAAGGATGTTGGTTCGGACAAACTGTGCTGCCTTTTTGGCGTTTAATTCTGCATAGGAAGCTGCTTCAACCCACTTTGTGAAGTAATCCACTACTACCAAGATAAACTAATGTCCATTTGAGGCTTTTGGATGTATTTTGCCAATTATATCTATTCGCCAAGTAGCGAAGGGCCATGGAGAAGTGATTGGATTCAGGGCGACGGGAGGTTGCTTCTGCATCTTAGCAAATATCTGACACTGATGGCATTCTTGCACAAAGGCCACGCAGTCCGCATTCATGGTGGACCAATAATATCCTAGATTGGCAATTTTTTGAGCCAAGGTGATCCCATACATGTGTGGTCCTGATTCGCCACCATGTACCATTTCCATTATCTGCTTAGCCTATGCTTCATTCACACACCTTAGGTGCATTCCATTCCAACTCCTCTTGTAGAGGATATCCCCATTAAGAATGTAACCTGTGGCTAGCTGCCTTATGGCCTTCTAATCAACCTTTGATGATCCCTCCGGATAACTTCTACCCTTGAGATAACTTTTGATATCCCATAACCATGGTTTACCATCGGTCAAATGCATTACATGGGTGGGTCGTTTCTGAAGCTGAACTTTCAATGGACGAATGGCTTTCCCCTCCTTAATATTGATCATGGAAGCTAAAGTAGCCAGGGCATCAGCGAATTGATTCTTTGTTCTTGGGAGATATTCGAAGGACAGATCATCGAATTGTTGTGCCAAATGATCAAGGCGTTGTAGGTAAGGAACCAAACGCTCTTCTCTTATCTTCCATTTCCTTAAAGCTTGTGATACTATCAAAATAGAATCACCGTAGACCTTTAGGTTCTTAATCCCTAATTCCAGGGCGGTTTCAAGCCCATTGATGCAAGCTTCATATTCTACTTCATTGTTTGTGCAGCTAAAGTCAAGCTTAACTGAAAGTGGAATGTATTCTCCACAAGGAGTTTTGAACACAATCCCAATTCCATTTCCATGATAATTGGATGCCCCATCAAAATACATCTCCCAAACACTTCTTTCCACATTCAAGAGGTCTTCATCGGAGAAACCCATTTCTCGCATCTCGTCTTTTACGGGTAATTCTACTAATTGGTCAGCTATTGCGCCACCTTTCACAGCTTTCCTTTGAATGAATTTTAAGTCAAAGGCTGCCAATGTTGACACCCACTTAGCCATTTTGCTGTCCAAAATAGGCCTCTCCATAAGGAATTTCAAGGGACTCTGTTCTGCGATGACATAAGTAGTGTAAGAAGACAAGTAGTGTTGTAACTTCGTACAAGTCCAATACAAAGCTAAACACAACTTCTCAATCTTGTTATACTTTAACTCATAGTCCAGCATCCTTTTGCTGAGGTAGTAAATTGCATTTTCCACCTTTGTACTTTCGGCTTCTTGAGCTAGCATTGCACCCATGGCTTCATCTGTTACAGACAAATACAAGAGCAGAGGTTTTCCCATTCTGGGAGGTTGCAGAATTGGCAGATTTAACAAGTATTCTTTGATCTTGTCGAAGGCCTTTTGGCAGTCTTCATTCCATTCTTGTGAAGCACCTTTCCTTAGTAGCTTAAAGATTGGACCACAAGTCTCTGCCAATTGCGATATGAATCGACTGATATACTGTAATCTACCTAGCAAGCCTCGAATTTCTTTTTCTGTTCTTGGCGGAGGCATTTTCAGAATAGCCTTTGACTTTGCTGGATCAACTTCTATTCCTCTCTTGCTGACCAAATACCCCAAAAATAAGCCTGACGTTGCTCCAAACAGGCACTTTGCAGGATTAAGTTTCAAATTGTACTTGCGAAGTCTAAGGAAGAACTTCTCAAGTGCTTCGACATGTTCTTCTGGAGATTTTGACTTAACAATCATATCATCAACATACACTTCTACTTCTTTGTGAATCATGTCATGAAAGACTGTTGTTGCCATCCTTTGGTAGGTAGCTCCAGCATTTATTAACCCAAAAGGCATAACCCTGTAGCAGAAAGTGCCCCATTCTGTAATGAAAGTTGTCTTCTCTTTATCTGGTGGGTGCACTAGGATCTGATTATACCCAACCGCGAGGTCAGTCATGGAAACCATCATATGCCCAGTCATCCTGTCTATCAGCAAATCGATGTGTGGCAGTGGAAAATCGTCCTTAGGACAGGCCTTATTCAAATCTCTATAGTCAACACACATCCTGACCTTTCCATCTTTCTTCGGGACTGGCACGATGTTTGCTAACCAGGAAGGGTAGGCAATTGGTTCTATGAACTTATTGTCCAGTTGCTTGGCAATCTCCTCTTTAATTTTCAAAGACCATTCAGGCTTCATTCTTCTCAATTTCTGCTTAACCAGCTTCGCATCTGGGTATAGTGGAATCTTATGAACTGCTATGGCTGGGTCTATTCCCGTGACATCACTTGCCTTCCACATGAAGCAGTCGACATATCTTCTGATACACTCAACAACCTGTTCCTTATTCACACAATCATATGCAATGTATGTATGTTCATTTTCTTTGCCAATCATTATTTTTTCATTTATTTCTTTTATTTCATTTTTGCTAGATAATACTTGGAAAGCAAAAGACACAGGGTAACCAAGAACTTGACCAGTTTTATTAATAATGGCGGAGTCATCCCCCAAAGTTACAACATATTCGACACCAGGGTTTTCTATTCCTGAAGCTAAGAAAGACTCAGAACCAGACTCTGACTCAGTGTTTGACTCAGAATTTGACTCAGTACAAGACTCAGGTTCAGGGTGTGACATAGGACTAGATTTGACTACAGCAGCTTGTCCCTCCTTGGCTTACCAGTTCATCAGTGATCCATCTGTGGTCTTGATCAGCTTTGTGAAGTCCCTTTTGTCTTCAAAATTGGTTATCATAGCAACCTCATCAAAGAGACTAGGTCGCATAAAGTCTTCCATTTGTGGGTCAGCTATAGGTTCTGGCTCTTCTTCTTTTATAGCTAACACATCATCGAACATCTCAAAACCCGGTAGCTTCTTTCCAGTCATGGGAGAACGGAATGGTTCCTGAAAACCACAGTAAGGAACTGCTTTTCCAGGTTTGCAGAAGTGACCATTCAGAGTTCTAAAATAAGGGCGCATTTTGAGGCTTCTTGCCCCCCAATTCTTCCTTTTCTTCCTTCCATGCTCAAACTCTTTTATCTCCTCATCTGTGGGTTTGTACCCCAGGCCAAAAGTTCCCTTATTCTCAGGTTCTTCCCATGGCCGCACTACGGGTATTTTTCTCCCAGACTTTATCATTTCCATTCCGGGTAGCAGACCTACCCTTAGCATCATTCCCACCAGGCAATTGATTGGGACCTCTCCAAAATCATATAAGATAAATGGCCCTTTGGGTTTTTCTCCTTCAATGCATTGGACTGTATTATAATGGAAACCAGTCAAGGTCATGGCGGTTTCGCCAGGAACAACCTCAAAGAGAGACTGATCCATGGTTCTCTTGTCGATTTCACAGGTGTCCCCTTTGATAGTGATGATTTTTCCTTCAAAAGGGAACTTAAGCTTTTGATGTAATGAAGAAGGGACAACATTATTCTGATGAATCCATGACCTTCCAAGGAGGAGATTAAAGCTCGCGGGTACATCAATGACTTGGAAGGGCACTCTCATTTTCACCGGCCCAATAGCAATTTCCAGAGTGGCAACACCCAAGATTTCTCTTCGAGTGTTATCATATGCTCTAACAATTTGATCAGAAGGTGTTAGATCTGTAGCCTCCAACCCCAAACAGCTTGCTACCTTCAAGGGACATACATTTAAGGCTAACCCATTATCAATGAGAACCATGGGAACAGTCTTTTCCTCAGTTTGTATGGTGATGTATAGGGCATCATTGTGTTTACTGCCATCTTCTTATAGGTCTGTATCAGAAAATCGGATACTCAATGTCTTGGTTGATTGAGTCAAAGTGGCCACCAAAGCTTCTGGGCTTGTGTCTGTTGATGTATCAAGTTGACTTAAAGCTTCGCTGAGAGCCTGACGGTGTGGGAATGAGGAAGCAAGGAGCTCCCAAATTGACACCCTAGCTTGAGTTTGCTTAAGCTAAGAGAGGACAGGGTCTTCATTTGGCTTTGGTGTCTTCTTATGGGGGTGATTTGAGGTTGAAGGGGCTTTTCCCAAGTCGAGTGGCTGATATTGCCTTCCGCTTCTCGTCAAAGCGTCGACCTCTTCAGCAAGGTCATTCAAATCCAACACACACACTTCATTCATTTCCAAGAGAAGTTTGAAAGGATCAAACAACTCTTCTTCCACAGTGATGGCGTGGATGGAATGATTAGGCAAAGGGTTAGTATTAATGTTCGGTTGACTCCTGAGAGGAATGATGTCACCCCTATCCACCAAATCCTGGATGCGATTTTTCAGAGTCCAACAAGCGTCTGTTCTATGCCCTTTTCCTTGGTGGTATTCACAATACTCATTGGCCTTATAACTGGAAGGTAATGGGTTTGGAGGTGGCCTTGGGTCCAAGGGCTTCAAATACTTCCCTTCCATGGCCTTTTTAAACACTAGATGAAGGGGCACCCCAAGGTCAGTATATTGCCTTCTTGGCTGATTTCTCTGCCCAAGATTGCCCACACGTAAAGGATTCGCAGGGGCAATATTGGCCACTTCATTGACCATGCTTGAGGAAGTAGTTTGGCCCTGTTTTTTATACTTTGAAGTAGTTCCCTCATCTACTATTTTACCCAACTGTATCAAGTCTTCTACCTTAGTTGCAGTCACAATGAGCGATTTGAAAGTAGTTAGGTATTGGGTTTGCAGTTGAGCTTGATATGTAGGCCTTAAATTTCTGATTATAATATTAATCTGTTCCTGTTCTGAAGGGCGATTGATCATTTGGGCAGCCTTCGCCCTCCACCTCATAAGGAACGAGGAGAAGGGTTCATTGTTATTTTGTTTAGTGGTCTCAAGCTCCCTTCTAGTGACATCTACCTCAATATTGTAGTGGTATTGAGTGTTAAATGCATTGCAGATGTCTTCCCAGCTCTTAATCTTGGCACAATCCAAGCTCACAAACCACTTAAGGGCAGCCCCAGTCAAGGATTGTTGAAAGAGTTGAGCAAAGAGCTCGTCATTTAAACCCCAAGGGCTCAAGGCCCCCACATACATCTTCAAATGGGTTTTAGGGCAAGTGGTCCCATCAAATCTATCCACCCCAGGCATCTTAAATTTTGGAGGCAATCTAGCTTGGGGAAACAAGGATAAGGAATCCATGTCTACCACCTCTTTATGAGTTTTCATGGCAGTGATTGACCTTTCAAGCAATTCAAGTTTTTTTTTCAGTTCATCAGTTTCATTCTTAGAGAGTGGATCCTCCAAATTGATGACAGGGGTATTGTTCTGAGCAGTCATGGGGGTACTAGTTTGCCCCACAATAGGTTCTTTCCCTAAATTTTCAGAAGTAGTGGCTGTCTTTGATGCCCCTCCTAATTCAGCCAAGATGGCTACCCTTTGGGCAGCCAAAGCTTCATCAATTCTTTCCTGCATCCTAGCTTCAATTTCCTTAACTTGTCCATCTCACAGGGCCTTAATCTATTCAATAGTAGCCATTTCAATAATTGGAGTAGGTGGCGAAGTTGGGGTAGTAGGACTTGTGGGTGATTGCACAGTTGGAGTTGGGGTAGCTTGTGTGGGTGAAGGCACACGGATAGTGGATACCTGAAAAGGTTAAGGGCAAGAGATCAGGGTAGTGTGTAGGATAGGAAAAACTCTTGGTCTAGTTATATACATCAAAAGTTTTCCCCAAAAGATTTTCCCCCAAAATAATGTTGTCATGTTGCATGAATGCACCTCATCACATCATAATTCATTTTAATGGAATGTGGCACTATCATTGGGTACATACAACCTAAGGGAAGGTTCTATTATTCGTGAAAAATAGAGAATTGGCTCATAATAGGGACCCTTGAGTCTTGAGTAAGATATACCTAACCACATGTGAAACAAGGAGTTTCGCGTGGGTCCAACAGTACGATTACTCATGGGCCACTCCAAAAGGATTGGAATGGTTTGCGACAACAGGGAGGACGCTTTGGTTGTCCGCCGGCATAATCAAGGAGACCTGCCGGTCAGCGCTACTTGCTATCCAGACTCAGAATTTTGAACAGAAAGAGAAGAAATTCATTTGAAAACAATTTTTATGCAATGGAAGAAAAGGATTCCCCCATATAATGCAAGAGAAAAAGATTCTCTGAATGACAAAATAAATGCACAATTAATCAAACAAGGGTCCATTAAAGGAAAAAGACTCCTTTTGTCAATTTTGAATCCAATATCCTTAAGGAAAGGATGTATATTGCTAAGGTACCCTGCAAAATAAATAAAAATACCCTAAAGAAGGGCAAGTTAATCAAATAAACAATAGTAGTCTACTAGGATCCCATGAATCATTTTCATGGTCCCTAGTGTCAAATTAATCAAATAGGCGATAGTAGTCCACTAGAATTCCATAAATCATTTTTATGGTCCCCAGTGGAGTCGCCAAACTGTGAACCTCCGTTTCCACCCAAAAAAGATTCGGATGAACGTTCACTTGTTGTTAGGAGTCGCCACTCAGTTTATTTTGTTCGAAGGGAAAAACTAAGAAAACCCTTGTTTGACTCCAATAACGCGTCCAATGTAAAGGTTTCTAATCTGCGAACCCAAGGAGGATTCAGGGACTATGTCATGCATTCGACTAACTTGCCAATAAAAGAAATAAACCTTAAAAGGGATGAAGGAAAGAAAACAAACAGATTGTTAGTAAATTGTGGACTTGCTATTTGGGGTGAATCCCAAATATGCCTACATACTCTCATTTTTATGAGAGATCAAAGCCCATGTAGTTCGGAAAAACCTATTTAAAGGCAATGATGCATTATGCATGTGTGTGTGTATGCTTCGTGCATTGTCGGGCTTTTGCCGAAATTGTGTGATTTTAAGCACTTGGTGCTAAATCTGATTAAATTTGGGTACTTGGTACCAAAAAGAATGCAATTTAGGCTCTGTGCCAAAAAGTTGATTGATTCATGGCTTCATGACGAAATGTTGATTAATTAGTTAATTAGGCCTTAGACCTAAAAGGATTAGGTCTTTGACCAAAAAGAAATTAAAAAGAAGGTGGAATGCTTAAGATATGCTTGAATTGAGAAAAAATGAATTGGGATATTACCTTGCTTAGGGTTTTCCCACTTCGAAGTTCCAGATCTTGATTTCTTAGAATATGATCCTTGTTCCCTGTAACACCAGGTTAGAAGTTTTTTTAAGCCTGTGAAAATGAAGAGCACGAGGTCTCGGGATGCCAAAAGCCAACCCCTTTGTAACATGCTTTGCCAACCCCTTTTTCTGAGAATTAAGCAGCCTTTTATAGACAAAAATCGGGCTAAACGGCGGTCGGACCGCCGGTCCGGCTGTTGGAACGCCGTGGTCAGCGGTCGGACCGCGTTGTCAGCTGGAAAACCGGGAAAAAAATCAACGCCGGCGGTCGGACCACCGGTTCTGGCGGTCGGACCACCGCGGTTGGCGGTTGGACCGCCGTGTACTTTGCACGGCGGTTGAACTGCCGTGCACTGCTGCATGCGGCTGTTCATCCGCCAAAATAGCACATCGGGCCGCGCAATTTTCGCTCAAACTGATTTTTCGGGAGCTACAGACCTCCAAAAAATATTCCGGGACCATATCCGTGATCCTCGCGTTGCCCCGGACATTTCAAGTACCATATCGATACATTTCCGGTGAACTTTACTGCGGACCTTCGGTCCGGCTCGGTTGTCTGCAGTCTGAGAAAATTGGCTTCCCGAGCCTCAAAATTCGAGTGTTCACAGATTGAACTATGGGATTTCGTGGAAAGTGAGTGGAAACCTCCCACTTATGAAGCTAACAGTATTCAAGTTCCACTTCCCAAAGCACAATGGTCAACTAGCAATGTCAAAGATCGATTCAAGAACAATAGAGTCGCTTCCATCTTGATGAATTCCATTTCAAGAGAAGAAGGTGGAAGAGTTCAACATTTAACTTGTGCACATTGCATTTGGAAAACACTCGAAAACTACTATGAAGGTACGACTCAAGTGAGATTTACCAAGAAACAAATGCATGTCCATGAATATGAGCTATTCAAGATGAAATCAAATGAAAATGTCACCGACATGACCAATCGCTTGCTTGCTATTGTCAATGAACTAAAGAAGTATGGCAAGGTATATGATCAAGGTGATGTAAACAGTAAAATCTTGAGAGCACTAAGAGCTAGAAAAAACTTTGAATCAAAAGTATCATCCATAGAAGAAGCTCATGATCTTAGCACATTAAGAACCGATGAGCTAGTTGGTAAACTACTCATATTTGAGCTACACAGTGAGAAAGAAGAAGATCAAGGTGAAAAAGAAAAAAGAAAACCAATTGCACTCAAAGCAATCAAAGAAGTTGAGAGCTCAAGCAATGAAGGTACTGATGATGAAGATGAAATGGCAATGTTCTCAAAAAGAATCAATGAATGGAAAAGGAAGAAAATATTACAAGCAAACAAAGGTACACCTCCAAAATTCTCCTTCAAAGATAAAGAAAAGAAAAATGAGGTAAAATGCTATGAATGTGGAAAAACTAGTCACATTAAATCAGATTGCTTCAAATTGAAATCCAAAAAGAAATGGGATAAAGAAAAGAAAAAGTCTCTCAAAGCCACATGGGATAACTCTTCTTCAAGTGAAGAAGAAGAAGAAGAAGGAATTGCAAATCTGTGTCTCATGGCTATTGAAGATGACTCCAATGAGGTAAGCACTTAATCCTTTGATCTAGTAGCACATAATGATACAAATGATATAGATGATAGTGATTTGATTGAGCACATGAACTTTAAAATAGAAAAATATTTTTCTAAAATGATGTTTTATAAAGAGAAAAACTCTAAGTTATAAAAGGATTTTATATGCTTAAAGAACTCTACCTTAGAATTGAAAACTTCAAATGAACACTTGATGAATACGATAGGAGAGTTAAATAAAAACTCACATGACTTAGAAAAAGTTATTAAAGAAAATGAAACATTGAAGCATGAATTAAAAGAACTAAAAGAATCAATTTCCAGATTTCATAAAGGAAAGGAAGCATTAAACACATTAATTAATAACCAAAGATCACCTTCCTTAAAATATGGATTAGGATTCAATGGCTCAACCAACATTGCACCAAGCAAACCAACATTTGTAAAAGCATCTACAATTGAAATCCCTGATGTTCATATCAAAGATGCTTGCACCAAGTCTACTTCTTATGGTTTGCTAGGAAATAAAGCCAAAAATAATTATGCATTTTTGTACACTAAACTTGCACAAAAGAAATCACATACTTGTAGTTGTATGCATGATACTTTAAATACAAAAAGAAAAATGCAGAAGTATAGAATACCATGGCAATGCACATATTGCATGAAATTCGGACACAAAAATTTTTCTTGTTATATAAGAAAGGCTCATCTCAAGTTAGAAGGCACTTTTACTACTAACCATCAAGGACCCAACTTCATGTGGGTACCTAAAAGAAGATGATCACTATTGCCTTGCAGGTATGCCTAAAATCTACTATCAACGAAAGCACATGGCTTGTGGATAGTGGATGCTCAAGGCATATGACTGGGAATGCAAAGCTCTTTACAAGTATTACCTACAAACATGGAGGTAATGTAACTTTTGGAAACAATGCTAAAGGTAAAATTCTTGGTGTTGGCTCCATTGGTTCTATTGGTAAGGATTTAATAGAAGATGTATGGCTTGTTGATGGTTTGAAACATAACTTGCTAAGTGTTAGTCAACTTTGTGATAAAGCATACTTTGTCAATTTTGATTCCAAAGAATGCAAGATCACGAATTCAAATGATATTATCATATTTAAGGGTACTAGAACAAACAACACTTATAATATCAACATACATTCAAATCATACATTTAAATGTTTAATTTCCACTAATAATGATGCATGGTTATGGCATAGAAGACTAGGACATGCTGGTATGGATCAATTAAAATATATCTGCAATGAAAACTTAGTTGACGGCCTACCTAAGATAAAATATGACAAAGATAGGATTTATGAACCTTGTTAACATGGTAAGCAACATAAAAGCTCATTTAAATCAAAGAGTGTTATAAGCACCACTAGACCTTTAGAGCTCATTCATTTGGATTTGTTTGGACCAAATAGAGTTACAAGCCTAGGAGGCAAATCATATGCATTTGTTCTTTTTGATGATTACTCTAGATTCACATGGGTTAATTTCTTAGCTCAAAAGAATGAAGCCTTTAATTATTTCAAAACGTTTGCAAAAAGAGTTCAAAATAAAAAAGGATATGTGATCACATCTATTAGAAGTGATCATGGCAAAGAATTTGAGAATGAAAATTTTGAAGGTTTTTGTAATGAACTTGGCATTTCACATAATTTTTCTGCTCCTAGAACTCCACAGCAAAATGGTGCAGTTGAAAGGAAAAATAGAACTTTAATTGAAATGGCTAGGACAATGCTCAATGAATATGATTTACCATCTTACTTTTGGGCAGAAGCCGTTAATACAGCTTGTTACATTGCAAATCGTGTTTACAAAAGGCATTTAACTAATAAAACTTCTTATGAGCTATGGAATGGAAGAATACCCAGAATTGGATATTTTAGAGTATTCGGATGCAAATGCTTCATATTGAATACCAAGGATAATCTTGGAAAATTTTCATCCAAATCAGATGAAGGCATATTCCTAGGATATTCATCATATAGCAAAGCATATAGGGTATTTAACATGAAAACTCTAGTTATAGAAGAAACAATGCATGTTGTATTTGATGAATCATCTAAACATGATCAAAAGAAAGGTATTACTTTCAATGACCCTGCAGGTACTCTTGAACCTCTTGAATCTATTGATGCTCCAAAGATCAATCAGTATGAACTTGAAGAAAAGACTCAAGATCTACCTAAGGATTGGCAATACAAGAAAGACCATCCTAAGGAACTCATCATTGGAGAAACATCTAAGGGAGTAATTACTAGATCTAAAATTAATCATATAGATGTTAATTTTGCTTTTGTTTCTCAAATTGAGCCAAAGACTGTTGAGGAGGCTTTAAATGATGAAAATTGGATAACTGCAATGCAAGATGAACTTAATCAATTTGAAAGAAATAATGTTTGGCAACTTACTCCTAGACCTACAGATCACTCTATAATAGGATGCAAATGGGTCTATAGGAATAAGCTTGATGAAAATGGTCACATTGTTAGAAATAAAGCAAGATTGGTAGCCAAAGGCTATAATCAAGAAGAAGGTATTGACTATGATGAAACTTTTGCCCCTGTAGCCAGATTAGAAGCTGTTAGAATATTACTTGCTTTTGCATGTCATATGAACTTTAAACTCTTTCAAATGGATGTTAAAAGTGCATTTCTAAACGGACTTATAAGCGAAGAAGTTTATGTAGAACAACCTCCTGGTTTTGAAAACTACAAATTTCCTTATCATGTTTTCAAACTTACCAAAGCTTTATATGGATTGAAACAAGCACCAAGAGCTTGGTATGATAAACTTAGTGCATATTTACTTGAAAATGGTTTTTCAAAAGGAAAAGTAGACACAACTCTCTTTGTTAAAAAGGATAAGCATAACATTTTTATTGTACAAGTTTATGTGGATGACATAATATTTGGAGCTACTAATGAAGCCTTGTGCAAAGAATTTGCTTCTTGTATGACTAGGGAATTTGAAATGAGCATGATGGGTGAACTCAAGTTCTTCCTTGGACTGCAAGTCAAGCAATGTGAAGATGGGATCTTCATCAACCAATCCAAATATACAAAAAGAACTCATCAAGAAATTTGGAATGGATGGCTGCAAAACTAGCAAAACTCCTATGAGCACATCCTTGAAATTAGGTAAAGATGAAAATGGTAAAGCAGTAGATGAGAAGAAATATCGAGGTATCATCGGATCACTACTTTACTTAACCGCTTCTAGACCTGATATAATGTATAGTGTATGTCTTTGTACTAGATTTCAAACTAGTCCTAAAGAATCACACTTGAATGCCACTAAGAGAATTTTGAAATATTTGAGTGGTGCAATGCATTTGGGACTTTGGTATCCTAAAAACACATCATTTCATATCATAGGCTTTTCAGATGTAGATTATGCTGGTAGTATCTTAGATAGGAAGAGCACTACAGGAGCATGTCACTTTCTTGGTAATTGTTTAGTTTCTTGGCATAGTAAGAAACAAGCATCGGTTGCTTTATCCACAATGGAAGCCGAATATGTTGCAGCATGTTTTTGTTGCACACAAGTATTATGGATGAAACAACAATTGCTTGACTATGGTAAAGCATTTAACAATATCTCCATTAAATGTGACAACACTGGTGCTATCAATTTGTCTAAAAATCCTATCCAACACTCTAGATCCAAACATATAGATATTAGACATCATTTCTTGAGAGAAAATGTACAAAATCAGAATATAATCCTAGAATTTATAGATACACAAAATCAACTTGCTGATATCTTTACAAAACCCTTGAATGAAGATAGACTTAACTTCATTAAACTTAATTTAGGAATGATTGATGGAATCACTTTGAATTAATTGCTTATCAATGAAGTTTCAATGTGCATAAAATTTTCTTTTGCCTAAACATTAGAAAATTCTTCCATCTTTCCTTGAATCTTTCATTTCTAAGTCAGTCGCGTTCGCTCCAGTGTCCATAGCGATCGCTATCTCGTATGCCAGATTCATTCAAATAAAAATCTTTGTGCGTGGTCGAGAAAATTTGTGCGCTGACGCACTAATTTGAATAGTTTCGACCGTTACAGACAGTTTCTTCACCCGCGAGCATACTGATCTTGCTAATGGTCGCTAGACCGTATTTCGCGATCGCACCCTTTTAAATCTGTGACCGCACTCTGTACACTCTGCTCGAAATTTTGTAACCGTTGGCTGTATGACAGGTCGCAACTCTTAACTTTCAACAGTCATAAACGACTATTTTCTTAATTTCTTCTATTTAAGAGAATAATACATCAGTTTCTTTGATATTTTGCTTATTAAAACATATAAACTTCCCTCTAAATCTCGAAAATCCTCTCAAAATCATCTGCTTCTCAAAACACCCTCTGTTTTCCAGTTTTCTTCTTTTTCTTTCTATTCTAATGGCTCCCAAAAAGAAGACAACCTCCAAAATAAAAGGAAAAGCAAAGAGAGCTCCATTAATCACAATAAGAGAACCAATAGATGATCCTCCATCTCCTCCACAGTCTAAAAGAGGTGAGAAAATTCACAAACCTCACCATCAAACTTCTGAGGAAGATGTTAGGTATGCCATGCTGAAGAGAAAGAAAGTTGAGGGAACCAAATTTCCTTTTGGTGGGATGCTTTCTGCCCTGAATATCAAGGACGAAATTGAAAGATTACTAGATGTCCTTAGATGGAGAAAGTTTGTATTTCCTGAGGAGGTAGGCTATTCCAGTTTAAGCAAGGAATTCCTTATGTCTTTCCAAATAGAGAAGAGTGCTAACTCTGCACTGGGATGGTATGGGTTAGGTTTAAACTGTTTGATCAATACCAAGCCTTAACCCTAGAAGACTTTGGCAATATTTGGAACTTTCCTGTTGATGGTATAACCTCCTACAACGATCAAACCTTTTCAATCCAAACTCTCTCTGCATTCTGGCAAGAAATTTCTATGGAAACTTCTTTTGAAAAAGAATCAAAAGCCAGACACATCAAATCCCTCACCCATTGGATGCTCCATAGGATTATCACCTACACCATCCATCAAAGAGCTGATGGGAATGAAAAGGTAACAAAAAGAGACTTCATATTTTTATATGCTTTCACCCACAACATCCAAATGAACACAACCAAGTTCTTGATTGACACCCTCTATCATCATGCAGTTACAAGAACTAGAACTTTCTTCTTATCCTCCCAAATAACTCAAATAGCTAGGCACCTGAACCTTCTAAATGATCCGAACTTAGCTACATTGAGAAACCCTTTCAATCTTGCCTCTAGTGCCATCACAATTGACTATCTAGAACATGCTGGATGTGTAAGGAAGATTGAAGGTACATATGTGTATTATTTTGGCAAAAAAGGAGTTGTGGATAGACAAAAGAAAAGGCCAAGGTACACAATTGAGGAAGAGGGAGACTCTGTGGAAGTTGCTGTGGAATTACCTCCAAAAGCTACTTCATCAAAAGCTACTCAAGAAACTACCTCATCCTCTACTCAACTCATCCTCAATGCTATCAAATCTCTCTCCAGGAAACTCTCTAGATTCAAGAAAAGTGTCTCCAAAAGATTCCATCACTTGAACAAGAGAATTGACCTTATATCTCACATGCATCATGATCTCTATGATATGCAAGGCAAATTGGACTTGCCTCAATGCAATCTTGAAGATTGGGATATAAGTGATCATACCCAAAGTCTTCCTAAAGAAGAAGAGTCCATTAGTACTAGCTCTACCTCTTTTGCTCCTCAAGATAAAGGAAAAGCTCCTTTAGTAGAAGAAGAGATAGATGAGGATGATGATTCATAATAGTTTTCATTTTCAACACATTTAGTTTCAATAGTTTACATCTTCATTTTGTGTTATGCCTTGATATGTTTGTTGCTTTATTTGTTTAATATATCTTTGTACTTTCCTCTATCTTTTAATAAACATAATGTTTAGTATCTTTTAATCTTCAAGATATGTTATGCAATGGGGAAAAATATTTTGCCTATGACAATGGGGGAGAAAATAGTACACAACTTGGAATGATTGTTTAACTAAACCAAGATAATCAAATAATAACAATGCACCAAGATATACTTAACCATGATTCATGCATATATTAAGGGGGAGCATTTTATTTTATTTTAATCATTCCATTTGGATTGTCAAAGTCAAAATGGGGGAGATTGTTAGACAAATGATCTCAATTTTGATCCTTGACAACTCAAATTGAATGATCCATTTAACATGTGTTTGAAGAATCTTGTTGCAGGCTTAGGTTACTTCAAATAAAGCTGAACAGAACACTTTTAGTGGTTGCACCAAACCTGAATACGACCGCACCATTCAATTAAAGTATGAAACCTTATCACAGTAGGTTTTGCGGTCAGAAACCCGACCTCAGTAATGACCGCACTCAATGAAGAGTGACCGTCCCAAGTTATGGACGACCGCTACTCAAGGAACTCAAATCATTTTAATCACAGTAAGGTTCGCGGTGACAAGAACAGCGAATGACACGGCCTCGCTTACCACTTTAGCGACCGCGCCTTCATATTCGTGATTGCTCTGCCAATGCAGGAGAAAATTGCTTAAAGAGACAGTAGTGTTCACGTCCTCAGGTGCGTCCAGAAGTTCGACACGAGTCTCTCAACTCAACCACGAGATGCTACCTAGGGCGACCGCGACATTCAAATTTTGACGGACATCTCTTCTGCCCTGTCAGAGAATGACACGTGACATGACCGTTATAAACCCACTTCAACATTCAAAAAGGGCGACTGCACCTTTGTTATGCGTGACCGTCCCGACAACCACAGCATGGGCAAGATTCCTACTGCAGAGCACTAAAATTCAACCGTTGAAGTATTTTTTAAATGCAGCGACCGTACCTTGTCCAAGGACGACCGCATGAGATATGAGCGCGACCATCCTTGTATGAAGGACGACTGCGAAATACTTCGGACAGTTTAATAAAGAAGGTCTAAACTGCCAAGACTTTATTCTCACTATCAATAACGGCTAGTAAGACCACATTGGCTATAAATACAGTGCTTCTACAAGAAAAGCAAGAAGAAGTGAAGCAAAAAAAGAATTTGATAGCCAAGCAACAACTTTTCTTTTACTTACATTTGAATTGTAATGAATGTTAGGTGTAAGCATTGAAAACACCATTGTATAAGTTTGAGTGTGAGCTTGGAAAACACTTGGGTTGTGAGAGTAAGCCTTGTAAAACTCTTGTTTAGGTTGTGAGAGTGAGCCTTAAAAACTCCTTTAAAGGTTCTTGAGTGTAAGCCTTAGAAAAACACTTGTGAAGTTAGGTGTGAACTTGTGAAAACACCAAAGTTGGAAGTGAGCTTGTAAAAACTTCAAAGATTAGTGGAACCTTAACAAGTTGTTCAGGAAGTGGATGTGGGATTGAAGTAAATCCAAACCACTATAAATCTTGTGTGTTCTTTCTTTCTTCCATTACTCAACCATCTCTCTATTCCGCATTTCTATTTTGTTGAGTTTTTTAATTGTCATTATTTCTTGAGGAAACCAATTCACCCCCCCCCCTCTTGGTTGCCATCTTGGGACAACAATATTTAATATCATAGTACATTTTGGTATTATGTATATTATGTTATGCTTTTAAAAGTATAGATTGTAAATTTTAAAGACTCTTTGGATAAATTGTGTAATATGGGGTTTTATATGTGTTTTGATATATATATATATATGTATATGAATTATAGAGGAATTGAGAAGTTGGGGGTGAAAGATTTGATTTATTGTTTATTGGAAATGTGTTTTTCCAGGTTGTGTAACTGTTGAATTTTTGGGATGTCTAAATTACAAATAAAACTTTGGCAAATTTTTTCCAAAGATTTATATATATATTGCCTATTTTGGAACCTATAATTAATAAAGAATATTATTTTTACTATTTAATACACATTTTAAATATTTGGGATTTTAAATTGGAAATGTAAAATTTTTTATTAAACCAGGTTGTGGCATTCTTATATTTTATATGCGTATTTTACATATACTGGGTGTATGCATTGTATGTATATAAGGATAAGGGTGTTACATATTGAACCAATTTTGCACAACGGGATTCAACGAGCGCATGAAGCACCTTAGACTTTGAGCCTTAGTAGCTCGAGCAGACTGCATGGCAGTGATGTATTACTTGACATGTAAATGAGGATTCCCAATTCCATCGAACTTGGAAAAGGAAGACATCTTGAACTTGTAAGGAACCTCTTCATCTTGTTCAAACAGTTTGTCCACCTCCGACATCTCTTTAGTTTTCAGCTTCTTTTGGAATTTCTTCTCCAAATCAGCAATCATCTTCTCCACATTAAAAGTTTTAGTCTTTTCAACAGTTGATTTCTCTACAACCTTTGGGTCTTTCTTCTTATCTTGAGGATATTGGAAATACTGAGCCCAATCGTCATCATCATCGACAATTACTTCATCATCATCAAAGGCCACCTCACCAACCTTAGCCTTTCCTTTGTCTTTCGGCTTCTTGGTACTAGCAGATGCTTCAGTAGTGTTTCCTAATAATGCAACCAGTTGGCTTTTTATGGTCTCAGCTAGGACCTTCTTTATTTCTTCCATCTTGGCATTGAGGGCATCATTCACCATCTTTTAGATCTACTCAGGTTTCATTGCTTTTGGTGAGAAGCTGACTGAGTCATGCCTGGATTCTACATCATTAGCATAGGTCGGATTATCGTAGGCTCATGACCTGCTGTACTCCAGGGTTGTGAGCCAGAAAGAATTAATGAGATGTAATGCATGTATACATGTATGCATGGATGCATGGATGCAAAAGTAAAAAACAAACAAACAACAAGTGTAAGGACGTCACTTCTAATCTTATATCACCCACACACGAATGACGAGTCCTTTTTCCTAGGTATATGGTTAACAAAATATTAACATGGGATATCTTTTTTTTGAACAATTCACTCGGACGATTTAACCAATAGTTGTAATTTCAAATTTAGAAGTCAGTCCATGATAATTTCCTTTAATTAAGTCTTAATCTGTTGGATCAACTAAAAATAGCTTTTTATGCTATATTGGGATTAAAACTAAATTAAAAGATTTATCTTAAATAGATTTCTCATTTTGGAAAAATAACTAACGATTCATACCGCAAACGTGCCTATGATTTAAAAATTCTTAGTATAAATTAGATTCACAATTGATTTTTAGTATTTCATAATTGACCTAATTAGTTGTAAGCCCATTAAAGATAGTTTGAATGAAGTGAGAAATAGTTTTTAAAAGCCATTATAAAAATAGTTTTGTATCAAAGCCCAATTGTAAAAAGATTTATTTAAAAATGAATCTTGGGCTTTGTACTTGGGGCATGAGGCAAAAATTAATTTTTGACCCATCTTCGAAAAGATTTTATGTCCAAAGACCATCTTAAAAATTTTTAAAAATAATTTTGGTTATTTAGGCTTGAAATTTATTTTGGATTTACAATATAATTAGGTCATATTAGGAATGGAACAAACCAAATAAGTCATGGTTCAAACCAAGATATATCAATCATAGTCAAACAACAAGCATTTGGATAAAAACCTAAGGAAAGTAACTAGGCCAATTACATGAGCTTTAGTCTTTGGGTTGAAAAGCTTAGGCTCTCATAGCAAGTATATACTAAAAGGTACGAGGCTATGAGTGGTTATGTCATGCTCGATCTTCGTACCTTGAGTGAAAGTATGGTATCCCTTACATAACACAACATGGTTTACATGGGCATTCTAACTCACGCACATAATGTAATTTAAAATGATGCAATTGACAATATCATAATAAGAAATAACAAAATAATATAAAGACTAATAGAATCAACTACTCTTATCCCCATTGGAGTCACCACTGTGAGCGAAGATGTTTATCCCCACTCCCGGTGGATGGTTCTTATGACTTTGGCACTGTTAAGCCCAAGGCCTTAGAGAACACTGGCCTAAATCCAGAGAAAATAGAGTCGCCACTCGGACAATCCCGAAAAAAAAGGGGTGGATAACTCAATTCCTAAGGAATCCCCAGCCCCCTAATGGGTTTGAAAAGTTGGGTACATATGGGGAATGTGAGAATGACACAGCACCCCTATAACGCCCAGTTCATTGGAACCGGCCTCCTTTTCAGGTCTAAATATTATTAAATTCTTGATTATTACAATTTTATACATACTACACACAATTTAAAAGAAATAAACATCTATGATCTTTATTAAAGTAAAACAAATAAAATAGGCACCCGTCCATGGATGAAAACATGCCTTTATAATGTCCAATGTCATAAAAGAAAATAAAATAAATAAAATGGGACACCCAATAATTGGTGGAAACATGCCCTTTACAATTGTTTCAAAGTTCATAAAATAAATTAAAGTACATAATAAAAATCGAGGCACCCACAAAGTGAAAACATGCCTTTTACATACCTTAAAAATCCAAATGATAAAATAATTAACAAAATAAATTAAACTATACAAATATCAAAATATTAAATCATCCATTTATAAATAAAATAAAATTAATCATAAGCATATAATAATAAATTAAATAATTAAAACTAGGGTTCATCTTACATAAATTATTAAATGTACAAATTTAGGGCTTAAACCTTAAATTAGGGTTTGTAAGATTTTACATGCAAAATTAGGGTTTTGGGATGGAGAACTAGGGTTTTGGTTTGGAAATTAGGGTTTTGAGGTTTTGAATTGAAAATTAGGATTTTGGTTTTGAAATTAGGATTTTGAGGTTGGTGCTTGGGAAATTAGGGTTTTGGTATTTGAATTTAGGGTTTTGGAGTTTGTGTTTGGGAAATTAGGGTTTGTAATAATGGTTCAAAGAATTAACATGAATTATACATTAAAATTCAATACTGCCTGATGATATATAAGGTTTAATCTTTAGAACATGCAATTTATGACAATCTTAATATGTTTAGGGTTTATGTAAGATTACAACCTAGGTTACTTAGCTATTGGACTAAATAATGCTTTTAATGCTTAAGGAAAAATATAGCTACTAGATTAACATGAATTATCAAAACATTTAATGCTTAAGGAAAAGATATAACTGCTGGATGCTTTAAGTGAATGAAATTTAGAAAACAAAACCCGCATTAGAGGCTCCACCAAATATTGATACACTAGAACAAGCTTGCTACTACCTAGTGTTGATGAGTTTTGGTAAGAGGCTTTAATGCAATTCGAGGACAATTATTTAGCCTCTACCCTTTTGCTTATTGTCTATTCCTTGTGCTTTTCTTTTGATTTTGTGTTTATTGCTTTTTTGTTCCTAATAATTCTTTGCTGCTAGGGTTTTTTTTATTAATCGTTGCTACCCTTTATCCATGCTAAATCTTTTGTATTTATAAGCATCAACTAGGGCAACCTAGCCGAGCCATCTGAGTCTGAGACAAACACCTTTTTTTGCTTATCCAAATCTTGCTAGAATTTTATAACAATGTAAGCTCTTTCTCGGTTAAACCTTCTGCCCATAATGAATTGGCCAAGGCCAACTCGATATGGGGACTGTCCCATATCGAATTGGCTATGGCCAATTTGATATGTTCATCCCATATCAAATTAGCCTTGGCCAATTTGATATGGGACCTTGCCCACACCGAATTAGCCTAACACCATTGGCCCAGTTTTTAAATGAAGAACAATTTGAATAGCTAGAATTAATTTATGCCAAATTGACATGAGAAAGCTCATGTCCAACTAGCATATTGCTCATATCTAATTAGCATAGTGTCTTTCTTCTATCTGAACAGAGTTGGTTTGGGCTTTTAAAATTAGACTAGGTTAGGTTTAGGCCTTCTAAAATTATACCGGACCATTTTTAATTAAAACTGAATTTAATCTATGCCAAAATTAAGGGTCTACACTAGCCTAGCATAGGAACAACACTAGTAATAACCACTAGCTGCTGCCAAGAATTCCCCATAGAGCCCTGAACAACTGCCCCAAAGCCTACAATTGAATATGAACTGAATAATAATACATCAACATTAAGTTTCCAACTACCCTCTGGTGGATTTGTCCATCTAGTAGCCCCAATTGTAAAAGAAGGAATATTGATTCTCAAATTATGCACAACTCTTGCTTGCTGCCATTATGAAATAAAAGTTAGGCCCTTATAGAGAATATCGGAAGAAGACAAATCAATATTATTCCACAAAAGATGATTCCTAGCTCCCTAAATTAGCCAAATCACAATACATAACTCATTGATCTGATCAGTGTCATTATTAGCTAAGAAATCTGAAATAACATTATAAATTGAATATGCTCCCATATTAAAATTCAAATCCCAAAAATGCCAAACCGCCAACTTACTCTTAGTGGGCAGAGTGGGCAGAGTCCCCTTTGCATCACGCTAAACACATGACTTGATTTTTAGAGGGACAGTTAACTCCATAATTTCTTCCAAATATTAACTTCACTTACTCTCTGAAATAATTTTAATAAAAATATAAATTATGAGTGATTAAATAATACTTTATAATAATATAAATAATATTAAAAGACCAAATTACATTATTTTTAAAGTATAATAATTTAAAATATTAATGACCAAAATATAATAAAAATTCTATAATTTAATAAATAAAAATTAAAGTGTTTGTAGTTAACATAATTGGATGATTAAAAATATTAATTTTCAAAATAATAAAAACTAAAATGTTGACTATATGATTTTTGGAGTGTTAAAATTACAAAAAAAATAATAATTTTACTTATATATATAGGAAATCTTTACTAGAATTTCAATAACAACAAGCTTCCAAATTGTAATTGTAAGGTTCTATCTCAATTCAAATAACCTATAATAACTATGATATATCTTAGGGCTAACCCCTTAAAAAATCTCTTAGAATACAAATTTTCTCAGTTTAAGCCTATTCTTTTTTTTTTTTTGGTCAATTGGTGCAAGAAGTATTTTTTTTTTTTTTGCTTCAAATCTATCGTTGGTTAGGTTAAGGAAATTTCCAATCCTAATTGGCAGCTGACATGGAAGGCTTGGATTCTTCACTTGGGAGAAGATCACAAAGCACATTGTTTTACAAATAAACACAATGTTTTACTTAATCTCAAAACACATTGTTTTGCCACTATGGCATCTTGTTGAACTGCCATTGGCAACACTAAGTACCTTCATAATTAATGCGTTCACAGCTCAAGTTTACTCTACCTACACCTCAGATAAAAATAGAACAATCACCAACCAATCGATTCTCCAATCCAAATCACAAACAAGACAATTCATCGTATTTCCAAATAAAAGAAACAAATTGAGACAGATAAGTATGAAGATAATTTATTGAGAGAACATGACAAGATCGGATCAAAACTCATCAACAACAATTCGATATATCTATTTCAATTCAACTAATCTATCTCAGAATTAGAATTTTTCACAAGTATCTCAACAACCAATCTATCATGAATCATTCATCACCGCCGGTCTTACATACTCATACTTTACCACCGTCATCGTCGGAGGTACCAATTCTTGAAATAGCCACGGTCGAGCCTAATAAAAATACTATTAGGCTCTATTTTAAATCTTTGATAAAACAACACTAATTTTCCCAACTAGAAACAAAATTATCTAACAAAATGTCAATAAAAAAACATAATAATTTTCGCACCTAATTCTGTGAAACAATTTTCTAAGCGCAAAAAAAGCTAATTAATTAACTTGCAAAACACCATATATCACAAGAGTAGTCATGATTCCTGCCACATTAAAAACTCATTCCCATAGCTTGTTCTCTTTAACACCAGTAGCTAATGATGGTAATGAGTTTGCCATTTTATTCACCAAAAAACAAAATTTAACACCACATCTGAAAAATTCAAAATCAATCAATTTAAGATAAAAACACACCAGCATACAAAAAAAAAAGCAAAAGAAATATACGAGAAGAAAGATGAGAAAAGGTACTACATAGTGAGTCGCCATAGAAGTGACAGTGTTGGAGATTCGAGATTAGAATGTGAGAGAAGAGAGTGGTAGAGAAGGCGCCCGAGTCTCAAAATCTTTTAGATGTGTATTAAAAATTAAATATAAAAAATGGTGTAGTTTTATTATTTTTTTAAAAAAAAAAAAGAAAAAGGTATAGTTTTGGTTTTAATAAACCAAACCTGCCATGTCAGCTACCAATTAGGATTGAAAATTTTCCTAACCTAACCAAGGGTAGATTTAAAGCAAAAAAAAAAAACTTCTTACATCAATTGACAAAAAGAAAAAAGAAGAAGAATAATAAGCTTAAACTGAGAAAATGCATATTTTAGGAGATTTTTTAGGAGGTTAGGCCTATATCTTAGTATATGTTTATAAAAAGGCCACAGAGTATAGAGAAGATAGGAAAATCCATATCATAAAAATTCCAAATTCCTTCAATTTTTAGTTATAAAACAAAATATATGTAGATTATTTTTTTATAATTTTTATTAAATTATATTCAAAATTAAATATGAAACATAACCATGTCATATAGTAAGGAGAGAAGCATGTACAAGACTATCCAACTACATATGCATATTTGCCTTTTCCCTTTTTTTTTAACAGTGATTTGTATTTCTTATTGGGACATTTACAAAATTACTTTTAAAAAAACTTCACTTGAAAAATACTACAAAAAATAAAAATATTTACACTTTTAGAAAAAGTTAGAGTAAATTTTAAAAATACCTCATTTTTCACTAAAATATGAATTTAAAAAAATATATACATTTTCTCTTACTACAATCAATATTTTACTTCAATTTTCATTCTTTTCTTTTTCAAACTTTCAATTTTTTTTTCTCAAACTTTCAATTTTCATCTTTGTTTCAAACTTCACTACTAAATAAAAATATTCTAATAAAATAATAAAAAATTAGTATTTTAAATTATTTTTAAGAACATAAAATTTATTAATTTTTATAAAGAAAAATTTTAATTTTAATTCCAAAAAATAAATAACAATCACAGTAAAAATAAAAAACAAAATATATAAAAATATATTAATAAACATCATCAAATTTCCTTTCAAACAAATTTTACATATCATACACTTAAAAAAGTTTACAAAAAATATATGAATTTCATTATGTAGATATTGTGTAGATGTTTGGTAGATATTTTGTATGTTTGATAGATTTTTGGTAAATATTATGCATATGTTATGTGTTTGTTTATGTATATTGTATGTATTTTATGTAGATATTTTATGGATGTTGTGTGTATATTATATGAATATAAAATTAAAAAAATAAAGTTAAAAAATAAAAAATATTATGCAGATATTTAGTAGATATTTGATAAATGTTTGATAAATATTTAGTATATATTTCATAGATGTTTAGTATATGTGGTACATATTTGGTGGATACTTGATATATTCTATATATGCATTATCATTTGTTATGTATATATTTTTATATATGTTATATATATATATATATTGAAAATATGACATAAAAAATTATTTTTAAATAAAAAATATAAATAGAATAAATAAGAAAAATAAAAATAAAAATCAGCATTATAAAAATGTAAAATTGAAAAAAAGAAAGTATGCCTATATGGAATTGAAAAACAAAAAGAGAAAATTACACTCATGCTACATTTTCACTTTTATTGTTGTTATTTAATTTTTTTTTCATTTTTAGCCGACTATTTTTGTTATTTTTATTTTTTTAATATTTTGTTTTTTCAAATATATGGAACTTGCTTTTTCATTTTCTCCTTCCACTTTCTCTTTCTTTCTATTCACTGTTTACTTTCACCCATGTGCTGGTGCAATTCCGCAAGTGTACGCTTTGTAATAAATAGTAAATGAAATTAGAGTATCGTTCCTGCAGAAAAAGAATTATTTAACTAACTTAAATTCAATTAACTATTATTTGAAAAATAATTAATTTGATATTTTGTATTCCTAACACATCACTTAATTTAAAATTTTAAAATTAAATTTCAAATTCAAATTGGATAAAACTAATAATCTATTCTATTTAAAAAATTCAAAATTCAAATAAATTGAGATAAGCAAGTATGATTAGGTTTTATTATAATTATTTCAAATGGGTAAAAATTGATTTTTTAATTAATTTAAAATTCTTCTTGAATCAAAATTACCAATTCCTAAAATTCAATCTTCTTCATTCTCAAGCAAGAAAATTCTAATGGCTAATCATTATCTTCTATATTCTCATGAGAATTAACCTTTAACCAGTCTAAAGCTCAAAGAAATTAAAATGGTCTTTAGAAATTATTTTATCTCTAAAATAAATTTGTAAAGTTATTGATCTTACAATCTAAAATTATACATAGCTGTCACTCATAATATCCTTTCAATAAAGCAAGTAATTGGTGATCAATCAATCTTAAGCATTAAGAACAAAATTCAACAAAACATTAAATCAAGAAATAGTTCAATCAATCAATTAAATACATATTATCCAAAAATCCTAAATCCACATAATCCCACTAATTAGATTAGTTGTAATATCCCTATGCAGGCCTTAGAAGTTTTGTATGTGGTTGTTGTTGTGGTTATTGTTGTTGTTGTTGGTTTAAATTGAGAAAAGAAAAGTTTATGTATATGTGTTTTGGGGAAATTTAGGGTTTAGAGACAAGTTTATATGTTGTGTATATGATGATATATATAACATATAAAATGGTCAAAGAGAAATAGAGTCAATGCAAGAGAAGATATTTTTGTGGATTGTGTAATTACATATAAGGGCTTAGATGAGACAAAAGGTTAGTTATATGATTGAGGGCATTTTGGTAATTATTTAGATAAAATCTCTTGGTGGAGATTTAAAGTGGAGTTGACTTTATTTCCTCCATGTATTTTCTTCTTCTTCTCCATTTTTGGCTGTTTTCTCGTAGACAAAGGGAAAGCAAAGAGGCAAAGAGAAGACTTTGAAGAATAAGCTCCAATTGTAGGAAGATTGAAGTGATTAAGTGTTAATTCAAGAAGTGTTATAATTTAAGGTAAGTTTTCTCTTGTTTACCCTTGTTATTTTGAAGTTATGCTTGAGTTGAGTTGTGGTTTGATGATGATATGATTCAATTGCTTATGGTGTGATTTTAAGTATTGATATTGCTTGATAGATGAGAAGTTGAGCAGGTGAAAGTGTTGGAAGTGATTGTGTTGAGTTTGAGTTAGGGTTTTGAATTGGTAAGAGTTGTTTATGTTATTTTTGATTGATTATTTTTGTTGATCTTTGTGTTGGTTGTAATTGTGTTGTGGTATCAAATATGTTATTAATGTGTTTGGAAGATGTAAATAAGTGTTGAGGATGTTGATTGTGTCCATTTGAATGAGGTTATGTTGTGTATAATGTGTTTGTAGTTAAACAAAATAAAGTTTGTTAAATTTAGGGTTTATGCATGAGACACGTAATTTGGGACGGTCGCTATTATTGAAGTGCGGTCGCGACTTAGATCGGACTTCTGACCGCGAAACCTACTGTGATAAGGTTTCATCTTTGATTGTGAAGTGCGATCGCGACTTAGACCGAACTTCTGACCGCGAAACCTACTGTGTTAAAGTTTCATCTTTTGATTGTGGAGGACGGTCGCGACTTAGCCTGGTGCGACCGCTATAATCGTTCTGTTCTGTTTTATTTGAAGTAAGTAAAGGATGTAAAGCATGTTGCTTATATGATAATGTAATGTGACTTGTGATTGATTATGATGATTTAAATGATATATGAGGCCATTATGATTGGCTATGAGGATTGTAATGAAATAAGGCATGTTTGCCTAAATGTTGTTGAGAATTGAGAATGAAAATGATAATTGAATAATAAATGAATTGTGTGGCTAATGTGTTATTCCATTTTCAGAGTTGGTTGTTGGTGGCATGCCTAATAAGTGTAACAATCTCTTGAAGTTAGGTTGGATTGAATCCTTGAAGCCTAATTGAGATGTTACCACCCTTGAAGCTAGGTTGGATTAGTTCTTGAAGCCAAGTTGGGTAGAAGCTTAACATGCTTTGCTCCCCTTCAAGCTTGGTTGAACTTAATCCTTGAAGCCTAGTTGGGTATATGATAATGATAAATGTGATAACAAAACCAAAGCATTAACTCTGAAAATTGAATGGCATATTAGTGTGTCTTGGGCCCATGCTTGTCTTTGTTTAGTGTTGATTATGAATGGTTAAATGAATACTAATGAGGTATATGAAAAGATATTGAAATGTGATATGTAATGTGAAAATATGTTGCTAGTTTTGCATATATGATGTTACATGTATAATGTGGATTGCGAAATGACATTGCATTGCACTAAGTCATATCATTGGCATGCTTTATCTTACTAAGCCGTTGGCTTAGCGCGATAGTGTTTAATCGCACAGGTAATAGAGTTGACCCCGAGAGTTCATCAAGACCCAGTGAGAGTAGACCTTGAAGAATCCATTTTGGGAGCTTAAAGATCAGAGCATACTTGCCAATCATGTATACTTCTTTATATTTTGTAAAGAAATGTTTAATATGTAAATATGTACATATTTTATAACTTCCGCTGTGTAATATTTAAATGTATATATACAACTAATATGTTTTGTTTTATAAGTAAATGATTTATTTCTCTATAATGTATAATGATAAGGATATTGTATCAAATTTAAAGGGTTTTGAATGTTAAGAAAACCGTAGTATCCCTGTGTTTGGTGCACTTATGCTACATTGTTGTGGTTGTAGTGTGTGTGCATTGGATATAGGGGTGTTACATTAGTTGCTCATAGCTAAATTGAACATAAAAGAAAAAGAATTGTAAAAACATAATGAAGCATCCATCATGCTAAAATTTAAATCAATAAAACAATTAAAGAAATGAAGAAATGAAATTGAAATTCTAAACCCAATTGTATGTTCTTAATCATGTTAAATGAGTCTCTATCCAAATGCTTGAATATTCCAAATATGAAAATCTCATTCTTGCTCTTTCCTCTTCTCTATCTTTCTATCTAATTCCATGTGTAGAGAGAAAAAGAGATGGAAGTTGTAGGCTCTAATGTTGACTTCCCATTTTTTGCTCAAAATTATGCTTTTATATTGTCCTTTTGAATTACTAAAATACCCATAAGGTTATAATGGAGAGTTGCCACCTCAGTAAGTCAAAATTGAGCATCTCAGTCTAACAGGTGAATGTTGAAAATTCTAGCACGCCCATGTTAAAATAAAGTCTTCTATTTCAATAAATTGAAAAAGACAACTTCAAAAATTTAAACATGGGCATGTGTGAACTCTTAATTCTGTACTTGGCCTACATAATTGGGAAAGTGAATATTAGATAAATATAATAAAAATAAAAATGATTAAAAAAATAAATAATTTTACAGTACGAGGCACAAGGCGACTAAACTGCAGTAGAAATATGCTCGGCCATGCTGCAGCTCCCAGGGCTATAGCGCATCTTGCGATGGACCATGAGACGCACGGCAAGACGCATGGATTGCTGACAAGCTACAGCGTGTGTGGCTTGGTCTCGAATTCATATTCCTATAAATAGGATTCTGCCCCTCTTATTCAATCATTAGATTTTTTGACCCCAAAACTCTGCTTAAATATTTTTCTGACACAAAATTAATGACTTTTTGCTCTATTAGTTATCATTAATCAATTTCTATTTATTTTTCATTCAAATAGAGCTTTGAATTGGCAAGACTCTTCAACCTTTTATCAAGAAGAGGCATTTACCTAAGGTAACGTACACTTATCCAATCTTTTTCAATTCGGTAACCAATCAATAATAAAATTGGTTATCAAACATACGAATTACTTATGGCTCTAATTTCTATTCAAATGAGATAAGTAGCACACTCGGAATATCACTCTGAGTGGCGAGCTAATTTCTATTCTAATTTCTATTCATATTTTAACAACCAACCATCCCCTAATTTGGATCTTTCATTTGCTTTTATCTGCTCAGATAATTTTCTTTTATTATCTTTAATCTTTGTGGCCTCTTTGCAAGTTTTGGTAAGACCTTGCAAAGGGGATGCTTTTGTGCTCATGGTTATTTTCTCATATTTTATCTTTCCTTTTGAGTTCATTATTTTAGTTAAGGACTTATGTTCAACCTAGAACCCATAAGGGCTAGAGTTGGAGCTCCCCTAGAATTGCCATTTTGGAGGCATTTTAATAGTTATTTAATTATTATTTGATGTTGAAAAAATGGATGTCATGCTATAAATGGCTCATGCATTAATATACTCTGCCATCCATAATCATTGAGACAATATTCATGAAAACTACATTTCTTTTTCTAAAAACTCATTTAAAGGAATTTGAGAATCAATTAGAGAGAAATAAAATAATCATTTTCTTTAAAATTTGGTTTAGAAAACTTAGCCCAAGACCCATCGTCTTGGTTTTGGACACGTGCCCTCTTTGAGTAAAAATTCATTTTTAAATGGACACAATTAAAATGGATTTTCCTTAATTTTCCACTTAAAAATAAAGGTGGCAACTCTCTAAATTTGGCTTTTCAAAATAAAAACCACTGATCATTTTTAAAATAAAAGGAGAGTTTTCTTTTCAAATAAAACAAGATTTTTAAACCCATGCTTACCGAACCAATTGGAGACCATACGCAGCGCTGTTGTGTGATAGTAAGCCCTTCAAAAGAGCTTGGCCCAGCTCCATAATTGCAGGCCAGGACTCGAGTGCTCTGGCGAGCCCTCACAAAATGTTGAAAATCTAACATGCCCATGTTAGACTCTTCTTCTCCAAATTTGCTCCTTTCTCAGTTAAATTGCTCCATTCTTACTCCAAATGCTCAAAATTACTTAACTTGCCAAGAAAAGTACATTCTACTACAAAATCTATAAAAACAAACCAAAATTAATGCTTGATGAACTTGTTTCAATTACAAAATCAAAGATAAATACAAGTTCATCAACTACCACAAACTTAAATTATTGCTTATCCTCAAGCAATGTGTTAGACTCAAGTTCAAGAAAAATATGGATTCTTTTCCCTTTTTTTTGGTTCAAAAAGAAATTTCAACATGTGTAGTGGACCTACATTCTTCAACTCAGTCAGCCATACATTCCACACTACAAATTTTCCTCCAGTAGTATACAAAATTCAAATGTTAATGTGGTTGCACTTCAAATAGGTGCATACTCCCACCTCTTTCTAAGAATGCCTAATTCTTTAAGAACAGGGCCTATCTCATATGCATGCTTATAAAGTCTTCTCCACTAATTTTTCATGTTAATTTTAGAAGAATCATCAAGTTTGTATAAGCTTGTAATGTGGCAAAATGGGTCTTGGCTACAGTGAAATAGATACTTTTCAATAGAATTAAACTTTCCAAGGACACCAAACATTTAATTTAAGTGATTCTTCAATTTAATTAAGATTTTGCAACACTTATTCTCATCTAACTTTGCTGATTCTCCAAAACTTTGAATTTGATTCGAGTTGGGTTATAAAGATTTTATTTTAGATTTTCCCCCAACTCTGAAAAGTTGCTAATACAGGAAAGTTTACTTAAATTTAGCAGCTTTAAGAAAAACTTTAGCATTTTTATCACTCTTCTTCATTTGCATAGCTAATGGTCCTTAAAAAGTTCAAATCCATTAAGATAGTAATGTAAGGCTTCATATAAAACAAAGAAATGAAAGCCAAAACAAATTTTTAAGCTTAAAAGGGTAGCTAGTGGAAAATTCATAATTAGGTGGATATATGCTCTCCTATCCTCAGTAAGAATCCTATTTCACCTCAAAGACCAGTCTAAGTTTGTTTTAGGCTTAGACAATGAATTAAGGTTTCCTAACAAGATTAAAGGAGGAGAAGCCCTCTCTAAGTAAGTATGCACTCCAAAAACCATGAATTCGGTATACTAAAAGAGAAAACTATAGTAAAAGATGTACTCCTTTCTTTCTCAAATTCTATCGGTCAAAATGCACATGTAAATTCATACTGGTTAAGACAAAAATATTTATCATTACTGACAACAATCCACAATTAAATCAATTTTAGCACAAATCAATTCAACACAAATAATCCACATATCACAATAACTCAATAATTTCTAAAAACAATGAAACCCATCATAATCATCCTTGACAAAATCCAACATCAAAACCTAAAAACCAAATAAAACATCAAACCATCATCCACATAAAAAGTAAAGCAAACTAAAAATAAAAAAGTAACTAAAATTGTTCTCAACCAACTAAAAATAAAGGCAATAAAAAGTAATGAAATAGCATTTTTTGAATTGAGAAACTTCACTGTGTGAACTTCCTTAAACTCAGAGTAGATATTCTCCCCAATGTCTAACGAAAAATCATATCTCATTGCCAAGTGGAGGAGGTGGAGGTGAAGCATGCCCCAAACTAGATAATAAAGCACAAATATAGTTGATGTTGTTCTCAAACCTATCCAGCTGATGGTATCAAGGTTAATAAGGTATGTCTCCATGCTTGCCATCCTTCTGCTCATATTTATCTCTAGAGTATCCATTCGAGCTATCAATTACTGCATATAAAACTTCCCATAAGATCCAGATGGTGTGACAGAAGGAGTTACATGAGGGATCAAATCATTCAGATTTTCTAGAGAAGCCTCCCTTGGTATGTCCTACTATTGGTCCACTTATTTATGCTTGATTACATGTTTGTTCATTCGAATCTCAATCATGCTCATGACAACCAAACTGCTCATATCAATGTTTATAGAACCCTGAATAGGCTTCAATATAAGGACATTAAGTTCTAAAAATCTAGCAATTTGGATAATATATCCTCCAATAAGAACAAGCCGCTTCGAATACTTAAGCACCATATTTGTAACACCCCTACATCCAATACATGCACACTACATACACCACAAAGTAATATACATGCACTGAACATAGGGATGCTAAGGCTCTTCTTAATATTCAAATCATTTTAAATAATACCATCATCTTTCTCATATACATTACAAAAAATAAGACATTAACTTATAATATAAAACAAATAGATATATATATAGAATATACATTTACTTAATACGCAGCGGAATATAGAAAATATTTACATTATAAACAATATTTACAAAATATGAAAGAGTTATACATGATTGGCAAATCTTCTCTGATCTTTAAGTTCCCAAAATCAACTCTTCAACGTCTACTCTCACTCGGTCTCAAAGAGCTCTCGGGTTCAACTCTATCAACTCTATCACCTGCGCGATTAAACACTATCGCGCTAAGCCAAGGGCTTAGTAAGACAAATCATGCTAATGTTATGCTTAAGTGCAATGCAATGTAAATTCTCAATCCATATTATACATGTAACATCATATATGCAAAGCTAACAACATATCTTTACATTTCATAATCCAACATATGTAGACATAACACATTTCAACATCTTTTCATATACCTCAATAGTTACTCATTAAACCATTCATGAATAACACTAAACAAAGACAAGCATTGGGCCCAAGACACACTAATATGCCATTCAATTTTCAGAGTTAATGTTTTGGTTTTATTATCACATTTATCAATATCATATACCCAACTAGGCTTCAAGGATTAGGTTCAACCAAGCTTCAAGGGGAGCAAAGCATGCTAAGCATCAACCCAACTTGGCTTCAAGAACCAACCCAACCTAGCTTCAAGGGTTGTAACATCTCAATTAGGCTTCAAGGATTCAATCCAACCTAACTTCAAGAGATTGTTACTATCATTAGGCATGCCACCAATAACAAACTCTGAAAATGGAATAACACATTAGCCACACAATTCATTTACATTTCATTCTCAATTCTCATCAATTAGGCAAACATGCCATATATCTTTCAATTGAATCATCATAGCCAATCACAATGGCCTCAAATCAAACAATATCTCAATTCATATTAATCATATAACATCATTGATACAACAATTCAAAGTACATACCACATTACCATTCACAATGCATATAGCCTAACATTGTTCATATGTTTCATCAATATCAACAAATGTGTGCTACAATCTCAACATCAATGAATGTATGTTCCACATACACTTGATTAGATCATTCTTATCTTTGAAGTATATTTAAAGTGTTTATATTTAGGTTTAAGTATCACAAATATCTTTGAAGAATCAAAACCATACAAAAAGAACAAAAATAAAAACAGTAACCAACACATTTGAGGGACAAGGCCAAGCTTGTGGCCGTGTCTCTCAACTTAATTTTGGCAGTGACAGACACTGGCATGGGACACGGCCGTGTCTCTTAAAAATCAACCCAACAAGGCCAAAATTTCCATGACTTGGCCGTGTCTCTCTTTGCTTTTGGCCGTGTCACTCATGAACAAAACCCTAACCAAAAACCAACACTTTTTCAATTGCATTTCCATACTTTTTGCACAACAATCCTCTCATTCAAATAAACACAATCAATGACATAAACACATATCTTACATAAACATCACCATAATCACTTCAACAATACATTAACATCACATTTACATACAAACCATTCCAAAACCCTAACCAAAAACCAACATCCTTCAAAATCAACATCTACCACTTCCAACATCAATACTTTTTTAAACTCTTAACTTAACACCCATTTTAACACTTGAAAACACATCACAAACACCTATCATCAACTAATCAACAAACCCTAATTCACTTCAAATACCACTTCAAAAGAATAAAGAAATCAAAGAAAAGAACTTACTTCTTTCATCAATTCATCCTAATATCCAAGATTAAACTAATCAAACACACTTGAGTATAACAAAATCAAGCAACACACTCTTAGATCATCTATCAAAATCCACACATCATTTCAAACAAGCAAAAGATCCAAAAGAAAACTTACCAAAGCTATAAACTTCTTGAATCAACACTTGATCACTTCAATCTTCTTGCAATTTGAGTTTAGAACTTTAAACATCTCTCTAGCTCTCTTGTTTTCTTTTGTCTTTGGAGGAGCCGGCCACTACCATCAAGAAGAAGAGAAAATGATGAAGAAACAAAGTCAATTTCTCCTTAAATCTCCACCAAGTGATTTCCAAAAGAAAATTACTTTAATACCCTTAACCATTTAACTAGCCTCTTGTCTCTTATATGCCCATTAATGTAATTTCATACTCAACAAGATAAATATCTCTTCCCCCTTGACTCTTCATTTGACCAATTTATATGTTATATATATTACAATATAATCAACATATACACTTTTCTCTAAACCCTCTTTCTTACCCAAAACACATATACACAAGCATTCTCTTTCCAATTTCTTTTCTTATCACATAACATATACATTCAATTCAATTTTTAAAACAACAACAACAACAACAACAACATTCAAAACTTCTAGGGCATATATGGGGATATTACAATATTTATCTTTCTAGCAAACTAAACTCCCATGTTATAGGCTCTCCTTATGATCATACAATACAATAACCACAACTCACTACTCCTCACCACCCCAGTACTATCACCTCTTCCAAAAAGTGAGTTAGCCAAGACATGATGAATGTAACGATGCACTGGATTTGACAAGTTAGAAGCCTTGGACCTACTAGAATCATAAGCAGTTGTACCACCCAACTTTTCCCAAGCTTATTGTTCTTTATAATTGTAGACCTTTAATTTTGGCCATGAATGAGTTTGGTCCAATTTTAACAAGCTTGAGTTAAATTCAATCCAATTTTAAAAGCTTGAATTATGTCTGGTCTAATTTTAGAAGCCCAAACCAATGATGACCTAACTTTAAAAGCCCAAACCAAGGACAGTCTAACTTTAAAAGCCCAAACCAAGCCCGGTTTAACCTTAAAACAAAAACTTGATGAATTGGCCATGCCAATTCACCATGAGGCTTGGTCATGGAGAATTGGCCATCCCAAATTCATTATAAGTCTTAAATATGGCCTAATTCAGTCTTAATTCAGCTTTAAGTGTCCTAATTAGGATAACATACAAAAGACTCAGATAAAGAATGAGCTTTTCTAATAGGTTTAGGATTGATTAACCGAGTTTATTGCCTTAATTTTACCGATAAAAAGTAATTGATAATCAGTAAGCAGGGGAGCCACCTTTAGTGATCAGCAGTTAGCAACGAGCAATTAAAAAAAGGGGCTATAATTAAACAATAAAACAGAAGCCACAATGAGGAGAGAATTAGGCAATTAGCAACTAATAAAAAAAATACAAAAGACACAGAAAGCAAAGAGGCAATCGGTGAATCAGAAAGACAAAGAGAAAAAAATAAAGAAAACACGAGGCAAAGTAGCCAAATCTCAATGGTCCAAACTTCATCAAAACCATCCAAGGCTATAGAATTGTGTGGTTTATCCAGTAAGGTTGGTACATTAGCTTTTATTTGGCAAAATCAACAATAGATGTATGATCTTCACCAATTAAATTTATTTGACTTAATAAAGTGTTGTCTTCATACAAATATACCATATCTTTGGTTTATTATTTTTCTTATTTTATTTATACTGTGATCTAAAACCCTAATCTTTGTTGAACCCTAGTTTTAGTATCAAACCCCAAAATTGCATGTTTAAATTCTAGTTTAGGATTAAAACCCTAATTTGTATACTAAAATCCTAATTTATTTATTTTAACCCTAATTTTATAACTAAATTGCATGATTAAACCCTAACGGGACCACCATATACGTCGCACCCTATATTTCATTAAGGGGTTAACATTAAGATTTGCTTGTGGATTGTAATTTTTATAATTGATCTTAATTTCATTTAATTCCTAATTTATTATTGTTTAATGACTATTTGTATCATTATTATTTATGTTCTTATGGATTGTAATTTCTTATTATTTGGGATTTTGAGATTGTAAAAGTCATGTTTCCACTATATGAGTGCGTTATTTCTTTAATTTATTTATTTTATTTAATTTATATCTGAAAATTTATGTAAAGGACATGTTTTCACTCTTTTAATGGGTGCCCTATTTTATTTACATTTTATGGATATTTGGACAATTGTAAGAGTATGTTTCCATCTTGTATGGGTGCCCATTTTGTTTGATTGCTTAATTTATACTATGATGAATATTTATTTATTTTAATTGTATGTAATATGAATGATATCATAATAAAATAAGAATTTAATAATATTTAGGCATAAAAAGGAGGTCGGTTCTAATGAACTGGGCATTACGAGAGTACTGGGTCATTCTCACCTTCCCCATGCATACCCAACTTTTTGAATCCAATAGGAGTTGGAGATTCCTTAGGAATCGAATCATCCACCTCTTTATATCTTTCTAGCCCTTCCAGGTGGCAACTCCTATTCTTCTAGTTTGGGCCCATATTCTCTAAGGCTCTAAGCCTAAGAGAGTCGAAGTCGCAAGAACCATTTCACCAGGAGTAGGGGCAAAAATCCATGCTCACAAGAATCATTATCTTTTCAAATGGACCGCAATGTCCCTCTATGCTCAATGCATCATTCAATTGACCAATAGGGAGAGTAAAATTATGATTCTCTAGCCTAAATGAAATTGATCCCAAGTTTCTAAAGAGTTTATCATATGGAGTGTAAGAGTATGAACTTAGAAACTTTTGAACCGACCATACACTTTACGCCTACTATGAATGTCATACTTCCTTTGTTGATCATCATTCTAAAAATAATAATAAAAGTGAAATGAATTATCAAAGGCAAAGAGTAGGTGACCCATATATTAGAGAGTCTCTTTGGCGCTTGAGTGAGGAATCGAACGAATGAGATGGTGAAAGTGATAACACAAGCTTTGCCTTCTTGGGTCTTGAAGAAGAAGCACCTCCCAAAGATGATTCACCCTTGTGCTTAGGATTGGTCCTCTTATGAGCTATTGATTTGGTTCTTAAACTCATGGTCACTTAAACTACAAACAAAATTAATAAAAGAAGTATTAGTTCAAGAAGCATAACAAAGAAATTTCGAAACCTAAGCAAAAATCTCCCAAAGCACATAAAATCCTCAAAATTATTGAAATAATCTCTAAACCACTTCAAGATCATGAAAAACTTCAAAGATTATTCAAAAATTACAAAAACCCACACACAAATTGCAAAATTTTACAAAATCCATCAATACCACAAAACATAATTAAAAACAAAATAATTAATTGAAGATCAACAAGCTATAATGGTAAAAAATCCATCAAAATTTTCATAATTCATATATAATCTTCAAAATTATTGATGTAGTCCTCAAAATTGAAGCAACAATCACAAAAACCCAATAAAAATTACAAAATCTTGCAAAATCAATAAAATACCCAAAATTTCTTACCAAATCTCTTCAAATCTTTGATAATTTTTTAATCTAATGGATAAAAGCTTGTTTAAATTGAGTGATAGGTGAATTTTGCAAGAAATTTGAAGGATTTTTATGAAAAGTAAAAGAAATTTTGCAACAGAGAGAGAGAGTGAGAGAACTCAGTTAGAGGGGAGAGAAAATAATATGAATAGTGGCTAGGGTTGCAAAAGAAAAAAAGGGTGTTTTATAAACCCAGCCTGACACGGGCATGTTAGCCTAGTTCAACACTCCCGTGTTCAATATTTAGGGGCTGTCTAATTTTAAAAATGTACAAAGAGAGGGAAAGCATCAAATTATTTAACACGGGCGTGTTGCTCATGTTGAAATGAGTAACACGTCCATGTTAAATTTTAAGGGTCTACCAAAAAATTATTCTTTCGCAAAAACTAATAGTGTAAAAGTTTTTAACACGAGCGTGTTAGGTATTTGAACATGCCCGTGTTCTATAATTTGAATATGTCCAAAATTTTAAAATTTACATCAAAGGGATAGAATCAAAATTTTTAATTTGGGCATGTTGAATTAACCAACATGCACATGGTCAGTATTTATCCACTGCCACTTGAATTTTTAAGCTTTTCAATTCTATAAAATGACTAATAAACAAAATCATAGACTCAATTATTCAAGAAGATTATCAAAACTCAATATAAGGCAATCCAATGAATGAAAAATACTAAGAACATAAAAATTAAAAGAAAAATAAAGGAATGGAAGTTTGGGTTGCCTCCCAAAAGTGCTTGTTTAAAGTCATTAGCTCGACTATCCCTTTGAAGATCAACTATCACACCCCACCCTGATTAGCTTGGGGAAGGTAGGGTTTGGGTCAGCTTAAAGCTACTAGATACCACGAAGATCCATCATCACAACATATCCAGATCATTTAACATTATTCCAGAACATTTATATTTAATATTATAGTTTTACTTTTAATATAGATATTATAACCTTCATTCCTTATTACATATAATTTTGTATCTAACAAAGCACTATAGAAAAGAATATATTCTACTAACTTCATTTATTACCTTCATATTCTACTTTTAGCACTAACCGAAAGAGTGAGTAGTTGGGAAGTAGAAATCTAGGCTCCTACTTGCAAATCACTAATTTGAAAAAAAAATAGTGATGAGGAGTGAGTCGTTAACTTAGTAAATCACAACCAAACGTGCGGCTAGGTGGGATAATCAATAACATCAATAAGTAGAGGCACAAGCAAAGTAAGTCAAAGAGTAATTAACAGATCCAAAATAATCAAGTATCAATAGATATGACAGACTCTAAATAAATAACATATAATAAATGTCACAACAGTTATATGCAGAGACATATTACGACATTTAGAATAGAGTAGTCATAGGCTACATATTAGGGCGATAACTTTCCCCTTTTGCACATAACAAAATACAAGTATACACCGTCCAGTAGTTTAACCCCACTAGAGTTGGGCCATGTCACAACAATAAAGGTCAAATAATAGGCTCATCAACAGTCTCATTAGAATAATCAGAAAAAATTCAATAAATATGAATCTCAAATTAACAGATAAATTAGAATCAACAATAATAACTCAACAAAGGAGTTAGAAGGTCAACAAATAAATATCTCAATAGAGAGTTAGATATTAATAAAATATCTCAATAACAATCTTGCCAAATGAATTAAAATGAATGGTTAATCAATAAATGGATAATTAGAAGTAAATATTTGAGCAAATTAAATAATAAAAAACAATGGACTTTTCAAGAAATAGAGTACAAACCATGGTAACAAACATCGAGATGTAAATAAAAATAAAGATACTACTTAACTAGAATTAAGCAGTGCAATTCAAAACAGAAAATACATTCATATCACATTTAATTATCACTCACTTGTAGCCTCTTGTGGTGCCTTAAACTTATAGCTAGAGGGTTCTCCTACTTCTTTTCTTCTTACACAATATCATTATTATTAATATGTAACCCTAATTACATATATATTATCTTGGGGTTACACCAAATTTGATTTCTTTTGCTTAATTCCATTTATGTTTATTTTCTTAATAATTTTCATGTTGCATGTATATATTTCTTCTATATTCAATCCATGCATGATAATAATTCTTTCCATTATCTCTTCTTTTGGTTGCCATGTAACTTAAATTCAAGTGTGCATTAGTAAAACTCATATTTCATTTACATAAAATAAAGTTCCAGCTGCTAATCATCTAAGTATTAAAATGCATGATTTTAATTTTACTTTATTATTATTATGTTTATAATTATAATGCTTACTTTTTTAATACTTAGAACATTAATTATTTCATATTTCTAAATTCAAATTATGGTTTAATAAAAAATAAACATATGATATATTTTTAGCATTAAATTGCCTTTTATCTTCTCCTTTAATTACAACTTCTTAATTTTTAGTGATTTAATTTATTTAACAATTTCTATAACATATTTAATTTTAATTTAAGTAAAAATACTTTATAAAAACTCCTTTTCCCTAACTCTATATTATTCATGAAGTAATTTATCAAATAAAAACTCTTCCATTTAATTTTTCCTAAACCATAACCTTTTTCTTTTAAATCTTCAAGTGCAACAATCAAGCTTTTTGATTAGTTAGTGTTTAGTTAATTTAAGTGCTTTTGATTTGATATTGGGTTCAAGGGAGACATTAACACTAATCTATCCCTCCCCTCATTCTTTTGTTTTAGTTTGCATATGAAACATAAGCTCGGTGATGACATGGAAATTTTAAAACTTACGCTTGTCAACCTTTAAGCCTTCCATCTTAACACTTGTCACAACCCATACTTAACTTCTTGCCATGTGTTCATGTCTTTCTCTCAATCCTACACGTTCAAGCTTTATAATTTACCTCTTGAAGACAAATTCCAATTTCCTTCATTATTTTAATTGCTAGCAATGTTGACCATCATCCTTATTTGTTACAAGTTACATCCTTATATAGGGTCTTTGCCCTTACTTTCTTCTAATGTTGCAGTAGCTACAATCCCCTGAGCTTTCTCCACACTCCGTGCAGCTGATACTAACTTATAGAAATCCTTATACTACACTGCAGCCACCTAACGCATAATAGTTGGCTTTAATCCCTCTTTGAACCTTCTACATCTATCCACCTCATTAGTCATAATCCCTCATGCATATTTACTGAGCTTCAGAAATTCCTTCTCATACTCTGTTACACTTTTCTCCCCCTGATTCAACTCAAGAAACTCCTTTTTCTTCCTATCTTTATACTCTCTAGGTGTATATTTCTTCTTGAACTCCAATAAGAAATCATCATAAGACAATATTGGTGTATCAGTCAACCCATGAGGAACTGTCTTTCACTAGTCATATGCATCCCCCTACAGAAGAGAGAGCATGGTCAAATTTTTCTTCTGCAGTAGCCTGTAGCTGGATAAACACCCTCTCTACCCTATCTAGCCACTGCTATGCCACCTCTGGATATATAGTTCCTATGTAATTAGTAGCCACATACTTCCTTAGCTTGTTATACTTCTTAGTCTGCAGCTACTGCTGCTGCACCAGGGCCGCATGAAGCAACCCTACCATTTGTTGAACCCATATTGGAGGACCCTGTACCTCAGGTCTGGCTACCCCTGAAGCCTCTCCAGCATCTCAAACTCTAGCTCTAGCTTTACCATCTCCCGAAGCTACACCCTCTACACTTTCCTCTAATCTATGTCCTCCAGATGCTGTCACAGTCTATATCTGTCACAAAAATTAAATAATGCCACATCAGAGACTAACTCAAGTGCCAATACATATGCACGTATTAGAACTCAAATCACATTTTAAAATTTCCCCTTTCTCTCTTTCAAAATCCACCTAGGTCGAGAATCTCAAACCTAGGCTCTGATACCAAAATATATGTAACACCCTTATATCCTATGTACATACAATATATATACCCATATATGTAGAGTATACACATAAAAATACAATAATGTCATGATAAACTCCATAATAAAAATTTTCATTTTGGTTAATATAGATAATTATTAATAAATAAATAGATACTTAAGTAGTAAATTGTTAAAAATACAAATTTATGAAGAAAATCTTTAGAAAAAAATTGCTAGAGTTTTGTCTGTAATTTTAAAATTTCCAAAAATCAAAAATCACAACATGCATAAAATTTCACTCCCAAAATGTTATTTACAACACATCAGCCAAATTAATACTCTACAAATTCAAATCCATATACATACTAATTGTTTCCCAAAACATGATTAATACTCATATTTTATGATCATAATTTAATACATATATACATATATTCATATATGCAACCATCCTATATCCATAAAACCAACACGAGTTTTATAATTTAAGATACATAGTCCAAAATGCATAAAATTACAACTATATGTGTATGCAGATAACATTGTTGGTCTTATGGCACCTCAAAACTCCAAATGTCACCCATGACTTGAATCTCTTTGACTAGTTAGTCTCTCACTTATGTGATTCACACAACCACGCTTAGCCATACAGCTTAGTGGTACATATATAACAATCATAAATATATAACTCAAAAATATGCGATTTCATAACACCACATAAATGATTTGCACAAACCTTCACAAATGCTTATGGTTTCATAAACTATAAATAACATCACATGACCATGACAACTACATCCAATCACACATACCTTCACACATTGCGCCCAACCACTCTTAAACAATTGTCAAGTCTAGTCATCGCAATATCAATATCATGACCCAACTCTGCTCGGGTCCATAATTAGTCTCAATTTAATGACCTAGCTCTGCTTAGGTCAAGACCTAGCTCTGCTCAGGTATATCAACATATGCTTACCAATCTCACTTTACTGGACAAGTAATTGTTTAGTCCTCATTCTCGCTTATCATTTCCATATTTTAACTCATCAAATTACATATCGATAAGTCACTTTCTTAATGTGATTCACGTTCCACATTTATTCATAAGTCATAAATATGTCCATTTTGGATATCATATCACATAACATAAGCATACTTCAATCACAATATCCCATTTACAACATATATTATACATCTCCACATTACACTATAATTTCTTTTTATCTCATTTGCATATTATACTCATATTCAAATTATAGTTCCTTTTATCTCATCTTATATCACATACACATTTTACACATCACATTACTCAATCATGGGTCACATTCGCAATGTGGCCCATTCCCACATATCATTATCCTATTTTCATTTCATTTATCAATTTTCTCATTCACAATATCAATTTTCTCCTAACAATCTCTACAATTTAGTTATTTCCACATTATTCTCTGCATTACTTATCACATTTTACTTTTCTTATTATTTCCAACCATTTTAGCATGTTTTACTTTTTAAATACATAACCACTATATAGCCATTATACAATGGCTTATGCTACAAATTTTATGCAATTCATATATAAATCTTAATTTTACATTGAGCAAGTCGAATGAAACACTACCATATAACTATGACATGTTCCATAAACTATGTGATTTCTACATTTCCAAATACTTTACATAGATAATGCAACTCACAGTTATTAAAAACACAAGTTTTAGGATATGTACTAATCTTGTTTCACTTTCCAAGCCTTATCTTTGATAAAACTCTACTCTTCTTCACTTTTACCAATATGGCCTACATACACATAATCCAACAACAATTAACATTATTCATTTAAATTCATTTATAAGCACAATGTATATTAAACCATCACTATGTAAATAATATTTTATCAAAATCCCATTAAAACTCTATTTTCACCATTCACTACTTTACTTAAACTTCATCATACCCAACACATTTCCAACCTATAACCATAAATTCATTACTTATATACCATAATAATATCAAAACACTTCAACTCAATAATTAGACACATTTCCTTCATAAACCCTAATTTCACATAACTTATCCAAGCTTTATCCAAACTTAACCATAATAATATCAAAACATAACTTAACCCTAGCTTTATCCAAACTCACCCAAAATCAATTTCTAACCATAAAATCATTACATACCTATTAAAACAACATTAAATTATTGCATAACCACAATTATATGCACCCACACCAAAACCCCAATTTACACATAATCTCTACAAAACCCTACCTCCATCATTTATGCTCAATTCAGATAACAAACCAACAATTCATGATATACTCAACATTTAAACATCATTCCTATCTATTTTAGCAATTCAACATACATTCTCTCTCTAGCCAAATCAAACATCATCATAAAAATTAAATAAAACTAGTTAAAACTAAAGAATACTTACTTGAATCTTGGTTTCTCTTCAAATCCCACTTAATTTCTTGAAATTCTTGTAAAAATTTGAAGTTTGAAAAACTAAAATCTTCCCTCTCTCTCTCTCTCTCTAAGAAATTCGACCCAAAAAGAAGAAGAAGAAGGTGAATAGTTATTTTTATTTTTCTTCTTCTTTCCTATCCATAAATATCAATTTATTTAATTATTTAATTATTTTATTTAAATCATTTTTTAATCTCCACCAGGCATTTCTTTCTTACTTTGACTTTATTTATTTATTTATTAATTTTTCATCTTCCCATTCATAAATATATATATAAATATTTATATTCCACTTATATGTTGTATATATTTTAGGTATATGTATATGTAACGCATATGTAACATATATGTAATTTGTATTTCATGTATACATTATGGATATATCATGTATATATCATGTATATATCCTATAAATATCATGCACATACCTTGCATTTCCCTCGCCAACATACTAACTATACTCTAAATTAATTACTTAACAATATCCAAAATTTATGGGTCTTACATTTTCTATAACATATTGAACTAATTCTTGTCCTTCTAAATTTCTTTCTCTTATGTCACTCTAGCACTGTCGTGATCTACATTTCCTCCCATACATAGCTTTATAGGGAGCCATTTTTATGGTAGAGTGATAACTGTTATTGTACGCAAATTATATTAACGAAAGGTGTCAAACCCAATTACCTCCAAAATAAAAAATACACATCCTTAATATATCTTCCAATGTTTAGATGGTGCACTCAAATTGTCCGTCAGTCTTTGAATGGAACGAAATACTGAAATCTAGTTGGGTGCCTAATGCTTCCTAAAATTTCTGCCAGAATCTAGAGGTGAATTGTGAACCTCTATAAAAAAAATAGAGATTAGCACTCTATGTAGACTGACTATCTTATCAAGATAGAGCTGAGCATATTGAGAGGTAGTATAAGTTGTCTTAGCTAGCAAAAAATATGCTAATTTAGTGAGTCAGACTACTATCACCCAGATTGAGTTATACCTAGCAGTTGTGCGAGGTCATCCAATAACAAAATTGATTTTAATTCACTCCTATTTCCATTTCAATAATGATAGTACTTATAACAACCTTAAAGGTCTCTAGTGTTCAATCTTCATTTTTTAATAGGTTAGACACTTTGCCACAAATCCAGCAATCTCCTTCTTTATATTCGGCCACCAATACTGCATCTTAAGATCACAATAAATTTTGGTTTCTTCTGGGTGCATGATTTATTTAGCATAGTGTGCTTCTTTTAGTATTTGCTATCAAAGATCATCTACATCCAGTACATATAACTTGTCACCATGCCTTGGCATTCCATCTGTGACTTTAAATTCAAATGCCAGTCCCCCTTCTATCTTCTTTTTAATCTTATTCAGAATAGAATACTTTTCCTGCTTTTCTTGTATTGGATCTATCAGAAGGGGTTTCACATACATATGGGCACAGAAAGTCCGTTGCATAGAAATTTCAAGTTGCACTTCGAAGTTATACAAATCATGTAGTTCTCTAATTCAAGGACTATGGAATGCTCGAATATGTGCCAAGCTTCCAACTGAGTTCCTATTCAGAGCATTGGTTACTACAATGGTCTTTCTAGGTTAATACATTATCTCACAACCATAATCTTTCAATAATTGTACCCATCTTAGTTTTTGGTGATTCACATCCCACTGCTCCAGAATATACTTCAGACCTTTAAAAGCATTGTAGATATTAGATCTTTCTTCATATAGATAGTGTCTTTAAATCTTTAGTATAAAAACTACTACCGCCTTCTCCAGATCATGTGTACGATAATTCACTTTATGTCTTTGTAATGATCAAATACAATCATTTAATATCACATTTTAAGGCATTTCCAATCTTAAACCTTAATTAAACACCATTCTAATCAAAACCTAAAAGTTAAGCCTAACCTTACTTTAACTTTGGAAATCCATTTTTAAATTAGTTTTTTAAGTTTATTTATATCATAACAAACATATTTTAACATGTTTAAACTAATTACATTAATTAAACACATGCTTTTGTTAAAAATTCTAAAATGGCATAGCCTTCCCCATTGATGGTTCTCTATTCCAACTCATTCCACTTATTAATCCAAGATTATTGTAGACCCTTAATTTTAGCCCTAATTTGATACGGTCCTGATTAAAGGATGCCAAAATAAATTTGATCTGATTTACAACTTCTAAAAATTTAGTTCGATTTTAAAAGTCACAAACTCAACTACAAAACCCTAAACAAAGTCTTTTTTTAGAAGGTCCAGTCCAAAAAATTAAAAAAAATGTGAAATTAGCTCAAGTTCAAAGGGCCCAAGTGACATGAACTGAGGCCCCAGGTCGACATGAGCCAAAGGTCATGTCGACCTGGATGTCCTAGGTCGACATGGCTTTGGTCCATGTCGATCTGGTTGCCCCAGGTCGACACGGTTTCAATTGTTTTTTGAAATTAGTTTTCGAATTGAATTAAAATTTATTTTAAGGATGGATTAATATTTGGGTTATAGATTCTGAGTGAGGTTTGCCTGTAAATAATAACATTTCAGAATTTAGAAAGGGGACAATGAACATTAACAAGGGTGGCAATTAACATTAAGGAGGTCGGCAATAAACATTAAGAGGATTAGGAACAACAAACAGACAAGAACAACATCAATTTTTTTAGAACGAAAGAAACAACAAACAGAAATATCAAGACAACCAAAGAAGAAGGCAGAGTACATATTGTCTTCACAAATTTCATCCAAAAATCAATTTTTTTGGTGGAACCAATGACGGAGGTTTGATCTTTAATCATAAATTATTCATGCTCACGGTAGCTTCATTTTCTTTTATTAATAAGAACATGTAGTAACTTGATCCCTAAACATGCAATAACTTGATCTTTGAACGTGCAGTAACTTGATCTTTGAACATGCTGTAAATTGATCTTTGTTTAAAAACTTTAATTGTTTGCTTTAGTTAATACATTAATCATTTGGTGTTCGTAACTCCACTTACATGTTTTACAAAAAAATTTAAAACTACCTAGTAGCTTTCGAGGATTTAAATTAATTGTCATAATCTATTTTTTTTACTAAAACTTCAAGAACCGTAGGTTATTTTATTGACACTCAAAACCTTAAACTATTTTTATCCAAAAGCTTAAACCATTTCATTATTAAACTCCAAAATATTGATTATTTTTCCAAAACCTTAATTTATCTCTCCAAATCCAAAATTATTTTACAAAGGACAATAAGTTAAAATCCTAAACCTTTTTTACTTTAAAACCCTAATTCCAAAACCCTAGTTTTAAAAACCCCAATTCCAAAACCCTAGTTTCCAAAACCCTAATTCCAAAATCCTAGTTTCAAAAACCCTAATTCCAAAACCCTAATTACAAAACTCTAGTTTCCAAAACCTTAGTTCCAAAAACCCTAAATTCTTTAAAACCCTAAACTTATACTTTTTCTTACTTTATTTAATTTTAGATTTCATTATGTAGTTTATTATATGTTTTTGATGGTTGATTTATTTAATTTCAATGCTTGATTTATTTAATTTATCATCGATGGATATTTTCTTTATTATTATGATTATTATTTGTTTATTTTGGTACTAATGTAAGAGGTATGTTTTCACTTTATGAGTACCTCATTATTTAAACCTTATATAATTTAATTTTTTTTATATTTTGGACCAATGTAAAGGGCATGTTTTCACCTTTCGGTGAGTGTCCTATTTAGTTTTAGATATGGACGATGTAAGGATATGTTTCCATTCTCGGATGGTTGTCCATTTATTTGCTTTGTTTGGGCATTGCTTTGATTTTAATATAATGATGCTTTATTTTAATTGTTGCGTGTAGTATGGATAATATTGTTATATTTAAGAATTTTATAATATTAAGACCTACAAAGGAGGCCGGTTCCAATGAACCGAGCGTTGTGGGGGTGTTGGGCCATTTCTCACTTTCCCCACACGTACCCAACTTTCTGAACCCATTAGAGGGTTAGGAGATTCCTTAGGAATCGAGTCATCCACCCCCTTTTTTTTCCGGCCCATCCGGGTGGTGACTCTATTTTCTCCAAACTTAGGCCTATGTTCTCTAAAGGCCCTGACCCTAAACAGTGCCGAAGTCGCAAGAATCATTCCACAGGGAGTGGGGGCGAAAATCCCCGCTCATAGTGGTGACTCCACTGTGGATAAGAGAAGTTGAATTCGTTGGTCTTTATATTATTCTATTCTTTCTTATCATGATATTATCCATTGCATCATATTAGATAGCATCGTGTGCATGAGTTAGGATGCCCGTGTTACCCGTGTTGTATTATGTAAGGGATACCATACTTTCACTCAACGTATGGAACATCAAGAAATGGAGTATCTAAATTTGACAATACTCTTGCTAAGAAACTCGCAACTCCCTCAAATGGCATATTCACCAACCTTTGATAATCTCACATACTTGCATACTTAAAGAAAAGTACATGAGTCGACATTTCTCTTTGATGACTAATGCTAGAAAATATATGAATTTTGTATATATATATCTTCTCTTTTATTTTCTTTTATATTTTTATTTTATATATATATATACAAAATATAAAATTGCATGGAACATCTAGCTTAAAATGTAGAGGAAAAGAATAATCGACTCTTAGTCAAATACAATGTGCAAAGTATGCATTTCAGCCCCAAATCTTACTAAAGCAATACTTTTTTTATTATTATTTTTAATTGCTTACCCCACACTTATGAATTAAACCACCCTATTGTCATATCATAAGAACTCCATTCCTTAATGCAGGTATGATGATAATAGGAAAATGTTAAGTTGTGAATTGTGTTGATCAATCAAGAAAAAGTCAAAGGCTCAACTTGGCTCACTAAGGAATTCATAATTAAGGGAGGTCTTTTTAAGCTAAAGGGGTAACCTAATTTGCCTTCATCATTTTAAAACTTGAGATGAAATCATAATGTGAGTTCAATTAGTATGCAAAAGCAAGCTCTAGAGATGGAAAATCATGAAGGTGCACACTTAAGAAAAGAAAATCAATTGACAATAATATTCAATCTATGAGACTCAAAACTCAGAAGGGGTGGGTTCTCAAAGATTTATATGTCATGAATTGCAGAATGTGAAAATTGATCCTGAATGAATTCAAATGCTAATCTCTATGCTGATACTAAAGTCACAAATATAATGCTAGAATCACAAAAAAGTCAATAAGTTTCCAACAATTATGCCATGCACAACACACAATATAACACACAAAGACAAACAAAACAAGAATTAAAGAAAAGCTTAAAGATTACCCCACACTTATAAATTACATTGTCCTCAATGGAAACAAGGATAATAAAGAAGAAGAGTGAAGGTACAACCTGTGTTCCATCGATCACTTGTGAGGCAAACTCTACCTTTTCATCACAAACAGCAAATGTTCAAAAACAAAATACAATGTATAAAAATAAAATATCCAAAATGTTAACATTAAAACAAAAATGAAAAAAAAAACAACAACGAAAATATGTTATAACTAAACACAAGAAAGTAAGGAATTGTCTCGAAAGATTAGAGCCAATGTGATCTATGGTGAAGGAGGATGTGATGATGAAGCAGCCAAAGTATGAAGACTCAGAATGTAACACCCCCATATCCAATGCACACACACACCACAACCACAACAATGCAGCATATGTGCACCAAACATAGGAATGCTACATTTCTCTTAACATTTAGAACACTTTAAAACTTGATACAATACCCTTATCATCATACATTATAGAAAAATAGATCATTTACTTATAAAACAAAACATATTAGTTATGTATATATATATATATTTAAATATTACACAGCGGAAGTTATAAAATAATTACATATTTACACATTAAACATTTCTTTACAAAATATAAAGAAGTATACATGATTGGCAAGTCTGCTTTGATCTTTAAGTTCCCAAAAATGGGTTCCTCAAGGTCTACTCTCCCTTGGTCTTGAAGAACTACCGGGTTCAACTCTATCAACTCTATTACCTGCGCGATTAAACACTATCGCGCTAAGCCAACGGCTTAGTAAGATAAAACATGCTATTGGTATGCTTTAATACAATACAATGTCAATTCTCAATTCATATTATACATGTAACCATTTATATGCAAAGCTAACATCATACCTTTACATTTCATAATTCAACATATAAATATATGCATATCACATTTCAATATCTTTTCTCATACTTCATTAACTAATCATTAAACAATCCATAACCAACACTAAACAAAGACAAGCATGGGCCCAAGACACACTAATATGCAATTCAATTTTCAGAGTTAATGCTTTGGTTTGTTATCACATTTATCAATATCATATACCCAACTAGGCTTCAAGGATCAAGTTCAACCAAGCTTCAAGGGGAGCAAAGCATGCTAAGCTTCTACCCAACTTGGCTTCAAGAACTAATCCAACCTAGCTTCAAGGGTGGTAACATCTCAATTAGGCTTCAAGGATACAATCCAACCTAACTTCAAGAGATTGTTACACTTATTAGGCATGCCACCAACAACAAACTCTGAAAATGGAATAACACATTAGCCACACAATTCATTTAGATTTCATTCTCAATTCTCATTATCATTTAGGCAAACATGCCTCATTTATCTCCATTGAATCACATTATATCTCATATAGCATATTCATCATAGCCAAACACAATGGCATTGTCTCATATCATGTCTTATTTCATTACAATCCTCATAGCCAATCACAATGGCCTCATATATCATTTAAATCATCATAATCAATCACAAGTCACATTACATTATCATATAAGCAACATGCTTTACATCCTTTACTTACTTCAAATAAAACAGAACAGAACGATTATAGCGGTCGCACCAGGCTAAGTCGCGACCGTCCTCCACAATCAAAAGATGAAACTTTAACACAGTAGGTTTCGCGGTCAGAAGTTCGGTCTAAGTCGCGACCGCACTTCACAATCAAAGATGAAACCTTATCACAGTAGGTTTCGCGGTCAGAAGTTCGGTCTAAGTCACGACCGCACTTCAATAATAGCGACCGTCCCAAATTACGTGTCTCATGCATAAACCCTAAATTTAACAAACTTTATTTTGTTTAACTTCAAACACATTATACACAACATAACCTCATTCAAATTGACACAATCAACATCTTCAACACTTATTTACATCTTCCAAACACATTAATAACATTTTTGATACCACAACACAATTACAACCAACACAAAGATCAACAAAAATAATCAATCAAAAATAACATAAACAAATCTTACCAATTCAAAACCCTAACTCAAACTCAACACAATTACTTCCAACACCTTCACCTGTTCAACTTCTCATCTATCAAACAATATCAATACTTAAAATCACACCATAAGCAATTGAATCATATCATCATCAAACCACAACTCAACTCAAGCATAACTTCAAAATAACAAGGGTAACAAGAGAAAACCTACCTTAAATTAAACTCATAACTTAAAATCAATTAAACACTTGAAAACACAACACAACACATCTCAAACCCACCAAATCACAAAATCACCAAACCCTTATTCACTTCCAACAAAACTTCCAAATAAACAAAGAAAACAAGAGAATACTTACTTTAGAAGAAGAATTTCCACCAATCCTTTGTCAAAACCTTGGATTACTTCTTCAATTCACTTCTAGCATCAAGAACACTTATCTTTCCCTTTAGTTAATGGAGAGCCGGCCACTTCATGAAGAAAGAAGAAAATGATGAAGACACAAAGTCAATTTTTTTTGCTTTTAATCTCCACCAAGTATTCTTATCCAAGTAAATACCAAAATGCCCTCAATCATATAACTAACTTTTTGTCTTATCTAAGCCCTTATATGTAATTACACACTTAACACAAAAATATCTTCTTCCACTTAACCAACACTTTGACTCTTCATTTGACCAATTTATATGTTATATATATCATCATATACACAACATATACCATTCTCTCTAAACCCTAAATCTTTCCCAATACACATATACACAAGCATTCTCCTCCCAATTTCTTTTCTTATCCCATCATATACATTCAATCCAATATATAACAATAACAACAACAATAACAACAACAACAATATGCAAAACTTCTAGGGCATAAATGAGGATATTACAATTCTCCCCCTCTAAAAAGAAATTTCGTCCTCGAAATTACCTGATATCAAAACTGAAACAATTGCGGGTACTGTTCTTGCATAAGTTGCTCACTTTCCCAAGTTGCTTCTTCTTTTCCATGATTCTTCCATAGCACTTTCACCAATGGTACACTCTTGTTCCTCAACTCTTTCACTTCTCGTGCCAAGATAGCAACTGGTTCCTCTTCAAAAGTCAAGTCTGGGCTCACTTCAATAGATTCAAATGGCAACACATGAGATGGATCCGACCTATATCTCCTCAACATAGAAACGTGAAACACATTATGAATACGATCCAACTCAGGTGGCAAAGCAAGTCGATATGCCACTGGCCCAACTCTTTCTAACACTTCATACGGCCCAATGAAACGAGGACTCAATTTCCCTTTCCGACCGAACCTCAAAATCTTCTTCCAAGGAGATACTTTCAAAAATACCTTATCTCCAACATTAAACTCTATGTCTCTCCTTTTCAGATCTGCATAAGACTTCTGTCGGTCTGAAGCTGCTTTTAATCTGCCTCGAATCAACTTTACTTTCTCTTCCGTTTCTTGAATCAAATCAGGGCCAATTATTTTACCTTCACCAAGTTCATTCCAACAAAGAGGTGTCCTGCACCGTCTACCATACAATGCTTCAAATGGTGCCATACCAATGCTGGATTGGTGACTGTTGTTGTAAGCAAACTCCACAAGCGGTAAAAATCTGTCCCAACTTCCAGAGAAATCGATGACACAGCTCCTTAACATGTCTTCAATAATCTGTATCACCCTCTCTGACTGCCCATCTGTCTGAGGATGGAAAGCAGTACTGAAGTGTAGTCGAGAACCCAAAGCACTATGCAAACTCTTCCAAAACCTTGAAGTAAACCTGGGGTCTCTATCAGACACTAAAGAAGTTGGAACACCATGCAACTTTACAATCTCATGGATATACAGCTCAGCCAACCTCTCCAAAGAGTAATCCATCCGCACTGGAAGGAAATGAGCTGTCTTAGTCAATCTATCCACAATCACCCATATGGCATCATGCTTCTTTTGTGTCAATGGCAAACCAGACACAAAATCGATCGTCACTCTATCCCACTTCCATTCTGGCACTGACAACGGTTGCAACAACCCGGTTGGAACTTGGTGCTCTGCTTTAACCTTCTGACAAGTGAGACATTTCGATACAAACTCAGCAATGTCTCTTTTCAACCCAATCCACCAATAATGCTGTCTCAAATCATGATACATCTTCGTATTACCCGGATGCATAGCAAACATCGACTGATGAGCTTCTTCCAAAATGACCTTTTTCAAAACAGCATCATCGGGTACACACAATCTGCTCTTGAACCAGAGACTCCCATCACTTTTCACAACAAAATCTCTAGATTTTCCATTTTTGCAATCTGAAATAATCTTCTGAATCTTCATATCCGTCATCTGAGCCTCTTTAATCTGATCTAGCAAAACTGGCTTCAATTGCAACTGTGCCAACAATGCACCATCATCACAAGGTACAAAATTGACATGCAATGCTCTCAACTCAACTAGCAACGAGAGCGAATACACAGTTAAACCAGCTACAGACTTCCGACTCAAGGCATCAGCAACAACATTTGCTTTACCTGGATGATAATCAATCAAGCAGTCGTAGTCTTTAATCAATTCTAACCATCTCCTCTGACGAAGATTGAGCTCTTTCTGGACACCCAAATACTTCAAACTCTTGTGATCAGTGTAGATGAAACATTTCTCCCCAAATAGATAGTGACGCCAAATTTTCAATGCAAATACAATGGCAGCCAATTCCAAATCATGGGTTGGATAGTTAAGCTCATGCGGTTTTAACTGTCGAGATGCATAAGCTATAACTTTCCCTTCCTGCATCAATACACACCCCAAACCTCTATGTGAAGCATCACTGAAAATCACATATGGTCTGCCTTCAACAGGTAAAGTAAGAACAGGCGCTTGAGTTAACATATCTCTCAACTGCTCAAAGCTCGCCTGACACTGATCCGTCCACAAAAACCTCACTCCCTTACGAAGCAATCTGGTGAGTGGAGTAGCTATCAAAGAAAACCCTTTCACAAACCGCCGGTAATAGCCTGCCAAACCCAGAAAACTTCTAATCTCTGTCACAGACTTGGGTGGACTCCAATTCAATATAGCTTCAACTTTACTCGGATCAACTCTAATGCCTTCTGCTGAAACAATGTGTCCAAGAAAAGCTACTTGATTCAACCAGAACTCACACTTTGATAATTTGGCAAACAACTGCTTCTCTCTCAAAGTCTGCAACACAATCCGCAGATGCATATCATGTTCCTCTTCATTCTGCGAATACACCAGAATGTCATCGATGAAGACCACTACAAACTGATCCAGATAGGGTCTAAACACCCTATTCATTAAATCCATAAAAGCTGCAGGTGCATTCGTCAGACCAAAAGGCATAACTAAAAACTCATAATGCCCATACCTGGTCCGAAAAGCTGTCTTCGGAACATCCTCAGCTCTGACTCTTAGCTGATGGTACCCAGATCTCAAATCAATTTTAGAAAACACAGCTGCACCCTTTAACTGATCAAAGAGATCATCAATTCTAGGCAAAGGATATTTATTTTTAATAGTCACCTTATTCAATTGCCTATAATCGATACACAACCTCAAGGTACCATCTTTCTTCTTCACAAATAGCACAGGAGCTCCCCAAGGAGAAACACTGGGGCGAATAAATCCTTTGTCCACTAACTCCTGTAATTGTACTTTCAACTCCCTTAATTCTGCTGGTGCCATTCTGTAAGGAGTAATCGAGATAGGAGTGGTACCAGGCAACAATTCGATACCGAACTCCACCTCTCTCTCAGGAGGCAATCCTGGCAACTCATCTGGAAAAACATCCGGAAATTCAGCAACTGTGGCAATGCTATCAATGGGAGAACCCTTCACTCTAGTATCCACCACATGAGCAAGATAGGCTTCACACCCCTTTCTAATCAATCTTCTAACTGTAACAGCTGAAACAAATAGGGAGGCTAGCTGTTCCTGCTCATTAGATACTAACACTTCTCTACCATCAACAGTCCTCAAAGAAACAATTTTCTTTTTACAATCCACCACAGCTCCATGTCGAGATAGCCAATCCATTCCTAAGATCACATCATATTCCTTAAATGGCATCTCAATCAAGTCTCCAAGGAACTCCTCACCTTGCACCCTCACTGCACTATCTCGGTGCACCTTACTCACAACCACACTATGCCCTAACGGATTTGTCACTAACACATCAAATCCTAGGGACTCAGCATGCACATCAAAAACAGGCAAAATAGATGCACTAATATAAGAATGGGTGGAACCTGGATCTATCAAAGCAAGTACTGAAGTATCAAATAAAGAAAAAGTACCAGCTATGATTGCCGATGCATCTGGCTGCCTCTGCATAACATACATCCTCTGGGAAGAACCAACCTCCTCTGGTCTATTCTCTCTGGATGCAGAACCTCCTCTGGAACTGAACCCAACTCTGCCTCCTCTGCCAAAGCCCCTGCTTCCTCGACCTCCCCTCACACTGGGCCGAGAAGCTGCAGTATCAACTGACACCTGCTCTTGCCTCTCAGGGCAATCTCTCACAAAGTGATCAGGTGATCCACACCTGAAGCATACCCCTGCAACACCAGCCTTCCAACAAGGACCACCATGCGGCCTACCACAATGGATGCAGATGGGTAAGGTGGATCTCTGAACCATAGGGGTTGGAGCACTCGCCACTGAAGCTGCAGGTCTAAATCTCTGTCTCTGTGACTGCACTGACCTACCCACTGGTCTCTGGCTTCTACTACTCCGAGGAACAAAACTTCCTCTACCCCTCTTCGCAAAAGAAGACCCTGCCTCGAACTGGGGCCTCCTAACTCTAGTCTCTTCCTCTGAAGCAGCTGCAATAACCTGAGCTCTCTCCACACTACGAGCTGCTGCCACAAGCTGGGAAAAATCAATATATCTTGAACCAGCCACATGACACATAAGAGAAGGCCGCAATCCCTCCTCAAACCTCCTGCATCTATCTATCTCATCAACTATAATACCCCCAGCATATTCACTCAACCGGATAAATTCAACCTCATACTCCGTCACGGTCCGGTGATCCTGCTTCAAATCTAAAAACTCTCTTTTCTTCCCATCCTTATACTCCCTTGGAGTATACTTCAATTCAAATTCTCTCAGAAAGTCAGCATATGACAAAGTTGGTGGATCATCCATAGAATGGGGCACTGTCTTCCACCAACTATATGCATCCTTTTGTAGCAAAGATCTTGCATAGTCAAACTTTTCCTCAGGGGTGGCTTGCAACTGAATAAAAATCCTCTGAACTTTGTCAAGCCAATGCTCTGCTACAGCTGGGTCAGTAGTACCAAGGAAATCCTCCGCTCCATACTTCCTTAGTTTATCATAGTGCCTCACTGATACTGAAGGCTGAGGGGGTGGTGGCACTGGTTGCACAGGTGCTGGTCTCATAACTTCCATCATATTCCTGAACCAAGCTGGCGGAACATCCTCACCAACTGGTCTACCCAACACCGAAGCAGGTGCCTCCTCAACACTATCAATCCTAGCTCCCTCCTCAGGAGCAACACTCTCCGCACTTCCCTCAATTGATTGCCGTGAGTGGGGATCCATTACTACCTATATCTACAAACACAGCAGATTAAATCTTATTAAAGATCAAAGACTGCCAATCATAAATATGTATGTTATTCAAAAATTTACTTTTTAAGTAAAAATATTCTTTTTCTTACATTTTACCTAGGTTGAGAATCTCAAACCTAGGCTCTGATACCAAAACAATTGTAACACCCCCATATCCAATGCACACACACACCACAACCACAACAATGCAGCATATGTGCACCAAACATAGGAATGCTACATTTCTCTTAACATTTAGAACACTTTAAAACTTGATACAATACCCTTATCATCATACATTATAGAAAAATAGATCATTTACTTATAAAACAAAACATATTAGTTATGTATATATATATATATTTAAATATTACACAGCGGAAGTTATAAAATAATTACATATTTACACATTAAACATTTCTTTACAAAATATAAAGAAGTATACATGATTGGCAAGTCTGCTTTGATCTTTAAGTTCCCAAAAATGGGTTCCTCAAGGTCTACTCTCCCTTGGTCTTGAAGAACTACCGGGTTCAACTCTATCAACTCTATTACCTGCGCGATTAAACACTATCGCGCTAAGCCAACGGCTTAGTAAGATAAAACATGCTATTGGTATGCTTTAATACAATACAATGTCAATTCTCAATTCATATTATACATGTAACCATTTATATGCAAAGCTAACATCATACCTTTACATTTCATAATTCAACATATAAATATATGCATATCACATTTCAATATCTTTTCTCATACTTCATTAACTAATCATTAAACAATCCATAACCAACACTAAACAAAGACAAGCATGGGCCCAAGACACACTAATATGCAATTCAATTTTCAGAGTTAATGCTTTGGTTTGTTATCACATTTATCAATATCATATACCCAACTAGGCTTCAAGGATCAAGTTCAACCAAGCTTCAAGGGGAGCAAAGCATGCTAAGCTTCTACCCAACTTGGCTTCAAGAACTAATCCAACCTAGCTTCAAGGGTGGTAACATCTCAATTAGGCTTCAAGGATACAATCCAACCTAACTTCAAGAGATTGTTACACTTATTAGGCATGCCACCAACAACAAACTCTGAAAATGGAATAACACATTAGCCACACAATTCATTTAGATTTCATTCTCAATTCTCATTATCATTTAGGCAAACATGCCTCATTTATCTCCATTGAATCACATTATATCTCATATAGCATATTCATCATAGCCAAACACAATGGCATTGTCTCATATCATGTCTTATTTCATTACAATCCTCATAGCCAATCACAATGGCCTCATATATCATTTAAATCATCATAATCAATCACAAGTCACATTACATTATCATATAAGCAACATGCTTTACATCCTTTACTTACTTCAAATAAAACAGAACAGAACGATTATAGCGGTCGCACCAGGCTAAGTCGCGACCGTCCTCCACAATCAAAAGATGAAACTTTAACACAGTAGGTTTCGCGGTCAGAAGTTCGGTCTAAGTCGCGACCGCACTTCACAATCAAAGATGAAACCTTATCACAGTAGGTTTCGCGGTCAGAAGTTCGGTCTAAGTCGCGACCGCACTTCAATAATAGCGACCGTCCCAAATTACGTGTCTCATGCATAAACCCTAAATTTAACAAACTTTATTTTGTTTAACTTCAAACACATTATACACAACATAACCTCATTCAAATTGACACAATCAACATCTTCAACACTTATTTACATCTTCCAAACACATTAATAACATTTTTGATACCACAACACAATTACAACCAACACAAAGATCAACAAAAATAATCAATCAAAAATAACATAAACAACTCTTACCAATTCAAAACCCTAACTCAAACTCAACACAATTACTTCCAACACCTTCACCTGTTCAACTTCTCATCTATCAAACAATATCAATACTTAAAATCACACCATAAGCAATTGAATCATATCATCATCAAACCACAACTCAACTCAAGCATAACTTCAAAATAACAAGGGTAACAAGAGAAAACCTACCTTAAATTAAACTCATAACTTAAAATCAATTAAACACTTGAAAACACAACACAACACATCTCAAACCCACCAAATCACAAAATCACCAAACCCTTATTCACTTCCAACAAAACTTCCAAATAAACAAAGAAAACAAGAGAATACTTACTTTAGAAGAAGAATTTCCACCAATCCTTTGTCAAAACCTTGGATTACTTCTTCAATTCACTTCTAGCATCAAGAACACTTATCTTTCCCTTTAGTTAATGGAGAGCCGGCCACTTCATGAAGAAAGAAGAAAATGATGAAGACACAAAGTCAATTTTTTTTGCTTTTAATCTCCACCAAGTATTCTTATCCAAGTAAATACCAAAATGCCCTCAATCATATAACTAACTTTTTGTCTTATCTAAGCCCTTATATGTAATTACACACTTAACACAAAAATATCTTCTTCCACTTAACCAACACTTTGACTCTTCATTTGACCAATTTATATGTTATATATATCATCATATACACAACATATACCATTCTCTCTAAACCCTAAATCTTTCCCAATACACATATACACAAGCATTCTCCTCCCAATTTCTTTTCTTATCCCATCATATACATTCAATCCAATATATAACAATAACAACAACAATAACAACAACAACAATATGCAAAACTTCTAGGGCATAAATGAGGATATTACAATTCTCCCCCTCTAAAAAGAAATTTCGTCCTCGAAATTACCTGATATCAAAACTGAAACAATTGCGGGTACTGTTCTTGCATAAGTTGCTCACTTTCCCAAGTTGCTTCTTCTTTTCCATGATTCTTCCATAGCACTTTCACCAATGGTACACTCTTGTTCCTCAACTCTTTCACTTCTCGTGCCAAGATAGCAACTGGTTCCTCTTCAAAAGTCAAGTCTGGGCTCACTTCAATAGATTCAAATGGCAACACATGAGATGGATCCGACCTATATCTCCTCAACATAGAAACGTGAAACACATTATGAATACGATCCAACTCAGGTGGCAAAGCAAGTCGATATGCCACTGGCCCAACTCTTTCTAACACTTCATACGGCCCAATGAAACGAGGACTCAATTTCCCTTTCCGACCGAACCTCAAAATCTTCTTCCAAGGAGATACTTTCAAAAATACCTTATCTCCAACATTAAACTCTATGTCTCTCCTTTTCAGATCTGCATAAGACTTCTGTCGGTCTGAAGCTGCTTTTAATCTGCCTCGAATCAACTTTACTTTCTCTTCCGTTTCTTGAATCAAATCAGGGCCAATTATTTTACCTTCACCAAGTTCATTCCAACAAAGAGGTGTCCTGCACCGTCTACCATACAATGCTTCAAATGGTGCCATACCAATGCTGGATTGGTGACTGTTGTTGTAAGCAAACTCCACAAGCGGTAAAAATCTGTCCCAACTTCCAGAGAAATCGATGACACAGCTCCTTAACATGTCTTCAATAATCTGTATCACCCTCTCTGACTGCCCATCTGTCTGAGGATGGAAAGCAGTACTGAAGTGTAGTCGAGAACCCAAAGCACTATGCAAACTCTTCCAAAACCTTGAAGTAAACCTGGGGTCTCTATCAGACACTAAAGAAGTTGGAACACCATGCAACTTTACAATCTCATGGATATACAGCTCAGCCAACCTCTCCAAAGAGTAATCCATCCGCACTGGAAGGAAATGAGCTGTCTTAGTCAATCTATCCACAATCACCCATATGGCATCATGCTTCTTTTGTGTCAATGGCAAACCAGACACAAAATCGATCGTCACTCTATCCCACTTCCATTCTGGCACTGACAACGGTTGCAACAACCCGGTTGGAACTTGGTGCTCTGCTTTAACCTTCTGACAAGTGAGACATTTCGATACAAACTCAGCAATGTCTCTTTTCAACCCAATCCACCAATAATGCTGTCTCAAATCATGATACATCTTCGTATTACCCGGATGCATAGCAAACATCGACTGATGAGCTTCTTCCAAAATGACCTTTTTCAAAACAGCATCATCGGGTACACACAATCTGCTCTTGAACCAGAGACTCCCATCACTTTTCACAACAAAATCTCTAGATTTTCCATTTTTGCAATCTGAAATAATCTTCTGAATCTTCATATCCGTCATCTGAGCCTCTTTAATCTGATCTAGCAAAACTGGCTTCAATTGCAACTGTGCCAACAATGCACCATCATCACAAGGTACAAAATTGACATGCAATGCTCTCAACTCAACTAGCAACGAGAGCGAATACACAGTTAAACCAGCTACAGACTTCCGACTCAAGGCATCAGCAACAACATTTGCTTTACCTGGATGATAATCAATCAAGCAGTCGTAGTCTTTAATCAATTCTAACCATCTCCTCTGACGAAGATTGAGCTCTTTCTGGACACCCAAATACTTCAAACTCTTGTGATCAGTGTAGATGAAACATTTCTCCCCAAATAGATAGTGACGCCAAATTTTCAATGCAAATACAATGGCAGCCAATTCCAAATCATGGGTTGGATAGTTAAGCTCATGCGGTTTTAACTGTCGAGATGCATAAGCTATAACTTTCCCTTCCTGCATCAATACACACCCCAAACCTCTATGTGAAGCATCACTGAAAATCACATATGGTCTGCCTTCAACAGGTAAAGTAAGAACAGGCGCTTGAGTTAACATATCTCTCAACTGTTCAAAGCTCGCCTGACACTGATCCGTCCACAAAAACCTCACTCCCTTACGAAGCAATCTGGTGAGTGGAGTAGCTATCAAAGAAAACCCTTTCACAAACCGCCGGTAATAGCCTGCCAAACCCAGAAAACTTCTAATCTCTGTCACAGACTTGGGTGGACTCCAATTCAATATAGCTTCAACTTTACTCGGATCAACTCTAATGCCTTCTGCTGAAACAATGTGTCCAAGAAAAGCTACTTGATTCAACCAGAACTCACACTTCGATAATTTGGCAAACAACTGCTTCTCTCTCAAAGTCTGCAACACAATCCGCAGATGCATATCATGTTCCTCTTCATTCTGCGAATACACCAGAATGTCATCGATGAAGACCACTACAAACTGATCCAGATAGGGTCTAAACACCCTATTCATTAAATCCATAAAAGCTGCAGGTGCATTCGTCAGACCAAAAGGCATAACTAAAAACTCATAATGCCCATACCTGGTCCGAAAAGCTGTCTTCGGAACATCCTCAGCTCTGACTCTTAGCTGATGGTACCCAGATCTCAAATCAATTTTAGAAAACACAGCTGCACCCTTTAACTGATCAAAGAGATCATCAATTCTAGGCAAAGGATATTTATTTTTAATAGTCACCTTATTCAATTGCCTATAATCGATACACAACCTCAAGGTACCATCTTTCTTCTTCACAAATAGCACAGGAGCTCCCCAAGGAGAAACACTGGGGCGAATAAATCCTTTGTCCACTAACTCCTGTAATTGTACTTTCAACTCCCTTAATTCTGCTGGTGCCATTCTGTAAGGAGTAATCGAGATAGGAGTGGTACCAGGCAACAATTCGATACCGAACTCCACCTCTCTCTCAGGAGGCAATCCTGGCAACTCATCTGGAAAAACATCCGGAAATTCAGCAACTGTGGCAATGCTATCAATGGGAGAACCCTTCACTCTAGTATCCACCACATGAGCAAGATAGGCTTCACACCCCTTTCTAATCAATCTTCTAACTGTAACAGCTGAAACAAATAGGGAGGCTAGCTGTTCCTGCTCATTAGATACTAACACTTCTCTACCATCAACAGTCCTCAAAGAAACAATTTTCTTTTTACAATCCACCACAGCTCCATGTCGAGATAGCCAATCCATTCCTAAGATCACATCATATTCCTTAAATGGCATCTCAATCAAGTCTCCAAGGAACTCCTCACCTTGCACCCTCACTGCACTATCTCGGTGCACCTTACTCACAACCACACTATGCCCTAACGGATTTGTCACTAACACATCAAATCCTAGGGACTCAGCATGCACATCAAAAACAGGCAAAATAGATGCACTAATATAAGAATGGGTGGAACCTGGATCTATCAAAGCAAGTACTGAAGTATCAAATAAAGAAAAAGTACCAGCTATGATTGCCGATGCATCTGGCTGCCTCTGCATAACATACATCCTCTGGGAAGAACCAACCTCCTCTGGTCTATTCTCTCTGGATGCAGAACCTCCTCTGGAACTGAACCCAACTCTGCCTCCTCTGCCAAAGCCCCTGCTTCCTCGACCTCCCCTCACACTGGGCCGAGAAGCTGCAGTATCAACTGACACCTGCTCTTGCCTCTCAGGGCAATCTCTCACAAAGTGATCAGGTGATCCACACCTGAAGCATACCCCTGCAACACCAGCCTTCCAACAAGGACCACCATGCGGCCTACCACAATGGATGCAGATGGGTAAGGTGGATCTCTGAACCATAGGGGTTGGAGCACTCGCCACTGAAGCTGCAGGTCTAAATCTCTGTCTCTGTGACTGCACTGACCTACCCACTGGTCTCTGGCTTCTACTACTCCGAGGAACAAAACTTCCTCTACCCCTCTTCGCAAAAGAAGACCCTGCCTCGAACTGGGGCCTCCTAACTCTAGTCTCTTCCTCTGAAGCAGCTGCAATAACCTGAGCTCTCTCCACACTACGAGCTGCTGCCACAAGCTGGGAAAAATCAATATATCTTGAACCAGCCACATGACACATAAGAGAAGGCCGCAATCCCTCCTCAAACCTCCTGCATCTATCTATCTCATCAACTATAATACCCCCAGCATATTCACTCAACCGGATAAATTCAACCTCATACTCCGTCACGGTCCGGTGATCCTGCTTCAAATCTAAAAACTCTCTTTTCTTCCCATCCTTATACTCCCTTGGAGTATACTTCAATTCAAATTCTCTCAGAAAGTCAGCATATGACAAAGTTGGTGGATCATCCATAGAATGGGGCACTGTCTTCCACCAACTATATGCATCCTTTTGTAGCAAAGATCTTGCATAGTCAAACTTTTCCTCAGGGGTGGCTTGCAACTGAATAAAAATCCTCTGAACTTTGTCAAGCCAATGCTCTGCTACAGCTGGGTCAGTAGTACCAAGGAAATCCTCCGCTCCATACTTCCTTAGTTTATCATAGTGCCTCACTGATACTGAAGGCTGAGGGGGTGGTGGCACTGGTTGCACAGGTGCTGGTCTCATAACTTCCATCATATTCCTGAACCAAGCTGGCGGAACATCCTCACCAACTGGTCTACCCAACACCGAAGCAGGTGCCTCCTCAACACTATCAATCCTAGCTCCCTCCTCAGGAGCAACACTCTCCGCACTTCCCTCAATTGATTGCCGTGAGTGGGGATCCATTACTACCTATATCTACAAACACAGCAGATTAAATCTTATTAAAGATCAAAGACTGCCAATCATAAATATGTATGTTATTCAAAAATTTACTTTTTAAGTAAAAATATTCTTTTTCTTACATTTTACCTAGGTTGAGAATCTCAAACCTAGGCTCTGATACCAAAACAATTGTAACACCCCCATATCCAATGCACACACACACCACAACCACAACAATGCAGCATATGTGCACCAAACATAGGAATGCTACATTTCTCTTAACATTTAGAACACTTTAAAACTTGATACAATACCCTTATCATCATACATTATAGAAAAATAGATCATTTACTTATAAAACAAAACATATTAGTTATGTATATATATATATATTTAAATATTACACAGCGGAAGTTATAAAATAATTACATATTTACACATTAAACATTTCTTTACAAAATATAAAGAAGTATACATGATTGGCAAGTCTGCTTTGATCTTTAAGTTCCCAAAAATGGGTTCCTCAAGGTCTACTCTCCCTTGGTCTTGAAGAACTACCGGGTTCAACTCTATCAACTCTATTACCTGCGCGATTAAACACTATCGCGCTAAGCCAACGGCTTAGTAAGATAAAACATGCTATTGGTATGCTTTAATACAATACAATGTCAATTCTCAATTCATATTATACATGTAACCATTTATATGCAAAGCTAACATCATACCTTTACATTTCATAATTCAACATATAAATATATGCATATCACATTTCAATATCTTTTCTCATACTTCATTAACTAATCATTAAACAATCCATAACCAACACTAAACAAAGACAAGCATGGGCCCAAGACACACTAATATGCAATTCAATTTTCAGAGTTAATGCTTTGGTTTGTTATCACATTTATCAATATCATATACCCAACTAGGCTTCAAGGATCAAGTTCAACCAAGCTTCAAGGGGAGCAAAGCATGCTAAGCTTCTACCCAACTTGGCTTCAAGAACTAATCCAACCTAGCTTCAAGGGTGGTAACATCTCAATTAGGCTTCAAGGATACAATCCAACCTAACTTCAAGAGATTGTTACACTTATTAGGCATGCCACCAACAACAAACTCTGAAAATGGAATAACACATTAGCCACACAATTCATTTAGATTTCATTCTCAATTCTCATTATCATTTAGGCAAACATGCCTCATTTATCTCCATTGAATCACATTATATCTCATATAGCATATTCATCATAGCCAAACACAATGGCATTGTCTCATATCATGTCTTATTTCATTACAATCCTCATAGCCAATCACAATGGCCTCATATATCATTTAAATCATCATAATCAATCACAAGTCACATTACATTATCATATAAGCAACATGCTTTACATCCTTTACTTACTTCAAATAAAACAGAACAGAACGATTATAGCGGTCGCACCAGGCTAAGTCGCGACCGTCCTCCACAATCAAAAGATGAAACTTTAACACAGTAGGTTTCGCGGTCAGAAGTTCGGTCTAAGTCGCGACCGCACTTCACAATCAAAGATGAAACCTTATCACAGTAGGTTTCGCGGTCAGAAGTTCGGTCTAAGTCGCGACCGCACTTCAATAATAGCGACCGTCCCAAATTACGTGTCTCATGCATAAACCCTAAATTTAACAAACTTTATTTTGTTTAACTTCAAACACATTATACACAACATAACCTCATTCAAATTGACACAATCAACATCTTCAACACTTATTTACATCTTCCAAACACATTAATAACATTTTTGATACCACAACACAATTACAACCAACACAAAGATCAACAAAAATAATCAATCAAAAATAACATAAACAACTCTTACCAATTCAAAACCCTAACTCAAACTCAACACAATTACTTCCAACACCTTCACCTGTTCAACTTCTCATCTATCAAACAATATCAATACTTAAAATCACACCATAAGCAATTGAATCATATCATCATCAAACCACAACTCAACTCAAGCATAACTTCAAAATAACAAGGGTAACAAGAGAAAACCTACCTTAAATTAAACTCATAACTTAAAATCAATTAAACACTTGAAAACACAACACAACACATCTCAAACCCACCAAATCACAAAATCACCAAACCCTTATTCACTTCCAACAAAACTTCCAAATAAACAAAGAAAACAAGAGAATACTTACTTTAGAAGAAGAATTTCCACCAATCCTTTGTCAAAACCTTGGATTACTTCTTCAATTCACTTCTAGCATCAAGAACACTTATCTTTCCCTTTAGTTAATGGAGAGCCGGCCACTTCATGAAGAAAGAAGAAAATGATGAAGACACAAAGTCAATTTTTTTTGCTTTTAATCTCCACCAAGTATTCTTATCCAAGTAAATACCAAAATGCCCTCAATCATATAACTAACTTTTTGTCTTATCTAAGCCCTTATATGTAATTACACACTTAACACAAAAATATCTTCTTCCACTTAACCAACACTTTGACTCTTCATTTGACCAATTTATATGTTATATATATCATCATATACACAACATATACCATTCTCTCTAAACCCTAAATCTTTCCCAATACACATATACACAAGCATTCTCCTCCCAATTTCTTTTCTTATCCCATCATATACATTCAATCCAATATATAACAATAACAACAACAATAACAACAACAACAATATGCAAAACTTCTAGGGCATAAATGAGGATATTACAATTCTCCCCCTCTAAAAAGAAATTTCGTCCTCGAAATTACCTGATATCAAAACTGAAACAATTGCGGGTACTGTTCTTGCATAAGTTGCTCACTTTCCCAAGTTGCTTCTTCTTTTCCATGATTCTTCCATAGCACTTTCACCAATGGTACACTCTTGTTCCTCAACTCTTTCACTTCTCGTGCCAAGATAGCAACTGGTTCCTCTTCAAAAGTCAAGTCTGGGCTCACTTCAATAGATTCAAATGGCAACACATGAGATGGATCCGACCTATATCTCCTCAACATAGAAACGTGAAACACATTATGAATACGATCCAACTCAGGTGGCAAAGCAAGTCGATATGCCACTGGCCCAACTCTTTCTAACACTTCATACGGCCCAATGAAACGAGGACTCAATTTCCCTTTCCGACCGAACCTCAAAATCTTCTTCCAAGGAGATACTTTCAAAAATACCTTATCTCCAACATTAAACTCTATGTCTCTCCTTTTCAGATCTGCATAAGACTTCTGTCGGTCTGAAGCTGCTTTTAATCTGCCTCGAATCAACTTTACTTTCTCTTCCGTTTCTTGAATCAAATCAGGGCCAATTATTTTACCTTCACCAAGTTCATTCCAACAAAGAGGTGTCCTGCACCGTCTACCATACAATGCTTCAAATGGTGCCATACCAATGCTGGATTGGTGACTGTTGTTGTAAGCAAACTCCACAAGCGGTAAAAATCTGTCCCAACTTCCAGAGAAATCGATGACACAGCTCCTTAACATGTCTTCAATAATCTGTATCACCCTCTCTGACTGCCCATCTGTCTGAGGATGGAAAGCAGTACTGAAGTGTAGTCGAGAACCCAAAGCACTATGCAAACTCTTCCAAAACCTTGAAGTAAACCTGGGGTCTCTATCAGACACTAAAGAAGTTGGAACACCATGCAACTTTACAATCTCATGGATATACAGCTCAGCCAACCTCTCCAAAGAGTAATCCATCCGCACTGGAAGGAAATGAGCTGTCTTAGTCAATCTATCCACAATCACCCATATGGCATCATGCTTCTTTTGTGTCAATGGCAAACCAGACACAAAATCGATCGTCACTCTATCCCACTTCCATTCTGGCACTGACAACGGTTGCAACAACCCGGTTGGAACTTGGTGCTCTGCTTTAACCTTCTGACAAGTGAGACATTTCGATACAAACTCAGCAATGTCTCTTTTCAACCCAATCCACCAATAATGCTGTCTCAAATCATGATACATCTTCGTATTACCCGGATGCATAGCAAACATCGACTGATGAGCTTCTTCCAAAATGACCTTTTTCAAAACAGCATCATCGGGTACACACAATCTGCTCTTGAACCAGAGACTCCCATCACTTTTCACAACAAAATCTCTAGATTTTCCATTTTTGCAATCTGAAATAATCTTCTGAATCTTCATATCCGTCATCTGAGCCTCTTTAATCTGATCTAGCAAAACTGGCTTCAATTGCAACTGTGCCAACAATGCACCATCATCACAAGGTACAAAATTGACATGCAATGCTCTCAACTCAACTAGCAACGAGAGCGAATACACAGTTAAACCAGCTACAGACTTCCGACTCAAGGCATCAGCAACAACATTTGCTTTACCTGGATGATAATCAATCAAGCAGTCGTAGTCTTTAATCAATTCTAACCATCTCCTCTGACGAAGATTGAGCTCTTTCTGGACACCCAAATACTTCAAACTCTTGTGATCAGTGTAGATGAAACATTTCTCCCCAAATAGATAGTGACGCCAAATTTTCAATGCAAATACAATGGCAGCCAATTCCAAATCATGGGTTGGATAGTTAAGCTCATGCGGTTTTAACTGTCGAGATGCATAAGCTATAACTTTCCCTTCCTGCATCAATACACACCCCAAACCTCTATGTGAAGCATCACTGAAAATCACATATGGTCTGCCTTCAACAGGTAAAGTAAGAACAGGCGCTTGAGTTAACATATCTCTCAACTGTTCAAAGCTCGCCTGACACTGATCCGTCCACAAAAACCTCACTCCCTTACGAAGCAATCTGGTGAGTGGAGTAGCTATCAAAGAAAACCCTTTCACAAACCGCCGGTAATAGCCTGCCAAACCCAGAAAACTTCTAATCTCTGTCACAGACTTGGGTGGACTCCAATTCAATATAGCTTCAACTTTACTCGGATCAACTCTAATGCCTTCTGCTGAAACAATGTGTCCAAGAAAAGCTACTTGATTCAACCAGAACTCACACTTCGATAATTTGGCAAACAACTGCTTCTCTCTCAAAGTCTGCAACACAATCCGCAGATGCATATCATGTTCCTCTTCATTCTGCGAATACACCAGAATGTCATCGATGAAGACCACTACAAACTGATCCAGATAGGGTCTAAACACCCTATTCATTAAATCCATAAAAGCTGCAGGTGCATTCGTCAGACCAAAAGGCATAACTAAAAACTCATAATGCCCATACCTGGTCCGAAAAGCTGTCTTCGGAACATCCTCAGCTCTGACTCTTAGCTGATGGTACCCAGATCTCAAATCAATTTTAGAAAACACAGCTGCACCCTTTAACTGATCAAAGAGATCATCAATTCTAGGCAAAGGATATTTATTTTTAATAGTCACCTTATTCAATTGCCTATAATCGATACACAACCTCAAGGTACCATCTTTCTTCTTCACAAATAGCACAGGAGCTCCCCAAGGAGAAACACTGGGGCGAATAAATCCTTTGTCCACTAACTCCTGTAATTGTACTTTCAACTCCCTTAATTCTGCTGGTGCCATTCTGTAAGGAGTAATCGAGATAGGAGTGGTACCAGGCAACAATTCGATACCGAACTCCACCTCTCTCTCAGGAGGCAATCCTGGCAACTCATCTGGAAAAACATCCGGAAATTCAGCAACTGTGGCAATGCTATCAATGGGAGAACCCTTCACTCTAGTATCCACCACATGAGCAAGATAGGCTTCACACCCCTTTCTAATCAATCTTCTAACTGTAACAGCTGAAACAAATAGGGAGGCTAGCTGTTCCTGCTCATTAGATACTAACACTTCTCTACCATCAACAGTCCTCAAAGAAACAATTTTCTTTTTACAATCCACCACAGCTCCATGTCGAGATAGCCAATCCATTCCTAAGATCACATCATATTCCTTAAATGGCATCTCAATCAAGTCTCCAAGGAACTCCTCACCTTGCACCCTCACTGCACTATCTCGGTGCACCTTACTCACAACCACACTATGCCCTAACGGATTTGTCACTAACACATCAAATCCTAGGGACTCAGCATGCACATCAAAAACAGGCAAAATAGATGCACTAATATAAGAATGGGTGGAACCTGGATCTATCAAAGCAAGTACTGAAGTATCAAATAAAGAAAAAGTACCAGCTATGATTGCCGATGCATCTGGCTGCCTCTGCATAACATACATCCTCTGGGAAGAACCAACCTCCTCTGGTCTATTCTCTCTGGATGCAGAACCTCCTCTGGAACTGAACCCAACTCTGCCTCCTCTGCCAAAGCCCCTGCTTCCTCGACCTCCCCTCACACTGGGCCGAGAAGCTGCAGTATCAACTGACACCTGCTCTTGCCTCTCAGGGCAATCTCTCACAAAGTGATCAGGTGATCCACACCTGAAGCATACCCCTGCAACACCAGCCTTCCAACAAGGACCACCATGCGGCCTACCACAATGGATGCAGATGGGTAAGGTGGATCTCTGAACCATAGGGGTTGGAGCACTCGCCACTGAAGCTGCAGGTCTAAATCTCTGTCTCTGTGACTGCACTGACCTACCCACTGGTCTCTGGCTTCTACTACTCCGAGGAACAAAACTTCCTCTACCCCTCTTCGCAAAAGAAGACCCTGCCTCGAACTGGGGCCTCCTAACTCTAGTCTCTTCCTCTGAAGCAGCTGCAATAACCTGAGCTCTCTCCACACTACGAGCTGCTGCCACAAGCTGGGAAAAATCAATATATCTTGAACCAGCCACATGACACATAAGAGAAGGCCGCAATCCCTCCTCAAACCTCCTGCATCTATCTATCTCATCAACTATAATACCCCCAGCATATTCACTCAACCGGATAAATTCAACCTCATACTCCGTCACGGTCCGGTGATCCTGCTTCAAATCTAAAAACTCTCTTTTCTTCCCATCCTTATACTCCCTTGGAGTATACTTCAATTCAAATTCTCTCAGAAAGTCAGCATATGACAAAGTTGGTGGATCATCCATAGAATGGGGCACTGTCTTCCACCAACTATATGCATCCTTTTGTAGCAAAGATCTTGCATAGTCAAACTTTTCCTCAGGGGTGGCTTGCAACTGAATAAAAATCCTCTGAACTTTGTCAAGCCAATGCTCTGCTACAGCTGGGTCAGTAGTACCAAGGAAATCCTCCGCTCCATACTTCCTTAGTTTATCATAGTGCCTCACTGATACTGAAGGCTGAGGGGGTGGTGGCACTGGTTGCACAGGTGCTGGTCTCATAACTTCCATCATATTCCTGAACCAAGCTGGCGGAACATCCTCACCAACTGGTCTACCCAACACCGAAGCAGGTGCCTCCTCAACACTATCAATCCTAGCTCCCTCCTCAGGAGCAACACTCTCCGCACTTCCCTCAATTGATTGCCGTGAGTGGGGATCCATTACTACCTATATCTACAAACACAGCAGATTAAATCTTATTAAAGATCAAAGACTGCCAATCATAAATATGTATGTTATTCAAAAATTTACTTTTTAAGTAAAAATATTCTTTTTCTTACATTTTACCTAGGTTGAGAATCTCAAACCTAGGCTCTGATACCAAAACAATTGTAACACCCCCATATCCAATGCACACACACACCACAACCACAACAATGCAGCATATGTGCACCAAACATAGGAATGCTACATTTCTCTTAACATTTAGAACACTTTAAAACTTGATACAATACCCTTATCATCATACATTATAGAAAAATAGATCATTTACTTATAAAACAAAACATATTAGTTATGTATATATATATATATTTAAATATTACACAGCGGAAGTTATAAAATAATTACATATTTACACATTAAACATTTCTTTACAAAATATAAAGAAGTATACATGATTGGCAAGTCTGCTTTGATCTTTAAGTTCCCAAAAATGGGTTCCTCAAGGTCTACTCTCCCTTGGTCTTGAAGAACTACCGGGTTCAACTCTATCAACTCTATTACCTGCGCGATTAAACACTATCGCGCTAAGCCAACGGCTTAGTAAGATAAAACATGCTATTGGTATGCTTTAATACAATACAATGTCAATTCTCAATTCATATTATACATGTAACCATTTATATGCAAAGCTAACATCATACCTTTACATTTCATAATTCAACATATAAATATATGCATATCACATTTCAATATCTTTTCTCATACTTCATTAACTAATCATTAAACAATCCATAACCAACACTAAACAAAGACAAGCATGGGCCCAAGACACACTAATATGCAATTCAATTTTCAGAGTTAATGCTTTGGTTTGTTATCACATTTATCAATATCATATACCCAACTAGGCTTCAAGGATCAAGTTCAACCAAGCTTCAAGGGGAGCAAAGCATGCTAAGCTTCTACCCAACTTGGCTTCAAGAACTAATCCAACCTAGCTTCAAGGGTGGTAACATCTCAATTAGGCTTCAAGGATACAATCCAACCTAACTTCAAGAGATTGTTACACTTATTAGGCATGCCACCAACAACAAACTCTGAAAATGGAATAACACATTAGCCACACAATTCATTTAGATTTCATTCTCAATTCTCATTATCATTTAGGCAAACATGCCTCATTTATCTCCATTGAATCACATTATATCTCATATAGCATATTCATCATAGCCAAACACAATGGCATTGTCTCATATCATGTCTTATTTCATTACAATCCTCATAGCCAATCACAATGGCCTCATATATCATTTAAATCATCATAATCAATCACAAGTCACATTACATTATCATATAAGCAACATGCTTTACATCCTTTACTTACTTCAAATAAAACAGAACAGAACGATTATAGCGGTCGCACCAGGCTAAGTCGCGACCGTCCTCCACAATCAAAAGATGAAACTTTAACACAGTAGGTTTCGCGGTCAGAAGTTCGGTCTAAGTCGCGACCGCACTTCACAATCAAAGATGAAACCTTATCACAGTAGGTTTCGCGGTCAGAAGTTCGGTCTAAGTCGCGACCGCACTTCAATAATAGCGACCGTCCCAAATTACGTGTCTCATGCATAAACCCTAAATTTAACAAACTTTATTTTGTTTAACTTCAAACACATTATACACAACATAACCTCATTCAAATTGACACAATCAACATCTTCAACACTTATTTACATCTTCCAAACACATTAATAACATTTTTGATACCACAACACAATTACAACCAACACAAAGATCAACAAAAATAATCAATCAAAAATAACATAAACAACTCTTACCAATTCAAAACCCTAACTCAAACTCAACACAATTACTTCCAACACCTTCACCTGTTCAACTTCTCATCTATCAAACAATATCAATACTTAAAATCACACCATAAGCAATTGAATCATATCATCATCAAACCACAACTCAACTCAAGCATAACTTCAAAATAACAAGGGTAACAAGAGAAAACCTACCTTAAATTAAACTCATAACTTAAAATCAATTAAACACTTGAAAACACAACACAACACATCTCAAACCCACCAAATCACAAAATCACCAAACCCTTATTCACTTCCAACAAAACTTCCAAATAAACAAAGAAAACAAGAGAATACTTACTTTAGAAGAAGAATTTCCACCAATCCTTTGTCAAAACCTTGGATTACTTCTTCAATTCACTTCTAGCATCAAGAACACTTATCTTTCCCTTTAGTTAATGGAGAGCCGGCCACTTCATGAAGAAAGAAGAAAATGATGAAGACACAAAGTCAATTTTTTTTGCTTTTAATCTCCACCAAGTATTCTTATCCAAGTAAATACCAAAATGCCCTCAATCATATAACTAACTTTTTGTCTTATCTAAGCCCTTATATGTAATTACACACTTAACACAAAAATATCTTCTTCCACTTAACCAACACTTTGACTCTTCATTTGACCAATTTATATGTTATATATATCATCATATACACAACATATACCATTCTCTCTAAACCCTAAATCTTTCCCAATACACATATACACAAGCATTCTCCTCCCAATTTCTTTTCTTATCCCATCATATACATTCAATCCAATATATAACAATAACAACAACAATAACAACAACAACAATATGCAAAACTTCTAGGGCATAAATGAGGATATTACACAGAATCTTAGCCAGGTTGCTATTGATTTGGTCTAACTGTTGCAAGACCGCAGCATGGTTATGATCTACCTTCCTCTCCAGTGCCTCTATCCTATTAAGTATCTCTTGATTATCCGGGACCGGAGCATCTTCTTCCAAATCAAGAGAATCCGAGTCGGACTCCTCCTGGACTCGTGTTCTCTTTTGTCTGCCCCCCGGTACTTCTGGCTTAGCTAACGCCATCACACAGGCCCCTCCCCTGTGCACCACCATATGCATCTTCTCAAGTGTGGCCAAATCCAGTGAATCATTACCCATAATTTTAGTCATACGACAGGTACTCGGGTCAAAATCATCAAGAAGGGCTATTGCCAATGTGGTAACCAATCCTCCAATACAAATAGCCCCCTTCTTTTTGTTTGCCACACTATCAAAAATATCGGCCAACCAATAGCCGGTACTAATAGGTATTGCATTACAAGCACAATCTAAGAAAAAGAGCTCACTAAGTCCCACTACACCTGGGCTTTCCTTCCGAGCAAAGAACCCACATGACATAAAGCGGTGCAAATACCTAAGAGCGGGATTACTCAATTTAGTTGCCTTGGCCGATTTGGCCACATAAGTTCCCGAGCCCAATGCTCCCCAAGCAAATTGTTGTTTAAAATTCTTAGGTACAGACCTTTCACCGTGTTGATGGAAACCAAATATAACATTCAATTGCTCAATACTAACCACAAATGATTTCCCAAGCAATTTAAAATTCAACTTTGAGCAAATTTTTTGTTCATCTCTTTCAACCTTAAGAGATGTTAAAAATTCCAAAGTGAGCTCTTGAAATTGCAAAGGTCGAAAGGAGACTAGGTTCTCCCACCCAAGATTTTGAACATAACTATAAAAAGTATCCCTAATATGAAGAGCATTAAGGGATTCATCGCTGACATACCTTGTCGGAAAGAAACCCCTAGCCAAAAGAGTAGCTCTCTTTAAAGATGAAGAAGATGAAGATGAAGATGCAGCTGCAGTTGGAGGTCGCTTCCTCTTGTGGCGGGACACCATCTTCGTTCTCGGTATATTGAAAGATCTGAGAAAATTTGAAACTTATACAGATTAAATTGATTTTTTTATGAGAGAAGAAGAAAATTGAACGGATTAATTTCAGTTTTGGTGAAGGAAATTGAGAATTAATGGGAGTTTGGAAGCTTTGAAAGAACAACAATGGAGGTTTTGTGAGAGGAAAGTCGAGGAAGAGAAAGGAAGCAAAAACAAAACTAGGGATTGAAATGAACGAAAAGTGCTAAAACCGTGTTTTTAAACTTAAAAATTGAAGGGACACGGCCAAGCTTGGGTGAGCTTGGCCATGTTTGATGTGTTTGGAGGGACACGGCCAGTGATTTGGCCGTGTCCCATGGGTGTGTTTGACACTGTGAACAAAGGATTGCAAAAACAAAGAGAAGGGACTTGGGGTGAAGCTTGGCCGTGTCCCATGTGACACGGCCAAGCTTGTTGGCCGTGTCAGGGGCTGTGTGTTTTTGGTGATTTTAGGGTTGGCTTGACACGGCCAGTGGCTTGGCCGTGTCATTCACTGCCATTTGACTCTTCTTTTTTTTATATATATTTTAATATATTTTTTTTTATTTTATTTCACCAAATCTCAAAGAAATGCAATCCTCTTCTTTGATTAACCCTGAAACACATTAGAAAAATAAAAACTGATCAAAGCACCCGTTTCATTTATTTAAACCAAACATAAAATCAAAATTGCTACATATAAAATTATAACTATGAAAAGAAATGCAAACCAATGGGTTGCCTCCCATTTAGCGCTTCTTTAAATGTCGTGTAGCTGGACATTACTGCAAGACTTAAGGATCGTAGATCAAAGTGTATCGATGATCCTTACTTCTTGGAACCCTTCATTATATGGTTTAACTCTCTGTCCATTTACTTTAAAAGTTTCATTTTTCGAGAGTTAAGCAATTCTATGGCACCGGAAGGATATACCTGAGTTATCTCGAAAGGACCACTCCACCGAGACTTGAGTTTTCCTGGAAACAGACGGAGATGAGAATTAAGAAGCAAAACTTTCATACCTGGGCTCAATGTCTTTCGCACTATAATTCTGTCATGAAGTGCTTTAGTGCGATCCTTATAAATCCTCGAACTCTCATATGCCTCATTCCTCAGTTCATCTAACTCTGAAATTTGCAGAAAATGTTCTCTCTTTGCCTTGTCCAAGTCTAAATTCAGAGTCTTGATTGCCCAATATGCCTTGTGCTCCAACTCCACTGGTAAATGACAAGCCTTACCAAAAACTAGTCGGTATGGACTCATACCCAAAGGAGTCTTGTAAGCAATCCGATATGCCCACAATGCATCATGCAATCTACTCGTCCAATCCTTCCTTGATAAGTTGACTATTTTCTCCATAATTCCTTTTATTTACTTGTTGGATGTTTCAACTTGTCCAGAAGTCTGTGGATGGTATGGGGTCGCCACCTTGTGTTTCACACTAGATTTGTGCATTAATTTCTCAAAATGTTTGTTGTAGAAATGACTTCCCCCATCACTAACTATCACTCTTGGCATGCCAAATCTGCTAAGAATATTTTCCTTCACAAATTTAACAGCCACATTAGCATCATTAGTACGGGTGGGGATTGCCTCCACCCATTTTGAAACATAATCAACAGCAACTAAAATATATTCATAGCCCAAAGAATTGGGAAAAGAACCCATAAAGTCTATTCCCCACACATCAAACAGTTCAACAACAATATAAGATTGGAGGGGCATTTCATTCCTCCTCCCAATGTTACCCACTCTTTGACAGCGGTCACAATGCTTACAATACTCTTAAGCATCTTTGAATAGAGTAGGCCAGTAAAAACCACTTTGAAGCACCTTTTCTGCAGTCTTTCTTCCTCCAAAATGACCACCACAGTGAAGGTCATGACAAAATTGAAGAACACTCAGTTGTTCTTCCTCAGATACACACCTGCGAACTATTTCATCTTTGCATATCGAGAATAGGTAAGGTTCATCCCAAAAATAAAATTTACTCACTTGTAAAAACCTTTTCTTTTCCTGAAATGACATGTTAGAACGCAAAATACCATAAGCAAGATAGTTAGCAATATCTACAAACCAAGGTACATTAATTACCACAAACAGCTGCTCATTAGGAAATGCTTCTAAATTTTTATGAATGCTATCAGATGTAAGATTTTCATCAAAGAAGGGTAATCTAGATAAATGATCAGCTACAACATTTTCACTCCCCTTAGTATCTTTGATTTGGAAATCAAATTCTTGCAATAATAACACCCATCTAATTAAGCGCGGTTTAGCATGTTGTTTTGTTAAAAGATATTTTAGAGCTGCATGATCAGAATGCACAATAATTTTCGATCCAATTAAATATGCTCTAAACTTATCTAAGGCAAAAACAACAGCTAACATTTCCTTTTCAGTTGTTGTGTAATTCATTTGCGCACTATTTAGGGTCAAGCTAGCATAATATATCACTCTCAAAAAATTCTCAACATTTGCCCAAGAACCGCTCCTACTGCATGATTAGAGGCATCACACATAATTTCGAAAGGTAAAGACCAAACAGGAGCTACAATTACCGGTGCACTAGTCAGTTTTTCCTTAAGGGAATTAAAGGCTTGGATGCATTGTGCAGTAAACTCAAATGGAACATCTTTCCCAAGTAAATGACACAATGGTTGGCTTATTTTAGAAAAATCTTTAATAAACCTCCGGTAAAAACCTGCATGCCCTAGAAAACTTCTTATTCCCTTAACAGAGGTAGGTGGGGATAACTTAGCAATCAATTCTACCTTGGCCTTATCCACCTCAATCCCTTTACTTGACACAACATGACCTAATACAATGCCCTGAGTAACCATGAAATGACTCTTTTCCCAATTCAAAGTAAGGTTACATTCAATGCATCTCTCAAGCACAAGAAAAAGTTTATTGAGGCAATTGTCAAAAGAATCACCGAAAACATAAAAGCCATCCATAAATACCTTAATAAAATCATCTATCATGTCTGTGAAGACAAACATCATGCATCTCTGAAAAGTTGTAGGCGCATTGCACAAGCCAAATGGCATACGCCGAAATGCATAAGTCCCAAAAGGGCAAGTAAATGTAGTCTTGGATTGATCCTCTGGTGATATCGGCACTTGATAATAACCTGAAAGTCCATCCAAAAAGTAATAATGTGAGTATCCAGAAAGTTTATCCAACATCTAATCAATAAAAGGAAGAGGGAAATGGTCTTTCTTTGTGGCATTGTTCAACTTCCTATAATCGATACACATTCTCCACCCAGTAGTAGTCCTAGTAGGAACAAATTCATTATTTTCATTTTTCACCATAGTGATTCCAAATTTCTTAGGCACTACATGTACTGGGCTCACCCACTCACTATTAGCTATTGGATATATCACTCCTTCATCAAGCAATTTGAGCACTTCCTTCTTAACCACTTCACTCATATTTGGGTTAAGGCACCTTTGGGTCTCCCTCACAGGTTTAGCTCCCTCTTCTAAGGTGATTCTATGCATGCACATTAAAGGGCTAATACCTTTTATGTCGCTCAATCCCCATCCTATTGCTCTTTTTAATCTTTTTAGCTCACTCACCAACATCATCTCCGCTCCTTCACTAAGTTCGCTAGATATTATCACAGGTAAGGTGTTGTGATCTCCTAAAAACACATATTTCAGATTTTTAGGTAACTCTTTCAGCTCTAACTCAAGTGAAGGATTCTTCTCTTCCTTTTGGATGGAGGGAAGTTCAAATTTGGGTCCTCCTTAAGTTCCTCTATTTCAGCACTCTCTAATGTCTCAAGGCAACTGGCTATTTCTGAATCAAAAATTTCCAAACCATAATCTAAGGTCAGTGCCAGCTCCAATTTATCCGAGGAACCTGTCTGCAAGAAAATATCTGAAACAACTGCGTCAATACAATCAATTAAAGAGCAATCCTCATATAATGCAGTTGTAGGAATGGGAGAAGTGTTAAAAATAGAAAATTCAACCGTTTGTCCCAAGACAGTCATTGACAATTTACTATTTTTAACATCTATCAAGGTATTGGTAGTAGGCATAAAAGGCCTACCCAGTAAAATAGTGTGTGTAGATGGTGTAAGGTTACTTCCTTCCATGTCAAGAACTATAAAATCCACAGGCACTATCAACCCACCAACCTTAACTAACACATCTTCTATAACCCCTTTCGGGAATCTAAGAGATCCGTCAGCTAATTGCAACACCATTTTGGTAGGTTTAAGTTCCCCAAGTTCTAATTCAAGATACACAGAATAAGGCATCAAATTTACACTGGCTCCTAAATCACACATGCCATCAGTCCCCTTTTCATTACCCATAGTAATTTGAATTATGAAACTACCAGGATCCTTTAGCTTCGGAGGTAGTTTATGCTGCAAAACTGCACTAGCTACCTCTGATACTATCACCTTTTCATTTGGCTCATACCTCTTTTTCTTGGTGTTCAGTTCCTTGAAGAATTTGGCATAAGCCGGCATGTTCTTTATTGCTTCAAGTAAGAGTAAGTTAATACTTACCTTGGACAGCATGTTGAAGATGTCTGAAAATTGCTTATCTTGTTTATTATTCTTCAACCTGCTGGGGAATGGTATAGGTGGCCGGTAAGGATTACTTGGCTTGTGTAAATCTGCTGAAGGGGATTTCTCCATTGATCTTTCTCCAACACCTTTGTTCTCTGGTTCTCCTTCCTTTTTGTTCTTTTGATCACCTGCATTCACAGAATTATTTTCAATATTATTGTTTATTACCTTGCCACTTCTAAGAACAGTCACTGATTGTGCCTGCTCAGGTTGACTCAAAAATTTGCCTTTCTGTTGAATCTGCATCTGTTGTGTAAGTTGTCCCACTTGAGTCTCCACTTTCTTAAAAGATGCTTCTAATGAATCCTGCCTCTTGTTATTCATCTCTTGATTCTTAGCACTGACTTGGATAAAGGCCTGTAAACTATCCTCCAAACTCTCTCTCTTAGACTGCCCTTGATTTGAAGATTGACCCTGCGGTTGGTTTTGTCTCTGGAGCAAATGGAAAGGTTGTTGAGAATTATTTGTTGCCCAGGAAAATTTTGGATGATTCCGCCAATTAGGATTGTAAGTATTTGAGTAAGGATCATTCCGGGCCCTTGGTTGATATCCCCCCATAGCATTGACTTGCTCAGCTTCATTTCCATAAGACTCATATGCTGAGGGGCATATATTTGCTCTATGGCCGAAAGTACCACAAATTCCACACACTTCTTGAGTGGATGAAGAAGTATTGTTCTTCATGTTCAACATCTACACTTGCCTTGTCAACTCAGCTATCTGATTGACCATCTCACTGTTGGCTTCCAATTGATTCACCCATTTACTTCTTCCTCTTACACTTTTCTGTTGAGAATTAGCTCCCAACTTTTCAAAGATTTCATAAGTTTCATCTGCTGTCTTTTCTCCCATAGCTCCCCCAGCTGCGTTATCAACTGTATTTTGAAATTGCTAGGTTAGACCATCGTAGAAAAACTGATTCAGAAGTTGAAGTGGGTAGTGATGGTGTGGACACTGGATTAATAACATCTTAAACCTGTCCCAAGCCTCATGAAATGGCTCTCCTTCAAATTGAGAGAATGTAGCTATTTTCCCTCTCAATTCAGTTGTCTTCTAATGTGAGTAAAACTTGCCCATAAACTTGTTATAAACTTGCTCCCAAGTTGTCAAAGAATTTTCAGGCAACATCATAAGCCAACTTTTTGCCCTATTCTTCAATGTGTACGGAAAACACCTCATCCTCAACTGATCTTCTGTTAGCCCTCCCAATGGGAATGTGTTGAGGTTGGAGTAGAAATCCCGAATAAAGTTCAAAGGATCTTCATTTGGAACTCCATAGAATGATGGCAACATGTTGTAATGGATGTTCTTCAACACATAATTTCTTGCTGCATCCGTCAATCTTATACAAGATGTAGAAGTTCCAATGACAGGTCTAGCAAAATTCCTCATAGTTCTTTGTCTTTCTTCTCCCATATTGGTAGATTGTGCAGTATCTGACTCAAAATCAGAAGTGTCCTCCTCTATATCAAATCCGGTGTACAGTTCAAACTCTTCTCTGCTCCTTTTCACTCTCTGAATTTCTAGAATAACTGGGTATAGCTCTCCTCCGAGTGATCTCCTGCCTTGCACAAATAAAATTTCTAGAAAAAGGAATTATTAAAAGCAAAAGACAAATAAAATCAAAAGTAAACAATGAAAAATAATCTAAAATATTTATGCCTAATAAACAATTTCGCCAATTAGCCTCCCCGGCAGCGGCGCCAAAAACTTGTTGCGCTCTAATTAACACTACTAGAACTACACTCGCAATAGTATCTTGGTGAACACCTCAAGGTCGTCTCACAAGGAAGCTAGATAAGCTAATTGATTATCAAATTGCAAATAACAAATTATAATAAATTTAAATTGCTAACAACTAATGAAGACAGATCGATTAGAGTTTAAAACAATAAAAGTAAACTGAGCTGATATATTGATTCACTTAATAGAAAGGTCTAGGGTTTGCACTTCTCTACTAACTTATATGTATGAACGGTTATTCCTCTCAACCAATTTAATTTCAAAGATTAGATCTCAAGCAACTTAATTAATCGAATCAAGGAAATAAGCTCTCGCATTCAAACCTCTTTCAAATAATTTTGTTACAATTGAAATGATCTTTTTCTTAGGTTATATTTCTAATTCACCTAAGTCCCTAATTGAATTTTTCCAGCATTAGACTTCATTTCTCAATCCTTCATCTAATACCTCAAACACATAATTGGTGGCCAATCAATTATATATTAACAGTAATCCATTCAATCAAGGCTAAAGAAATAATTCAGTTAAGAGCAATAACCAATTCATACAATCATAGTAGATCCATACAAACCCTAGACTAGATCAAATTAGTTTATAATGATGCTATCAAACATATTCATCTCATTAAAATTCCAAGAAATCAATTTAGACATAATAGAATTCATGAATACAATTTCAATGAAACTTAAGAGATAAAGTTTGAGAACAAAATCAAATTACAAACACCCTTTAGCTTCTGAAGAATCTCTTGTTCAGATCTTTGCTAGAAGAATATTGCAATGGCAAAAACAAATTTAATCTACACTGTTGCATCAAAGTGTAATCAAAATTCTCTAAGAAAACAAAATGGAAACCCTCAAGTTAATGTTTGACGGCTGATAAAAAATCCCTTCCTCAAAAACCCTAATCCTCATATTTATACGAAACCTCGCTCAAAGTTCGCGTTTTCTTTCTCCCTTTAGTCCATGGAGTGACAGGGCCAAGCTGGTGGCTATGTCATGTGACACGGCCAGTGGCTTGGCCGTTTCACTGAATGTGTCCGCTTCTGCCTCATATATGCTTCTTTGGAATGGAGTGTGACACGGCCAAGCTCCACTGGCCGTGTCAAGTGGGTTTGTCACCTACTAATCTCTTTGTTCTTTGCTCTCTTTCCTTTGGTCTTCTTCCTTGGCTAAGTGTGGGACACGGCCAAGCTCCTGGCTGTGTCATGTAACACGGCCAGTGGCTTGGCCGTGTCACCTGAGTGTGTCACTTACTGCCCAAATTTTCCTTCCTCTCTTGGTTCCTTGGTTTTGCCCTCTGCTTCATGCTATTCTTTCTTCCAAGGAAATAATTTGCATATTAACCTAAAACAAACACTTAAACAAACTTTAAACAAGAATCAAATAAACATTAACCAACAACACATAAACACCACACTAAAAACTATAACAAAAATGACATAAACACTAAAATAAATTAAAACTACTAAAATTGATGAAAACACTAAATAAATAGATTAAAACTACCAAAATACCTAAAGAAAACAATAATCATCGTAATAAATAAAATATAATTCTATGACAAAAACTAATAAAACATCTTTCACTAGTCATATGCATCCCCCTACAGAAGAGAGAGCATGGTCAAATTTTTCTTCTGCAGTAGCCTATAGCTGGATAAACACCCTCTCTACCCTATCTAGCCACTGCTATGCCACCTCTGGATATATAGTGCCTATGTAATTAGTAGCCACATACTTCCTTAGCTTGTCATACTTCTTAGTCTGCAACTACTGCTGCTGCACCAGGGCCGTATGAAGCAACCCTACCATTTGTTGAACCCATATTGGAGGACCCTGTACCTCAGGTCTGGCTACCCCTGAAGCCTCTCCAGCATCGTAAACTCTAGCTCTAGCTTTACCATCTCCTGAAGCTACACCCTCTACACTTTCCTCTAATCTTTGTTCTCCAAACACTGTCATAGTCTATATCTGTCACAAAAATTAAATAATGCCACATCAGAGACTAACTCAAGTGCCAATACATATGCATGTATTAGAACTCAAATCACATTTTAAAATTTCCCCTTTCTCTCTTTCAAAATCCACCTAGGTCGAGAATCTCAAACTTAGGCTTTGATACCAAAATATATGTAACACCCTTATATCCTATGTACATACAATATATATACCCATATATGTAGAGTACACAAATAAAAATACAATAATGTCATGATAAACTCCATAACAAAAATTTTCATTTTGGTTAATATAGATAATTATTAATAAATAAATAGATACTTAAGTAGTAAATTGTTAAAAATACAAATTTATGAAGAAAATCTTTAGAGAAAAATTGCTAGAGTTTTGTCTGTAATTTTAAAATTTCCAAAAATCAAAAATCACAACATGCATAAAATTTCACTCCTAAAATGTTATTTACAACACATCAGCCAAATTAATACTCTAAAAATTCAAATCCATATACATACTAATTGTTTCCCAAAACATGATTAATACTCATATTTTATGATCATAATTTAATACATATATACATATATTCATATATGCAACCATCCTATATCCATAAAACCAACATGAGTTTTATAATTTAAGATACATAATCTAAAATGCATAAAATTACAACTATATGTGTATGCAGATAACACTGTTGGTCTTATGGAACCTCAAAACTCCAAATGTCACCCATGACTTGAATCTCTTTGACTAGTTAATCTCTCACTTATGTGATTCACACAACCACGCTTAGCCATACAGCTTAGTGGTACATATATAACAGTCATAAATATATAACTCAAAAATATGCAATTTCATAACACCACATAAATGATTTGCACAAACCTTCACTAATGCTTATGGTTTCATAAACTATAAATAACATCACATGACCATGACAACACACACGTATTCACACATATACACATTACATCCAATCACACATACCTTCACACATTGTGCCCAACGACTCTTAAACAAATGTCAAGTCTAGTCATCGCAATATCAATATCATGACCCAGCTCTGCTCAGGTCCATAATTAGTCTCAATTTAATGACCTAGCTCTGCTCAGGTCTATCAACATATGCTTACCAATCTCACTTTACTGGACAAGGAATTGTTTAGTCCTCATTCTCACTTATCATTTCCATATTTTAACTCATCAAATTACATATCGATAAGTCACTTTCTTAATGTGATTCACATTCCACATTTATTCATAAGTCATAAAATGTCCATTTTGGATATCATATCACATAACATAAGCATACTTCAATCACAATATCCCATTTACAACATATATTATACATCCCCACATTACACTATAATTTCTTTTTATCTCATTTGCATATTATACTCATATTCAAATTATAGTTCCTTTTATCTCATCTTATATCACATACACATTTTACACATCACATTACTCAATCATGGGTCACATTCGCAATGTGGCCCATTCCCACAAATCATTATCCTATTTTCATTTCATTTATCAATTTTCTCATTCACAATATCAATTTTCTCCTAACAATCTCTACAATTTAGTTATTTCCACATTATTCTCTGCATTACTTATCACATTTTACTTTTCTTATTATTTCCAACCATTTTAGCATGTTTTACTTTTTAAATACATAACCACTATATAGCCATTATACAATGGCTTATGCTACAAATTTTATGCAATTCATATATAAATCTTAATTTTACATTGAGCAAGTCGAATGAAACACTACCATATAACTATGACATGTTCCATAAACTATGTGATTTCTACATTTCCAAATACTTTACATAGATAATGCAACTCACAGTTATTAAAAACACAAGTTTTAGGATATGTACTAACCTTGTTTCACTTTCCAAGCCTTATCTTTGATAAAACTCTACTCTTCTTCACTTTTACCAATATGGCCTACATACACATAATCCAACAACAATTAACATTATTCATTTAAATTCATTTATAAGCTCAATGTATATTAAACCATCACTATAAAATAATATTTTATCAAAATCCCATTAAAACTCTATTTTCACCATTCACTACTTTACTTAAACTTCATCATACCCAACACATTTCCAACCTATAACAATAAATTCATTACTTATATACCATAATAATATCAAAACACTTCAACTCAATAAATTAGACACATTTCCTTCATAAACCCTAATTTCACATAACTTATCAATAACCCTAGCTTTATCCAAACTCACCCAAAATCAATTTCTAACCATAAAATCATTACATACCTATTAAAACAACATTAAATTATTCCATAACCACAATTATATGCACCCACACCAAAACCCCAATTTACACATAATCTCTACAAAACCCTACCTCTGTCATTTATGCTCAATTCAGATAACAAACTAACAATTCGTGATATTCTCAACATTTAAACATCATTCCTACCTATTTTAGCAATTCAACATACATTCTCTCTCTAGCCAAATCAAACATCATCATAAAAATTAAATAAAACTAGTTAAAACTAAAGAATACATACTTGAATCTTGGTTTCTCTTCAAATCCCCCTTAATTTCCTTGAAATTCTTGTAAAAATTTGAAGTTTGAAAAACTAAAATCTTCCCTCTCTCTCTCTCTCTCTCTCTCTCTCTCTCTCTCTAAGAAATTCGACCCAAAAAGAAGAAGAAGAAGGTGAATAGTTATTTTTATTTTTCCTCTTCTTTCCTATCCATAAATATCAATTTATTTAATTATTTTATTTAAATCATTTTTTAATCTCCACCAGGCATTTCTTTCTTACTTTGACTTTATTTATTTATTTATTAATTTTTCATCTTCCCATTCATAAATATATATATAAATATTTATATTCCATTTATATGTTGTATATATTTTAGATATATGTATATGTAACGCATAAGTAACATATATGAAATGTGTATTTTATGTATACATTATGGATATATCATGTATATATTATGTATATATCCTATAAATATCATGCACATACCTTGCATTTCCCTCGCCAACATACTAACTATACTCTAAATTAATTACTTAACAATATCCAAAATTTATGGGTCTTACATTTTCTATAACATATTGAACTAATTCTTGTCCTTTTATATTTATTTATACATTTTCTATAACATATTGAACTAATTCTTGTCCTTCTAAATTTCTTTCTCTTATGTCACTCTAGCACTATCATGATCTAAATTTCCTCCCATACAGAGCTTTATAGGGAGCCATTTTTATGGTAGAGTGATAACTGTTGTTGTAAGCAAATTCTATTAACGAAAGGTGTCAACCCCAATTGCCTCCAAAATAAAAAATACACATCCTTAATATATCTTCCAATGTTTAGATGGTGCACTCAAATTGTCCGTCAGTCTTTGAATGGAAAGAAATATTGAAATCTAGTTGGGTGCCTAATGCTTCCTAAAATTTCTGCCAGAATCTAGAGGTGAATTGTGAACCTCTATAAAAAAAATAGAGATTAGCATTCTATATAGACTGACTATCTTATCAAGATAGATCTGAGCATATTGAGAGGTAGTATAAGTTGTCTTAGCTAGCAAAAAATGCGCTAATTTAGTGAGTCAGACTACTATCACCCAAATTGAGTTATACCTAGCAGTTGTACGAGGTCATCCAATAACAAAATTCATTTTAATTCACTCCCTTTTCCATTTCGGTAATGATAGTTCTTATAACAACCTTAAAGGTCTCTAGTGTTCAATCTTCATTTTTTAATAGGTTAGACACTTTGCCACAAATCCAGCAATCTCCTTCTTTATGTTCGGCCACCAATACTGCATCTTAAGATCACAATAAATTTTGGTTTCTTCTGGGTGCATGATGTATTTAGCATAGTGTGCTTCTTTTAGTATTTTCTATCAAAGATCATCTACATCCAGTACATATAACTTGTCACCATGCCTTAGCTTGCATCTGTTACTTGAAATTCAAATGCCAGTCCCCCTTCTATCTTCTTTTTAATCTTATTCAGAATAGGATACTTTTCCTGCTTTTCTTGTATTGGATCTATCAGAAGGGGTTTCACATACATATGGGCATAGAAAGTCCGTTGCTTAGAAATTTCAAGTTGCACTTCGAAGTTATACAAATCATGTAATTCTCTAATTCAAGGTCTATGGAATGCTCGAATATGTGCCAAGCTTCCAACTGAGCTCCTTTTCAGAGCATTGGTTACTACAATGGCCTTTCTAGGTTGATACATTATCTCACAACCATAATCTTTCAATAATTGTACCCATCTTAGTTTTCGGTGATTCACATCCCACTGCTCCAGAATATACTTCAGACCTTTAAAAGCAATGTAGATATTAGATCTTTCTTCATATAGATAGTGTCTTTAAATCTTTAGTATAAAAACTACTACCGCCTTCTCCAGATCATGTGTAGGATAATTCACTTTATGTCTTTGTAATTATCGAGAGGTGCATACAATTACCTTCCCATCTTACAAAAGTACTATAACACCCTTATACCCTATATACGTATGATACATACACCGAGCCTATGTAAAATATTCATATAAGTATAAAAAGGCCATAGCCTGGTAAAATAAATATTTTCACCTTTCCAATGTATATTTAAATAGTAATGAAATATTCTTTATTGATTATAGGTTCCAAAATAAACATTTATATAAAAATTATATGAAAAAAATTTGTCAAAATTTTGTCTATAAAATGGACTTCACGAAAATTTCAACAGTTACACAACCTGCATAAAAACACTCCTAATATAACAATAAAACCACATTTCATCCCACCTTCTCAAATTCTCCATATTTTCTCAAAACATTTATACATACACATATATATTTATCAAAACACATATGAAACCCACATTATACATTTTATCCAAAATATTCTTTATAATTTACAATAAATACTCCAAAAAAACACAACATAATATAAATAATATCAAAATGTACTATAACATAAAATATATATATATGATGGCAAATGTCTCTAATCTTGATGTACCCAAAAACACTTCAATCTCAATAATCTCAAAGCAAGACCCTACTAGGTCTAGAAGAACTCTCTGGCTCTACCGAATCACCCATGTCACCTGCTTAATGAATTACAATCATGCTAAGCTAAAAGCCTAGTGGTACAAACTTTGATAACAATAAAATTGTAAAACAATGCCAATGCATAATGCTTTTATGCTATGTCATAATGTAACATCCAAGCTCACTTTTAAACATATTCTTACATTATTTACTAATTCACATTAACACAAACATGAGCATGGGCCCAAAAAAACTAATACATTATTCAAATCCCATAGTTACCATTTTGGTCCAAATTGACACCATATGTTTAGCCCCAAAGACAAAATCAAAGTGATGCTCAACATTTAGCCCTAAAGGGAAAATATATATCAGTGAAACCAAGCATCTAGCCCTAAAGGCAAATCATGTATAAGTGACGCATAGCTTCTAGCCCTGAAGGCAAATAATGAGAATAACCTCATAGACATGTTGCTAAACACAGAACACTGGAAATTAAATTACATAATAGGCACACAATTAATTCATATTTTCCATAATCATCTTTTTCTCATTTTCCATAGTCAACTAGGCACATTGCCTCATTTTTTCATTTTTCTCATTCATATCAATGTCAATTTACCTCAATTCATCATATTTCATCATTTCATCATAATATATCATATTTCACATCTTATTCAATTTAGCCATTAATAATGGCTTTTCACAATGCATATAATGCATACCTAACAAATTACATGTCATAACACCATGTTCATGAATGTTCAATGTATCAAGTAATTAACATATTTTAAACCAAAATGTGTTAAACCCAATTTAATACTAACATATCTAATTTACCAAAAGTTTGTACTTACCTTAGTAAGCACCCAAGAGTGAGCTTAAAATCTCCCACAAACCTTCACTTCCAAGTTGCCTTTCAACACTAGGATTGGCCAAATCACCTCTCATTAATGCCTATACACAATGTGATCAAATACAATCATTTAATATCACATTTTAAGGCATTTCCAATCTTAAACCTTAATTAAACACCATTCTAATCAAAACCTAAAAGTTAAGCCTAACCTTACTTTAACTTTGGAAATCCATTTTTAAATTAGTTTTTTAAGTTCATTTATATCATAACAAACATATTTTAACATGTTTAAACTAATTACATTAATTAAACACATGCTTTTGTTAAAAATTCTAAAATGGCATAGCCTTCCCCATTGAAGGTTCTCTAATTCCAACTCATTCCACTTATTAATCAAAGATTATTGGAGACCCTTAATTTTGGCCCTAATTTGATACGGTCCTGATTAAAGGATGCCAAAATAAATTTGATCCGATTTACAACTTCTAAAAAGTTAGTTCGATTTTAAAAGTCACAAACTCAACTACAAAACCCTAAACCAAGTCTTTTTTTAGAAGGTCCAGTCCAAAAAATTAAAAAAATGTGAAATTAGCTCAAGTTCAAAGGGCCCAAGTGACATGAACTAAGGCCCTAGGTCGACATGAGCCAAAGGTCATGTCGACCTGGATGTCCTAGGTCGACATGGCTTTGGTCCATGTTGATCTGGTTGCCCCAGGTCGACATGGTTTCAATTGTTTTTTGAAATTAGTTTTCGAATTGAATTAAAATTTATTTTAAGGATGGATTAATATTTGGGTTATGGATTCTGAGTGAGGTTTGCCTATAAATAATAACGTTTCAGAATTTAGAAAGGGAGCAATGAACATTAACAAGGGTGGCAATTAACATTAAGGAGGTCAGCAATTAACATTAAGAGGATTAGGAACAACAAACAGACAAGAACAGCAGCAGTTTTTTGAGAACGAAAGAAACAACAAACAGAAATATCAAGACAACCAAAGAAGAAGGCAGAGTACATACTGTCTTCACATTGTTCATCCAAAAATCAATTTTTTTGGTGGAACCAACGACGGAGGTTTGATCTTTAATCATAAATTATTCATGCTCACAGTAGCTTCATTTTCTTTTATTAATAAGAACATGTAGTAACTTGATCCCTAAACATGCAATAACTTGATCTTTGAACGTGCAGTAACTTGATCTTTGAACATGCTGCAAATTGATCTTTGTTTAAAAACTTTAATTGTTTGCTTTAGTTAATACATTAATCATTTGGTGTTCGTAACTCCACTTACATGTTTTACAAAACAATTTAAAACTACCTAGTAGCTTTTGAGGATTTAAATTAATTGTCATAATCTATTTTTTTTACTAAAACTTCAAGAACCGTAGGTTATTTTATTGAAACTCAAAACCTTAAACTATTTTTATCCAAAAGCTTAAACCATTTCATTATTAAACTCCAAAATATTGATTATTTTTCCAAAACCTTAATTTATCTCTCCAAATCCAAAATTATTTTCCAAAGGATAGTAAGTTAAAATCCTAAACCTTTTTTAGTTTAAAACCCTAATTCCAAAACCCTAGTTTTAAAAACCCTAATTCCAAAACCCTAGTTTCCAAAACCCTAATTCCAAAATCCTAGTTTCAAAAACCCTAATTCCAAAATCCTAATTACAAAACTCTAGTTTCCAAAACCTTAGTTCCAAAAACCCTTAATTCTTTAAAACCCTAAACTTATATTTTTTTTATTACTTTATTTAATTTTAGATTTCATTATGTAGTTTATTATATGTTTTTGATGGTTGATTTATTTAATTTCAATGCTTGATTTATTTAATTTATCATCGATGGATATTTTCCTTATTATTATGATTATTATTTGTTTATTTTGGTACTAATGTAAGAGGTATGTTTTCACTTTGTGAGTACCTCATTATTTAAACCTTATGTAATTTAATTTATTTTATATTTTGGACCAATGTAAAGGACATGTTTTCACCTTTCGATGGGTGTCCTATTTAGTTTTAGACATGGACGATGTAAGGACATGTTTCCATTCTCGGATGGGTGTCCATTTATTTGCTTTGTTTGGGCATTGCTTTGATTTTAATAAAATGATGCTTTATTTTAATTGTTGAGTGTAGTATGGATAATATTGTTATATTTAAGAATTTTATAATATTAAGACCTACAAAGGAGGCCGGTTCCAATGAACCGAGCGTTGTGGGGGTGTTGGGCCATCTCTCACCTTCCCCACACGTACCCAACTTTCTGAACCCATTAGAGGGTTGGGGGATTCCTTAGGATTCGAGTCATCCACCCCCCCCCTTTTTTTTCCGGCCCATCCGGGTGGTGACTCCATTTTCTCCAAACTTAGGCCTATGTTCTCTAAAGGCCCTGACCCTAAACAGTGCCGAAGTCGCAAGAATCATTCCACAGGGAGTTGGGGCAAAAATCCCCGCTCATAGTGGTGACTCCACTGTGGATAAGAGAAGTTGAATTCGTTGATCTTTATATTATTCTATTCTTTCTTATCATGATATTATCCATTGTATCATATTAGATTGCATCGTGTGCATGAGTTAGGATGCCTGTGTTACCCGTGTTGTATTATATGAGGGATACCATACTTTCACTCAAGGTATGGAGATCGAGCATGGCATAACCACTCATAGCCTTGTACCCTTTGGTATATACTTGCTATGGGAACCTAAGCCTTTCAACTTAAAGACTAAAACTCATGTAATTAGCCTAGTTATTGTCCTTAGGTTTTTACCCCCAAGTTCTTGTTGTTTGACTATGGTTAGTTTATCTTGGTTTAAATCATGGCTTATTTAGTTTGTTCTTTTTTTAATATGACCCAAGTACATTTGTAAGCTCAAAATAAATTTTTCTCTAAATCCAAAAGATCAAAGCTATTTTCGAAACTTTTCAAGGTGGTCTTTGGATATAAAACTTTTCTAAAAAACAAATAAAAAATTCTTTTCTCATGTCTCAAATACAAAGCCCAAAACCCATTTTTTTCAAAAAATCTTTTTACAATGGGTTTTTCACACAAAATTATTTTTGCATTTCATCCAACCTTTTCTTACAAAGAGCTTACAAATTATTTAGGTCAATTATGAAATACCAAAAATCAATTGTGAGCCTAGTTTATACTGAGAGTTATTAATCATGGGCTTGTTTTTGGCATGAATTATTAGTTACTTTTTCAAGTGAGAAATCTATTTATAATAAACCTCTTAATTTAGTTTTAATCCAATATGGCATAAAAGCTACTTTAGTTGGTTGGATGGATTAAAGCCCAATTAATGGGAATTATCATGAATTAATTTCCATTTTTGAAAATATAACTATTGGTTAAAACGTCCGAGGAAATTATTCGAAAAACAAGATACCCCATGTTGGTATTTTGTTAACCATATTACCTAGGAAAAGAGACTCACCATTCGTGTGTGGATGTTATAAGGTTGGAAGGGTGTTCTACTTATCTTTGTTTATTGTTTGTGCATACATGCATACATACATTTGCATCTCATATCATTGATCCTCTCTGGCTCACAGCCCTGGATTATGACAGTTCAAAAGCTTACGACAATCCAACCTACACCGAAGATGAAGAATCTAGTAGCAACTCAATCACTTGCTCACCAAAAGCAATGGAACCCGAACAAATTCAAAGAATGGTGGATGACGCCCTCAATTCCAAGATGGAAGAAATAAAAGAGGCCCTGGCCGAGACCACAAAGAATCAACTAGCTACAATTTTAAGGAACAATGCCAAAGCATCTGCTAGCACTAAGAACCCAAAGGACAAAGGGAAGGCTAAGGTTGGTGAAGTGGCTTTTGATGATGACAAGGTAGTCGTTGATGATGATGATGACGACTGGGCACAATACTTCTAAGATCTTCAAGATAAATAAAAGGAGCCAAAGGTTGTTGACAAGACAACTTTTGAAAAGACTGAAAATTCTGATGTTGAGAAGATGATTGCTAATTTAGAAAAGAAATTTGAAAAGAAACTGAAAACCGAAGAAATGTCCGAAGTTGACAAATTATTTGAGCTAGACGAAGAAGTTTCGTACAAGTTCAAGGTGCCATCCTTTGCAAAGTTTGATGGAACAAAAAATCCTAATCTCCATGTGAAGCAGTACATCACTGCTATGCAGTATGCTCGAGCTACTAAAGCTCAAACTCTAAGATATTTCATGCTCTCATTGGACCCTGTTTTCCAAAATTGGTTCAACACCTTAGAGGAAAGTACTCAAAAAGATTGGGACATGTTATACAAAGCTTTCATTCAGCAATATGGGTATAATGTTGAGCTGAAAGTTACCTTAATGGAAGTTGAGTCCATTAGACAAAGACCAATGGAGAATTTTATGGACTATGTGAAAAGGTGGAGAAATAAGGCTGCTTTGCTCAAGAAGAGGCCCGATGAATCTGATCAAATAAGGATGATTGTGATAGGGGTGTTGCCTAGTCTTTGTGAAAGGATGTCTCATACACTCATCTGTGATTTCAGAGATCTTTTGCAAGCTGGCTTGCAAATTGAAGAGTGGGAAAGGGAGAAGAGCTTCTTTTCGGGGAGAAGGAATGAGAAAGGAAATTATCAGCCTAGCAATCAAAGTACACAAAAGGAAGCTGATGTCAATGCCACTAGTCAAGGAGGAATGAGGAAGATTTTAGAATTAGGGAAACCGCTGCCTTGGGTTCTCAATAAGCTACAAAAGAAGGGATTGTTACAACCCTTGACTCCTCGTCCATTGCCTAATCCTCTTCCACCTAACATTGATGCGAATGCATTTTTCCAATTCCATCAAAGGCCTGGACATGAAACGGACAATTGTATGAAGTTGAGGCATGAAATCTAGAATTTAATCGACAGTGGTAAGCTACCTGAGCCAGACAAGGCCAATACCAAGAACAATCCTTTGCCTAAATTTGGAAGAGTGCCACCACCAGTAACCTTCATGGTAGGAAAAGGATTGGAAGAAGATTTTGTTTTATCATCCTTTCAAGATGGAAATATTGAAGATGTGAAATGAAAAGAAGCTTAACTCAACAAACTTTCCTTAGCTTGAATGTTACTTTTCAATTTTACTTTCTTTAATATTTAATTGGAACAATCGTGTTTTTCAAATTTAAATTTGTTTGAATAAATTACTTTCATCAAAATTTTTGTTGGTCTTTATTCATTTTGGTGCTCAACCAATGAGGAACTTAACTTAATATTTATAAATTAGCATATCTATGCATCATAATTTGAATGACTTTACTAGATGAGGGAATTATTCTATAGCATTGAGTTGTGTATGCTTACTTAGAGAGGGCTCCTGCATAATTACCTTTGTCTAGGTCCTAGTCAGTCTTAGAACATGCTTTGACAAATTTTTGAGGAGAAATTGAATTCTGCTTATTTAAGGAAGAGATGATCTAGGCATTCTTTGGTTAGCCAACAATTAGTATCCACCCAATTAAATATCAATCCCTAGTTGTCCCTTTGAGCCTTCATAAAATTTTAGCTTTCTTCTCATTGGCATATAACCCCAACATCTACCCTGAGCTGTTGTGATACTTTTGACAAGTCTTATGATCACTAAGGTGAAGAGGCAAGAAGATCAAAGAAAGGAATGAATAGTCAATATCATAAGGATAATTGATTTTCTCGAGACCATAAGGATATTTGAAGTTCACCTAATATCTCCAATCTATCAAGATAACATTAGAGTAGCAAATGATTTATCCTCGGTAAAGAAGATTTATGTCACTCCACTCATCCATTATTAGAAACCCAAGTTGGTACAAACAAGACGACTCTTTAAGAGCTATAGCAAAAAAAAAACAAAAAAACCAAAAAAAAAGAAAGATAAAACCTAAAAAGGCAGTTCAGAAAGCCAACTGAGTTCTCTTTTACCTAACACAGCAAAAGGCTTTCATTTGGCTTATTAGGACAGTTTGACTTGAATTGGTCCAACTCAACCAAAGATTCAATCAAAATCGGAGAAAAAGAAGAAAGACCATCCAGTTCTTGAAAGTTCTGCACTTGACAATCCTACAAGAAAGAAGGACAAAATGATAAAATGCTCAAAGAAAGGGAAGAGAGAAAATTAAAGAGAAAGAAAAGGGAAGAGTAAGAAAAATAAAGAGAAAGAAAAGGGAAAAGAAGTAAAGAAATGAAGACTGTCCCAATCAAGATCTAGATTAATGCCAAGAAGATGGGAGGATGCTCAAAGCTCTATCTTTTCATGCTCCCAACTGTCTAAAGTTCCAACAAGCAGTTTGTAGTGTGAAGGTTTGTCCATTGTGTCACATCAGCTCTAATCTTAAAATGGCTTTCATTTAACTCGTGTCCCTTATAGACCCCATTTCAAGCCTATCAAAGACCTATTGATCTCTCTTGGTAGGTAGAGTCTATTAGTGGAGATAGTTTGAATGAGCATGCATATGAGATAGGCAATATTTAAACTTAATGAGACCTTTGGCCAAGTAATGTGTATGTGCCTATCAGAAGTGCAACAATTCTTTCCTAAATAGAAATGATTCCCGAGTTTAGTATGGTAACTAAGGTTGTCATGTTATAGATATGTTAATTTGGAAAATCAAGTCCTGAGATAAATTGACATTAATTTGGCAAAGCCAATATTTGATTTCAAAATCAAAATTGGAAATTGAAAAAAAAGAAAAAAATTATTACAAAGCCTTCAAGTTAAGGGAAGTATGTTGATCTATCGAACCTCAAAGGACACATTGGGCAAAGTAAATAGTTATTGGCAAGGATGTGAAAAGTTACCAACTGGTGTGCTGAATCCTAATTTGAAATGGATGTATCTCTGCTGCTTAAGGCCTCCATTATTCATGTTTTCAATATCTCGAAGATAAAAGTCCTAAATGTGAAGCATCCTGTCATTCCAAAGCAAGACTTATGCTGATCACCTTGGTCTGTGAGTCGATTGAATAACTGTAAGTGTTATTGATGCATATCATGCATACATGAGCATATCACATGGTATTTTCTTCTGCTGATCACCTTGTCTATTCTTTCTCAAAGCGAACAACAGACACTCTATGAAGCAAAGATGAAGCGGGTATAGAATCAAGAGGCATAGAAGACCCATTGCCTGAGGAAACTCTAGTCATTTTGCAAAAGAAAGGAAGAAATGCATGCTTGTTCGAAGAACTAGATAATCTACAAACATCAACCAAAGCCCGCATAGAAAAATCATGGGGGGCAAGGAGAAGATTTGAAGGTTAGCTAAAATGGCTGGAATTTTTTTTTTTTTGCAAAAGTGCAAAGGAAGAACAAAAAAAAATAAAAAAGAATGGAACATTAGAACTATCAAAAGAATGAAGACGCAAAAGACAAAAGATCAGTCCAGCTAGAAGAGCTGAAGCCAATATAGGACAAATCTCTAAGGATGAAGATCCACTTTCAAGGGTGAAAACCCGATTTTCAAGGATGAAGTTCCAGCTTAAAGGATGAAGATCCACTTTTAAGGGTGAAGACCCAATTCCAAGGATGAAGATCCAGCTTAAAGGATGAAGATCCACTTTCAAGGGTAAAGACTCGATTTCCAAGGATAAAGATCCAGCTTAAAGGATGAAGATCCACTTTTAAGGGTTAAGACCCAATTCCAAGGATGAAGATCCATCTTAAAAGATGAAGATCCACTTTCGAGGGTGAAGACCCAATTTCCAAGGATGAAGATCCACTTTTAAGGGTGAAGACCCGATTTCCAAGGATGAAGATCTAGCTTAAAGGCTGAAGATCCACTTTTAAGGGTGAAGACCCAATTCAAGGATGAAGATCCACTTTCAAGGATGAAAACCCGATTTCCAAGGATGAAGATCCATTTTCAAAGGTGAAGACATGATTCCAAGGATGAAGATCCAATTTCAAAGGGTGAAGACTTGAAGTCCAAAGGATGAAGATCCATTTTTAAGGGTGAAAACCCGATGCAAAGGATGAAGATCCAGCTTAAAGGATGAAGATCCACTTTTAAGGGTGAAGACCCAATTCCAAGGATGAAGATCCACTTTCAAGGGTGAAGACCCGATTTCCAAGGATGAAGATCCACTTTCAAGGGTAAAGACCCGATTTCCAAGAATGAAGATCCAGCTTAAAGGATGAAGATCCACTTTTAAGGGTGAAGACCCAATTCCAAGGATGAAGATCTACTTTCAAGGGTGAAGACCCGATGTCCAAGGATGAAGATCCACTTTCAAGGGTAAAGACCCGATTTCCAAGGATGAAGATCCAGCTTAAAGGATGAAGATCCACTTTTAAGGGTGAAGACCCAATTCCAAGGATGAAGATCCACTTTCAAGGGTGAATACCCAATTTCCAAGGATGAAGATCCACTTTTAAGGGTAAAGACCCGATTTCCAAGGATGAAGATCCAGCTTAAAGGATGAAGATCCACTTTTAAGGGTAAAGTCCCAATTCCAAGGATGAAGATCCAGCTTAAAGGATGAAGATCCACTTTCGAGGGTGAAGACCCAATTTCCAAGGATGAAGATCCACTTTAAAGGGTGAAGACCTGATTTCCAAGGATGAAGATCCAGCTTAAAGGCTGAAGATCCACTTTTAAGGGTGAAGACCCAATTCAAGGATGAAGATCCAACTTAAAGGATGAAGATCTACTTTCAAGAATGAAGACCCAACTTAAAGGATGAAGATCTACTTTCAAGAATGAAGACCCGATTTCCAAGGATGAAGATCCATTTTCAAAGGTGAAGACCTGATTCCAAGGATGAAGATCCAATTTCAAAGGGTGAAGACCTAAAGTCCAAAAGATGAAGATCCATTTTTAATGGTGAAGACCCGATGCAAAGGATGAAGATCCAGCTTAAAGGATGAAGATCCAATTTCAAGGGTGAAGACCCGACGTCCAAAGGATGAAGATCCATTTTCAAGGGTGAAGACCCAATCTCCAAGGATGAAGATCCATTTACAAGGGTGAAGACCCTATCTCCAAGGATGAAGATCCATTTTCAAAGGTGAAGATCCGATGCCAAGGATGAAGATCCAATTTCCAATAGATGAAGATCTATTTTTGGTAGATAAAAACCCACAATCCATAAAAAAAATGGAACAACCAATTATGCCAGAATTCTCAACTGATAAAAGGTCAGTCAAATCCAATTCAATCTCGGGTCCAAGTACCCAATCATGGGCCCAAGTACCCAAATCCAATCCAATCTCAGGTCCAAGTACCCAATCATGGACCCAAGTACCCAAATCCAATCCAGTTTCGGGTCCAAGTACCCAATCTCAGGTTCAAGTACCCAAATCCTATCTAGTTTCGGGTCCAAGTACCCAATCTCTGGTCCAAGTATCCAATCTCTGGTCCAAGTACCCAAATTCAATTCAGTCACTGGTCCAAGTACCCAAATCCAATCTAGTTTTGGTGGAACCAACAAACGAAGGTTTGAATCTCTAATTTCTTTTTATTTTCTTACAGTAGCTTTGTTTCTTTAATTTATAAGATTATACATACAAAACTTTGGTCTTTGAATATATAATAACTTGATCTTTTTTTCCAAAAATCTTAAATCGTTCCTTCTGTTTCTTTTAAAAATTCAAAAACCCTAAAAATACTTTATGTTTCCAAGAACCTTAAGAATCCTAAAAATACTTTTCTGTTTCTTCTAAACCCTAAGAACCCTAAATTTATTTCTTCTATGTCTAAAAGACCTTAATTCGTTACTTTTCTGTTTCCAAAAAAACCTTAAACCGTTTTGCTTATTCTCAAAAACGTTATAAAACTCTAAACTGTTTTCACAAATCTTAAAACCAAATATATTTTCCAAGACGCCAAAAACCCTAAATTGTTTTATTAATTTCCGAAACCCTAAACTCTATTCCAAAAGTTAGTAGCCTTATTTTTTAAGCATTAAAAGCTTTAACCCTAATTAATCCTTCTTTCCAAAATCACACAGTAAGAATTATTCTTTTAAAAATAACATTAATTTCTTCCAATTTCAAAACTGTCGTATGGGCTCGTCGAAGGGGACAATATTTATTTGTGTATTATGAGTCCGCGTATTTAACTTTCCTTTTTCCAAAGCCCTAATTTAGTAACTAAAATTCTAAAATCCTATTTTAAGATGTGAACTCTAAATTATATATTTATTGCTGTATTTAATTTTAGATTTGATTATGTAATTTATTATATGCTTTGATTTATTTAATTTCAATGCTTGATTTGTTTAATTTATCATGGATGAATGATTATTATATATTTTGATTGATGTTTAATATCTTTGATAATGATTTATTTATTATGAATGGTTAATTACTTTTATCGACTTATTTTTTATTTTCAAATGTTGCAAGAGGTATGTTTCCACTTTGTGGGTACCTCATTAGTTAAATATCATGTAATTTAAATTGCTTTTATATTTTAGACCAATGTAAAGGACATGTTTCTACCTTTTGGTGTGTATCCTATTAGTTTAGACATGGATGATGTAAGGACATATTTCCATCCTCGGATGGGTGTCCATTTATTTATTTTGCTTGGACATTACTTTGGTTTTAATATAACGATGCTTTATTTTAATTATTGCATGTAATATGGATAATATTGTTATATTTAAGAATTTTAAAATATTAAGACCTGTAAAGGAGGCCAGTTCCAATGAACTGAGCGTTGTGGGGATGCTGGGCCATTTCTCACCTTCCCCACATGTACCCAACTTTTCGAACCCATTAGAGGGTTGGGGATTCCTTAGGAATCGAGTCATCCACCCCTTCCTTTTTCCCAGCCCGTCTGAGTGGTGACTCCATTTTCTTCGGACTTAGGTCCGTGTTCTCTAAGGCCTCGAGCCTAAGCAGAGCCGAAGTCGCAAGAACCATTCCACCGGGAGTGAGGACAAAAATCTCCGCTTACAGCACCCAAATTCAATTCAGTCACGGGTCCAAGTATCCAATCTCAAGCCCAAGCATCCAAATTCAATTCAGTCTTGGGTCCAAGTACTCAGTCACTGGTCCAAGTACCCAAATCCAATCCAGTTTTGGGTCCAAGTACCCAAATCCAATCCAGTTTCGGGTCCAAGTACCCAATCTCGGGTCCAAGTACCCAAATCCAATTCAATCTCGGGTTCAAGTACCCAGTCACGAGTCCAAGTACCTAAATCCAATTCAGTTTTGGGTCCAAGTACCCAAATCCAATTCAATCTCGGGTCCAAGTACCTAGTCACGGGTCCAAGTACCTAAATCCAATTTAATCATGGGTCCAAGTACCCAATCACGGGTCCAAGTACCCAATCACGGGTCCAAGTACCTAAATCCAATCCAATTTCGGGTCCAAGTACCCAGTCCGGGTCCAAGTACTCAAATCCAATCCAGTTTTGGGTCCAAGTACCCAATCACGGGTCCAAGTACCCAAATCCTATCCAGTTTTAAGTCCAAGTACCCAATCTCGGGTCCAAGTACCCAAATTCAATTCAGTCACTGGTCCAAGTACCCAAATCCAATCCAGTTTTGGGTCCAAGTACCCAAATCCTATCCAATCTCGGGTCCAAGTACCCAAATTCAATTCAGTCATGGGTCCAAGTACCCAATCTCAAGTCCAAGTACCCAAACTCAATTCAATCTTGGGTCCAAGCACCTAAACTCAATTCATTCTTGGGTCCAAGTACCCTAATCAAATTCAATCTCAGGTCCAAGTACCCAATCTCGAATCCAAGTACCCAAATCAAATCAAATTCAATCTTGGGTCTAAGTACCCGAATCAAATTCAATCTCGGGTCCAAGTACCCAAATCAAATTCAATATCGGGTCCAAGTACCCAAATCAAATTCAATCCTGGATCTAAGTACCCAATCTCGGATCCAAGTACCCAAATTTAATCTAGTCTCGGGTCCAAGTACTCAAATCAAGTTCAATCTCAGGTCTAAGTACCCAAATCAAATCCAAGCACCCATCCTCATCAAAATCAGTAAAAAGTCATATTGCTTTTCACTCTCTTCTACTAAAAGTCTCAGATCGCTCAAGCAGGAGGCAAACTGTAGACCCTTAATTTTGGCCCTAATTTGATACAGTCCTGGTTAAAGGATGCCAAAATAAATTCAATTCGATTTACAAATTCTAATAAGTCAGTCTGATTTTAAAGTCACAAACTCAACTACAAAACCCTAAACCAAGTCTTTTTTTTAGAAGGACTGGTCCAAAAAATTAAAAAATGCAAAATTAGTTCAAGTTCAAAGGGCCCAAGTGACATGAACCTTGGCTCATGTTGACATGGAGGCCATAGGTCAACATGAGCATTGGCTCATGTCGACCTGGATGCCCAGCTCGACATGGCTTTGGTCCATGTCGATCTAGTTGCCCCAGGTCGACATGGTTCAATTATTTTTTGAAATTAGTATCCAAATTGAAATAAAATTTGTTTTAAGGACAGATTAAAATTTGGGTTAGGGATTATGAGTGAGGTTTGCCTATAAATAATAACATTTCAGAATTTAGAAAGGGGGCAATGAACATTAACATGGGTGGCAATTAACATTAAGGAGGTTGGCAATTAACATTAAGGAGGTCGGCAATTAACATTAAGAGGATTAGGAACAACAAATAGAGAAGAATAGCAGCAGTTTTTTGAGAATGAAAGAAACAACAAACAAAAATATCAAGACAACCAAAGAAGAAGGCAGAGTACATACTATCTTCACATTGTTCATCAAGAAATCAAATTTTTTGTAGGAACCAATGATGGAGGTTTGATCTTTAATCATAAATTATTCATGCTCACAGTAGCTTCATTTTCTTTTATTAATAAGTACATGCAGTAACTTGATCTCTGAACATGCAATAACTTGATCTTTGAATGTGCAGTAAATTGATCTTTGTTTAAAAACTTTAATTGTTTGCTTTAGTTAATACATTAATCATTTGGTGTTCGTAACTCCACTTACATGTTTTACAAAAAAAACTTAAAACTACCTAGTAGCTTTTGAGGATTTAAATTAATTGTCAGAATCTATTTTTTTTTACTAAAACTTCAAGAACTGCAGGTTATTTTATTGAAACTCAAAACCTTAAACTATTTTTATCCAAAAGCTTAAACCATTTCATTATTAAACTCCAAAATATTGATTATTTTTCTAAAACCTTAATTTATCTCTCCAAATCCAAAATTATTTTTCAAAGGACAGTAAGTTAAAATCCTAAACCTTTTTTAGTTTCAAAAACCCTAATTCCAAAACCCTAATTCCAAAATCCTAGTTTCAAAAACCCTAATTACAAAACTCTAGTTTCCAAAACCCTAGTTCCAAAAACCATAAATTCTTTAAAACCCTAAACTTATACTTTTTATTACTTTATTTAATTTTAGATTTGATTACGTAGTTTATTATATGTTTTTGATGGTTGATTTATTTAATTTCAATGCTTGATTTATTTAATTTATCATCGATGGATATTTTCTTTATTATTATGATTATTATTTTTTTATTTTGGTACTAATGTAAAAGGCATATTTTCGCTTTGTGGATACCTCATTATTTAAATCTTATGTAATTTAATTTATTTTATATTTTGGACCAATGTAAAGGACATGTTTCCACCTTTCGGTGGGTGTCCTATTTAGTTTTAGACATGTTTTCATCCTCGGATGGGTGTCCATTTATTTACTTTGTTTAGACATTGTTTTGATTTTAATATAATGATGCTTTAATTTAATTATTGCATGTAGTATGGATAATATTGTTATATTTAAGAATTTTATAATATTAAGACCTGCAAATGAGGCCAGTTCCAATGAACCAGGCATTGTGGGGGTGCTGGGCCATTTCTCACTTTCCCCACACATACCCAACTGTCCGAACCCATTAAGGGGTTGGGGATTCCTTCGAAATCGAGTCATCCACCCCTTTATTTTTCCAGGCCCGTCCGAGTGGCGACTCCATTTTCTTTGGGCTTAGGCCCATGTTCTCTAAAGGGCCCGAGCCTAAATAGTACCGAAGTCGCAAGAACCATTCCACCAGGAGTGGGGGCAAAAATTCCCGCTTAAACAATTATATTCTTCGCTTATGTCATTAAATATCATAATTTAAACATTAAAATCAAACAATTCATCATTCTTTGAAAATTCACATTCCAAAAACCTAAATCAACACTATCATTTCCAAACTCTAACTAAACTTAATAAAATCCATCATTTGACTTTAAAATCCTTATTTATGCATCACATTAACCAAATTGCATAATTAAAACTCATGATTTCATAAATCCAAAAGTTCCATAATCCTAAATTCTCTCTCTTCATCAAACTTCACTCAAACTTAACCATTTCTTCAATCCAACATCAAAATCATTATTAACTACTCAAAATAACTTCATTCATACCTAATTAAGTAATTAAATCATACTACTTCAAAATTCCAAAATCAACATAATCTCAATTTCATGGAAATACAAAGAAAGAAGTTAGCAAACTTATTAATTCAAGTGGAAAACACCAAAACTTTACTTAAAACCTCGAAAACCTTTCAATTTTGGAATATTGGAAGAAGCAAAAACCTTGTCTTGAACTCCCTTGGAGTTTCGGCCCTTGGAGAAAGAAGAAGAAGATGAAGACCAAATGAATTTCTCTCTCTTTCCACTTAAACATTAACTATATATATAATATCTTATATTATATTTTTAATTAATTAATTAATTAAAACCACAAATTACATCTTCCATTCAAAATAATTTATTTTTAAATTATTTAAATAATTTTTAATTTCTAAAGTATAATTATAAAAATGCCACTTGACTTTTGACTTTTCTTTTAAAAATGTTGACTTTTAGTTGACTTTGTATATGCTATGTATATTTTACACATATATTCCACTTTTTCACTTAAAATTATTCAATTTTTCATTTAAATTATTTATTTAATTTGTCCAATTTAATTTTAATATATTTTATTAAATTTTTAAAAATTAGGGATGTTACAATTCTTTCCCCTAAAGAGAATTTCGTCCGCAAAATTACCTGCTATCAACTCTGGAACAACTGAGGAATTGGCTCCGCATCATCTACTCACCCTCCCATGTCACTCCTCAGTGGCATTATTCCTCCAAAGAACCTTAACAAGCGGCACATTCTTGTTCCTCAACTCTTTCACCTCTTGTGCCAAGATCGCCACTAGTTCTTCTTCGTAAGTCAGATCCGGACTCACCTCAATAGACTCCACTGATAAGACATGAGATGGGTTTGACCTATATCTTTGAAGCATAGAGACATCAAAAACATTATGCATCTGGTCTAACTCGGGCGGCAAAGCCAATCTGTAAGCCACTAGACCAACTCTCTCCAGTATCTCATAAGGTCCTATGAAACGAGGACTCAACTTCCCTTTATGCCCGAATCTCAAAATATTCTTCCAAGGAGACACCTTTAGAAACACTTTATCTCCCACAATAAACTCTATGTCTTTCCTCTTCAAATTTGTATAAGATTTCTATCAGTCTGAAGCTGCTTTCAGATGACCCTGAATCACTTTTACTTTCTCTTTCATCTCCTTAATCAAATCGGGACTAACCAGTTTATTTTCTCCAACCTCATCCCAACACAAAGGTGTCCTGCACTTTCTGCCATATAAGGCCTCATAAGGTGTCATCATAATACTAGATTGATGACTGTTGTTATAATCAAACCAATCAGTGGCAAGAATTTATCCCAACTCCTAGTGAAATCGATGATACAACTCCTCAACATATCCTCGAGAATATGTATCACTCTCTATGATTGCCTATTTATCTGAAGATGGAAAGCAGTACTAAAATATAACCGAGAACCCAATGCATCCTGCAAACTCCTCCAAAATCTCAATGTAAATCGAGGATCTCAGTCCGACACTAGAGAAACTGGGACTCCATGCAATCTCACTACCTTACTAATATATAGCTCAGCCAACCTCTCAAGTGAATAATCCATCCGAACTAGAAAAAAAATATGCTTTCTTCATCATCCGGTTAACTATCACCCAGATTGCATCATGCTTTTTCTAGGTCAAAGGTAGTCTAGTCACAAAATCCATCATTATTCGCTCCCATTTCCACTCAGGTACTAATAATGATGGAAGCCACCCTGAAGGAACTTGGTGCTTAGCCTTCACTCTCTGGAGACATCTGGATACAAATTTTGCTATGTCCCTCTTCATACCTAACCACCAATAATGCTGCTTCAAATATTAATACATCTTGGTACTAACAGAGTGCATAGCATAGAATGACTGATGTGCTTCCTCTAATATCATCCTATTCAATCCTACATCATCAGGAATACATAATTTATCTCTGTACCATAGACTGCCATCATCTCTCATATGAAAGTCTCGACTCTCCCCCTTTTGGCAATCTATCACAATCTTCTAGATTTTTTCATCTACCAACTGGGCTTCCCTAATCTGATCCAACAACATTGGCCTCAATTGCAACTGAGCCGTCAATGTACCATCATCACAAGACTCAAATCTAGCATGCAATGCTCTCAACTCAACAAGCAACAAGAGCGAATAAATAGTCAAACCTACCATGGACTTCCAACTCAAGGCATCATCTACAACATTTATCTTTCTAGGATGATAATCAATCAAACAATCATAGTCTTTAATCAACTCTAACCACCGTCTCTACCAAAGATTTAGCTCTCTTTGAACATCCAGGTACTTCAAACTCTTGTGATCTGTATAAATGAAATATTTCTCCCCATACAAGTAATGTCTTCAAATCTTCAATGCAAAAACTTTGGCTACTAACTCCAAATCATGAGTCAAGTGATTCAGCTCATGTGGATTCAACTATCGAGATACATAAGCAATGACTCTACCCTCCTACATAAGAACACAACCTAAACCACTATGTGAAGCATCACTGTATGTCACATAGGGTTTGCCTTCCACAGGCAGGGTAAGCACAGGAGCTTGAGTTAACATCTCCTTTAACTGCTCAAAACTCGCCTGACATCAATTTGTCCACACAAATTTAACTCCTTTCTGAAGAAATCTAGTGAGTGGTATGGCTATCATAGAAAAATCCTTCACAAACTGACGATAATAGCCTGCCAATCCTAGAAAACTTCCAACCTCTGTCATAGTCTTTGGTGGACTCCAATTCAAGATAGCCTCAACTTTACTCGAATCAACTTTAATACCCTCTGTTGATACCACATGACCGAGAAAAGTCACATGATCAAACCAGAACTCACACTTAGATAGCTTAGCATACAACTGCTTCTCCCTCAATATCTGCAGTACAATCCGCAGATGCCTATCATGATCTTTCTCGTTACACAAATACACCAGAATATCATCAATGAAGACCACTACAAACTGATCTAAGTATGGTCTAAACACCCTATTTATCAAATCCATAAATGTTATTGGTGCATTCATCAATCCAAAAGGCATCATCATAAATTCAAAATGCCCATACCTCATACGAAAAGCTATCTTGGGTACATCTACATCTCTAACTCTCAACTGATGGTACTCCGATCTCAGATCAATTTTAGAGAATATTGTTGCTCCCTTCAACTAATCAAAGAGATCATGTATCTGAGGTAATGGATACTTGTTCTTGATGGTCATCTTATTCAACTGTCTGTAATCAATATATAATCTTAAGGTGCCATCCTTCTTCTTCACAAACAAGACAGTCACTCCCCCACAGGGACACACTAGGGCAAATGAACTCTTTATCAAGAAACTCCTATAACTACACCTTTAACTACTTCAACTCAGCAGGTGCCATCTAATAAGGGTTAATGGAGATAGGAGTGGTACCAGTCACCTCTCTCTCAGGAGGTACCCCTGGCAACTCATCAGAGAAAACATCTAGAAACTCAACAACTGTAGGTATATTGTCTAGATGGGAACCAACTACTCTGGTATCTACAACATGAGCAAGATATGCCTCACATCCCTTTTGAATCATTCTTCTAGCAGAAATAGCTTAAATAAACATTGATGAAAGGTGTCTCTACTCACTAGATACCACCACATCTCTACCATCACGTGTTCTTAGGGTAACACATTTTTGCTGATAGTCTACCATAACCCATGCATGGATAACCAATCCATGCCCTGAATCATATCATACTCCCTAAAAGGCATCTCAATCAGGTCACCAAGAAACTCCTCATCCTGAACAACAACTAGACTATCTTGGCATACCGTGCTAACTACAACACTGTGCCCTAAAAGATTTGTAACCAACATATCAAATCCTAAGGACTCCAAATGCAAATCACTCACAAGCAAGATGGATGCACTGATGTATGAATGCGTCGACCTAGGGTCTATCAATGTAAGAACTGAAATACCAAATAAAGTAAAAGTACCAGCTTTGATAGCTGCAGCATCCGGCTGCCTCTACATCACATAGATCTTATGTGATGGCCCTGCATCATCTGGTCTACTACATGTTGTAGAACCTCCTCTCTGACTAGTCTCAGATCTACCACCTCTACCAAAACCTCTACTACCATGACCCCCTCTGACACTAGGTCTAGAAGCTGTTGTATCTACCTGTCTATCATCTGATGGCTCGGGATATTCTCTAAGAAAATAGTCTGGTGATCAACATCTGTAATAAATTACTAGTGCACATATCCTCTAGCAGAGACCCCTATGTGCTCTACCACAATGAACTTAGGTAGGTGGATCAGGCCTCTAAGCCACTGGGGTTGGGGCACTAGCGACTGAGGCTATAGGTCTCTATCTCTATCTCTGCTACTGTGCTGACCTGTCAGACTACCCCTAGCTCCTATTGAACCTCTAAGGATATCCCCCTTGATCTCTCTCCACTGATGAAGACACTGCCTCACCCTAGGGTCTCCTAGTTCTGCTCTCCTCAACTTTGGTAGCTGCTGCAAGATCTTGTGCCTTCTCTACACTCCTGACAGCTACAACTAAATGAGAAAAATCCTGATACCGAGAGCCTACCAAAAGGCACATGATAGCGGGTCTTAGCCCCTCCTCAAACCTCCGGCATATGTCAATCTCATCATAAATAATGCCATCAGCATACTGGCTCAGCTGGATAAACTCAACCTCATACTCTGTCACTAACCTCGACTCTTACCTCAAACTCAGAAACTCCATCTTCTTGGCATCCTTATACTTCTTGGGAGTATACTTCTTCTTGAATTCTAGCAAGAAATCATCATAAGTCAGCATGGGTGGATCAGTTGTACCATGGGGAACCATCTTTCACCACTCATATGCATACCTCTGCAACAGGAATCTAGCATAATCAAACTTCTCTTTTGGACTAGCCAGCAACTAAATGAATACTCTCTGAATCCTATCCAGCCACTGCTCTATAATAACTAAGTCTATAGTGCCAGCAAAATATGTGGCTCCAAACTTCCTCAACTTATCATACTTTCATGTCGGGAACTATGCCTACAGCTGTGGCTGTGGTGGTGGTTGTGACTGCTGAACCAAAGCTTGCCTCAACAACTCCACTATATGCCATACCCAACCCAGTGAGATCTCCTCAGCTACTGGTCTAACAGTCACAGAAGCAGACGCCTCACCAGCAGACTTAACACCAGCTCCCACTCTACTCTCATCAGGAGCTACATTCTCTACACTACTCTCTACAAACTAAAGAATTCTAGATGCCATAACTACTTATATTTGCAAATACAGTAGAAATTTCCACATCAAAGATTAGAAAAATTGTTAGTTCCAATGCATGTATCATAATTTAAAACCATACTTAAAATTCTAATTTTCTCTCTCTAACCCACCTAGGTCGAGAACCTCAAACCTAGGCTCTGATACCAAAATAAATGTAACACCCTTATACCTTATATACATATGATACATACACAGAGCTTATGTAAAATATGCATATAAAGTATAAAGATGCCACAACCCGGTAAAATAAAAAATTTCACCTTTCCAATTTAAAATCCCAAACACATCAAAATGTATATTTAAATAGTAATAAAATATTCTTTATTGATTATAGGTTCTGAAATACACATTTGTATAAAAATTCACTGGGAAAAATTTGCCAGAGGTTTGTCTGTAAATAAGATGCCCCAAAAATTTCAACAGTTACACAACTTGTATAAAAACACTCTCAATAAAACAATAAAATCACATTTCATCCCAGCTTCACAAATCCTCCATATTTTCTCAAAATACTTATACATATACTCATATATTTATCAAAACACATATAAAACCCACATTATATATTTTATCCAAAACATTCTTTATAATTTACAATATATACTTCACAAAAACACAACATAATATACATAATATCAAAATGTACTATAATATAAAATATATACATGTTGGTAAATGTCTTTGACCTTGATGTACCCAAAAATACCTCAAGCTCAATAATCTCAAAGCTAGACCCTACCAAGTATAGAAGAACTCTCCGGCCCTACCGGATCACCCCTGTCACCTACGCAATGAATTACAATCGGGCTAAGCTAAAAGCCTAGCAGTACAAACTTTGATAACAATAAAACTGTAAAACAATGCCAATGCAAAATGCTTTTATGGTATGTCACAATGTGAAATCCAAGCTCACTTTTAAACATATTCTTACATCATTTAATAATTCACATTAACACAAACACAAGCATGGACCCTAACAAACTAATATATTATTCAAATCTCAAAGTTACCTTTTTGGTTCAAATTCACATCGTGTGTTTAGCCCCGATGGCAAAATCAAAGTGATGCTCAGCATCTAGCCCCAAAGGCAAAACATATATTAGTGACGCCAAGCATCTAGCCCTGAAGACAAATCATGTATCAATAACGCATAGCATCTAGCCTCAAAGGCAAATAATGAGGATAACCTTATAGGCATGTCGCCAAGCACAGAAATCTGGAAATTAAATAATATACTATGCACACAATTAATTCATATTTTCCATAATCATCTTTTTCTCATTTTTCGATAATCAACTAGGCATATTGCCTCATTTTCTCATTTTTCTCATTCATATCAATGTCAATTTACCTCAATTCATCATTTTTCATCATTTCATCATTTTTCTCATTTTCTCATTTTTCTCATTTCACATCTTATTTAACTGAGCCATTAACAATGGTTTTTCACAATGTATATAATTTATACATAACAAATCACATGTCATAGCACCATGTTTATGAATTTTCAATGTATCAAGTAGCTTAACACATTTTCAACCAAAATGTGTTGAGCCCAATTTAATACTAACATATCTAATTTACAAAAATTTTGCACTTACCTTAGTAAGCACCCAAGAGTAAGCTTAAAATCTCCCACAAACCTTCACTTCCAAGTTTCCCTTCAACACTAGGATTGGGCAAATCACCTCTCCTTAATGCCTATACACAATGTGATCAAATACAATCATTTAATATCACATTTTAAGGCATTTCCAACCTTAAACCTTAATTAAACATCATTCTAATCAAAACCTCAAAGTTAAGCCTAACCTTACTTTAACTTTGGAAATCCATTTTTGAATTAGTGTTTTAAGTTTATTTATATCATTACAAACATATTTTAACAATGTTTAAACCAATTACATTAATTAAACACATGCTTTTGTTCAAAACCCTAAAATGACATAGCCTTCCCCATTGAAGGTTCTTTATTCCAACTCATTCCACTTATTAATCTAAGATTATATTCTTCACTTATGTCATTAAATATCATGATTTAAACATTAAAGTCAAACAATTTACTATGCTTTGAAAATTCACTTTCCAAAACCCTAAATCAACACTACTATTTCCAAACTCTAACTAAACTTAACCAAATTCATCATTTGACTTTAAAATCCTTGTTTAAGCATCAAAACAGCATATTTGGAACCAAATTGCACATTTAAAACTCATGATTTCATAAATCCAAAATTTTCATAACCCTAAATTCTCTCTCTTCATCAAACTTCACTCAAACATAACCATTTCTTCAATCCAACTTCAAAATCATTATTAACTACTCAAAATAACTTCCTTCATACCCAATTAAGTAATTAAATCATACTACTTCAAAATTCCAAAATCAACATAATCTCAATTTCATGGAAATCAAAAGAAAGAAGTTAGGGAACTTATTAATTCAAGTGAAAAACACAAAAATTTTACTTAAACCCTTGAAAACCTTTCAATTTGGGAAGCTTGGAAGAAGCAAAAAGCTTGTCTTGAACTCCCATGGAGTTTCGCCCTTTGAGAAAAAAGAAGAAGATAAAGACCAAAATAAATTTCTCTCTTTCCAATTAAACATTAACCATATATATATTATATTATATTTTTAATTAATTAATTATTTATTTATTTAATAAAAACCCCAAATTACATCTTCCATTCAAAATAATTTTTTTAAAAATTATTTAAATAATTTTTAATTTCTAAAGTATAATTAGAAAAATGCCACTTGACTTTTGACTTTTCTTTTAAAAATATAGACTTTTAATTGACTTTGTATATGCTATGTATATTTCATGTATATTTCATATATACATTTCACTTTTTCACTTAAAATCATTCAACCATTTAAATTATTTATTTATTTTATCCAATTTAATTTTAATTTATTTTATTAAATTTTTAAAAATTAGGAATGTTACAAGCACGCATCCCAATCTCACTTGGGATGCATCACAATAGACAGTGTACTTGTCTCTTTCCATTGGGAGCACTAAAATAGGTGAAAAACCAAGCGAGCCTTTAACTGTTTAAAGCTCTCTTCACACTTTTCATCCCACTAAAATTTGACAGATTTCTGAGTTAGTTTTATGATTGGTGCAGCTATAAGGAGAAATTCTCAAAAAATCTTTGGTAGTAGCCAGCCATACTCAGAAAACTTTGAATTTTGATCACATTAGTTGGCCGAGGCCAATTAAGCACAGTTTCCACCTTTTTAGGGTCTACTTGTGACCTTTCTCCATTAATAACATGTCCCAGAAATGCCACTTCCTCTAACCAGAATTCACATTTAGAGAACTTAGCATATAGTTGGCGTCGTATCTAAATAGGCTGAGTTCCTAGCCTTCTCTCTTCTTTAGCATTATCTTCTCTTCCGCCCTTGGTTCCACTTGAACTTCCGGGCTTATTATTCTTTTGTTGCTCACGTGCACTGTAATATCCCAAAGTGTGCCCTAGGAGTTTGATATAATTGTTGTTTTATTTGAATTAAAATGTATAGGTGTAAAAGGAAAGAGAAAAGAATTTAAAAGAGAGTGTATATGTTGTATATATGGAAATATATATAATATATACACAAGTCAAATGGATGGTCAAAGGAATAAGATATTTATTTTGTTAATTATGAAATTACTAAAAAGGGCATGTAAGTGAAAGGCAGTTAAAATAAATAGATGAGGGTATTTAAGTAATTTTCTTTTTGGAATGCTTGGTGGAGGTTTAAAGAGATGAGAAGTTTGACTTTGTCTCTTTCACTTGTTCATTTTCTTCTCTTTCCCTTTTGTTGGCCGGCCATCCAAAGCAAGAGTGCAAGAGTGAGTTTTGCTTGTTCCAAACTCAAAATTGAAGGAGTTTTCAAGAGATTAAGTTGGAAATCCAAGAAGATTCATTATTTTGGTAAGTTTCTCTTGATTTTCTAGTTTTATTTTAAGTTGTTTATGAATTTGAGTGTTGATATTTGAAAGTAGGGTTGTGTTAATGGTAGTATGTTGGTGTGTGTTTGATTTAAATTGATTGTGGTGTTGGTTTTGAATTGAAATAAAAAGATAGGTTGATGTTGGTATTGAAAGAGTAAGAGTGTTGTTGGTTTTAGGGTTTTGAAGTGGTAAGTGATGTTTAACTTGAGTTTGATCAATTATTCTCATAGATTTTCATGTTGTTAATGTTTGTTGGAGTTGTAAGCGTAGAATATGTGAATTTGGTTAGAAACAGTAGCATTTTGGATGCCACGCCCGTGGCCCTTGGTTGCCATGGCCGTGGCCATTTGTAGCCATGGCCGTGGAGGTTTGGAGCAAGGGAGGCAGAACCATTCTTTAACCCACGCCCGTGGGGGTTGGGGTGGCCACGGCCGTGGGCTTTAGTTAGTGGTGTTGAGTTATAATTTGTGATCTAAAGGTCTAAGATGAGGTTATTAAGTGATAAATTGTATTGGAATTCATGTATTGTATCGTTTTTGGACTAGGTTTTGGAAGAAGGTGATTTGCCCTAATTTAAGAAGTGAAGAATTGTTGGAAGAAGAAGTGTATAAATTTGTATAAGTGGTGCTTAAGGTAAGTACAAACTACATTATTGCATACATTCATATGATGTTGAGACTTAACATATATTTGATTGTAAATGTGTTAAGAAACCTAATGTTATGTTGGATATAATGTGAACATTGATGATGCATATGAATAAAGCTATGTTGTGCACAATGTGGATTATGTGGAATGTATGTTGGAGATTCTAAATCTATGAATAAGGTAAATTGCTATGTATATATATATCAATGATGATCATTCTTAATGGATGTTCAATGTAATTGATTGTGAGTACTTAAATGATGAATTGAGACATAATGAGATGATTAAAGCATGTTTGTCTATATGAAATATGAAATGTGAAGTGTAAAAGATATGATGATATGATGAATTATATTAATGTGATTATGAGATATGAGGCCATGGTTGTTGGCTATGGTATTGCAAATGAAATATAATGGAGGCATAGTTGCCTATTTGATATTGGGAATGAAATGGAAAGAGATAAATGAAATGATGTGTGTCTAATATGTGGATTCAATTTTCAGAGTTCTGAGTTTGGCGGCATGCCTATAAAGTACTGGATAGGTGAAAAGACCGGGTCGTAAGCCGATTCCAGTTGATAAATGTGAAATGTAAAATAGTAACAGTCTTGCCGGGTTGAGGATTTCCTCGGGTTTATCCGGGTTGAGGTCTAAGAGACTGGGTCTGTTACAGGTAATAGTCTTGCCGGGTTGAGGATCTCCTCGAGTTTAGCCGGGTTGAGGTCCAAGAGACTGGGTCTGTTACACTATCCATGGATAGAGATATATATATGTATCACCTACGGGCTTGATGATTATGATTATAGACCAAAGCAGTAACTCTGAACTTTGCATAACATATTAGTGTCTTTTGGGCCCATACGTGTCTTTGTGTCAATATAAATCATAAGTGATGAAATAATTGAATCAAATGATGAAATATAGTCTTATTAACCATATAAAAATATCATTTGTGAATATTATATTAATTGTTGAAATGTGTGACATTGGCATTGCATAGTAGCATATTGTTATTGTAGTTTGTACCACTAAGCCGTTGGCTTAGCGCGATTGTGATTCATCGCGCAGGTGACAGGGAAGAACCGGAGAGTTCCTCTAGACCGAGTAGAGTCTAGATTTTTGAGGCATTGATAGTGGAGCTTAAAGATCAAAGACATACTACCAAACATGTATATATTTTATGTTTTGTAAAACTTGAATTTTGATGTATATATATTTGTAAATATTTGTTACATTTTCCGCTGCTTTTAAATAAACATTTTATCTTTTGTCCTTTATAATTTCTTTTAAATGATTTAAATTTGTTCATGATTTGGTAAAGGGATGAGTCATTTGTTAAGTATATCGTAGCATTTCTATATTCAGTATACGTATATTACGATCGTATTAGCATGCTGTGTACGTATACGGGGTATAGGGGTGTTACATGCACTGCATGTAGCCATTTTTCGGTTCTCTATCAGTCTTACCTTATCCACCAACTGTTAATAAGAAGTTAAGTCATGTGTGGCTAAAATCTTATACAATGAGATCACCAATCCTCATCGGAAGTTATACATTCGAGCCGCATCATCCAGAACTAAAGTTGGAACATACTTACTCGCCTAATTAAACTTGTTAGCATATTTAAAGACTAACATTTCAGGTGTTTGTTCCAGCCATTCAACCCCCAGGGCTTTCGCTTGATAGACACTTTCAAGTACGAACTCAATCTTAGCAAGCTCCATAAACTAATTCCAAGTAAAAGGTATTAGTTTTCTTAACCTATTTGCTATATTTCTTCTATACCACTTCTTAGCTTCACCTCTCATATGGTATCCAATAAACTCTATAGCATTTTTGTCAGGGCACCTTAGGATTTGAGTCTTAGACTCAATTTTTTCTAGGAAATTTATGGGGTCTTCCTCTCTAAGAAAGGTAGTTGGTGCTAACTCCAGGAAATGGTCAAGTAGTTTCCTTTCCTCTTTTGGTGCTAATTCAAGTGGCTAGGGTGCAACTGGTGTAGGATTTACATGAGTAGGTGCAGGCTATTATTGTCTCTGTTGGGCTATCATCTCAACTAACATCTCCACATTATGATGTGATTCATCTAATCTTCCTTCCATTCTTTCTATATCAATTCCTAGTCTTGGAGGAAGTATTAGTCCCCCTTGGTTTAGTCTTGGAGAAGCGGATGCTTCATCAAATAACACCGCTGCCTCATATCTTGACAGTGGTGCACTAGGGTACGTGCCTTCTTACATGGCAACATGTTCAATCTAAAGGAGAGGAATCACATCAATATATGCACAAGCAAAAAGGATAACAAGCAAAATAAGACTCAACAGATGATTTCCTAGCTCTGTTGGTACACATAAACAACTCTCTTAGAATATCATATTTTTATACTTAGTATTCTTACATAAACAAGTTCTAAAATGGGGCTCCAATACCACTTCTGTCACACCCCCACCCCCGATTGGCTTGGGGAAGGTAGGGTGTGATGGTCCTAGGGTTTGGGTTAACTTAAAGACACTAGATACCATGAAGAACTATCATTAGAACATATCCATATCATTTAACGTTATTCCAAAACATTTGTATTTAATATTATATTTTTAATTTTAATATAGATATTACAATCATTAGTCCTTATTACACATAATTTTGTATCCAACAAAGCACTATATAGTAGAATATATTCCATAGACTTTATTTATTACTACATAATCTACTTCTAGCACTAACTGAAAGAGTGAGCAACTGGGAAGTAGAAATCCAGGCTCTAATTTGTAAATCACTAATTTGAAAAAAAAAATGGTGATGAAGGATGAGTTGTCAACTCAGTGAATCATAAACTAACACATGACTAGGTGGGATGATCAATAACATAAATAAGTAAAGGCCAAAGTGAATGAAAGAGTGATCGATAGATCCAAAATAATCAAGTATCAATAGATATGATAGATTTTAAATAAATAACATATAATAAATATAAAAATGGTTATACATAGAGATATATTGTGACATTTAGAGTAGACTAGCCATAGGCTGTATATTAGAATGATAACTTCCCTTTTTGTGTATAATAGAACACCAGTGTACACCATCCAATGGTTTAACCTCCACTAGAGTTGGGCTATGACACAATAGCAGGAGTCAAATAATAAGCTCATCAACAGTCTTACTAGAATAATTAGAAAAATTCAATAAATATGAATCTCAGGTATGCAAAGAAATCAAAATCAATAATAATAACTCAACGAAGAAGTTAGAAGGTTAATAAATAACTATCTCAATAGAGAGTTAGATATTAATAAAATATCTTAACAACAATATTACCAAAAGAATTAAAAATGAATGGTTAATCAATAAATGGATAATCAAGAGTAAATATTTAAACAAATTAATTAATCAGAAACAAAGGGTTTTTCAAGAAATAGAGTATTATCCAGGGTAACAGAAACTAGGATGTAAATAAAAAGCAGATACTATTTAACCATAGTTAAGCTGTGCAGTTCAAAATAGAAACAAGTCAATATCACATTGGATTATCACTCACCTATAGCCTCTTGTGGTACCTTTCCCTTATAGCTAGAGGGTTCTCTTATTTCTTTTCTTTCTATGCAATATTAGTATTATTAATATGTAACCTAACTACATATATATTGTCTTGGGGTTGCACCAAATTCGATTCCCTTTGTTTAATTCCATTTAACTTTATTTTCTTAGTAATTTTCATGTGTTGCATGTATTGTGTTTCTTCTATATTCAATTCATACATATATACTACAATGCAAGATGAACTTAATCAATTTGAAAGAAATAATGTTTGGCAACTTACTCCTAGACCTACAGATCACTCTATAATAGGATGCAAATGGGTCTATAGGAATAAGCTTGATGAGAATGGTCACATTGTTAGAAATAAAACAAGATTGGTAGCCAAAGGCTATAATCAAGAAGAAGGTATTGACTATGATGAAACTTTTGCCCCTGTAGCCAGATTAGAAGCTATTAGAATATTACTTGCTTTTGCATGTCATATGAACTTTAAACTCTTTCAAATGGATGTTAAAAGTGCATTTATAAACGGACTTATAATCGAAGAAGTTTATGTAGAACAACCTCCTGGTTTTGAAAACTACAAATTTCCTGATCATGTTTTCAAACTTACCAAAGCTTTATATGGATTGAAACAAGCACCAAGAGCTTGGTATGATAAACTTAGTGCATATTTACTTGAAAATGGTTTTTCAAAAGGAAAAGTAGACACAACTCTCTTTGTTAAAAAGGATAAGCATAACATTTTGATTGTACAAGTTTATGTGGATGACATAATATTTGGAGATACTAATGAAGCCTTGTGCAAAGAATTTGCTTCTTGTATGACTAGGGAATTTGAAATGAGCATGATGGGTGAACTCAAGTTCTTCCTTGGACTGCAAGTCAAGCAATGTGAAGATGGGATCTTCATCAACCAATCCAAATATACAAAAGAACTCATCACGAAATTTGGAATGGATGGCTGCAAAAATAGCAAAACTCCTATGAGCACATCCTTGAAATTAGGTAAAGATGAAAATGGTAAAGCAGTAGATGAGAAGAAATATCAAGGTATCATCGGATCACTACTTTACTTAACAGCTTCTAGACCTGATATAATGTATAGTGTATGTCTTTGTGCTAGATTTCAAACTAGTCCTAAAGAATCACACTTGAATGCCACTAAGAGAATTTTGAAATATTTGAGTGGTACAATGCATTTAGGACTTTGGTATCCTAAAAACACATCATTTCATATCATAGGCTTTTCAGATGCAGATTATGCTGGTAGTATCTTAGATAGGAAGAGCACTACAGGAGCATGTCACTTTCTTGGTAATTGTCTAGTTTCTTGGCATAGTAAGAAACAAGCATCGGTTGCTTTATCCACAATGGAAGCCGAATATGTTGCAGCGTGTTTTTGTTGCACACAAGTATTATGGATGAAACAACAATTGCTTGACTATGGTAAAGCATTTAACAATATCTCCATTAAATGTGACAACACTAGTGCTATCAATTTGTCTAAAAACCCTATCCAACACTCTAGATCCAAACATATAGATATTAGACATCATTTCTTGAGAGAAAATGTACAAAATCAGAATATAATCCTAGAATTTATAGATACACAAAATCAACTTGCTGATATCTTTACAAAACCCTTGAATGAAGATAGACTTAACTTCATTAAACTTAATTTAGGAATGATTGATGGAATCACTTTGAATTAATTGCCTATCAATGAAGTTTCAATGTGCATAAAATTTTCTTTTGCCTAAACATTAGAAAATTCTTCCATCTTTCCTTGAATCTTTCATTTCTAAGTCAGTTGCGTTCGCTCCAGTGTCCATAGCGATCGCTATCTCGTCTGCCAGATTCATTCAAATAAAAATCTCTGTGCGCGGTCGAGAAAATTTGTGCGGGGACGCACTAATTTGAATAGTTTCGACCGTTACAGACAGTTTCTTCACCCGCGAGCGTACTGATCTTGCTAATGGTCGCTAGACCGCATTTCGCGATCGCACCCTTTTAAATCTACGACCGCACTCTGTACACTCTACTTGAAATTTTGTAACCATTGGCTGTATGACAAGTCGCAACTCTTAACTTTCAACAGTCATAAACGGCTATTTTCTTAATTTCTTCTATTTAAGAGAATAATACATCAGTTTCTTTGATATTTTGCTTATTAAAACATATAAACTTCCCTCTAAATCTCGAAAATCCTCTCAAAATCATCTGCTTCTCAAAACACCCTCTGTTTTCCAGTTTTCTTCTTTTTCTTTCTATTCTAATGGCTCCCAAAAAGAAGACAACCTCCAAAATAAAAGGAAAAGCAAAGAGAGCTCCAGGAATCACAATAAGAGAACCAATAGATGATCCTCCATCTCCTCCACAGTCCAAAAGAGGTGAGAAAATTCACAAACCTCACCATCAAACTTCTGAGGAAGATGTTAGGTATGCCATGCTGAAGAGAAAGAAAGTTGAGGGAACCAAATCTCCTTTTGGTGGGATGCTTTCTGCCCTGAATATCAAGGATGAAATTGAAAGATTACTAGATGTCCTTGGATGGAGAAAGTTTGTATTTCCTGAGGAGGTAGGCTATTCCAGTTTAAGCAAGGAATTCCTTATGTCTTTCCAAATAGAGAAGAGTGCTAACTCTGCACTGGGATGGTATGGGGTTACGTTTAAACTGTTTGATCAATACCAAGCCTTAACCCTAGAAGACTTTGGCAATATTTGGAACTTTCTTGCTGATGGTATAACCTCCTACAACGATCAAACCTTTTCAATCCAAACTCTCTCTGCATTCTGGCAAGAAATTTCTGTGGAAACTTCTTTTGAAAAAGAATCAAAAGCCAGACACATCAAATCCCTCACCCATTGGATGCTCCATAGGATTATCACCTACACCATCCATCAAAGAGCTGATGGGAATGAAAAGGTAACAAAAAGAGACCTCATATTTTTATACGCTTTCACCCATAACATTCAAATGAACACAACCAAGTTCTTGATTGACACCCTTTATCATCATGCAGTTACAAAAACTGGAACTTTCTTCTTATCCTCCCAAATAACTCAAATAGCTAGGCACCTGAACCTTCTAAATGATCTGAACTTAGCTACATTGAGAAACCCTTTCAATCTTGCCTCTAGTGCCATCACAATTGACTATCTAGAACATGCTGGTTGTGTAAGGAAGATTGAAGGTACATATGTGTATTATTTTGGCAAAAAAGGAGTTGTGGATAGACAAAAGAAAAGGCCAAGATACACAATTGAGGAAGAGGGAGACTCTCTGGAAGTTGCTGTGGAATTACCTCCAAAAGCTACTTCATCAAAAGCTACTCAAGAAACTACCTCATCCTCTACTTAACTCATCCTCAATGCTATCAAATCTCTCTCCAGGAAACTCTCTAGATTCAAGAAAAGTGTCTCCAAATGATTCCATCACTTGAACAAGAGAATTGACCTTATATCTCACATGAATCATGATCTCTATGATATGCAAGGCAAATTGGACTTGCCTCAATGCAATCTTGAAGATTGGGATATAAGTGATCATACCCAAAGTCTTCCTGAAGAAGAAGAGTCCATTAGTACTAGCTCTACCTCTTTTGCTCCTCAAGATAAAGGAAAAGCTCCTTTAGTAGAAGAAGAGATAGATGAGGATGATGATTCAGAATAGTTTTCATTTTCAACACATTTAGTTTCAATAGTTTACATCTTCATTTTGTGTTATGCCTTGATATGTTTGTTGCTTTATTTGTTTAATATATCTTTGTACTTTCCTCTATCTTTTAATAAACATAATGTTTAGTATCTTTTAATCTTCAAGATATGTTATGCAATGGGGAAAAATGTTTTGCCTATGACAATGGGGGAGAAAATAGTACACAACTTGGAATGATTGTTTAACTAAACCAAGATAATCAAATAATAACAATGCACCAAGATATACTTAACCATGATTCATGCATATGTTAAGGGGGAGCATTTTAGATTTTTTTTTGTTGACCTAGATTTAGGTCAATCTTGTTTTTTATCTTGGCAAACAAATTGAAGTAATCTAATGGCTTCAATGAGTGTCTATATGGCAGGAAAGCAACTTAGAATGAGCTGAAATGCAAAGAAATTTGAAGATTTCCTAAGTGCTGAAAATCTGTCTTTAAAGGGATGCGCGACCGCCCCAAGGGTGTGCGCGACCATCCAAGAATGTGCAACCGCCCCAAGGGGTTGCGCGACCATCCAAACTGTCTTGGTTTGACAGAGAGGTTCGCGGTGGCGTGGTGCGGTGAATGACTCGACGCAAGACAATGCGCGACCGCTAAATTTATATGACCGTTGGTGGGCTTCAACGGCTAGTTAAAGAACCAATAAGAAGATGCCATGTGTCAAGTAGCCGTTAGAGATTTGAATTGCGTGACTGCACTAGACTGCTGGGATGACCGCACAAACAGTTACGCAACCGCCCAAAGGTGATGAGCGACCATCCCAGGATGCGCGACCATCCAAAGGTGGTGCGCGACCGCACCAACAGTCTGACACAAAAATCCATGAAGATTTTGTGGCTGTTGGAGTTGCACTTTTCTACCCACTTCACCAACGGGAAGAACTGGTTTGAGGCCTATAAATACCACCTCAAACAAGTCTTCTAGCAAGAGAAAAAATACTAATATTGTCCAAACTCTTGCAATTTATTTACTTAAGCTTTCATCTATTTATCTCTTCATGTAAGGTTGAGTGTTAGCCACTAAAACACCAATTGTAAGGTTGTGAGAGTGAGCCTAGTAAAACTCTTGTAAGTGGTTTGAGTGTTAGCCTTAGTAAAACACTTGTCAAGTTAGGTGTGAGCTTGTAAAAACACCAAAGTTGGAAGTGAGCTTGTAAAACTTCAAGTATAGTGGAATACCCAATTGAGGTTGGGGAGTGGATGTAGGATTGTTGAATCCGAACCACTATAAATCTCTTGTGTTGATTTTTCTACTCTCTACTCAATCTTCTACATCTTCTACATTTCTTATTTGTTGAAGTTTTTAATTTGCCATCATTTCTTGAGGAAACCAATTTACCCCCCTCTTGGTTGCCATCTTGGGGCAACAATTGGTATCAGAGCTTTGAAATTTCTTAAACTTAATTGTGAAATTTGATCCTCAAAGGCAACCACACCCACTAATACCTCTACATCAATTTTTTCTTCCAACTCCATGGCTCATTATCATGGAAACTCAAACTCCCTTGTTATACCTCACTTTGATTATTCATATTGGAAACACAAGATGTTTTTGCTCCTAGATAGTGAAGGAATAGAGCTTTGGAATTATGTTGAAAATGAGTGGAAAATTCCTACAAGAGTGGTTGATGGTGTAGAAAAGGAAATTCAACGAAAAGAGTGGAATGAAGAACAAAGAAGAAGCAATGGGAGAGATAAAAAGGCTTCTTTCATTCTTCTAAGCTCATTGCCAAAGGAAGAATGTGGAAGAATTCTTGGATGCTCAAATGCCTATAGTATTTGGAAGACCTTGGAGAATTATCATGAGGGTACTAATCAAGTAAAATTCATGAAGGCCCAAATGCTTGTTCAAGAGTATGAACTCTTCAAAATGAAGTCCTTTGAAGATGTCATGGAGATGACCAACCGACTTCTTTCCATTGTCAATGATTTGAGGAAATTTGGCAAAGTCTACTCTTTGGAAGACATAAATTGTAAAATCCTTAGAATTCTTACAAAGAAGGAATTTGAAGCAAGAGTATCATCCATTGAGGAAGCACATGATTTGAGCAAGCTTCCAACGGATGTCCTCATTGGAAAATTACTCACACATGAGATGGCAATGGAAATGCAAGAAGAGCAAGAAGAAGAAGAAGAGTAAGCAATTGCAAATCTATGTCTCATGGCTATGGGAGATGATGAACACTCCAATGAGGTAGGTACCCAATCTTTAAACATGAATTTAAATTACAAAAATATTGATGATGCTTTAGATGATAGTGATATAATTGAACATATGAACCTTAGAGTAGAAAAGTACTTTTCTAAAATAAAATTTCATAAGGACAAATGCTCTAAACTAGAAGAGGATTTTGTATGTTTAAAAAATTCTACTTTAGAATTAAAGACCTCAAATGAACAAATATCTAAAAACAAACATAGCTTAGAAAAGGTTATCAAGGAAAACCCCCTAATTGACAAGGGCAAATGGCATGAAGATGGAGGAGAATGAGTACTCCATCAAACCAAGTCCAACAATGCTAATAGTAAGGCAATTGGCATTAAAAAATTGGTAACAATTATTGCCTTACAACATTTGAACTTTTATACATTTAATTTTTACCTTACATGTTGTGTTTGACATTAAGGTTGAAAAATAATTTTATGGTTGACTAAATTATTTTTGTTACATTTTAAATTTGTTCATAATTAAGTTAATCACTTTCTTGAATTGTATTTAATTTTCTTTTTATATTCCTCTTGATTTGACTCCACCAAGAGAGGAGAAAACTTGAATATTTTGATAAAAATGGATCTCAATTGTTTCTAAGTTTTTCACTTCTTGAGGGGGAGATCATCAATTGAGGGGGACTATAATCCAATCAATTGATATCCTTAACATATTTTTCATTGATTTTGATATTTTCATTGATTGGTACTTTTATTTTTCCTAAGTATATGACTTAGATTTGTGTTAATTGTGAATTTTGTTTATGGTGATTGGCCATTGGCTTTGAATTCTATTATAAAGTCACACCAACACTGATTTTGATCTTGTCTTGGCCATTGGCTTGATTGCTCTTCATCTCTCCCCTCCTCTTTTTGAATTTTGGCAAAGGGGGAGAGAATTTGATGAATTTGAACATTATCTTTTGAATTTTCTTATGTTTTTCCATAATGGGAAGTATTGCCTATTTTTGTTGATTATTTTTATTTCAAATTCAATTTGATTGCCAAAATCAAAAAGGGGGAGATTGTTGACCTAGATTTAGTTCAATCTTGTTTTTTATCTTGGCAAACAAATTGAAGTGATCTAATGGCTTCAATGAGTGTCTATATGGCAGGAAAGCAACTTAGAATGAGCTGAAATGCAAAGAAATTTGAAGATTTCCTAAGTGCTGAAAATCTGTCTTTGAAGGGATGCGCGACCGCCCCAAGGGTGTGCGCGACCATCCAAGAATGTGCGACCGCCCCAAGGGGTTGCGCAACCATCCAAACTGTCTTGGTTTGACAGAGAGGTTTGCGGTGGCGTGTTGCGGTGAATGACTCGACGCAAGACAATGCGCGACCGCCCAATGTGGCTGCGCGACCGCTAAATTTATATAACCGTTGATGGGCTTCAACGGCTAGTTAAAGAACTAATAAGAAGATGCCACGTGTCAAGTAGCCGTTAGAGATTTGAATTGCGCAACCGTACTAGACTGCTGGGATGACCGCACAAACAGTTACGCAACCGCCCAAAGGTGATGAGCGACCATCCCAGGATTCGCGACCATCCAAAGGTGGTGCGCGACCGCACCAACAGTCTGACACAAAAATCCATGAAGATTTTGTGGCTGTTGGAGTTGCACTTTTCTACCCACTTCACCAACGGGCAGAACTGGTTTGAGGCCTATAAATACCACCTCAAACAAGTCTTCTAGCAAGAGAAAAAATACTAATATTGTCCAAACTCTTGCAATTTATTTACTTAAGCTTTCATCTATTTATCTCTTCATGTAAGGTTGAGTGTTAGCCACTAAAACACCAATTGTAAGGTTGTGAGAGTGAGCCTAGTAAAACTCTTGTAAGTGGTTTGAGTGTTAACCTTAGTAAAACACTTGTCAAGTTAGGTGTGAGCTTGTAAAAACACCAAAGTTAGAAGTGAGCTTGTAAAACTTCAAGTATAGTGGAATACCCAATTGTGGTTGGGGAGTGGAAGTAGGATTGTTGAATCCGAACCACTATAAATCTCTTGTGTTGATTTTTCTACTCTCTACTCAATCTTCTACATCTTCTACATTTCTTATTTGTTGAAGTTTTTAATTTTCCATCATTTCTTGAGGAAACCAATTCACCCCCCTCTTGGTTGCCATCTTGGGACAACATTTTTAATCATTCCATTTGGATTGTCAAAGTCAAAATGGGGGAGATTGTTAGACAAATGATCTCAATTTTGATCCTTGACAACTCAAATTGAATGATCCATTTAACATGTGTTTCAAGAATCTTGTTGCAGGCTTAGGTTACTTCAAATAAAGCTGAACATAACACTTCTAGCGGTCGCACCAAACCTAAATACGACCGCACCTTTCAATTAAAGGATGAAACCTTATCACAGTAGATTTTGTGGTCAGAAACCTGACCTCAGTAACGACCGCACTCAATGAAGAGTGACCGTCCCAAGTTATGGACGACCGCTACTCAAGGAACTCAAATCATTTTAATCACATTAAGGTTCGCGGTGACAAGAACGGTGAATGACACAGCCTCGCTTACCACTTTAGCGACCGCGCGTTCATATTCGCAACCGCTCTGCCAATGCAGGAGAAAATTGCTTAAAGAGACAGTAGTGTTCGCGTCCTCAGGAGCATCCAGAAGTTCGACGCGAGTCTCTCAACTCGACCGCGAGATGCTACCTAGGGCGACCGCGACATTCAAATTTTAGCGGACATCTCTTCTGCCCTGTCAGAGAATGACACGTGACATGACCGTTATAAACCCACTTCAACATTCAAAAAGGGCGACCGCACCTTTGTTATGCGCGACCGTCCCGACAAACACAGCATGGGCAAGATTCCTACTGCAGAGCACTAAAATTCGACCGTTGAAGTATTTTTAAATGCAGCGACCGTACCTTGTCCAAGGACGACCGCATGGGATATGAGCGCGACCATCCTTGTATGAAGGACGACCGCAAAATACTTCGGACAATTTAATAAAGAAGGTCTAAACTGCCAGGACTTTATTCTCACTATCAATAACGGCTAGTAAGACCACATTGGCTATAAATACAGTGCTTCTACAAGAAAAGCAATAAGAAGTGAAGCAAAAAAAGAATTTGATAGCCAAGCAACAACTTTTCTTTTACTTAAACTTACATTTGAATTGTAATGAATGTTAGGTGTAAGCATTGAAAACACCATTGTATAAGTTTGAGTGTGAGCTTGGAAAACACTTGGGTTGTAAGAGTAAGCCTTGTAAAACTCTTGTTTAGGTTGTGAGAGTGAGCCTTAAAAACTCCTTTAAAGGTTCTTGAGTGTAAGCCTTAGAAAAAAACTTGTGAAGTTAGGTGTGAACTTGTGAAAACACCAAAGTTGGAAGTGAGCTTGTAAAAACTTCAAAGATTAGTGGAACCTTAACAAGTTGTTAAGGAAGTGGATGTAGGATTGAAGTAAATCCGAACCACTATAAATCTTGTGTGTTCTTTCTTTCTTCCATTACTCAACCATCTCTCTATTCCGCATTTCTATTTTGTTGAGTTTTTTAATTGTCATTATTTCTTGAGGAAAACAATTCACCCTCCCCCCCCCCCCCTCCTGGTTGCCATCTTGGGACAACAGTTAAGACAAATGCTTAATTCCAATTGGTCCACTTTAAGGCAAAATGGCCATTTTTCATTGGTACAATTGTCTCTCTCTTTTATTTATTTAAGGCCCAAGCCATTGGGCTTTCTTTTAATCATATTTTGGCCCCTCTTCTTCCCTTTGCTGTAATTTTATGATTTAGGATGTGAAAAGACCAAAATACCCTCCGGCGATTGATTGTCTGTAACTTTTAAACCGTGTGGTTCCACGAAGTGAACCACATATGGTTTTGACCCTCTCGACCTCTACTTTCCATTTTTAAGGTCTATTTTAGGTTTCCAAGTAGTTTTGAAAAATTACCAATAAGCCCTCGACTTTTTAAAAAAAATCCCTTTAGGTCCTTTCTTTGCTCGGGTTTGCCCGGGCTCCGTTTCTACTGACGATCGTTTCATATTCAACCCCTCTACGTCCTCTACGCACTCGTGTGCATATTTCCTACTTTGATTCATGTATAAATTTTAATTAATAATGACCAAAATGCCCCTAGTCTACGTGTCTTCGTTTCTCTCTAACGGAGTGTTTCCGAAGAAAGTCACAGTTCACAGTTTTTACCCGGTTTTTCTCTAGTTTCCATTTCATTACACTATCACATACATTATTAAGACTTCCCAGACAGGTCACCCATCGCCGTTAGTTACGCACGTTTAACCCTGGTCCTTTAATGAATTATAGCTTAACGGTCTAGGGTTAGCCGGATCTCTTTAGCATGCCTACTTTGTCAGTACGTGTGAATACTGTACACGTAATTACTGTACATACCTGCTATGGCCGATCGTGACAGATCACATCACTTAAAAAAATTGTGTGCATCTTTATACATCGTCGGATAAAAGAATCATGATTGCCATATCTTAGCAATTGTTTTTGAGGAACTTGCATGTCCCCCACACTCTCTAGAATGACAAAACTCAAGTATGGCTAGGAACTCTTGTAACAATCCCCCCTGCCCCAGGCTCTCAGAGGGGTCCCGCCAGACTGGGCTGGGAGTTGGGCCAGCTTGCCAGAATCGGGCCAGACCGCTACAGTACTGGACTGCCCTCATGGGCCCTCCAGCAGGATTTGTTTATTTGGCTCCCTAAGGAGTCGCCTCCCCAGATCGAACCCCTGACCTCCCACTTAAGAGAGCCAGCGAGCGCAATCCAGTACCAATTCTTCCACTGGAAGGCCCGATTCCTTAGGGGTTCGATCTGGGGAGGTCAGGGGTTCGATCGTAATATACATATACTAAATATAGGAATGCCACGGTTTAATAAACAGCATGCTAATACGATTGTAATATACATATACTGAATATAGGAATGCCACAGTTTAATAAACAAACGACTCACTTCTTTTACAATAATATGAATAAATTTAAAACATTTAAGTTATATTATATAACACAATAGATAAAATGTTTATTCAAAACGCAACGGAAAATATAACAAATATTTACAAATACATATACATCAAAACTCAAGTTTTACAAAACATAAAATATATATACATGTTTGGCAGTATGTCTTTGATCTTTAAGCTCCACTATCAACACCTCAAAATCTAGACTCTACTTGGCCTAAAGGAACTCTCTGGTTCTTCCCTATCACCTGCGCGATGAATCACACTCGCGCTAAGCCAACAGCTTAGTGGTACAAACTACAATAATATTATGCTTCAATGCAATGCCTATGTCACACAATCAAGTTTCATACACAATTCATATCAAAGTATTCAAGTTGTATCTGTATAGTTCCATCACTCAACATAGTTTCCCATGCCACATTCATTTTTAATAAGATACTTATATATTATAATCATCTCATAACATTATATCTCACAAACATGTATCTTATTATTCATTGATTTCTCCATTCACAAATCACATTGAAAACAAAGACAAGCATGGGCCCAAAAACACTAATATGCCATTCAACTTTCAGAGTTAATGTTTTGGTTTAATTATCACATTTATCATTATCATTATCCCAACTAGGCTTCAAGGATTTAGGTTCAACCAAGCTTCAAGGGGAACAAAGCATGCTAAGTATCAACCCAACTTAGCTTCAAGAACCAAACCCAACCTAGCTTCAAGGGTTGTAACATCTCAATTAGGCTTCAAGGACTAGACCCAACCAAGCTTCAAGGGGAGTTAAGCATGCTAAACTTCAACCCAACTTGGCTTCAAGGATCAAGCCCAACCTAATTTCAAGAGATTGTTACTATAGGCATGCCACCAACAACAAAACTCTGAAAATGGAATAACACATTAGACACACAATTCATTCATTATTTAATTATCAAGTTCATTCTCATTTCCTCATCATCATTAGGCAAACATGCCTCAATCATCTCATTGGCAACATTATCATTTTAGCCAACAACCATGGCTCCATATCTCATCAAGAGAGTATATATATATATCATCAATTGCATTGAACATCATATAGGCAAACATACCTCAATTATGTCATTTACATCATTAGAACCAACCACATTGTATCTCAACTCACATTAATCAATTCATCATTCAAGTGTATATAACCAATGGCATTAGCACACATTTTAGATGCTCATTAATCATTCACATTATACCAATCATAACATTCATCAAATGTATTAACAATGTAATCAATTACTTAACATATGTACAATCAAATATGTTAAGTATCAAAATCATGTAAATGCATGCAACTATATAGTTTGTACTTACCTTAAGCACCACTCACACAAATCTATACACTTCCTCTTCCAACACTTCTTCACCACTTGAATTAGGGAAAATTATCTTCTTCAAGACCTAATCCAAAAATGATAAAATACATCAATTCCAAAGCAAATATTCACTTAATAACCTCTTACTAGACCCTTAAATCACAAATTACAACTCAACACCACTAACTAGGGCCCACGGCCGTGCCCTCCCAACCCCACGGTCGTGGCCTCACAAACCCCCACGGGCGTGGGTTAGAAAACAAATCTGTCCAATTGTCCAACACCCCCATGGGCGTGGCATCCAAGGGCCACGGGCGTGGCATCCAAGATGCTTCTGTTTCATACCAAATTCACATATTCTATGCTTACAACTCCAACAAACACAAACAACATGAAAATCTATGAAAATAATTGATCAAACTCAAGTTAAACATCACTTACCACTTCAAAACCCTAAACCAACATCACTCTTACTCTTCCAATACCAACATCAACCTAACTTCTTATCTTTAATTCAAAACCAACACCACAATCAATTAAATCAAACACACTCCAACATACTACAATCAACACAACCCTACTTGCAAATATCAACAATCAAACTCATACACAACTTCAAATACAACAAGAGAAATCAAGAGAGAACTTACCAAAGTTGATGAAACTTCACAAATTCCAACTTAATCACTTGAATCTTCCTTCAATTTGAGCTTGGAACAAACACAACTCACTCTTGCTCTCTTGCTTTGGATGGCCGGCCAACAAAGGAAAAGAAAAGAAAATGGAGAAGAAATGAATACAATAAGTCAAACACTTTCCTCTTTCTACCTCCACCAAGCAATATTTAATATTAAAATATTCCATTTAATCTCTTCCATTCATTTTATTTTCTTATTTTCCATTAATTAATTAATTCATTAATAATACCAATAAATATCTTCTTCCTTTGACCATCACATTTGACTTGTGTATATGTTATATATATTTCCATATATACAACATATACACTCTCTTTTAAATTCTTTTCTCTTTCAAATTAACATATACATTCAATCCAATTATAGTAATAATATCAAAACTTCTAGGGCACACTTTGGGATATTACAACTCTTCTTTCATAACACATCTACAGATCACCCCCCCATCACTATATTGCTTGAACAATAAAGGTTCCTCCCATATATAATGCCTAAACTCAGTTAAAAACTTCTTCTTTTGATTAGAATTAAATTCAAAGGGCACAATATTTCTTACTAGATAATTGACAATATTAGCATACTAAGGAAAATTCCCTTTTGATGTATATAATTGTTCATCAAGAAGAGTCTTATTGATTAGAATTTCCTCTTTATCAATTGTCCCCAACTATAGGCTAGAGAGATTATTTGCAATAACGTTCTCTAGCCCTTTCATGTCTTCTATCTCTACGTTGAACTCTTGAATCAAAGGCACCCATCGAATTAAAAGGTTGGTTTGCCTCCTTTTTATTCATGAGATACCTAATGGTAGCATGATCAACATACACAATCACCTTGGACCCAATAATGTAAGATAGAAACTCATCCAAAGAATAAACCACTACAAACATCTTTTTTCTATAGTAGGATAATTTACTCAAGCATCTTCAAGCAATCTGCTGGCATAATATATAGCATAGCACTTTTGCCCTTCCTTTGGCAAAGTACAGCTCCTATTGCATAGTCACTAACATCACACATGATCTTAAAAGGTAAAGACCAGTTAGGAGGATAATAACCAGAGCATTAGTCAAAGCCTTCTTCAACATATCAAAAGCGATAAGATAATCATTAGGAAAATGAAATTCAACATCCTCACTAAATAATCACATAAAGGTTTAGAAATTTTAGAAAAATCATTTATGAATCTCCTATAAAATTTGGCATATCTGAGAAAACTCTGGTATCCTTTGACATTGGTTGGTGGAGGCAACTTCTCAATGATTTCAACTTTTGCTTTATCTACTTCTATCCCTACTTGAGAAACTTTATGCCCTAGGATTATCTTCTTCTACCATGAAATGATATTTCTCCCAATTAAGAATAAGGCTTGTCTCATTGTACCTCTGAAGCACCCTTGCTAAATTCTATAAACAAATTTCAAAGGAAGTTTCATAAATAGTGAAATCATCCATAAACATTTCCATAAATCATTACACATAATCACTAAATATGGCCATTATGCAATATTGAAATGTAACATAAACCGAATGGTATCCTCCTATAAGCAAAAGAATTAAAAGGAAAAGTGAAGGTTGTCTTTCTTGATCTTCTAAAGCTATAGGTATTTGAAAATACCCTTGAGTATCCAACTTAAGAAATAAAAAAATAATTTCTAACTAACCGCTCCAACATTTAATCAATGAAAATTAAAGGGAAATGATCCTTTCGAGTGGTCTTATTTAATTTTCTATAATCAATGCACAATTACTAACCTGTAACCAACCTAGATGGAATTAATTCGTCTTTCTCATTCTTCACTACAGTCATACCTACCTTCTTTGGTACCACATGTACCAGACTTACCCATGGGTTATCTAAAATTGGGTAAATAATCCCCACATCTATCAACTTAGTAATTTCCATGTTAACCACATCTTGTATGTTAGGATTTAACCCCTTTGTGCATCCATAATAAGTTTGTAATTATCCTCTGTCAATATCTTATGCATATATAAAGATGGGTAATCCCCTTGATATCAAAAATAGTCCAACCAATAGCCTTCTTAAATTGTCTAATCACACCTATTGTTTGTTCTAATTGATCCTTAGATAACTGAGCATTTATAATTATAGATAGGCCATCATTAGGTCCTAAAAAGGCATATTTCAAATTAGAAGGTAATGGTCTCAACTCAAGCATTGGGTGTTTTTCGATGGAGGGTGGTGGTAAAGGTGTAGATCTACCTATCTCTTCAAAACCTCTAAAAATAAATAGGTGGTGTTATTTGCAAGGCATAAACACAAGTTGCAATCTCTTGGTTGTCATCTTCTTGAGTTGCACTAAGAATCAAACAAGCCTCTAAAGGATCCTCTTTAAACTTTTTTTCATAAACTTCGTGAACTAACCCATCAATAATATCAACCCTAAAATAATCATCTATAAACTGGGTTCTTTCATTGACTCGTTACGGTTAAACTCCACTTTCTCATCACCTACTGGCAAAGTCAAATTCCCACCCTTGACAATTATCATAGCCCTTACAGTAGCCAAAAATGGCCTTCCTATGATTAGAGGAATTTCAATATCCTTTTCCATTTTAAGAATATCAAAATCAATAGGAATATAAAATTATCAACTTTGCCCAATACATTTTCTACAATTCCCATAGGAAAATTCACAGATCGATCAGCTAATTAAAGTGTCATCTTTACATGCTTTAAGTCTATGAATCTAAGCTTCCTACAAATTGAATTTGGCATTAAATTTATGCTTGCACCAAAATCACATAAAACTTTATTAAAATCAAAATCACCAATAATGCAAGGTATAGAAAAACTTCCAGGATCTTTCAATTTGGGTGGAAATTCATTTAGGATCACTACAATACACTCTTCAATGAGTGCAACTCTTGTATTATCTTTAATTGATGTCTTGTTGGAATGAATCTCCTTCAAGAATTTGACATATGATGGCATTTGTGCAAGAGCATTCACAAAAGTTATATTGATTCTCAATTTCTTGAACACTTCAAGAAACTTCTCATACTGCTTCTCTAACTATTGCTTTTATTGCCTTTAAGAAAATGGAATGGGTGGTATATAAGGTTTCACTTCTTTCTTGGAGGGAAATGTCTCACTTTCCTCCTTTTCCTTCTCAACTTTGTTATTTTTCACTTCATATTGAGCTACTTCATCTTCTCTTTTTTATTCAACTTTCTTTGGAACCACCTCTTGTAACTGCTTCCCACTTTTAAGTGTAACCGCTTTCCAATGCTCCCTGAGATTTACTTTTTTTTGCTAGGAAGAGCTCCTTGACTTCTAGAATTTGAAGAGCTAGCAATGTGCCCAATTTACATTTTAAGACTCATATTTTGATTTGCAATTTGGTCCATCCTAGCTTCTAACCTATCAAATTGTTTATCCATCTTATCAAATCTCTCACTAGATGTAGAAGTAAATTTTTCTAAAGCAATTTCATATCCCATCTTGTTATCTTGATAATTAGCTTGACCTTGACCTCGATTAGGAAATGGTGGTCAATACATCCCTCTTTGGTTGAATTGGTTCCCTTGATTTCCTTAGTTACCTTGGTTCGACCCCATGACAAGTTTAGGTGATTTCTCCAACTAGGGTTGTATGTATTTCTAAAAGAAAGTCATTGAGCATGATTTGATTCCCTATAAACTACACTTGTTCATAAGCTAGACATTCATAAGATTGGTGGTTTACACCACACCCTTCACAACTTATTGTAGTAAGGTTAACATATTCTAACTTCCTATCTATGGCATCAACTTTGGCTGAAAGAAGTGAAATGCCATCTACTTCATGCACTTCAGCTACCTTCTTAGGCATAGATCTTTCACTTGATCAATGGTAATTATTAGTTGCCATGGACTCAAGCAATTGTAATGCTTCAGTTGTATTTTTATTCATGAGAGCTTCTCTTGCACCTGCATCAATTGCACTCCTCAATGGTCTTATTATCCCATTATAAAAAAATTAAAAATTTAGCTAATCTAGGATTCCATGGTGAGGACACTTCCCTTAAAGATCATTGAATTTTTTCCAAGCTTTATAGAGTGATTCCCTATCATACTGTACAAAACTAATTATATCATTTCTGAATTTACAGTTTTCCTTGGAGGAAAATAATTTACCAAAAAGCCTTTAGAAATATCATCCCATGTAGTGAAAGTTTCAGCAGCTTGACCTTGTAACCATACTTTTGCCTTGTCCTTTAATGAGAAAGAGAAAAGCCATAGCCTAATTGCATCATTACTAACTCCATTCATTTTGATTGTATCATAAATTTCTAAGAAATTTAGTAAATGAGAAATAGCATCCTCCTAGTCTAAACCATAGAAAAGTTGTTGTTAAGCCATGTTGATAAGATCTAGTTTAAGTTCAAAATTATTAGCATTTATTGTAAGACGAGTGATGCCTGACCCAATTTGCATATTTGATATAGCATGTTCCCTCAGGTTGAGGTTTCATGGTTGAAGTTGATCTTATGGTTCACTCATGTCTCCTTCGTTACTAAGCCCTTGCACTTCAACTCTAACTTCTTCTTCTTGAGATTCTTGTCCACACAACTATTCTTTTTCTAGGCAAAGCCTCTCCTTCTTTGCTCTACTATTTTCTCTACACTACTTTTTAGAATTCTTCCAACATTGTGTGTCTATTATTGTGCATAAAAATCATGCAAAAAAAGGAATGAAAAATAATAAAAATAAAATTCCAAAGTAACAGTCTCTATGAATTTATTGTTATCAAACTAATGTTTCCTTCCCCATCAATGACGCTAAAAACTTATTGATGCAATTTCACAATTATACAATTTGTAACAAGTAGTAAATAAGAGTAGAGTATCACTCCCACAAAGAAAAAATTATTTGACTAACTTAAATTCAAATTAACTATTATTTGAAAAATAATTGATTTGATATTTTGTATTCCTAACAAATTGCTTAATTTAAAAATTCAAAATTAAATTTCAAATTCAAATTGGATAAAACTAATAATCTATTCAAATTAAAAAATCAAATTTAAAATAAATTGAGATAACAAGTAAAATTATGTTTCATTAGAATTATTTCAAATAAGCAAAGATTGATTTTCAAATTAATTCAAAAATTTTCTTGAATTAAAATTGTCAATTCTTAAAATTCAATCTTCTTCTTTCTCAAGTAAGAAAATTCTAATGGCTAATCATTATCTTTTATATTCTCATGAGAATTAATCTTTAACCAATCTAAAGCTCAAAGAAATTAAAATGGTCTCTAGAAATTATTTTATTTTCAAAATGAATTTATAAGTTATTGATCTTACAATCTAAAATCATACATAGCTCTCACTCATAATATTATTTCAATAAAACAAGTAATTGGTGACCAATCAATCAGAAACATTAAGAAAAAGATTCAACAAAATACCAACTCAAGAAATAATTCAATCAATCAATTGAATGTCCATTATCCAAAAATCTTAAATCCATCTAATGCTACAAAAGAGATTAGTTATTCATAGCTAAATTGAACATAAAAGCAAAAGAATTGTAGAAACTTAATGAAGCATCCATCAAGCTAAAATTGAAATCAAATAAAACAATTAAAGAATTGAAGAAATGAAAATTGAAATTCTAAACCCAATTGAATGTTCTCAATTTTGCTAAGTGAATCTCTATCCAGGTGCCCGAATCTTCCAAAATCTAAAAATCTCCTTCTTGCTCTTTCCTCTTTTCTATCTTTCTATCTAATTCCAAGTGTAGAGAGAAAATGAGTTGGAAGTTGCAGGCTCTAATGTTGATTGCTCATTTTTTTTCCCTCAAAATGATGTTTTTATAGTGTCCTTTTGAATTTTCAAAATACCCTTAGGGTTTTATGGAGAGTTGTCACCTCAGTAGGTCAAAAGTGAGCATTTCAGTCTAACATGTGCACGTTGAAAATTCTAACATGCCCATGTTATAATAAAGTCTTCTATTTCAATAAATTGAAAAAAGACACAACTTCAAAATTTTGAACATATGTGTGTTAAAAATCTAACACACCATGTTGGACTCTTCTTAAAATATGCTCCTTTCTCACTTGAATTGCTCCGTTCTTCCTCCAAATGCTCAAAATTACTTAACTTGCCATGAAAAATACATTTTACTGCAAAATATATAAAATCAAACCAAAATTAATGTTTGATGAACTTATTTCAACTACAAAATCAAAGATAAATACAAGTTTATCATTATGCTTTAATATTCTTTCACCATCTTTTGCATCTTGCATTTTGTTTTTCTTTTCTTCTCCACACACACACACACACACACACACACATATATATATATATATATATTTGTCTTTTTTGCTTTGATCCAAATCCCAATATTATAGGATACAATACACAAGCATCACATGAATGCACCCAGACTCATATCCAATGATTTAGTGAGTTTTTGAGTTTTTCTTTTATTTAATGGATTATATTTATTTTTGAATTAAAGCAAATTACTAGAAAGATTTCATAGTTAAATAAGGTATTTTGTCTTCACATAGCTTATTTTGTTAATCGAAAATGAAATCTCAAATTATCTATTCAAATTCTAGGATTTGAAGGAAAGTTTATGAAAAGTTTGAGAACAAAACTCTTCATAATTTTGTATTATATATTGTATTTGTTTTTGGGATTTTCATATAAATTACATTCGATGTGATTATAATGGTTGTTGGTTTAGACTCTCTGTTGTCAAAATCGGAGAAAATATTCAAATTTATTTGTGGCACTTCTTTTTGCTTGTATTGTAATTGGGCATTTGCTCTTTTGATTATTTTTTTTAAAAAAATTCTACTTTGTTTATGGAGTATTTTGGAACATTTTTGCAAATCATTGAAATTTTAGTGGTTGAGAATTTTTTTTTTTTTTTGTTCTTCAATCTAAATGCACACCATATATTTGTTAAAATGCTTCAAAGAATTAGTTTTTGCAATGTTTCAGTTTTTTATCATTATTTAATCATATAAAAATGATTAAATCTAAAAAAAATTAAATCTTCTATACAATATAAAAAATAAGTAAATTTTTATAATTTATTCTAATACATTGTATATATATGGGTATATGTATGTATATATCATTATATATCGGTATATATAGGTATATGTCATATATACTTTAACTAAAAAAAAATAAATATATATATGTATATTTTGATATATATTATATATACTTTAACTAGAAAATAATAATATGTATGTATATATCGGAATATATTACATACACTTTAACTAAAAAAATTTTAACTAAAAAATGATATTTTTATAAATATAGGCTCCTTGTTTTTAATAGTATTGTGGGTATATGTTGCACATACTTTTACTAAAATTATTTATTAGTACATGTTGATATATGTCTAGATATATGTGGGTATAATTACATTGTTGGTATCTGAACTTTTTAAAATTTAATAATTGAGTTATTCAACTTTTTAAAATATTATTTGAATGTTGGAACCGGAAAATCATGTACAACATAGTTATTTTAGCCTGTTGCAAACCAAAAGCTGCTTTGTTGGATGACACGTGTCAATAAAATGTGATATTTTAAAAAGTTAAACAACTCAATTATTAAATTTTAAAAAGTTTAGACACCGACACTGTAATTATACCTATGACATTTACCTGTAACTTATTTGCAACCTGTTAAAACAATTAAATTGTATATGATTTTTCGGTTTCAATACTCAATTGATATTTTAAAAGGTTGACCAATTCAATTGTTAAATTTTAAAAAGTTCAGACACCAACAATATAATTATAACGATATATATGGGTATATGCTGCAAAAGAATAACAACATATATTAAAAGAAACTTATTTTAATTTCCTTATTAACCAATGTAATATATATATATAATTCTAAAGCTACAAGTTATTATTTTTTTTTCTTATATTTTTCCTATATAACAAATATAAAAAATTTATATAATAGCATAGATAGTTATATAATGTTAATCTTTTTTTTATCTTAACTGATATATATCGTTATATATAACATATATAAACATATAGCAATATATGCAGTTATATGTAACATATACAAATTTATAACAACATATAATAGTTTAATATGATCATTTTCTTCCATATCAACCAATATATATTGTTATATGTAATATATATAAACATATAACACAATATAATAGTTTGTATTTTGATAGTTTTTTCATCTTAACTAATATATGTTGTTATATATAACATATATGAACATATAATAATATATATGTGTTTGAATATTGTGTTCTTTTTTTTTTGCATATCAATTGATGTGTGTTGTTATATGTAGCATATATTAACATATAATAATATATATTAGTTTGTATATTGATATTTTTTTACATATCAACTGATATATGTTATTATATGTAATATATATAAACATATAACAACATATATTAGTTCGTACATTGATATTTTATTATAAATCAATTGATATATATTGTTATATATTACATATATGATCATATAATAATATATATCACTTGTATACAGATATTTCTTGTAATATCCTCATATATGCCCTAGAAGTCTTGGTTATGATGTTTTTATTGTTGTTGTTGTTATATTGGATTGTATATATATGATAATTGCAAGAGAAAAGAAATTGGGAAAGAAAATAGGGTTTAGAGAGAATGGTATATGTTGTGTATATGATGATATATATAACATATAAATGGGTCAAAGGAAGAGTCAAAGGACAAGAGATATTTTTGTGTTGAGTGTGTAATTACTTAAATGGGCTTATATGAGACAAAAGGTGAGTTATATGGTTAAGGGTATTGAGGTAATTTACCTTTAGAAATCTCTTGGTGGAGATTAAAAGATGGAAAAGTGTTTGACTTGTGGCTATTTTGTTTTCTTTTCATTTTGGGTGCCGGTGATTGAAGGAGAGAAAGAGGAAGAGAAGTGTTCTTGATGCTAGAGTTCAATTGAAGAGGCAATCCAAGAGTTTGGTTAGAGATTTGTGAAATTTCTTCATCTAAGGTAAGAAATCTCTTGTTTTTCCTTTGTAAATTTTGAAGTTATGTTTAAAGTGAAGTGTGATTTGTTGATGTAATGATTTGGTGTATTTGATATGTGTTTGCAAGTGTTAGAATTGATTTAAAGTAAAAAAAAATTGGAATTGGTGTTGGTTTGGTTGTGATTATGGAAAAATAAGTGAAGATTGATAGTGGAAAATCAAGAGTAAAGTTTGAGTTAGGATTTTTGAGATGGTTTGTGTTCAAATGTGTTGTTTAAGTGGTTATTGTGATGAATATGTGTTATGACATGAGTTATATCCATTTGAGTGAGTTTGTGTTGGGAATTATATGTTTAAATGCATTTGGAAGAGGGTTGGTTACATTTAGGGTTTATGCATGAGAGAAACGTAATTTGGGACGGTCGCTATTATTCAAGTGCGGTCGCGACTTAGGTCGGGCTTCTGGCCGCGAAACCTACTGTAATAATGTTTTATCTTTTGATTGTGAGGTGCGGTCGCGACTTAGGTCGGGCTTCTGGCCGCGAAACCTACTGTAATAAGGTTTTATCTTGTAATTGTATGGGGCGGTCGTATTCAGGTGAGGCGTGACCGCTAGAAAGGTTATGTTCACCTTATTGGAAGCAATCTAATCCTACAACAAGATTTTCATATACATGTTAAAATAGATCATCCATTTGAGTTGTCAAGGATCAAAATAGATATCATTTGTCTAACATCATTGTTGAATCATGAAATGTGTGATGATATGGAATTGATAATGCATATGATATTACATGAATAAGGTTATGTATTGTGTATTGTGAGGCTTGTGAATGGTGATGTGTATTATGAATAATGTACTTTGAAATGTGATACTAATAATGCTATATACACAATATGAATTGAGATATGAAATGCTATAAAGCCATTGTGATTGGCTATGATGATATAATTGAATGATGTATGGCATGTTTGCCTAATTGATGAGAAAGATTGATAAAGAGTTTGAAATAAGTGTATGTTTAATATGATATTCAGTTCAGAGTTCTGGTTTTTTGGAGGCATGCCTATTTAATGAAAGTTAACAGTCTTGCCGGGTTGAGGATCTCTTCAAATTGAGTTGAATTGAGGTCCAAGAGACTGGGTCTGTTACACTATGATAATTGATATTATGAAATATTAGATTTGTAACAGTCTTGCCGGGTTGAGGATCTCCTCGAGTTAGATGAGTTGATGATCCAAGAGACTGGGTCTGTTACACTATCCATGGATAGAGATATATATGTATATGTTGCCTACGGGCGTGATAATGGTGTTTATGAACTGAAGCAGTAACTCTGAATTCTGAATATCGTATTAAATATTTGATGGGCCCATAGGTGTCTAGGTTTTATGTATAACATAAATGTTGTTCTAATGTAATGAAATGTTAATATTACTTATATGATGAAACGGACTATTCACGGAATATTGTTTATTGAGTATGATCTTTACTAATTGTGTGTGTATCATTGATGTTGATTTATTAATACAAATGTGAAACATTGCATTGCACTAAAGCATAACATTAGCATGAATTGTCTTACTAAGCCCTTGGCTTAGCGCGATAGTGTTTAATCGCGCAGGTAATAGAGTTGAACCCGAGAGCTCTTCTAGACCGAGTGAGAGTAGACATTGAAGAGTTGATTTTGGAAACTTAAAGATCAGAGGAGATTTGCCAATCATGTATAACTCTTTTATATTTTGTAAAGATTTTGTTTATATTGTAAATATATATATGTAATGATAAATAAGTACTCAAATGTTTTCATATGTGTAAATATTTTATAACTTCCGCTGTGTACTACTTAAATGTATTAATATATCTATAATGTATATTGAGAAAGATGATGGTATTATATAAAAATGTTTTGAATGTTGATGAAAAACCGTAGCACTCCTATATTCGGTGCACATATGCTACATTGTGGTGTTGTAGTGTGTGTGTACTGAATGTGGGGGTGTTACAATTGTTTTGGTATCAGAGCCTAGGTTTGAGATTCTCAACCTAGGTAAAATGTAAGAAAAAGACTATTTTGACTTTAAAAGTGGTTTTGAATAACATATATATTTGGGATTGGCAACCTCTGATCTTTAATAAGAAGTATTCTACTGTGTTTGCAGTGTTAGGTTGTGATGGATTCTCACTCACGTCAGTCGATTGAGGGTAGTGCCGAGAGTATTGCTCCTGCTGAGGGAGCTAGAGTTGATAGTGTTGAGGAGGCACCTGCTTCGGTGTCGGGTAGACCAGCTGGAGAGGAGGTTCCGCCAGCCTGGTTTAGACATATGATGGAAGTTATGAGGCAAGCACCAGTGCAACCAGTGCCACCACCCCCTCAGCCTGTGGTACCAGTAAGGCACTATGATAAACTAAGGAAGTATGGAGCAGAGGATTTCCTTGGTACTACTGATCCAGCTGTAGCAGAACAGTAGCTTGACAAAGTACAGAGGATTTTTATTCAGTTGCAAGCCACATCGGAGGAAAAGTTTGATTATGTAAGATCTTTGCTACAGAAGGATGCATACGACTGGTGGAGGACAGTGCCCCATTCTATGGATGATCCACCGACCTTGTCATATGCGGATTTTCTGAGAGAGTTTGAATTGAAGTATACTCCTAGGGAGTACAAAGACATGAAGAAGATGGAGTTCTTAAGCTTGAAGCAAGATAGCAAGACGGTAACTGAGTATGAGGTTGAGTTTATCCGATTGAGCCAGTATGCTGGGGGCATTATAGCTGATGAGATAGATAGATGCAGGAGATTTGAGGAGGGATTGAGGCCCTCTATCATGTGTCTAGTGGCTGGATCTAGATATCACGATTTCTCCCAGCTAGTGGCAGCAGCTCGGAGTGTGGAGCGAGCTCAAGTTATTGCAGCTGCTTCAGAGGAAGAGGTTAGGGTTAGGAGGCCCCAGTTTGAGGCAGGGTCTTCTTCTGTTAAGAGAGGTAAAGGAAGCTTTGTTCCTAGAGTTAGTAGGAGTCAGAGGTCAACTGGTAGGTCAGTGCAGTGAGGGTGCAAGGTGAGGAAGCTTTTCTTTTGAATTGTTCCCAATAATGCTAGAATTAAAACAAAAAAAATCATATACGATAATTCTTCATTGTGCTATCGTTGGAATTGATAAAGCAGAGAATGACGATGCAGCAGTGGAAGAAAAAAAAATGAATAAGATGAAGAACAATAAAAAAAAGGAAATATATAATGAAAAGAAAGAAAGAAGAAGTGGTAGGTGTTGGAGAATATAAATGAATCCTACATCTGAAAAGTCTAATAAAATACAATGACATATAAGGTGGTGTACATTGGGCCTTAACATAAGCCAATTGGTTTTGTGTTGAGATGAGGTTCCAAACTCATTTATATGGTCACTGTATATTTGGCCCAACACTCGCAGAGCCCATATAATTTCTACATGGTATCAGAGCTAACCAGGTAATGGACTAATCGCCAGATGATCCTGAACTCCGTTGTTAACCTAGGGCCTCAGTGAAAATAGGCCTAGGCAATTTGTGATGGACCTAAAAAAAAAAAACTAGGTTGCCATTAATGTTTGGCCCAGTTGCACTTGAGGGAGAGTGTTGGAGAATATAAATGAATCTCACATCTGAAAAGTATAATAAAATACAATGACATATAAGGTGGTGTACATTGGGCCTTAACATAAGCCAATTGGTTTTGTGTTGAGATAAGATTCCAAACCCATTTATATGGTCACTGTATATTTGGCCCAACACTCACAGAGCCCATGTATCCATGTAATTTCTACATTAGGAAGAAAATAAAGTAAATTTATAAAAATAAAATATAAAAAATTAAAATTGAAAAAAAAATTAAAAGTGAAATAATAATAATAATAACAGTAAAATTGAAAAAAAAAAAGTTCAAATCCGGTGTATAGTATAATTTTCTCTAATTATTTAGCGTAAAAGTGAAACTATTTTTTAAGTACTGTAAAATTACAAAATATTTTAATTTTTAGATTAATTTTATAAATATCCAAAGAAACTGATGACCAGAAAATTAAAAAGGGCCCAGCAAAAAAGCATGTGGGGTGTATTTTTCTCTTTTTCATTATTATTTTCGGCCCATAATTCCTTTCATGTATAGCCTCCCAAAAATTTTCAATTTCACTGCTCAAATTTTAACCTTTACAGTGCAATTTTGTTTTTTATGGTTTTCTGTAATTTGTAATTTTATAATCTAATATTTTCTTCATCCTAAATTGATAAATATATTTTTTTATTTATTTTAAATTATAATTTATTTATTATTTTAATAAACTACTTAATAATTTTAATATTATTTACTAAAAATATTTGTTGAGTATATCTCATATTCAAATATAAATATAATAAAAATTTATATATTTAATTAAAATAATTTTTTTTGAATTTTTATAAAATAAAAAAGTGCTTATTAATTCAGAACAAATCGAGTAATAATGATCTTGAAATAGCTAAATAACCATCATTTTTATCATGTAATTATTCAATTTATTATTTTAAATTACATGCTAGCGCACTTAAATTATGATGTACATCATGCTATAAAAATTTACATATACTCATAAAATGGATTTTTAATTCCCTTAAAAAATGATATTTTAAACAAACATAATATAATTGTTTCTATGTATGTATATAAGAGTAGACCCTACTTACTCAGCTTGATGATCATAATTGAAGATTATGATCATTATTACTCGTTAATTTGCACATTGAGATTATTTGATCGTAATAAGAGATTTCTTTTTGTATGGTGGAATTAAGTAATAGTTAAATACTTAACTCTTTTTTTATTATTATTATTACTTGTGACTTGTTTAAGTGTTCTATTCATTTTTTAGAGTTAATTTAAAAAATAAAATTTAGATTTTTTTTTAATTTTATCATAAATTCTTAAAAGTGTTAAAAGAGAGCATGAATTATATAACTCCTTTTAATTTTATTTTATTTGTCAAAATCTAATTTGTAAAATGACTTACGTATAAATTTTCATTAATTGACTTGAACTGTTGATGTAAATAAAAATAAGTTAATTATAAAAAAAATATAAATTTCAGTGTATTTTTCATTTTTATCATGATTTTTTAAAATATTAATAGAGTGCATAAATTATACATTTCTTTTCAAATCTTTCATATTTAGCCAGAAAAATTATTTTATCTTACAAAATATTGATAAATTATCATAGTTGAATATTACTATTATGTTGTGTTATATTTTTTTTAAAAATAATCTCCAAATTAAGAAAAAAATCAAGAATTAAAAAAAATTAAGAATTCTATCTTTTCAAACTTATGTGATATGAATTTTTTCTTTAACACAAATAAATTTTCTTTTAAAAATGAGTTTTGACTATGGATTTTAAGTAGTGTACCCAATTTAAGTGTGCTCATAGTGGGGCTTATTGAAAAGTTAATATTGAATTATTAAAATTAATTTTGTGCTTTTATTTAATGATATTTATATTTTTACTTGGCATTTTCAATTAAAAAACTGAAATTCTTAATTTATTTTTTGAAATTTGAAATTCGGTGATAATTTTTGGAGAATAAATACATAAAAACACATTAGTTATATTTTTCAACTTGAATAATTTGTAAAAATCAATATGTGAACACATCAACAGATAAAATAACATCTCCCAACAAATATGATAAATTTAAAAAGAAATATATAGTTTTTGTACTCTTTTGATATTTTAAAAAAATTCTAATAAAAATGAAAAATATGCTACAATTCTTGCATATTTTTTATAATAAAAACTAATATATGCTAAAGTTCTTATTAGAATTAATTTTATATTGATTAAAATTAATCCTAAATGTGAGCTAAATATATTTAATATATTTAAATGTGTATTGCAGTCAAATTAAGATAGTCAAATTAAAGTTGTGATCAAATTAGGATTGTTGACTATTGAGGTGTCCTACTTGTAATATGATTATAAGTGTAGAGACCGATAAGAATTTCTGTTTTGTTGAAGGACCAAAACAGAAATCATCATCATCAGTTATAAATAAGGGGTCGTGGTCTCCAGGGGAACATAACAATTTTAAGAGAACATTGCATTCCTTCAGTAGTGCTTCCGCTAAACTTAAAGTGTGTATCCTCTAGAAGGCGACAAACTCTAAAATCGTCTTCAGCTTCAACATACGATGATGTCAGGTATGCAATTTTGCCCTTTGCAATTTAATTTGAATAATCTAATGATCTATGCATATTTTAGGTTTTAGGGGGAATCAAGTTTTCTTCCTCTTTCAATTGGTATCAGAGCCCTATGCTAGGTTGCTAGATTTTCCGATTAAATTGCGGTATTGATTATTATTTTAATTCTAGAAAATTAATTCGGTGATTGTAATTTTCGAGAATTAATTTGAAATCGAAATTATTAATCTGAAATCAATTTTGGTTTGATTTGTTTTTGGATTAAATTACTGTTATTATTTAATTGATTCTGGAAAAATCAATTTCTGAACTTGAATTTGTGCTTGTGATTTTTCTGGAATTAATTAATTTTTGGGTTAATTAATTATGTAATTAATTAATTAAAAAAACTGTTTTGAAACTGTATAAAACAGTATTTCGTGAACAGTATTCCGTGAACAGTGTTTCGTGAACAGTTTTGTTGTTCTTCATTTTGGTTTAGAAGAACACAGTTAAGGATTTTAATTAATTGATTAAATCTTTATGAAATTTTGATTTGATTTTCGATTAAATCGTAAATAAAAATAAAATTCATTTAATTTTAAAATTTCAATTTAAAATTTAATTCAATTGAGTTTAAATTTTGGTATTTTAGTCCTGATTGTATTTAATATTTTTAATAAATTAATTGAAGCAAAAAGTTACCAAAATGACCTCTATTGTGTAAATTAATTTATTTAGGATATTAGACATATGTATTAAAATTCATTGCGGGTAGTAAACCGGCCCAAAGGAAGGTTACTATCTGGCTGAATTGAGAATACATTGCGGTAATAAATATGTGATAATTATTATGTATTCATCCATGTGGATAATAAATCGGCCCAAAGGAAGGTTTATTATTTGACAGGACTGAATTGTCAATATTTGATTACTGCGTTGAGATACCAATTACAGTTAATATTTTATGTCCAAAGATGAGAATATTAATGTTGTGTCCGGTATCTTATTTCCAATATTTAAACTCTACTTCTGTGATTTGTTTCAATTTTTTGTGGATTGTGAGCTTATGTCATTTATTTATTATTTATTTTCTCTGAATTCAGCTAGCATGCTGTATAATCCTAACAATGTCCCTATGCTTGAGGGGTCAAATTTTGGTTCATGGAAATCAAGCATCATGATTTATCGGGTTGTATGGACTTAGACCTTGCATTCAGGATGAACAAATCTGCTCCTCTTACTGAAGAAAGCACAGATGCTCAGAGGGTTCAGTATGAGAAGTAGGAGCGTTCTAACCGCTTAGGTCTTATGATCATGCAGCAGGGAATCCCAGAACATGTTCGAGGAGCCATTTCTGCTGAAGAAAGTAATGTTAAAAACTATCTTGCTGAGCTGGAAAAGGTCTATGTCAAAAATGACAAGGCCGAAGTGGGGACGCTTTTAGCAAAACTCACCTCCATAAGGTATACTGGCAATAGTAGTGTTCGGGAGCATATACTGAGCATGTCCCAAATAGCCAAGAGGCTAAAGGTCCTGGATTTGATTTTACCAGATGACCTGTTAGTCCATCTAGTTTTGAATTCTCTTTCACCACAGTATGGGCAGATCAGGACTTCATATAACTGCCAGCCGAGCAAATGGACTCTTAACGAGCTCATTGCTCATTGTGTGGATGAAGAGGAAAAGTTGTTGGCTACTAAGAGGGAGAGTGCTCATCTGGTCTCTTCAGCAGATAAGGGCAAGAACAAGAAGAGAAACAAGACTGCTGAGAATAAGACTGCTAATAAAGGTCCTGTGCAAAAGAAGCCTAAGGAATTAAAATGCTTCTTCTGCAGCAAGTCTGGACACTTAAAGAAGGATTGTCCTAAATACGCCACATGGCGTGTCAAGAAGGGTAAGTACCTTGTTTTAGTCTGTTCTGAGGTTAATTTAACTTCAGCTCCTAGAAACACTTATTGGATGGATTCTGGTGCTACCGCTCACATAAGTGTTTCATTGCAGGGTTGCCTGAGCTACCAAAAGCCAACTGACGGTGAAAGATACGTCTATGTGGGAAATGGCGATCCAGTAGAAGTAGAGACAATTGGGCATATTAGATTGTGTTTAAGAACTGGTTGTTTTTTGGATCTTGTAGATACTTTTGTTATTCCGACGTTTAGACGGAATTTAATTTTTGTTTCTTATTTGGACAAATCTGGTTTTACTTGTTCATTTGGAAACAGTTTATTTGCTTTATCTATGGATTCAAAAATTTTTTGGTACTGGCTTCTTGAATGCATGTGATAATCTATATATGTTGGATATTAATGATTCTTATAATGAAACCCTGCAGGTAAGTACTATAGGTACCAAAAGGAAGCGAAATATAGATAATTCAGCTGAACTTTGGCACAGACGATTGGGTCACATATCCAAATCTAGAATAGAATGTCTTGTGTCAGATGGTATCCTAAACACACTTGATTACACAGATTTGGACTCCTGTGTTGAGTGTATTAAAGGCAAACAAACTAAACAAAAGAGACAAGGTGCTAACAGATCATCAAACGTCTTAGAATTGATACATACGGACATATGTGGTCCATTCCCTACAACAACAAGGAATGGCCAAAGATACTTCATATCATTCATAGACGATTACTCACGTTACGGGTGTCTATATTTCATTCATGAGAAATCAGAGTCTCTAGACGTTTTCAAATCTTATAAGGCCGAAGTTGAAAACCAACTCGAAAAGAAGATTAAATGCGTTAGATCTGACCGTGGTGGTGAGTACTACGGTAGATATGACGGTTCAGGTGAACAACGTCCAGGACCATTTGCTATTTTCCTACAGGACTGTAGTATAGTCCCTCAATACACCATGCCTGGTACACCCAGCATGAATGGTGTATCTGAGAGACGTAACAGGACTCTTATGGATATGGTTAGAAGTATGATCAGTCATTCTTCTTTACTTGAGTCTCTGTGGGGAGAAGCATTAAAAACAGCAGTCTATCTTCTTAACAGAGTACCAACTAAAGCAGTTGTAAAGACACCTTATGAGCTTTGGACTGAATGCAAGCCCAGTCTAAAGAACCTTCATGTTTGGGGATGTCCTGCTGAGGCTAGGCCTAATGAGATAAAATTAGACTCCAAAACTGTTAGTAGCTACTTTGTTGGTTATTCTGAGCGATCTCGGGGTTTTAAGTTTTATAATCCTACTTCCAGATCTATTTTTGAGACGGAAATTGCAACATTCTTTGAGGATGTTGAGTTTGGGGGGAGAAATAAGGTTAGAAACATTGTCTATGAGGAGGGATCGAGTCAGGAACACTCAGTGTCGATTCCTATCTTTGCTCCTGGGACTGTTCAGGTTCCTAGAATTGTTAATATCCCAGAAGCAATTCCGGATCCAATACAAGACAATGTTGATCAACTTCCCTATCAGGATGAAGAAGTTGTTCTTCCTCAAGTACAAGCTCAACAACCTCAAGAATTTGAGCCATAACCTGTGCCTTTAAGAAAGTCCACCAAAGAGAGAAGAAATGTTATTCCGGATGACTATGTAGTATATCTTCAGGAACATGAGGACACTGTAGACATGGTGGAAGATGATCCTATCAGCTTTCATCATGTCATGCAGGATTCCAACTCTCATAAGTGGATTGAGGCAATGAGTGAAGAATATAAATCTATGCAAGACAATCAAGTTTGGGATCTTGTTCCATTACCTGAAGGAAAGAAACTCATTGGTTGCAAATGGATATTTAAAACCAAGAGGGATTCTAAAGGTAATGTGGAAAGATATAAGGCACGTCTTGTAGCTAAAGGCTTCACTCAGAAAGAGGGGATTGACTATAAAGAGACCTTCTCTCCGGTTTCATCAAAGGACTCTTTTAGGACAATCATGGCTCTAGTTGCACATTTTGATCTTGAGTTACATCAAATGGATGTGAAGATTGCGTTTCTCAATGGAGACATTGATGAAACCATCTATATGGTACAGACAGAAAACTTTGTGTCTAGAGACCCAAAGCGACTGGTATGCAGATTAAAGAAATCCATTTATGGACTCAAGCAGGCTTCTCGTCAGTGGTACTTCAAGTTCCATGAAGTAGTTGTCTCTTTCGGTTTTGAGACAAATGCTGTGGAAGATTGTGTGTATCATAAGTTCAGTGGGAGTAGGTTTATCTTTTTGGTCTTATATGTGGATGACATATTGCTTGCTACTAACTGTAAGGACTTGCTGCACGAGACCAAAGTCTTTCTTTCAAAACACTTTGAGATGAAAGATTTAGGTGAAGCTTCTTTTGTATTAGGGATTCAAATACATCGAGACCGTACTCGAGGTATTCTTGGATTATCACAAAAGGGCTATATTGAGAAAGTGCTCAAGCGATTTAGTATGCACAACAGTAGACCAATTGATACCCCAGTTGCTAAAGGAGATAAATTCAGTCTTGATCAGTGTCCAAAGGGTGAACTTGAGATTTAGGAGATGCAGAAGATTCCTTATGCGTCTGCAGTTGGGAGTTTGATGTATGCTCAAGTTTGCACTCGTCCAGATATTTCATTCATAGTTGGCATGTTAGGACGATATCTCAGCAATCCAAGAATGGATCATTTGAAAGCAGCCAAAAGAGTCTTGAGGTATCTTCAGAGAACTAAGGGACATATGCTCACATACAGGCGATCAGATCAGCTTGAGATCATTGGGTATACTGATTCTAATTTTGCGGGATGCCAAGACAGTCGAAAATCCACATCAGGCTACATATATCTCTTGGCTGGCGGTGCTATTTCTTGAAAGAGTGTGAAACAAACTCTAGTAGCTACCTCCACCATGGAAGCAGAATTTGTAGCGAGTTATGAGGCATCCAATCAGGCAATCTGGCTGAGGAATTTTGTCACAGGGCTGCGCATTGTGAATGGCATTGAAAGGCCATTAAAGTTATACTGTGATAACAACTCAGCGGTTTTATTCTCCAACAACAACAGAAGCTCTTCTCGATCGAGACACATTGGGATAAAGTTTCTGGCTGTGAGGGAGAGAGTACAGAGTGGACAGATATCCATAGAGCATATTGGAACGAACTCCATGATTGCGGATCCGCTCACTAAGGCTGTGATACCGAAAGTTTTTCATGAGCACACTGCTCATATGGGTGTCACATTATTTGAGACTATTTAGTTTCAGTGGGAATTTGTTCATTAAGTTTGCATTAAGTTTTATGTATGCTCTCTTTGACATTGGATATATTTTATAAAGTACATTCAGTTTCTACAGAAAAATGAGTTTTTCTTTCATTTTATTATGTGTTTTACACTCTGTATTATATTTATGTTTGATCTCACTTAAAATTGACTAGTTGGAAACAGGCATGATTAGATCACATTACATGTAGTTTCCATGCTACACTCCTATTATTGATCTATGTCATTTGAGAGTATTGGTAATGTGATTGATGATGGTTTGAGTCACGATGAATGTGGCGACTGGCCTTTTAGTCCTTTATCGATATAATCAATGGACGAGATTGTTTGAGGCACCTTCAGTATGACTGCTTTTATGAGCTCATTAAGGTATATACATTTACATTTAATATATGTTAGCCAAAGTGGGAGATTGTTAGAATTAATTTTATATTGATTAAAATTAATCCTAAATGTGGGCTAAATATATTTAATATATTTAAATGTATATTGCAGTCAAATTAAGATAGTCAAATTAAAGTTGTGATATAATTATAATTGTTGACTATTGATGTGTCCTACTTGTAATAGGATTATAAGTGTAGAGACCGATAAGAATTTCTGTTTTGTTGAAGGACCAAAACAGAAATCATCATCATCAGTTATAAATAAGGAGTTGTGGTCTCCAGGGGAACATAACAATTTTAAGAGAACATTGCATTCCTTCAGTAGTGCTTCCGCTAAACTTAAAGTGTGTATCCCCTGGAAGGCGACAAACTCCAAAATCGTCTTCAGCTTCAATATACGATGATGTCAGGTATGCAATTTTGCTTTTTGCAATTTAATTTGAATAATTTAGTGATCTATTCATATTTTAGGTTTTAGGGGGAATTATGTTTTCTTCCTCTTTCAGTTCTTGCATATTTTTATAATAAAAACCAATACATCAACAATTCTACATGCTAAATTTTCCATTCTACAGACTAAATTGAATTTTTCAATAAATATGATAAATCGAGACAAAACATATAATTCATGGGTGTTTTTGAAACTTTAAAAAAATTATGATAAAAAAACAACAAAAATTCACATATATACACACACACACACACACACACATTTTATGATTAATCCTTTTTTTATCATCAAACTCCCATGTACGAGGGGATTGCTAGAGTGCTCATATAATAAAAGCAAATTAGCAAAGTTGAACAACTCAACAACAAATTGTTCAAATTCATCAAAGTTGCATAATTTGCTTCTCAAATTTATTTCGATTAAAACAAGCTGGATTGCATTGTACGCATGTTGTTGCAGAAATTAATATTATTAAATAATTAATAATAAATAATAATCAACAATAAATACTAAATATGATGGTATTATATGTAATATATATAAAACATATTAAAAAAAAAGTCTAGACTCCAATATGGAAAAAATATAAAATGTGGTTCCATACAAAATATAGCAATATGTAGCAATATATAAAATATCTGTTCACATATAAAATATAACAACGTATTTAAAAATATATATTTAAAATTCAGGAATGAAGCATTAAATAAAAAGTGCACAAATTAAAAAAAATTGAAAAAAATAAAATAAATGTGATTTTAATTAAAATTAAATCATATCACTTTTTAGATAACATATACATAATATAATATATATGCAATTAGTAAAAATAATACCTAATATAAAAAGAAATAAATAATTAAACTTATACTTTTTTTAATTTTTTAATTTTATTTTTATTATTAAACCAAAGTGTTATTGAAATATATACATATAATAAATTAAAGCTTTTAAATTAAATAATTTTTAGTCTGGATATTTATCTATCCTAATCAAAAGTTAAAACGTAAAATTTATGCTATTTATTAACTAAATTATATATTTTTTAAAAAACCTTCATCTCATAGAAGGTAATTTTAGTTTTTTTCAAGCACTAAAAATAAAAATATTAATATTAAGGTTATTTAAATATGAAAATTTATTGTCCTAAAAATTATGGTTCATATAATTTATTAAAAGTTAAAATAAAAATAAAAAAATATTTGAGAAGTAAAATTATACGAGTAACAACATACATATAAATATATGGAATAGAAATCGGCATAAGGAAATTTAAATAAAAAAATGGAAAAATAAAAATCAAGGGTAAATAAAAAAACCAGCCCTTGTTTAAGATTTTCAATGCTGCCTGTCAATCAACCCATTCTTAGTATATTTTTGAAGTATGTGGAGGATTAAAATGGAAAAAAAAAATAATGGGAAAAAATGGGAAAAAAATAAATACCTATGGTATTTTATGAAATCCACTGCTACAAGAAACAGTGTTCATTGTGGCAGTTTTATCATATATATATATATATATATAAAATAATAATAAAACTGCTCCTTGTGGCATTTTCACCATATATGAAAAAAATAAAAAGATAAAATAAGAAAGAAAATAAAAACCTATAGTATTTTAGGAAATACTGTTACTTGTGGCAGTTTCAGTATACATATAATGTCATTTCATCTCCTAATTGTCTTTTGGGCTTAAAATGAAGCAAGAAACATTTATTTAAAACTGAAAATATTTTTAGACCTGCAGATATTAAACAAGAACTGTAATCAGAAACAATTCATTTCAATTTCAATGGTAACAGTCCTTTTAAGGAGAGCATAACCTGACAATTACACCTCAACAGCAAATGTTGCAAAGACCTAGGTAAGGCTTCATTATGCTAAACTAGTTTGTTATATCAGAGGAATATAGACATAGGCCCGTGCCATCTATTTCATTCAAGAGGTGCACTCAAATTGCAATTACACAAGGTTTAAGCATATCCTCAAAGGGAGTAGAGAAAACCCAAACTAGATGTCCGCTACCATTGGAGGAACAAATCTGTAACCTTGAAGAGTCTGCTCAAAGATATGACCCACTTTGAGTAATTTCTCCTGAAAGGATGATGAAAAAGAGGCTTAGCATAAAAAGTCCATTGACTATGCCAGTTCATGATAGTGCCGAACAAAAATAAAAAAGATATGTTGCATTCTCAAACAGGCAAAAAGAATAAGAAATATTCATCTGTTAATCTATAAGCCAGTTGAGTGTGGATATTTTTGGTGTTAGATAAGCAAGGTAACCAATGACCACTAATTAATTCAAAGTCTGAACCTCAATAAAAACTTGATATCTTCATTTATAATCAAACATAATATCAACCGTTAACTGGGGTCAGCAAACCTGACAGAAACAACTGGACTAAAATTGGTAAGTGGTAATGGCTCAACAACCCAAAATATTATTATAGAAATTCAAAATTACAATTCATAGTGCAACCCAAAACTCAAACCTAGAGCACTTTTTTCTTTTCTATCATCAGATTATCTTCAAAGCATTATATATGTATTGCTTCAAAGTGAATTAATTTTCCAAATATCAGTTAGGAATCATATTAAGTTTCCGTTAGGAAAGCTATGCAAAATGGGGTCAGACCCCAAGGACAGTATCTCCAATGTTAAAAACCATTTGCAAAGAGTGCAATGTCAATACCTCATCAAATGCAGCACCAATCATTTGAAGGCCAACAGGAAGACCTGCAATCCCCCCTTCTACAAATCCACATGGCAAAACCAATGCAGCTAAACCTGCCAAGTTAACATTGACCTGTAGAAGTACATATATCAGGTAGATGTAGCAAAATCACAAAGAAAGAAGGGGGATGCAAAATTATACAAAAGATGAACTCCAAATAAAGATTATATTCCAATAAGATTTGAAATATTGAGGGAAAATTATTGAAAAACATATTCTCAGTAAAGTTAACAACAATATTTTTTAACTAAACCACATCAGTTTTTTTCCAGCAGAGTCAAAAGTTCATTGACAAAAATCAGGAAAATATCCAGTCCGCCCACCACAGGTCTGTATACTGCAAATTCTGCAAAGAAAGACATTTGGCTAGCATTCCAGCCTAAGTTTACTTCATCTTATTATTGCAAATTCAAAATACAAGGATCCACTCTGGTGCACCACCAGTATTTTACTCTCCTACAGTCAATCATTGAACTGATTCTCATTCGTCTTCACTACTCTTCTAATAAGCAGTATATAATATCAATTAGACACAAAATAATTAGTCACTAACAGCAGCATAAACTAGTTATAGTAGAGTATGTCAGCCTGTGATAAACAAGCATTTTAACTTTAACTCAAGACAACTGCCACTCTCCATTCTCAAAAATAAATAAATAAATAAATAATAAAAGAAAAGAAAAAAAAAAAAAAAGATGATTGTCACTCTCTATCCCTTTCTTTCCACTCAGAAATAAAGCTTTTCTATTTTTTTCTCTACCAATCCTCATCCAGTAGCAATTAGTCCACAAAATCAAATCTAGATCGAAACCCAACTCCTATCCATAAACGTAAAGTGGAGGAAATGGAGAAGGGATATGAATAGGCTGGGAAAACATAAGAATGCCCAAAAATGCTTACAGTCATAATGTCACCCGCATACATTGCCAGTGGATCATTTTTCTTTTCACCTATAAAAATTAAAATAATTAGATATTTATTGTTAAAAAGAGGGACTACCAGCACAAAAGCACAAGGATACAAGAAGCCCAAAAAAAGTGATGTGCAGACAGCATACCAATCTTGTAAGCAGCAGATGGAGCAGCAGGAGAAATTAGGATGTCATTTGCATCTAATGCAGCCTTGAAGCTTTTCTGGATTAAAGTCCTCACCTAAGAAGCTATTACAATCGTAAATTTTTTCTTGAAAGTCTTAAAAGCTCTTGAAACAATTACAGTTTCAGAAAAATAAGAAACTTTTATTAAATTACTAAAGGTGATATTCTAACATAATCATATTGTTAAACCACATAAGAATTTCTTTCCAAGCATTTGTCACCAATTTGTCAACAGGAATGTAACAATAAAGAAATTCAAGCTCTATAGAGAATCACAGTATAGAACCCATTGAAAACACCAAGATTCTTGGTAAACATATTCACAGTCATCAGGACTGCATACCACACATCCACCTTAGTCTGAATACAAGTTAGATTTATATAACCACTTATCATACCTGCTGGGCCCGCTTGTAGTATGCATCATAATAACCAGCTGAGAGGGCATATGTTCCCATCAAAATTCTCATTTTGACCTGTAAATATGGAAACATTGGTCATCCATGAATAACAGGAGCTAGCAATAAGACCCTTGCAACATTTTGATAATTCTTCCATTTCAAATCTATAACATTTAAGCAAAAGTACAGAAAATTTATTTTGATTGGGCACTTGAGATGATATTACCTCAGGACCAAATCCTTTCGCTCGAGAATCCCTATAAAGCACATTTAACTCATCAGCAACAGCTTGATTTCCATACCTGGATATCAAACAGATGATGTAACAAGTGTGCTTATGTAAGCATATACAAAAACATTATAAATACAGAAAAACAAACACAGCAGAAAGCTATTCATTTTGGGTTCTGCAGTTGGTTGCTTAATAGTCCAGTGAAAGAAAAAAAAAAGGAAAAAAAGCACCCCTCAATGCAGAGAAAAAATTAAAAATTAATGATAATAGCTATTGCCTATATTTCTTATATATTTCACTAAATATTGTAAAGCCACAGAATGTGATGGAAACCTGTTACAAAAGAAGAATATAGGAGAAACCCCTTGATGCTAATATTTGAAAACATCCAAAGTTTATATGTACAGAACACGTGGGCCCAGTAGCAAACTTAGGAGTTTGAGCTTTATCATCTTTGATCTACAACCTGGATTCATAAGTCAACCATATCTCAATCTAACACTCTCGCGTGCAATAAGCCACCCATATATAGGCCATGCAACATACAGGGCCAGTGCAAATTTTAGGCACTTTAGCTTTCTTTTCTTTTATAAATAGCTCAATCTCTTTCCCTCTGTCTCTCCTCTCTCTCATTTATAAAATTTAAAAATAATAATAAAACTTATATAGCTAAATTATTAAAACTTAAGAAAACAGCAAATACACAAGTTATTAGCCAACTAGAGGCACTAAATAAACTGTTAGAAAATCACCTAATACCATCATATCGTGCTAAGTTGGAAGATGATTCTGAAGCAGCAAGAATATAGTAAGCAGGTAAACCAAGGGAGAAAGATGGTAATGATACCTGCAACTCAATATTTAAAGTGTAAAGAAAAGAACATCTAAAGATTATAAGGAAATGCAAATACGTGAATGAAAACTGAGAAATATTGACCAAGTAAAGATTAGGACTTAAACCTCTGTTACAGCGCATCCTAATTCTTCTAGATGTGAGGCAGCATCACGGATTGCAGATTTTATTCCATTTTCTACACCTTCATCAAGAGTTTCACGGATGAGTCCAACACGCAATCCCTTCAATGGTTTAGATTCCACAAGATTTGCCAAACTGAATTGAGATGTGAAATCAGGAACCTCCTGAAGAAAGAAATTTTGCAAGTTGTAGTGAAAAAGGAAATGCAAGCCTTTAACTCCATAAAATCAATGACCACTTACAAAGAATGAAATAAAACCTTGCAGATTTGCATTCAAGTGCTTAGTTTCAGGTGTGCTTTTAACAAGTGTGGTTACAAATTGCAGAGATGGATAAACTTATTTACATCAGAGATGTCAACATTTCAACTGACAGTAGACACAGACTTATCCCCAGTCCCATGGATTTGACCAAATAGGCAAATAATAATAATAGGGGAAGTCAATTTCTCCTCCAATGCATGTTACATTTGGTTATTTCCTTTTACTATGCACAAGTACCATTTGTGACATTATCATAGTCAGTCAAACAAACATGCAAACAGAATTCACTTCTTTAACAAAGAAAATAAGCACATGTATAGATGAAGTCGACAAATTCTCACTCTCTTACTGCTAGTAGCATCATATCTGTCATGACCGGAAATTGCATGAAGAAGAATGCCGGTATCAGCAACTGATGTACCAAAGCATCCAATAACATCAAGCGATGAAGCATATGCCATAAGTCCAAATCTTGAGACACGCCCATAGGTCGGCTTCAATCCAACAACCCCACAAAATGATGCTGGCTGTCTTACACTACCACCAGTATCACTTCCCAGTGATACCATGCATTGCCTAGCAGAAACTGCCGCAGCTGATCCTCCTGATGATCCACCAGGCACTCGAGACACATCCCAAGGGTTCGAAGTCACCTAACGAATGAACATATGCATGATCTGAGTAAACCAACTCCAGTTACCAGCACGAAACGTTACAACATTAACTGAAAATCAACTTTGGATTGAAACCCAATAGTTAATGACATGCATAACAATTGTAAGAATCCAACAGTAAATGTCATAATTTAATAATTTGAACTAGAAGGAGATCAAATTATAATTAAAATTCGGTCAATCGACAACATCAGAATCTTGGAATAAAACCCCAAAAAAAAAATTTATATCATGTCATTTCTATCATTTATCATTTAAATGATTATCATAACAACAAATTGAATTAAACCCACAAAAATATTTCCTCCAAGTTTAAAGAGAAAGAAGAAAAGAAATTTCTGAAACCTGAAAACCAGAACCTTCAGTAGTACTTCCCATACCAAATTCATCCAAATTAGTCTTTCCTACCACAATGGCACCCTTCTCCTTCATTCTCCTAACCGCTGTCGCATCGTACGGTGCTCGATAATTCTCCAAAATACGGGACCCACCAGTAGACGGCATATCGGCCGTACAAATATTATCCTTCACCCCAACAAGTACCCCAGCAAGAGGACCCACATCCTCACCCTTGCCAATCTTATCGTCAATTTCACGTGCCTGTTTCAACACGTTATCAGAAAGGTGCAGAAAGGATTTGAGTCGAGGCTCGGTGAGTCGGAGGCGGTCTAAGTAGGACTCGGCGAGTTGGGTTGCCGTCAGGTTGCGAGAGAGAAGGGAGTGACGGGCAGTAAGGATTTGAGAAGATAGTGGGGATTGGTCAGTGAGAACAGAAGTGGCGACTGAGCTTGAGGATGATGATGAAGCAAAGGTGGGAGAGTGGGGCTTAATTGAAGAGAGGTGATAGAAGGTGAAGCGGGAGAGCGAGCGAGGAGGTTGCAGTGTAGATAACATTTTTTTTTCTCTTTTGGATTTCAAAGCAGTGTAAAAGCAAGGGTTTATGAGGTTTTTACCGGGCATTGCTAAAGCTAGGCTTCATTTTGACTCTTTTTTTAGAAGAATATAGATCGTTAGATGGTTTAGAAAAAATTTCAGCCAAATACTTATTATGAGATAGATAATACTTATTATTAACCTTTGTTATAAAAGCTATAAAATAAATTCTAATTCCCAAAACCTTCAATTGAAAAGAAAATTAAAAAAAAAAAAACGCTGACAATTTTCTCTCAACTTCATTTTCAGACAAAAGAAAAATTCTTGCTGCTCAAAGCTCCTGTCGCCATTGAAGAATCAAGAGAGAGATCATACAGACTTTTTGCTCCTACTCTCCCAACGGTTGGTCTTTGCCAATGTTAATTGTATGTTGCAGATTTAGGGTTGGTGGGTTGTCTTCATTTTGGCCCCTTTAGCACTCATTTAGAATGAAATAATGTTTATTCATTTAACATGCATATTGCTTTTTTATACAATGCCGAATTGCTTTATTAAATTATGTCAACTCATTGTTGCACCATATGCATGTGGTATCCTATTAGGGCGAGGTTAGGAGTGGTAACCAATAAGTTACCAGTAAAATTAATTATATTTAAATCTGAATATATTTAATTTTTAAATAATTTAAATTTATTTAAATTTAATTATAGTTATACGCATATTCATATTAAATTTTTTTAACACTACTTTTTTATTTTTTGAACCCATTTAATTATTCATTTAAATATAAAAATTTAAAAATATTATAAAATTTTAAATATAAATTATAATTTTTCAGTTAAATAATTATAAATTAAAATTAAAATAATTTCATATCAAATAATTTTATAATAAATATATAATTAAAATTTTAATAAAAATATAATTAATTTATAATATAGTTCGGATAACGGATACCTAATAATCTATATCCAAACTTATCACGAATTGTAAAATATTATCCGTACTCGTCCAAATTTATTCATACATTATATAAATAAATTATACATAATCTATATAAATGAATAATGACGGATCAAGTACAGGAGGCTGCGGATTTTTTTTTTTATCTAGAATGCAAATTGCTGTAGATTCTAATAATTTGCTAAAATGATTTCCTTACTCTTTCTATTTTTGGTAAAGTGTAATTCTATAATCTTCGTATAGATGCTGTTCTTGATAATTTTTTATTTATTAATTTATTTATGTCCTAGTAAAACCAATTAAAACATCAAGTTGTACAACAATTTATACTCGAATCGTTCTAAATCTAAACACTAAAGTTTGCCTTTTCGTTTCTTCTTCTTCTTCTTTATTATTTTTTTTTGTTTTTTTGTGTAGATTTCTTGATCGTTAAATTGACATTTTTCTCTTTATGCATAACTTGTTAGCTATCAAGTAACATTAATGAGTCGAACATGAGAATCAATCACACTAAATGAATCAATAGATCAACTGTTAAAGAGTATGCTTTTATTCATCGGCAGATTTGATTTATCAATCCCAAACATATAAATGAATTAATAAAAACATTTATGAATATTGAGAAGCCAAGACTTTTGTTTTGCAAATATTTCCAATGCATTGAACATTTGTATGCTATTACCTTTCATGTTTTCTTTAACCTATTATATTGCTTTTTATGATGCTCTGCAAATATAATTTTTGTTTATGCATATTGCTTATTTAATTTTTATATATCTAAATTCTTATTCTTCAAAATTAAAGATTTGTAAAATTTTAATTATAAGTTTTGAAAAGTTTTTCCTTCAATTTTTCTTATAATTTTCCCAATACAATTTTTAAATATTCAAATAATAAAACGGTAATAATTTATATCTAATATTTTAGTGATAAATTATTTTTAATAATAGATTAAATATAAATGTAATTAGAAATATAAACTATATTTATACACACATAGAATTTAGGGCTAGATACAAAAAGGAGAAAAAACTAAAGGAAAAAGGTGAAAATAATAATTTTTGAGGGAAAAATATACAAAGTACAAAGAATGAACAAATGTGATAAATTAAATATTGAAGTTTTTAGAGTCTAAATTTTGAAGAGTTGTTGAATCATTTTTTTTTGTCCAAAAACTTCAAATTTTATTACCAAGGAATATGAATCTTGTACAATATAGGTATATATTGCTCAACTGCTCAAGTTCAATTTGTCTGCTAAAAAAAAGAAATCATATTCTTGAAATAAGATTTTATTTTCAATTTTAGAGTATTAAAAAACATACTTAAAAGTAAACCTCTCACCAAACGTTATACAAAAAAAAAAAACCACAACATATATATCAATCTTGAAACTCCAATCATTAGAGATGGCACTACTGGTGGCAACCCTCTATTCTTCGTTGTTGTTAAGCCAAGTACTTTCTTCTCAAAGACCAAGAGATAAAGCAAAAGGTGTCTGTTGCAGTTAGAGACAATCTTGTCCTTTACTGTTATTTTATGCAATTAGTTTGACCTATGGGATTGTCTTTATATAAATATATATAATATGATTCATCATATATATAAAATGAAGGAATAGATTCAAGGCCAGCCATAACCAACAAATTCCAGAAGTAAAGAAAAAAAAGGGGAACTACAATAGGTATCCCATCTTAGATATTAATGAATTGAAACTAAAACTAAATTAAAGTGACTTATACTTATTTTAGTCTTCTTTAGCAAGGCTAGGATTATCCAATAACAATAAACAAACAAAAAATGAGTATAAAGTTATGCTAACCTTAGTTCTAAATCTACATCTAATAACCTACTGTACTTAAGATGTTGCTCAGTAAAAAGTTTAATGTTATCAGTAGAATTAACCGGCATATATAATTACTCATATTAAAAACGGCAGAAATGAAGGACAAGAACATTAACCAATCTAAATTAATTACAGATATGCTTGCTCAAGTCCATGGTTTACCAAATGATTTAATTTTACAAACAAAAAACTGAAATCAAAAAAATAAATCTGGATAAAAACCATAATTTCCTTTTGGATTAATTAACAAGAAATTTCCATAAGGACCTAATTGCTTAAAGTCTATTTCTTTATTGCCTCGTTAGTTAAAACCACAAGTCTTGAAGGAGATTTTAGTGATTGCAAAATAGTATCACATGAGGAGAGCAGAAAGAGAGGGATAGGAGAATAGAACGTCGTTGTAGAAGAGGTCGACAAAAAGGAAAGAGCAGAAATAATGGTGTTTGGAGGATTCACGAATTTTTTAAAAGGAAAAATAAAAATTATCCTAATATTGAAAAAAGAAAAAAGTTAAAAATGAAATAAATAAATAAATAAATAAAAGCAGTAAAAATGAAACTTAAAAAGTAGTAAATGATGTAGTTTCCTCTATTATAAATTATTCCTGTTTAGGAACCCAACATGTATTGATCAATGCAAGAAAGGTTTTTCATAAATCTTTTGCTGGTGAAGCTGAGGATGTTCTATTGCTGCCTACGGTGCTAATAGTGCAGTTTCTAGCAACCTAAATTAATCTTTATATATCCAATTCTTTTCTCATAATGCTAAAGATGGAATTAGTACTTTTAATTATGAATTTATTTATTTATTTATATCAAATGAAGTAATTTTGGGAATATAAACTTTGTTTTTCAGAACTTTTCCTTCATCCATTTGTCAATGAAAATTTGCTTTCCCAAATTTTCTGATTTAGATATGCAAGATAAGTATGCAGTAGTCCTGGCTTTGCAAGTCATGAATAATTGAGAGAAATGATGAATATTTACTCACATTGCAGTACAAAAATCAGGCATCATCACAAGATTTCAGACTAAAAATTGTGCATAACATTTATCAAATATTTTTCTTGAATCTTTCAAATTGCTGCATCATACACTTGTCAGAAATTATACTTGAGGCAAGTCAATAAGGGGAAAACAATGGTTATGCATCAATGGATTCTGAAATAGTATTTTCTGGTATATGAGCTTAGCTTGGAAACCAGGGAAAATCAGAGCAAGTTAAGGAAAAAGAAGTGCATTGCATCTTAAAATAAAAAGAAAAAAAGGTTGATATCTTGCTGATGATTGTTACAAAGAAATTTTTTAGTAGCATATGACGATGTAAAAAGAGAAGAAATTTCAGAAAATTTTGATTAGTCTTTCACATAAAAAGCTAACAATCTCCAATAATGGCTATGAAATGATCCCAATCCTTCAATTATTCAGCAAAATATAAAGAACAGAAGTTTGGCCATCAATAATTGTGAAAAGAGTGTTTTTTTTTTTTTGAGTTCATTTGCCAACATCTCTAAATAATTTCAACATTGTCTTCTTCCCTCATAATCATCTTTACTTCAGAGAATTAGTGCAGCAGCTTCAAAGAATAGGATGTGAACTTAGACTCTAAAAAAGAGAATAAGCATTTATCTATAAGGTTAGATTAATCTTCAATTACAATAACATAGCAGTTTCATCACAGAACCTTCAATGCAGCAAAATTTGTATCCAAAATAACATGAAGATAAATTCAGTTGCAGAAGCTTTGTCTTTCTGAGTTTCATTTACTATAATAGGTACAAATATGCATATATAATTTGGAATATGAACTGATTGTTTATAGCAAATCTTATATGCAAATCATCTTGATTTTGCTAACACTAGCTGACATCTTAACAAATAAAGAAGATTATAAAATTGCAAACTAATATTTGCAATTTTATCATATCATTGTTAGTATCTAACAATTTTAATTTTAATTTTTTTTTCAAATAGAAAATCAAAGACAACGAGCAATATCTTCTGCAATTTTTAGATGTGATGATCATATGACTTGTATTTATAATAAGTTTGCTTTCTTTTAAATTTGCTATACCTTGAAAATAGTCTTTTAAACTTAATTCTCTTATTGTTCTTCTCTAGAGTCATCATCTGCAAATTTGTTTAACTAAGCCAAAAATGAAGAAAAACAAACAACAGAGGAAGCAGTGAATGCTTCTCTTATTGAGCTTTCAAGAATTAAGTTACATTGCAAAAATGAAGTTTAGTGTACAAAAGCTAAAGCAACTGATTGAACTAAGCTAGCTAACTTTAGCAGCTCAACGGTTTGTAACTAATTCCACCACGTCAGCAACATTTATAACAGATTTGCTCTTCATGTGTTCAACTCTGGTAGAAGGTAAGTGATCCACTGCAGCATCTCAGCTTGCTGATCAGTGATACACTTCAAGCACGTTGAAACAAAAAAAATTGGAAGGAAATAAGAAGCGACATTATGAAGGTAGATAATATATTTAACTGTATTTACCTTTTAACAGTGATATTATTACTCCATTTTTTATTTTATTATTTTTTGGTAAATTTTATTTTGATTGGAGCTCAAATTCGAGTTGCTTCAACTTTAAAAGTGACTCCAGTATTACTTAATTATAGACTCACTGGTTTACTCTATTTATTATTAATTAGTTGTGCAGAGAGGATTTTGATTAAATTTTTATTCTTAAATAATACAGATAAAATATTGGGATCAAATTTATTATACATAGGCTAATCAAAAAAATATATTATATAGCAAAAATTACATCATTGATTTTTGAACTCTTTACAATATACTTTATGGTGTCTTAACAATTTTTTATAGTCGGACGAGTTTTTCAATTTTAAGAATAATCTCATTAAATATTTTTAACTGTTTTCAAAAAATGCCTTGGTTTTCACCCTTTGTGCTTAAAGTTGCTTCAACTGTGGATATTGTTCTGCTACCAGTAGATTTTATCATTTTGTATTGCCTTCAGGAAGAAATTTGCAGTTTTTGTAATTTCTGTAGAAACAATAGTGTAATGCACTAATATTAATTTCTATTTTGGTTCTTTACCTTGTAAAATAGTACGTGATTCTTCTCTTCTTCCCTTTTCAGGTACGTACTTTTAGTGCCAAAGCTCTATTTATGTTATGTGGCAACTTTCAGATTGATGGTGTAACAAATGTATTGATCAGTGCAAGAAAGTTTTTTGATAAATCTTTTGCTCGTGAAGCTGAGGATAATAAGAATATATATATATATATATATATGAACAAAGTCCTACATTGAATAAATATAAAGCATTGAATAAATACAAAACATGTGAGTGATTAATATAAAAATAGGCTCTCCAGCCTTAATAGCTAGCTTTTAAGATTGACTCTTTCAAATCTATATTAAAAAATTCATTATGGTATCACAGAAAAAGTTAATTCTTAAAAAATTTATATTAAGGTTGGCTCTTTTAAATCTATATTAAGAAATTCATTAGATGTTCATATATATACTGATGGCGTGGTGAATGGCTAAGGTGGCTGCTGGTGAAGATTAAGTTGACAAAGGCGAGAATGAAAGATTTGGGTGAAAGATAGATGATTGTTTTTGAAAACAAACAAAACCCAATAGTTTTTGAAAACTAATAAAACCCAAATGTGATTAACACCTTTTTTTTTTTCAAAATATGTTTTCCAAAGTATATAAAGACACCATTTAAATAAGGAAACAAGAGACATAATGGCCATAAAACCTCATGTCGGTTACAAACAGACATAAACTCTATTTAAAACCAATAAGTAACATTTAAAGACACAATTAATGGCCATAAAACCTCATGACGGTTACAAACAGCCATAAACTCTATTTAAAACCAATAAAATAACATTTAAAGATACAATTAAGGTTTGAAACAGCTATTGCCCAATCTGAAAGGTGTTCCAACGAATTATGAGCTCAAATGGACTGAAAATTATAGTCTATGAGCAACCAAGTGGACTTTGATTGTTGTCTTCAAAGATGAAGGCTTGAAAAAACCCAAATGGCCTCAAAAGGAGTTGTAATTTCATATTGAACATGCTACCCCACTAAGCACATCTTCACTTGGGGTGTCTTCATCATCTTCACTAATAAAATCAAGACCAAGGCCCATGTCAAGGACATCTTGAAAGGCTAGGCTAGATGGACCTCCATCATTCTCCCCTTCTTGAAAAGTTTCTACTTGGGCAGAAGTTGACATAGTGTCTTGCTTGTATTTGGCTAAGTCACTTACATTGAAGGTGTTGGAAATCTTGTAAGTTGTGGGTAGCTCAACTTTGTAAGCATTCTGATTTACCTTCTTTATGACCTTGTAAGGACATTCGGCTTTGGGCATAAGTTTATTCTTTCTTTTAGAAGAAAATCGTTCCTTCCTCAAGTGAACCCACACTAGGTCACCTTCTTTCAACTCCACAACAGGTTTCAGCTTGGCTTGCATCTTATAGGCTTCATTTTTCTTCTCAATATGTGCTTTTGCTTTAGCATGGAATTTGACAATTTCAGTAGCTCTATCCTCGGCCTTTAAGTTAGAGGGAATACTATAATGTGCTTTGCTCAAATCAAGAGGAACAAGTGGATTAGCTCCATAAACTAATTCAAAAAGAGTAAAATTTGTAGTCTTACTCTTTGAACTATTGTAAGTAAATTCAGCATGAGCCAACAAAGAATCCCAATTCTTCACTTTCCCCTTCAGCAAACTTCTTAAAATATTGCCCAAGGTTCGATTGACCACCTCAGTTTGTCCATATGTTTAACGATGAAAGGTCGTGCTAAACTTCAAGGTAGTCCCTAACCTTGCCCACAAATGTCTCCAGAAATGACTCAAAAACTTTACATCCCTATCACTCACTATACTCCTAGGAATTCCATAGAGTTTTACAACATTTTCAAAGTACAAATTCAGAACATGAGATGCATCATTAGTTTTGTTACAAGCAATAAAATGAGCCATTTTTAAGAACCTAACTACTACAACCATAATGGAATCATGATTTCGTCTTGTTCTTGGCAAGCCAACAATGAAATCAATACTTACATCTTCCCATGGTGAGCTTGGAATTGGTAAAGGCATGTAAGGTTCGTGAGCTTGTGTAGACATCTTGGATTGTTTACAAGTAGTACAGCCCTCAACGGGTCTTGAAACCTCTTTCCACATCTTTGTCCAATAGAAATTCTTGCTTGCCAATTCATAGGTTTTGTCTCTTCCAAAGTGACCGGCTAGGCCTCCACCATGGACTTCCTTTAGAATTGCTTCCCTTAAAGAGCTTTGAGGAACACAAACAACATTAAGCTTGAAAAGATAACCATCATGAATAGTGAAGTCCTTAAATGCACCATCTTTCCTGACTCTCTCCCAAATTTGACCGAAATCTCCATCACTCTTATACAAGGTCTTAATATCCTCCAATCCTATTACATGAGCATTCATGGTACTAAGAACCTCATATCTCCTAGACAATGCATCAACCACCTTATTGCTTGGACCATCCCTATACTTCACTACAAAATCAAAGGATTGCATGTATTCAACCTAAGATGCATGTCTCTTACTTAACTTAGCTTGACTTTGTATGTATTTAAGGGCTTGATGGTTAGTAAATAAGATGAAAGAATTAGCCAACAAATATGCACTCCAATGTCTTAGAGCACGAATTAAGGCATAGAACTCAAGATCATAGGCAGAATATTTTCTCCTACACTCATTCAACATTTTACTAAAAAATGCAATAGGTTTGCCTTCTTGACTCAAAACAGCCCCTATCCCAACCCCACTAGCATCACACTCCAATTCAAAAGGTAAATTGAAATTAGGCAAGGCTAAAACAGGAGCTTTTGACATTGCGTTCTTTAAAGTGTTAAAAGCAAGGGTGGCTTGAGGTGTCCATTTAAACATCGCCTTTTTCATGCAGTCTGTTATAGGACTTGTTATAGTACTAAAACCCCTAATGAATCTCCTATAAAAAGAACAAAAACCATGAAAACTCCTTATTTGAAACATATTATTTGGAATAGGCCAATCAATAATAGCCTTAATCTTTTCAGAATCCATACTTATCCCATCTTTAGATACAACATACCCCAAAAAACTAATGGTGCTATCACAAAAATGACATTTCTCTACATTAGCATACAATGATTCATGGTCCAAAACCTCAAAAACAAGTCTCAAATGCATATAATGCTCATGTAAACTAGTACTAAAGATCAGAATATCATCAAAGTATACCACCACAAATTTGTTAAGGAAAGGTTTAAGTACCTCATTCATGAGCCGCATAAAGGTGGAAGGTGAATTAGAGAGTCCCATTGGCATGACCAACCATTCATACAGTCCCACATTGGTCTTGAAGACTGTTTTCCACTCATCACCTTCTCTAACACGAATTTGGTAGAATCCATTTGCAAGATCAATCCTTGAGAAAACTGAAGCTCCATGCAATCGGTTAAGCATGTCATCAAGCCTTGGAATAGGAAACCTGTACTTGATTGTTATCTTGTTAACAGCCCTTGAATCTATCACCATTCTCCACTTGCCATTCTTTTTAGGAACAACAAAGGTCGACACAACACAAGGAGAAACACTTTCCCTTATAAAGCCTCTCTTTAACAATTCATCAACTTGCTTTTGAAATTCATTACTCTCTTTAGGACTCATTCTATAGGAGTGTTTATGAGGGATTTGAGCTCCCGGAATAAAATTGATCTCATGTTGTATTGTTCTTAGAGGGGGCAAACCGATAGGTAAAGTGTTTAGAAAAACTCACTCAAAGTTACTAATAAGAAATTGTACCTCATTTGGAATCACATGATTCTGTTTGGGCTCATCCTCCATGTCAATTGGAACAAAGCTAGGTAGCCCTTCCATGATCTCACTCTTCTCATCATTGGATAACAATCCAACCACCCAACTTCTCTCTTCTTCTTTTGCTTCTCGGGTAGTAATGGTTTGAGCAAGATTGTATTACCCTCATGAAAAAAGGTGTAAGTATTGCCTTTCCCTTGGTGTTGCACATCCTTATCATACAACTAAGGCCTCCCAAGAAGCAAGTGACAAGCGGTCATTGGGATAACATGGCAGCTCACCTCATCCACATATTGCCCAATTGCAAAAGGAACTAGACACTTCTTAGTGACCTTAATTTCATGCTCAGAGTTCAGCCATGCCAACCTGTAAGGGGTGTCAATTGGCTCGGTTTTCAGTTCCAACTTTGCAACCATTTCATTGGATACAACATTCTCACATGCACCACTATCAATAATAACTTCACATAATTTGTTTTTTGTCAAACATCTAGTGTGAAATAGGGATTTCCTCCTCCAATCCTCCTCACTCTTCTCAATATTCAGAATACGCATCACCACTAAACACTCCCCATCTTCCATTGCATCACAAACAAGGATTGCTCCCTCGTCAACATTCAGTTCACTATTTACCACAATAGAATCAGCATGGTATATTTCTTCCTCAATCTCCTCTATCTCTCTAAGGGTCATTATTTTTCTTGAAGGACATTTGGATTGGAAGTGTCCATTCCCTTGGCATTTGAAACATTTCAAAGAATTCTTAGAGGTAATTTTGGATGGTGGGATAGATTGGGTATTTTTTGGTGTGCTGGAAGCATTTTTAAAAGGGGGTTTTGGTGAGGGTGTGTATGTGGTCTTTATAGGGGTAGAATTGGAGTCGCTAGAGCTTGGATTGTATGGTAATGAGGTGTAGTTAGAAGGTTTGGTATTGGTTCTATTTTGGTGTGAATGCTTCAAACTTGCCTCACTTCTCAAAGCCAATCTCTTCAATTCAATACGAGACTCATAGGGTAGAAGCTTACCATGTCTTGAATGTCAAGATGCAATCCTTGGAGAAAATGCCCCATGATCAGCTCCTCGGTCTCCTCTACCTCACACTTCAACAAAAATTCCTCAAATTCCATGGTGTATTGTTCCATGGTTTTAGTGTCTTGTTTGAGGCTTAACATTTGGTCAATCATTTTCTATCTGTAATGGGGTGGTAAGAACACCGCATCCATCTCCTCTTTCATCCTATCACATTGAGTAATCTGAGGCCTCCCTTCCCTTATTCTTCGCTTTTGCAAATTATCCCATCAAAGGGCAGCATATCCCTTCAATCTCATAGCAATAAGCTTCATCCTTTTGTCTTCGGTCACCTCCCTCAATTCAAAGGATCTCTCCATTGAGTATACCCATTCAAGATAGGCATCATCATCAATCTTACTATGAAATTCTGGTAATTTGATTTTATAATTGAAAAACTCTTCTTGCCTTTCAACATGGATGGGTGGTGGCAAATGCCTTTCCCCTCGGCCATGACCTCCATGAAATAGTCCTCGCCATCTTCCTCTAAAACCTCCACATTCCAACACAAGGTGCTGGTCCTCCTCATTGAAATAATCATTAGTTAGTTCCTCTTTATGAGGATTTTGGGTATTTGAAGGGGTATTTTGGATAAGTGTTTCCAGGGCCTCATTCTTGGCCTTAAGAACTTCCATTTCCAACCTCATTTTCTCGACTACCAAGGCTAGATCTTGATCTTCTGACATGACCTGTTTATCCTTGTTAGAAGATGTTTGTTGGTTATTAGACATAACAAAAAAAAAAAAACACAAATGAAAGGGAAAGAAAATAAGGATATTGGCTCTGATACCAACTGATGGCGTGGTGAATGGCTAAAGTGGCTGGTGGTGAAGATTAAGTTGACAAAGGGGGGGACAAAAGGTTTGGGTGAAAGATAGATGATTGTTTTTGGAAACAAACAAAACCCAATAGTTTTTGGAAACTAATAAAATCTAAATGTGATTAACACCTTTTTTTTTTTTTCAAAATCTGCTTCCCAAAGTACACAAAGACACTCTTTAAATAGGGAAACAAGAGACATAATGGCCATAAAACCTCATGTCGGTTGCAAACAGCCATAAACTCTATTTAAAACCAATAAAGTAACATTTAAAGACACAATTAATGGCCATAAAATCTGATGTCGATTACAAACAGCCATAAACTCTATTTAAAACTAATAAAATAATATTTAAAGACACAATTAAGGTTTGAAAGAACTATTGCCCAATCTGAAAGGTGTTCCAACAAATTATGGGCTCAAATGGACTGAAATTTATAGTCTATGAGTAACCAAGTGGACTTTGATTGTTGTCTTCAAAGATGATGGCTTGAAAAAACCCAAATAGCCTCAAAAGGAGCTGTACTTTTATATTGAACATGCCACCCCACTAAGCACATCTTCACGTGGGGTGTCTTCATCATCTTCACTAATAGGATCAAGTCCAAGGCCCATGTCAAGGACATCTTGAAAGGCTAGGCTAGATGGACCTCCATCACATACATACATATATATATATATATATATATCCAATTCCTTTCTCATTATGCTAAAGATGGAATTAGTACTTTCAATTATGAAGTTCTTGATTTATTTCTAATGAAGTTTTGGGACTATAAGTTTTTTTTTTCAAAACTTCTCCTTCATCCATTTGTCAATGAAATTCGTTGTCCAAGTTTTCTGATTTAGATATTAAGGAAGAAAAGTATGCAGTCTTGGCTTTTCAAATCAAGAATAACTGAGAGTAATGATGAATATGTACTAAAATTGCAAGATCAGACATAATCACAAAATTTATGACTAAAAATTGTGCATGTCTTGTATCAAATGTATTTTTCTTGAATCTTTCAAATTGTTGCATCATACACTTGTTGCAAATTATACTTAAACCAAGTCAAGAATGGGAAAGCAATGATTATGCATCAATGGATTATGAAAAAGTAGTAGCTCTTGGTATATGAGCTTGGCTTGGAAACCAGTTAAAAGTGTTGGAAATGAAATGGACACTATAATACCTTGAACACTATAAATGTTGGTATATGAGCTTGGCTTGGAAACTAGTTAAAAGTGTTGGAAATGACCTACCACCACCTTCTTAGTGATGTATAAATATTATATCAATTGTATAAACATTGTACAATAAGCATAAAAATAATAATGACAATATATAATTTCTATCTTTACTGTAACTCTTCTTTTTCTTTTTTTATTACTCTTTATTACTGCACCACAATTATTATACTTTCCTCTTCATATTTTAACATTTACACAGTATCACTACAAAGCCAAATGCAATGCGGCAATTAAAAAAAACTTTCGTCGCCAATTCCTTTCCTCATGCAACACGGTCTCACTCTTTTCCTATCATCTTTTCCTTATCAATTTTGGAAAAGCTTGTTTCCTCTATATAAATCACATTTCACGTCATAATTTCATACAAAAACCAAGAGATTTTCCATTTCAACGTAAAAACTCCTTTTAACAATTTTGATTTTCCTTCATTCATCAACAATGACCGAACTTCATTTAAAGAAGATAAAAGTTCTATTTAAGAATATGGATGCCATTCACTGGAAGCAAATTTCTTGGTCAAAATTTGATATTTTAAAGTGTTTTCAAAATATTAAATTGGACCATTCCTTTTACATGCCATGGCTTCTTTTTAGAGGATTCTATGACATTTAAAATTAATGGCTTTGAAATATGTCCCTTGATTGAATAATTTGAGGCCATCCTTGGATATCCAAATAATCAACAAATGGCATTACCCATATTGATTTCCATGACTCAACAGAAGATGCAGATATTATTACAAATCTCAAAGCCCGAAGTTCTACAGTTGATGAGAGGTGAAAAGATTATGCTTTCTCCCTTAATTGACTTTTGCCTTTCTCATTTGGCTCCTACTAAGGCATGGGGATGCATGCTTTATCTTTGGTTGCTTGGCCAATTCTTGCTTGTTTCTTCTGATGGAGATATTGATCCATGAGTATTAGATATCATGGACCAAATGGAAGGAGGCTTGTCACCATACCCGTGATCTTAGCCAAGACTTTAGTTGGATTAAACGGACTTAAATCAGGATCATCAAAGAGACTGACCGGGAGTCCGTTGTTGCTTCAGGTAATTACCTAAATGTTTAGATCATTTTTGTACTTGTTTTTAGTAAGATTTTTATGTGTTTTTAGTTAATGTTTTGATTGATTTTTGTTTTAAGTTTGTTTAAAGTGTTTGTTTTAGGTTTAAGTGCAAAAACACCCTTGGAAGATCAAAACAAAGAAAGAAGAGCATGAATCAAGCACGACATGGCCAAGCCAAATGAAGCTTAGCCGTGTCGCCTCAAAGGAAAGAAATGGCAGCAAGTGACACAGCCAATAAGCGTGGCCGTGTCACTCTCATCTCCAAAGAACAAAGAAGAGCAAGGAGCAAAACAGAAGAAGACACACTCAATGACACGGCCAAGCCACTGGCCATGTCACATGACACGGCTAGCAAGCTTGGCCGTGTCCCTTTTCATGCCAAAGAACACTTGGAGCAAGTAAAGAATGAAAGAAAAGAAGCAGTAGGTGACACACCCAAGTGACACGGCCACAAGCTTGGCCGTGTCACTCCTTGAAGAACAAAGAAAAGAAAGAAAGAAAGAAGAAGGCAGTGAAGGACATGGTCAGCAACCTTGGCCGTGTCCCAAAGAAAAATGAGAGACACGGCCAAGCCAAATCAAGCTTGGTCGTGTCACCCTTAATTTATATAAATTCTTTCGCACGAAAAGAAAAAAAAAAGAGGAGGATGAAACGGCTAGGGTTTGGAAAAAGAGAGAAAAGAAAAGAGAAGGAGGGGGCAAACATGATTTGGGATGAGGAGAGAGTGACACTCTCCTTGTCCCTTCATCTTCATCCTCCATTTTCATCTTCTCCATCTTTCATTGACAAGATCTTTGAGGTTCTTTGGGATAAAGTGGGTTAACAAGCTCTTAAAGGTTGAAGAAGCTTTATTGAAAGGTTTAGTGACTTGAGAAAGCTCCATTCCATATTGCAAAGGAGAATCACCATTGAAAAGGGCTTGAGTTCTTCATCATACATCAAAGTGGAGCTAGGAGGAAGACTAGTAATCCTACTCTTGGCATCTACAAGGGGTTTTTCTATTCTCTCTTTTAATTCATTTCAATATTGTTTTCATTGTATTAAGAGAATTGATATTGCAATGAACAATTTATATTTGATTTATATTGTGTTGAATGTTTGTTCTAAATTGATGATGTTGAGCTAGATACCCATGCCTAGGGTTTGTAGTATATTTGATTGAATGCTTTGATTTGATATTTCCATTGATGTTCCTTGTTGTTGGTTGATTGCATTGGATTGTATGCTAGATTGATAGATTAGCTACCTATTGATCTCTAGATATTGAATGAAGGACTGAGAGGTGAAATTCGATATCGGAATTATGCAATCGACTACCCTAAGAATGAATTAGAAATATAAGTCCTAGGGTTTATTAATTTTCAAATGTAAAAGAATTGGTCATTGTTAATTCATGAATATGAGAATTAATGGATTGGTAATTGACTAATTAACCTTAAGAAACAAATTAATTTACAAGGTTATGTGAATGGATAATTAAGAATTGAGTTTTTATTGAATGGGCCTATAACCCTAGGCACCTTCCCAAGAATCGATTTGATCTTATACAACCTTCACACACCAACCCTACACACGTAAATTTTAGGTTTAAATTTTTCTCGCACCATCCCAACACAACAAACTCTCGCATTTAAATAACTTGTCAATCAAGCTATTATGAACTACACCTTCCGTGGGAAACGACCTTGGGGCATTTAAACTCTCGCATTTAAATAACTACCTCGTATACTTGCGAGTGACGCTTGTAGTAGTACTTAATTCGAGCGCAACACTAAACTGCCCTTTCGGGTTTTCAATTTAGATTTTTTTTACTCTAATTTTTGCCTAGTTCTCCCATGCGGGTTTTCGGAACTAACGAGCTATCCTAATTTTTGCCTAAGCTGCCCTTGCGGGTTTTCAACTTAGCGGACCTCTTTTATTATATTTTTATATCGCTCTAATTTTTTCCTAGTCCACCCATGTGGGTTTTCGAAACTAGCGAGCTGTCATAATTTTTGCCTATGCTGCCCTTGCGGGTTTTCAACTTAGCGGACTCTTTTTTTTTAATTTAATTTTCTCTCACAGATTTGGCTTTAGGAGTGTCTCTGCTTGCTTGATACTCCATCCATGGATTTTGCCAGATATCTGCCATGATACCATTCCGCTAGGAAACTACTCCATCCTGCTTATTCATATGCTGAATGGGTTGACTGGATCCACTCACGCGCTGAAGTCAACATGCGTTGGTTGGTACCTTGGTGGAAGATTTCTCATATCACCGTGAGACATACTTGATGTATGTTCCTCTTGCTGCTCTTCGTCAAGGTACTTGCTATGATCCTCATCGGCTTGGTCGTCAATATGGAGCTGAGCCTCGCGATTCTGAATTCACTCCCGATTTAGACATGCCTTGCTTGACTGAAGCCTACTTGGATCGGTTGAGGCAAAGCTGGCCTACATGTTACACTTATTATCTTCCATAGATTTTACATTTGTCAATTCAAAAAGTGTATTATTAGGATGAAAAAATAATTAAAGTAATAAAAGATGCTTCTTTTCCATTTATAATTTGTCATCACTTTTTGCCATTGTGTTTATTTATTTCATCCATATCTGGCAAATACTTATAACAGTGCACATAGAATAATTTTAACATTAATTATGTTTTATTAAATTGGGAAACAACTAAACATAAAGCCAGCATACACAAGATTACTCCTGTAGCCAACTAGCCCTTTCGGGTTTTCTAATTGACGATTTTCTCTCATTTAGCCCTAATTGTTGCCTAGCCCGCCCTTTCGGATTTTCAGAACTAGAGGGCTGCTCTAACTTTTGCCTAGGCCGCTCTTTTTGGGTTTTCAACCTAGCGAGCTCTTTTCCTTTTTTATTTTATTTTATACATAAAACCTCTTCAACCTATCAATGTTTACTGGCTCACTAAACTCATTCCCATCCATGTCTGAAAGCTTCACTGCTCCCTTGTTCATGACTTGTTTCACGACATATGGCCCTTCCTAACTAGGCCTAAACTTTCTTCTTGGATTAGATACGTTAGGCTTATATTGTTTCAACACCAAATCCCTGACTCTGAGTTTTCTAATCTTAACCCTTCTATTATAGGCCCGAGCTATCTTCTTTTGATACAGTTGTTGATGATATAGTGCCTTTAACCTTCTCTCTTCTAGTAAAGCTAACTGTGTGTATCTGCTCGCTACCCATTCTGTTTTAGGCAGTTCAGCTTCCAAGACTACTCTCAGTGACTTGATCTCAATTTCAATTGGCAACACTTCTTCCATCCCGTAAACCAAAGAGAACGGTGTCATTCCAGTCGGTGTTCGCACACTTGCTCTATATCCCCCACAAAGCAAAAGGAAGCAACTATGACCAATCCCTGTACGTCTTGGTCATCTTGGACATGATTGCTTAATTGTCTTGTTTGTTGCTTCTACCGCACCATTAGCTTTTGGTCTATAAGGAGAGGATCTGTGATGATGGATTTGGTACTTCGAGAATAAATCCTTAACTGCTCCTTGAAACTGTACCCCCATTGTCTGATATCACACTGTGCGGGACCCCATATCTACAGGTGAGGTTCTTTTCAATTAATCTAGCCATCTGACTTTCCCCCAGATTGTTGAAGGATTCGGCTTCAACCCATTTCAAAAAATAATCTACCGCTACTACAATGAAGCGATGACTGTTTGAGGTTGTTGGATGTATCTCCCCTATAATGTCGATACCCCAAGTGGCAAAAGGCCAGGGTGAAGACATAGAATGCAATTCTTCAGGAGGCATGTGATTCAAGTTACCATACATCTGACATTGTTGACACTTCTTTATGAACTCTATACAATCTCTCTCCATGGTCAACCAGTAGTAACCTTGTCAAATAATCTTCTTAACTAGGGCCAAACCACTCATGTGCGGACCACAACTTCCCGCATGTATTTTTGACATGATATGCTCCACTTCAGGCTTCCTTAAACATCTCAAATGCACCCATCGGCCATCTTCGATATAACTTTCCATGGAATGTGATGTATTGCAAAGACCACCGCCTTATGGCTCTTCTTTCCTTCTTTGTTGCCCCCGATGGGTATTCCCTTTCCTCTAAAAATCATCTTATAGTATCATACCACGCATCATGATCTGTATCAGTTTCCATGATTGTCTCATATTTATAGCAAGGAGTTGACGAACTGGTCAAAATCTGACGCTTAAGGAATAAACTGGCAAGATTTTCCCATACCAAAGCCAATGTGGCTAGGGCATTAACCATCTGATTTTCTTCTCTTGATAGGTGTATAAACCTATACTCTTTAAAGTTCTTCTTCATCATGGTCAAATAATGGTGGTATGGTTTTAATTTTTCTTCTTTCAACTCCCACTCTCCATTTACCTGGGATACTACTAGCAATGAATTGCCAAAAACTTCTACCTTATCCACCTTTATAATCATTAGGGTTTCCAAACCAAAGATACAAGCTTCGTATTCCACCATATTATTGGTTGCCCTAAATTTTAACTTTTTGGCTAAAGGGATAAGTTCTCCTTCAGGTGATTCTAGTATGACTCCCAAACCTGTTCCTTTCCTGTTTGCTGCTCCATCAAAATACATTTTCTACCCTTGTACTTCGATTGCCTCTAAATGTTCATCCGAAAATTCCAAGACTACCTCTTTGCTATCTGTTAATGGTTGTTGGGCCAGGAATTCTGCCACTGCTCTACCTTTGATTATTTTCCTAGTTACATACTCAATCTCAAATTCTTCTAATATTATTAACCAACGATCATATTTCCCAATCAAAGAGGGTGTCTCCCTTGCATACTTCATTGAGTTCAACCTGGAAATTGCTTGCACACTATACGATTGAAAGTAATGCCGCAACTTCTTAGAAGACCAAACCACTGCTATATAGGTCTTTTCGATGATACTATACTTAATTTCATAAGGTATGAGCTTTCTACTTAAATAGTAAACTGCATGCTCAATCCCTGACTCATCTGCCTAGGCCAGCAAGGTATAAAGAACAAATTTGCAGCGTATGTTTGAATTTGAAGCTTGGATAAATTCTAGATATGAAAAAATGACCGATAATATTATCATCGATATTCAAAATTTAATTTTGGGTGACAATAAAGAGGGGAAACAATTTTAATCTAATGTAAATGCAATAAAAGTTCAAAACCCCTTCTAAAAGTTTTGAGATTGGTCATTAGGGATGGCAAGCCAACAATGGATTTTATTTATAAGGTAGTTAATCGAGCAAAACTTGCAATTAAAGAAAATTGTAGGTATTGGGAAAATTATCGGAGAATCATTGATACAAGATAGAATTTTTAATTGCATCATGATTTGTACTCCGCTGGCAAGTGACTTAATATATATTTTTAAATTATGCATTTTTTTAGCATATATTACATTAGCTTTAAATTTCCATTATCTAATTCTAACTTCTTTTGGAATATTTTGTTTTAGGTTATTAATTCAACCCTCAATATCAATATAATCATAAATATCATATTATAGAGATGTTGATGTACTGATAGGAGTTCAGAAAATGATTAAAAGATTGGAATCCAATGATGAAGCACAAGCAAAAACTGTCTTATAAGTAAATATAATTATTTGGGATTGTACTAAATCATAGTAATTTGATTGTTATTCACCAATAAGCTAATAATTGTTTTTCATAAATATGTAGATGTTCACATTTCAAGACAATGATGGATCTTTTGGTACCTCGCTTGTTCAAAAGGCAATCATCCTTTCACCTACAGTATAAATCAACAAATTTTATTTCATTCATCTAAATATGTTCAATTTATATATTAAAATATATTTTTTCATTTGATATTTCAATGCAGTTGAGTGGTGGATAAATTTTGGGGATTGTGTTCTAGAATTGCAAAAGATTGTTATCCGAGTTTTAAGTTAAACTACCATAGCATCAAATTGGGAAAGTAATTGGAGCACTTTTAGTTTGATTCACACAAAGACTAGGAATAGATTGAAGTATAAAAGTTGTGTTCCTTAGTCCATGTACATTATAATATGAAGTTGAAATTGCAAAATACATAAAGGAAGTCCTGCAAAGATATAATGGAAAATTATAATTCAATAAATTTGGATTATATTTTTTACAAATTAGTTCCATTGTCTCTATAGTTGCAAGAGACAGAAGCTGCAGTGCTTGATGATAATGATATTGATTGACTAAATGATGAAGATGACGAGGGACACGAAGTCAATTTTAATTATGCCGATGTATTAGGTGGGGTTTTACCCCCTTTTTTGATATAATACTAATAAAGGCCAAAGTCAAAAGATAAGTGGCAGTGATGATAGTTACAATAAGGAAGACAAAGAAAATGATAGTGAGAAAGACCAAGATGACAATGAAAATAAAGAAGACAATGACGACGACATTGGTAGTGATAGTGTTGATCAAGATGGAAATTTAGGTGGAACTACATATGGTGGTTATAGTGGATCAATAAATCAAATGAAGATTACCAATCCAATCATGGTGATAAAAATGGCCAACCCAGTAGTTCTCATGCTCAATCCCCCATTTCAGTTTCGTCTCCAGCTGGGTTTCAAAGACATTAGCTCTTCAATAATGAATCTAGAGGACCAGAATATACATCTATGTGTAATTTTGGGGATACTAGTTATGGTAGCTCAACATATAGTGATATTGTTAATCAAATGGACTCTATTTCAGGCTCATTTAATCCATAATCATATTATAACGGTCGATTGATTGTTGGAGTCAGCACCCTTTAACAACTTATAAGTGAATGCTCTTCTGAAAGTAGCAGATTTGACTCTAACAATCCAAATAAAAATGTTGGTGAAGTTCAAAATCTTTCAAACTCACAAATTAATGCAACTTTATATTCATCAATTTTTTTGATGTGTTCTCACATGCGTTTCACCAACCAAACTCATATTATACAAGGTGGAATAACCAAAATTAAAATTTTGATGGTAATGAACAAAATAATCAAGATCTTCCTCGGCATTCGTTTTGGTGGTGAATTAGTTTGTTTAATCTAACTTTAAGCGATTAATGTTTTTATTATGTAGTATATATATATATATATATTTGAATTGGATTATTATTTCTTTTATTTATAATAAGTAAGTAATGTACTACTACTACTACTACTACTACTACTACTACTACTACTATTTCTAATTTAGTAATGTTATTATGTAAAAAAATTATAAAATGTTTTTAATTATTATTAAAAACTATTTAATTATTTTATATAGTTATTTTAAAATAACTTTTGATAATAATTAAATCTTTATAAATATTAAGGATCAATTTTAATATATACTGTTAATTTATATATTATAAAAATATTCATTTCTTACTTTATATCGGTTTGATTCATTGATTTTGTTACATTATTCATGCAATTTTGAAATTTAAAATGCATTCACAATAGCGGTAGGCGATTTAATCCGTTTCATGAGGACTTAATCTGTTTTCATTTCACTGTGATCGATTCTGCAATTTAAAATCCTACTGTAGACTTCCCATAAGACTTTAAATAAAAGTGGGATCCACTTCATCTGCATCTTCTCCTATTCTGGACAGTTTCACTATACTTTCTATGAGAGTGCTACTAGGCCTGCGTTTTAATATGTTGAACTTCTTGGGTATCTCCTTTGTGCAGCCTTCTTGCGATATAAATGTACCATCTTCCATCTGCTTCACTTTCATTCCCAAATAATAAGACATGAGACCTAAGTCACGCATTTCAAATTCTTGTGCCATCACCTTCTTAAACTTGATGAACATTCTTGAATTGTTGATGTGAAAATAAGATCATCCACAAAGATATAAATAAACAGAACATCTCCTTGCTCTTTCTTCACATAGAGAGCATACACATGCATGCATCTTTGAAAACTATCATCATGGACATACTTATCAATTCGTGACTATTCCAAGCTCTTGGTGCTTGTTTCAGTATACATAATGCCTTCTTAAGCTTTAACACCATGTCTTCGCTTCCTTTCATAACATGCCCCTCAAGTTGTTCAACATATATTTATTCCTCAAGATAACCATTTAGAATGGCTAACTTGACATTCAGTTGGTGGATTTTTCAATGGTTTTGAATAGCAAAAGAAATCAATAGTTTAATAGTCTCCATACGAGCGACAGGAGCAAATACCTCTTCATAGTCAATTCCTTGTATTTGTTTATGCCCTTTCGTAACGAGTCTCACTTTATATCTCTCAACTTTATCTCCTTCTTGACTTTGTATACCCATTTGACATTAATGGATTAATGACCATTCGGGAGAGAAACAAGTTCCCAAGTGTCATTCTTGTTGATAGAATGAATTTCTTCATCCATGGCCTCCATCCACTTCTCATCTTTGCTAGCTTCTTAAAAATAAAAAAAAGGTTCAACATTAGCCAGAAAACATAACAAGTTCGTATTATCTATCCTCTGATTTCATTATAAATTTAGCAAGACTCATATATCTCCTTAGACCACTACTTGAACTTGATGAAGGTGAAGTTGTTGATGAGGATGCTTGTGTAACACCCTTATACCCCTTATACGTAAAACACATATACCTCATATGTGTACTATACGCACATAGAATATAAGAATGCCATATAACAACGTATAAATACCTCCATATTTCAAAAATATTTTTCATTAATATAATATTCATACCTCTTTTTATAAAAATAATACTCATCTTATATTACATATATATACAACATCTCCTAAAATACACTTATAAATAAATGATAAATTTAAGCTATACAAGTTCATGATTACAAATTACAATACATGTATGCAACACCTTCTAAGCTGGCATGGTCTCGTGGCACTTTACTCTTTTAAAATCTCTAACCGCACTTTCCACTTTTATGATCTGCTACTCTATTACCTGCACGATTAACAAACTAAATCAAAAATTAACCGACTGTTCCGAACATATAATTTTTTTACCAAATCGACCAAATTTTAATTTTAGTCGGCTCTATTAATTTACCAAACAGGTTCGGTCAGTTCGATTAAGTATCCACTTAATCGAATATGTTGGCTTAGCTTTTTTTTTTTTCAATGATTGCCACGATGTTGCGAGGTTCTACAAAGACCAAAGAATCAATAAGTTTTAAAATGGTTCAACAATCAATAAGTTTTAAAATAGTTAAGAATAAATTAACTTATGGACAAGAGAATTGATAATTTACTATAGAATAATAATAATAACTATAATTACTTAATTAAACCTTAGCCAGCTAGCTACTTATGTAGTATATATATTTTTAAACAAAATACTTATGTAGTATATAGGTCATTGATGGAATTAAAAAAGGACAAATTACATATCAAATAAATCAAGTTGTGATGATAATAAATAATTATATATATGATAGAAAAGTATTTATGAAGAATTTATTAATTATAAATTACATAAAAGTATGTAATAGTAGAAATTATATAGAGGTATGTAATAGTTTGTTAAAAAAATATATGTAATATAGTAGAAAAAGACCCCAAAACCCAATAGGAATATTAAAATGTCAGCAAATGGATTGGACTTCTCATTGGAATTGTGTGCCCTTTTTATTATCACTATCATAATCCTGTAGTAAGATTTTTATCCTTTATAGAGATAACCCACTAAAAGAATTAAACATTTGCATAACATAATTACACATTAACACACTTATAAACATGAGCATAACATAATTCAAGTATTCAAAAAGCCAAGTCCATCACAAGTAACACCAATCTTGTGTCCAAATCACAACACAAAACAACTATAAAATTACAAATTAACAAAACAAAACAACCATTTAACACAATCCCAAACATCACAACACACAACAATAATAAAATGTAACAATAATACAAACATTAAAAATCATCACAAACTTTTTTAAAAAACTACAAACATCATCATTAGTCTTCATCCACATCCACATCCACAACAGTCAATTGTGTAATGGACTTTGTTGATTCATATTCAGATGCAACTATAACCATTGCTGAAAAAATATAAAAAGAATTAAGCAATTAAGATAAAACATAAATAAAAAAATAAACTAATTGAATTAAACATAAAATGGCAACCACAATATAAAAAGAAATTGAATTTTACCATCTTCAAGCATTTCAATGTCTTCAGGTGTTTCCTCAAGTGTCATCAGCTCTTGTGAAATTCGGAGCCAATCTTCATAACATATAAGCAACTCCACTAATTTAGGACTCAAAAAACTTCTATATGGATCAAGCACCCGACCACTTGTACTGAAAGCAGACTCCGAAGCCACAAAAGAAATAGGGACAACCAATAAATCACATGCCATTAATGATAAAATTGGAAACCTAGGAGAATGAACTTTACACCAACCCAAGACATCCAAGCTAGGAATATCCTCACAATCTTCAGTTAAAAATCTATCCAATTCAATCTTGTTATCTCCACTTGCCTTTTGGGTTTTATATCCCTTAAATAACATTGGCTCATCCCTATCTTGGATAACATTAGCTTGCCTTTGACTCCTACTTACAACAGTAGCACTAGAAGCACCTTAGCTTTAATAGCCACTTGTCTTTATTTTGTACACATTAAAGAGCTCAAAAATGGCTTGCTTTAACTTTTTACAAAAATTGATACCCGTTTGTGCACCGTACAACTCCTTGAGAGCATACTCCAGGTAATCAAATTTGTATCGAGGATCAAGAACAATAACATATTATTGTCATTGGGATTGCCCCAATATTAGTTATATTTATTTATCATCTTAATAGCCATGGTGAAAAATTCTAGATCATCATCATTGTTTTCTAGTTCTTTCAACAAAACATGAATCTCTGGCACATCATGAAAAAAAGAGTTGCAAGTAGAATATTTAGAGCCTGACACCCTTAAAGTCATTTTGTAAAACTTTTCTAAAAACTTGCAAAATCGCCTAAAACATGCCCAATCATCTGAGTTAGGCCTACCATCTATCTCCACATATTTACCATCAATTTTTTCATATCTCATTAAATCGTAATTGAATGATCTATCTTACTCATCATACCTCTCAAATGCTCTATCAAATTTTTCACCCTATCTAGCCTGAGATATGTGGAATTCCATCTGGTCGGGATATCTAAGGCCAACAATGCCTTGCACTAAATCCCTTCCATTACAACACACTCCTTAAATTTGGCTAGTCTAGCTGGTGATGCTCTAATATATCTACAGTACCCCCTGATTGAACACTTAATTTCATTTACTTTGCATTCATTGGATTATTTTTTGCATCTGCCTACATAATATTTCAATGAGGTAGTCCCATTCTTTTTTGTATCACAAAAAATACCTATCATAATAATTACATCACACTTTTGGTTGACCATTATCATCCTCAAACTTTTCACTAAAGTGTTGCCAAACTTGTGATCTATCCCTTGTTTTTTTATTTTTGGAAGAGGTAGGGGCAGTAGCATGTGTCCCCATGCTTGAATTAGGACCACATTCATCTTTATCTTCATGCTCACTTGCCATATGCATTACAATACAACAAAAACGAGATCCAGAGGCCATCCTATACCTATAAGCATTTAAAGATCAAATGCATCAAAATACTTATTCACTTATGCAGTTCATATAGCAATGACAATTGTATTTTACTTTTTTGACACACATACTAGAATCCCCTAAACCAGCTTTGATACCACCAAATGTAACAACCCTTCGACAGTACTATTATGAACTACCAAGGGATGTCACACAATATATATACACTTATACGTTCAAATTTTAGATAATCAATAAAGTTAATGTCAATAAAAATTTCAACAGAGTCTCCCTTAAAGTTAGACTCTGCCAACATCTTCTCCAAATAAAACAAAACCTGCAATAGAAAAATACTCCCAATATTTCATTCATCCAACCTCAACTCCAATCTCATTATCTCACCACTAATCATCCATAATTAATTCATTTATCTTACTTCCATCAATATGTTTGTGTGTTAATAAAATTTATCTTAATTCTATCATAGTACCCTGTAAGTTATAATTATCAAACCCAAACCATAAAGTTTAATACGTAACTACATATTATACAAGTACTCTAAGTACCCCTGTTTATACAACTGTCAAAAGTAATTCTGACACGCTAAGCAATGATTAGTGGTGCTTGCACACTCATAATTTGCCAAAATTATAACATAAAAAATATTTTTAATAATAAATGAAAATAAAATCTTCACTTTGGTCATAAAGTAAATTAATAATTAATTCAATCAATTGAATTCAAATTACTTACCTAATTCATAATAAGCTCTAACATTTAAATTAAATTTAAAAGAAAATAATCACTTTGTAGTTAGTTGTTAAAATATTATTAACCAAGATAAAAGAATATTCATTTTTTAGTTAGTGATTAAAAACATTGTTGACAAAGATAAAAGTTTTGTAATACATTCACATTTTTCATGTAATTTTGTAAACCCTTACATTACTATTTGCTCATTTTTATTAAATTTTATTAAATTCTTTTTCCCTCATATGCTGATTTTAAAATTTTAGATTTTGATAATGGGACACCAATGACAAGTAAATGCCCACTGTAGAGAATATGGCCAATGGCCCACTGACGACATCAAATGCCAATTATCACAAATGACACAAAGTATCCACTAATGACACGAATGTCTATTATTATTGGAGACACAAAGTATCCAATAATGGTACAAAATGCCCACTAACACTGTGGACGTCCACCCTCTAGCTAGCCATTCAATCCGACAGCTAGGTTTATCATCAATATAATTGGGCAATCTAGTTATTTTCTCAATTTCAAACAATAATAATAATATTTTTAATAATTATTTAAAATAATAACCACTTTCCTCATTAACCAATTGACATTAAAACTTTAACAATTCAATTTAATAAACTTTACTTCATCCAATTTCTTCATAAAATTTAATTTATTTCTCAACTCTTCAAAAGCTGTCAAATTTTAACTTTCTCTGGCAGTCTCTCTTTTTCAAATTTTTCTTAGTAATAAATATCCATTAAAAATTATACAGATTTAAAAATAAGTATTAGGCATATATGTAAACTTATATTTAAAGTTTCATATTTTTCTAAGATCTTTACTAAGTTTAAAAATTATGTTTTCCAAACCTACATATTCTGTTTTTACCATAACTTTACTGGAAGTACCTATTTTCTAATTTTATTTAAGTACCAAACCTTTATAAAAATTCATGAACTTTTAATCATATAAAAAAAATATTTAGAAATGTTTAAATAAAATTTTAGAATTTTATACACTCATTTACATTGTTTTTAAACTGTGTTCACTTAACCATGCAGATTCTTATTTTACAATCACTATCCCGACATTTTTACTTCTTGAATTTATTTTTATAACTAAACCTTTATTAAAATTCATGAAATTTTAAATATATATCTTAAACATATATATGATATTATATGTGAAATTTTAGATTCTTTTGTGTTGTTTTACTATGATTCAAAATTAAGTTACACAAATCCTAAAATTCTAACTCTACTGCACAGTCAGGGCAACTTGTGTTCTTATGTTTTTATTTCATTTTAAATCATCTTTAAAAATTATGAAATTTTATATACCACATACTAACACATAGATAAACTCCCAAGTAAAATTTTATAATTTTTAAACCTTTTTAGTTTAGCCTAAATATTCATACAAAAGAAACTTCACAATTAATTCAGTCAATATGGTTCAATTTGCTTCCATAAGCATTAAAAATTAAAAGAAAATTAAATAATAGCAAAATATTAATACATAAGCTCAAATTTCTTTTCAAAGTAGATCTTCCTCTCTCTTCCTTAATTTTTCTTGAATTTTTGGTGGTGATTTTGGTGTTTCTAACCCAATCTAATGAATTCTACAAAACAAAATTTGAGATATATTGAATTTTCCTTAATTTTTTATTTAAGTTGATGGAAAAAGGAAGAAAAGAAATGGAGTTTGGATATCATAAAGAGGGGAGTCGGTTTTGGCATGGAAAAGAAGAAGAAAAAGATTTTTATTTATTTTTATATATTTTATTAGGGTTTTGTTCACATAATGTGTACTCACTGTAACTTTGGTGAACTCACTTTCTTAATTTATTTCAAATTTCAACTTTTAATTATGTAAAATTATAAAAATAATTTATTTAGTTTATTTAAAACTCTATTATCCATATTTCACATCACGATCTCAATTAAAGTCCAATTCTAGGGTCAAAAGGGCATTTCTTTGAAGTTTTATCACTTAAAGATTCATTTGCAGAAAATACCGATTAAGTCCAATTTCAAATTAAATTTTTAACTTTTTTAAGACTTAACTTATCATATTCCTTATCTATTAAAAATGCCCGAGTCACTCTCCACATTATATATAGTTAATATAATTCAAAAAGTCACCCTGACAATTATACCTTTATGGAAATCAAAATTGAAGAAGAAGGGAGTTCTGGTCTAGGGATGAACAAATGAGATGGAAGAAGAAATTGAAGAAAATTATACCATAATTGATTGATTGTTGTAGCAGTGAAGGAGTGAACAGATTTGATGGAAGAGGGGATTAGGATTTAAGAGCGTGATGGTCGATCTGGGACTGGGATTTAGGGGGAAAATTTTTTCTAGGGATTGTTACTTACTAATGGAGTGATGATTACTCGATGTAAAAGCCTAAAAGGGGCTGGAAATATTGAAACACAGCATTTATTTATCGCTTAACAGTTAATCGATGATAAAATTTGGTTAACCATTAATTGAACTAAAAACCAAAATTATCTAAAATTTATAATCGAAACTAACCATATATTGTTATAATCGGTTAACCGATTAACCGACCAGTTAACCAAATTTCGCCCACTCCTAGCAATTCTTACAACCGTGATAAGCTTATAGCTTAGTGGTACATATTTGAAACAATAATAACAATCACACAAATCCTTAATATGCTTAACAACTTTCATATAAAATCTTTATTACCCTTTTTATCTCATATGTCAAGTATGCAGATATATATATCACCAAATCACAACACATACAAATATACACAGACTCTTTCTTTATTTTATAAATTATCTATTTCATTATCTATATGTTAATTGCCATTTAATCATTATCTTAGCATACATTTATACCCATCATAACCATATACACACGTTGGGCCCAACAACAACCCTTATACAATTACAAGTCTAGCTTCCACATCATTACTTTTATGACCCAACTCTACTTGAGTCCATTTCCAATCTCAAACTCATGACCTAATTCTAATGAGACCACGGGTGTTATAATTTCCTTCCCCTTAAATAATTTCATCCTCGAAATTACCTACTATCATCCAAAATCAAACACAAATCTCAACTTCTTATAAAATCAATCACATAATTAATTACCACAAATTATCACCATCTTTAGTCACATTTTCTTTACTCTCCCCCTTAGGAACCTCCTCAAGTTTCTTCTAAAATTTCAAATCTCATTTCTATGCTCCTCTAATCTGACTAAGAAATTATAATCTCAAAACAGTATATCAATCAAATCATCCAAGAATTCAATATCATGATTCATTGTATAATAGTCTTAATACATCTTGCTAATTATTACATTGTACTCCAAAAGATTAATAATTGATATTATAATCTCACCATGCTTTTGCTGCGCTACTCTAATCTACGCGTCTTAGAACCCTGTCTCAGCTTATATCCATCACCATACATAAATAAACATTGCCACATTCAAGACCAATGTAGGTGCTATGCATATGCATGTATTATAAACCAAATTACATTTTAAAATTTTCTCTTTCTTTATTTCAAAATCCACCTAGGTCCAAAATCTCAAACCTAGACTTTGATATCAAAATAAATGTAACACCCTTATACCTTTTATATGTATAACACATATGCCCCATATATCTACTATACGCACATAGAATATAAGAATGCCATATAACAACGTATAAATACCTCCATATTTCAAAATACTTTTCATTAATATTATATTCATACCTCTTTTTATAAAAATAATACTCATCATATATTACATATACATACAACATCTCCCAAAATACACTTATTAAATAAATGATATATTTAAGCTATACAAGTTCATGATTACAAATTACAATACACTTATGCAACACTTTCTAAGCTGGTATGGTCTCATGGCACTTTACTCTTTTAAAATCTCTAATCACACTCTACACTTTTATGATTTGCTACTCTATTACATGCATGATTCATACAACTACGCTACCAATCACACACCCTTATTATGCTTAACAACTTTCATATAAAACCTTTATTACCCTTTTTTTATCTCATATGTCAAGTATGCAGATATATATATATCACCAAATCACAACACATACAAATATACACGCACTTTTTCTTTATTTTATAAATTATCTATTTCATTATCTATATGTTAATCACCATTTAATCATTATCTTAGCATACATTTATACCCACCACAACCATATACACACATTGGGCCCAACAACAACCCCTATACAATTACAAGTCTAGCTTCCACATCATTACTTTTATGACCCAACTCTGCTCGGGTGCATTTTCAATTTCAAACTTATGACCTAGCTCTGCTCAGGTCTATCAGCATATGTACTATCAATCTCAGCTCTCTGGACAAGTAATTGCATAAGACTGACAACCACATATTCTCTTTCATATTTACATTCTCTTTTCATTTATCATTTCTTTTCTCATATTTCCCATATCACTTTCTTATATTCACATAATCTCATCATTTAAGTCACATTCATATTATAATATTCTTTTTCATCATTCTCGCAGCATATTACATAGACACACGTTTACATCACATCATCATCAACATACTTTACACAACATATTTTGCAAAATGCAAAATCACATTCCATCACAAATCACATCGCACAACTATGTAGCCAGAAGGACACTCCTGTGTGATCTCCAACATTCACAATTTCCACAATAAACATATATTTCACATATACACTAAAAATCATATGTAACAAATAAATCCAATAAACAAAGTAGGTACAAACTCATATTATTTACAAATATCCAATCTCACAAACACATATACATTATCTCCTTTTCCATAACCATTTCTCACATTATCAATTCTTTTGATAACTCTTCATATTTTTACATATTACACATTTTCCATATTTCTTAATTACATTATTAATGTTTTTTGACAATTTCCCCATTTTTAGCTATTTTCCATATTTTCCTTCCTACTATTTACCACATTATTCATTTCTCATCTTTTCTAATCAATTTTAGAATATTTCACACATATCCTTATCAAATCCAAATTGAAAGTGACATAACACACTCTCAAATCCACAATGTGTTATGTCAACTACAATGTGATTAAAACAACATTAATTAAATTATGTACTAACCTTTGAAATGCCAAATTCAAGGTCAAACTCCCACTCTAACCTCAACTTTTGCATAAGTCCTTCTTCTCTTTAAAATTACAATTCCACCTTTTCACTGCTAAACCAAAAAATGAGTCAAATTATTTCATTAAAAACATTTTTTCATACATTCTATTCAAAGTAATCATCAATTACGCAATTTCTATTCAATTTCTAACAAAACCCTCATTTACCCTTACTAACTTCCTTAAACATCATCCTACCAAATTTATTTCCATCATAGAATCATAAAATCATCACTTATATATCAAAACAACATCAAAACAATTCATTTTAACAATTATTGACATTCCTATCAAAATTGCAAATTTCACATAACCCTTCCATAGACCCTAATTCCACCATACAAGCTCACTTTCAAGAATTAACCATTAAATCAACATATAATCATCCTCATGACTTCATAACAATCCAATATATCAATTATTAAAACCTCCTAAAAAATTCCAAAAATCACATAATAAAAAATTTAAAGAAAAGCTTCTTAAATTAGGAAAAACTCTTACCTGGTTTTGAAAAATCTTTAAATCCACTCTCAATCCTTAATAATTCTTGTGAAATTTGATGGAATTGAAGGAACAAAACCTTCTTTGCTCAACCATGAGAATCGTCCAACTTGGGAGAAGAAGAAAAAGTATTGGGCTTTTATGGACTTTTATTTTTCTATCTTTCTTTCTCATCCCATTGAATATATATATATATATAATTAATTATTAATTACTAAATATCTAAATTTTCATCATCTTCTACTATCTAAATTTTTTTTTTTAACTTTGATTTAATTTATTCATTATTATTATTATTATTTTTAAATTGTTTACTATTTACTATTTGACTTTTGCTTTTTATGAAAAGGTATATATCATGTATATGTTAGGTATATTTTAGGTGTACATCATATATGCACTATATATACCTTGTATATACATTAGATATACACCTTGCATATCCTACATACTCCTTGTTAAATTAATTCTAATAAGACCACAGGTATTACAGCTTGGGTTGATAGAGTTGGTGAAGTTGGTGGAGTAGCTTCAACTTTATGATTAACAAATTCTTCATCTTCAAAATAAGGTAGGCAATCATATGATCCGTCCTTTTATGAACTCCAATCCTATTATTTTCTTTCATCAAACTCCACATCTCAGCTAGTCGCGATCTTTCCATTTTTTGGATTGAATAGCTTGTAGCCTTTTGAATTTTCATCATAACTGATGAAAATAAACTTCTCACTTTTATCATCAAGTTTAAGCCTTTCTTTTTTCAGAACATGCACATATACAATTGATCTGAAAACCCACAAATGGGATACACTTGGATTTTGTTTACTCCAAGCTTCTTATGGAGTTATATCCTTTAGACTCTTTGTTGGACACTGATTTGAAAGATATACAGCACAAGCGACTGCTTCAGCCCAAAATTCTTTCAAAATATTCTTACTTTTTAACATAGCCCTTACCATATTCAGTATCATCCAATTTTTCCTTTTAGCAACTCCATTTTGTTGAGGTGATTTTGAAATTATCAAAAAATGCCAAATTCCATGCAACTCAAAACCTTTTAAATTTGTTAGAAGTAAAATCCCCACCTTTATCTGTTTGTATAGACTTAATCTCATACCCACTCTCTTTTTCAACAAATGCTTTGGATTTTTTGAAAATATCAAAAACCTTAGATTTATTTTTCATGAAACAAACCTAAGACTTTCTACTATAATCATCAATGACTAATACAAAATAAGAGCTTTTACCGAGAGATGGAGGAATAATAGAGCCATAAATATTTGCACGTATAAGTTGAAGTGGCTTAGTAGCTCTTGACATTAATTGCTTAGGAAAACTCTTTTTTGAGTATTTTCTAAGTAAATAACCTTCACAAAATTGATCTGGATGTTCAATTTTTGGAATTCCCTTCATTTTTTTCCTCCTAAAACTTTAAGACTTTCAAAATCCAGGTGGCCAAATCTCATATACCAAATCCATAATAAGTCTTCCACACAAATCTTAGATTCAACTGTTTGCAAATCTAATTTGAACATCCAGTTTTTCATCATAGTATCCTTTGCAAGATGGTTATGATCACGATCTCTGAGCCAAACTATGTTATCTTCCATAATAATTTTGCAGCCATTTTTCATAAGTTGACCAATACTAAGAATATCACTCTTTAACTTGGGAATGTAGTAAACATCATGAAGAACTTTATGACCTCCATTTCTTGCCTTAAAAAAAATAATTCCTCTACCATTGAACTCCACCTTTATATTGTCAGCAAAGCATCTATCACGAGCAACTTTAGTGTCGAGTTCCATGAACTTGCTTTTATCACTAGTCATGTGATTATTGGCTCCATTATCTAGGTATCATCTATTTTTTCTCTCCTATAATTTCTTCTTTAAAAGAGAGAAATAAGGTCGGTTCTTCTCTAACCTCAATATGCTCAATCAATTTTGTTTCCTCTTTAATTCCTTCAGTATGACATTCCCAAGAGTAATGGCCGCACTTACCATAAGAATAACACTCAACTTGAGCTTTGTCATTTCTCCGTTCATTGTATCTTCCAAAATTTCTTCTTCCTCTTCCTCTTCCACAGCCTCTTTGAAAATTTTGATTTTTATTTTTATTAGAGGAGCCTTACTTACTTCTCTATTGATCATATTCAGGTTTTGTAACCTATGATAATTTACTAAAATTAAATAAAATTAATAAGTTGGAGGGTTAAATGATATGTTGGAAGTGAGAAAATAATATATATGTGAAATATAATGAAAATATACATTACATATAAAGTCCAACATAAGTTAAAAAAGACAAAAGATGAATAGTAAAGAGGGGCAAAATGGTAAATAAATTTTATAAAAATTAAAATTAATAAAATAATTTAAAAAGAAAATAATTTTAATAGAAGATGGAAATTTTGGAATTAAAATTAATTAATTAATTAATTAATTAAAATATTAAAATAATATATATTGTTAGTATTTAAATAAGAAGGAAAAAGCAAAAATTAAATCATCTTCTTCGTCTCTTCTCTCTTTCCAAACCCAAATCACCATAGCCATTATGTAGACCCTTAATTTTGGCCCTAAGTTGGTACAGTCCTCATTAAAGAATGTCAAAATAAATTCGATCCAACTTTAAAAGATTTAAACCTAGTTTACAACTTTTAAATAAGTTGGTTCGATTTCAAAAGGCATAAATTCAATTACAAAACCCTAAATTAAGTTTTTTTGCCCAAATTAAAACTATTCTGTCCATAAATTAAAAAAATAAAAGTTTAATTTGAGTCGAGGCAGCCCAGACGACTTGAGCCATTGCTCATGTCGATCTGGCACACCAGATCGGCATGGTCCTAACTTATTTTAAGTTTTGGCCAACCAGTTTCCTAATTAGGCTAGAATTCATTTTAAAGATGGATTACACAGATTCAGTTTAGGGTTTTTAGGATGGTTTGCCTATTAATAATAAGGCAATAATGCTCAAAAGGAGAGGGGGTCAATATTTATTTGTGGATTATATTCTTTGTTATTTATCATTATTTTCTTTTTAATTAAGCCCTAATTTTATTATTCTTTATGTGATGATTATTTATGTGTTTATGAGTTTATATTTATTTTGTTTGGATTTAAAGGGAATTGTAAAAGGCATGTTTCCATCTAGTGTGGGTGCCTTGTTTATTTAGTTTATGTAATTTAATTTATTTTAAGGTTTTTGGGACAACTGTAAGGGGCACATTTTCACCTATGGTGGGTGTCTTATTTCATTTACTTTTATTCATTTTTTTTGTGGACATTTGTGCATGAGTTAGTGTTGCGCTCGAATTAAGTATACTACAAGCGGCACTCGCAAGTATACGAGGTAGCTGTAGCAAAGGTGATCGCCCCAAGATCGTTTCCCTAAAAAGGTGTGGTTCGTAATACCTTGATTAAAGCAATTAAATTAAAAGCGAGAGTTTGTTGTTTGGAATGCTAAAGAACAATTTAAACCTAAAATTAACGTACGTAGGGTTTGATGTGTGTGATGAGTGCACAAGATCAATTCAGTTCTTGGGAAAGTGCCTGGGGTTATAGGTCCATTCAATCAAAGCTCAATTCTCAATTATCCATTAACATAGCCTTGTAATTAATTTGTTCCTTAAGGTTAATTAGTCAATTACCAATTCATTAGTTCTCACATTCATGAAATAGCAATCACCAATTATTTTACATTTGCAAATTAATGAAACCCTAGAACTTATATTTCTAATTCATTCATAGGGTGGTCGATTATATAGTTCCGATATCGGATTTCACCTCTCGGTCTATCATCCAATATTCAAAGATTAATAGGTAGCTAATCTATCAACCTAGCATTTAATACAATATAATCAACCAATCAACAAGGAACATCAATGTAAATATCAAATCAAAACATTCAATCAAATATTCTACAAACCCTAAGCATGGGTTTTTAGTTCAACATCATCAATTTAAAACATTCATTCAACTCAATATAAATCAAATACAAATTGTTCATTGCAATATCAATCTCTTAATAAAACAAAAACAATAAGAATGAATTAAAAGAGAGAATAGAAAAACCCCTTGTAGATGCCAAGAGTAGGATTACTAGTCTTCCTCCTAGCTCCACTTTGATGTTTGATGAAGAACTCAAGCCCTCTTCAATGGTTGATTCCCCTTTTGCAATATGGAATGGAGCTTTCTCAAGTCACCAACCCTTAATTGATTGTGCCTTTGGAAGATGGAATGGAGCTTTCTCAAGTCACCAATCCTTTCAATGATGCTTCAACCCTCAAGAGCTTGTTAACCCAATTTAATCCCAAAGAACCTCAAAGATCTTCAATGGAAGATGGAGAAGATGAAGATGGAGGATGAAGATGAGGGACAAGGAGAGTGTCACTCTCTCTTCATCCCAAATTATGTTTGCCCCCTCTTCTCTTTTCTTTTCTTTCTTTCAAAACCCTAGCCGTTCTCCCTTTTTTCTCTGTCGTGCGAAAGAACTTAAATAGATATTAAGAGTGACACGGCCAAGCTTGATTTGGCTTGGCCGTGTCTCTCATTTTTCTTTGGGACATGGCCAAGTTTGCTGGCCGTGTCCTTCACTGCCTTCTTCTTTGTTTCTTTCTTTTCTTTGTTCTTTTGGTGAGACACGGCCAGTGGCTTGGCCGTGTCACTTGTTTTTCTTCAATTTCTTCACTTTTGATGAGAGACACGGCCAAGACATGTCTAGCTTGGCCGTGTCACATAATTTTCTTCGATTTCTTCACTTTTGATGAGAGACACGGCCAAGACATGTCTAACTTGGCCGTGTCACATAATTTTCTTTGGTTTCTTCTTCTTTTGATGAGGGACACGGCCAAGACAATGAGACATGGCCAAGCTTCAAGTGACATGGCCATGTCGATCAGACACACTCACAGACATGGCCATGTCTGTGAGTGTGTCAAGCACTGCCTCTATTTTAGGATGAAACACGGCCAAGACCTCTATTTTAGGATGAAACAAGGCCAAGACATTGAGACATGGCTAAGCTTCAAGTGACATGGCCATGTCGATCAGACACACTCACAGACATGGCCAAGTCTGTGAGTGTGTGAAGCACTGCCTCTATTTTATTTCTTTCTTGGTTTCTTTTCCTTGGGTGAGACACGGCCAGTGGCTTGGCCGTGTCTCTTGGGTGTGTCACTACTGTCTTGGAATTATTTTGAGGGACATGGCCAAGCTTGCTTTGGCTTGGCCGTGTCTTGCTTGATTCATGCTCTTTCCTCTTTTTTCTTTATTGTTTTGATCATCCAAGGGAGTTTTTGCACTTAAACCTAAAACAAACAATTTAAACAAACTTAAAACCAAAATTAATCAAAACATTAACTAAAACACACATAAAATCATTCTAAAAACAAGTACAAAAATGATCTAAACAACTACCCCACACTTAACTCCTTGCTTGTCCCCGAGCAAGGCTAAAATCAAAACACACTAACAAGATAAATTTTGTTAAGTTCAAGAGTTATAAAGATGCATCAAGACTTCCTTATCCCTAAATCCGCAATCAATATCAAATCAAACAAAATCAACACCCATGCAATTAAATGGTTTTTCATGCATAACCTATGTTATCGCTCCCTCACCAACTCTTACAAGTGTTTGATAATGGTGGTGTTTACACTCATAACAATCAATGAAAGATTATTACCATAGGCTTGCTTATCAATCAAATCTCCACCACAAATAACAATCAAGCATCAATCAAAAGGTCTTTATTGGGTTGTAATGGGGCTAAGGTAAAGGCATGGCATTTAGGAAATGTGACCTTAATCATTAAGTTCAAGAGCACTTTAAGAATGAAGTACCCGATCATATACATAACCCAACAATCCAAAAACACCTTCCTCTCATCTACCCCTTGACATTAAAGAGCTTTTCAAGGGAACTCACTTATTAAATCTTGCAATGATACATTCTAACCCTTTCAACAAGAATAACAATTATTCTTATTATTATATATATTTTTATTTTTTTCTCTTTTTGTTCTCTTTTTTTTTCTTTTTTTATATTTTTTATATTTTTTATTTTTTTTAGTTTGCTTTGCAATCTTAAACCTACTAAATTTAACCCCACACTTAATTCAACACAACACTCGGTTATAAACGCTCTTAAAATGCTCTTGACCTAATGAAAGGATAAGAGTTAAATAACAAGGTTCAAGCTAATGATGTTATGAAAAAAAAAAGGAAAGGAAAACTAAAATAGGCTCAAAATTGGCTAACTAAGGTTGAATATAGGGTTGGTCTTTTTAAGCCAAAGTGGTTCACCTAATTGTCTTAATCATCTTGATGCCAAATTGAAATTTTTATGTAATCTTAAAATGCATTTCAAAGCAAGTTCTAGCAAGTCATCAATCAAAGATGTTCACCCACAACAAGAATGATAAGTTGATGGCTCAATTCCTCACTAAGTTAATGGCAATGCAAGGGAAAAGCCAAAAAAATTGACAATAAGCACCAATTCTACTCAATTCTCAAATTCATGCTTCAAAAATTCAAAGGTCATCTATCAACAATTTTATAACAATTGAACTTTTCAAAATTCATTTATTCAAAGAAAAACATTAAGAACATTAACTAAAACTTAAACAAAAATAAATTAAAAGTAACAAATTAAAGGTAAAAACACGAAAAAAAAAACAAAATGCAATTAAAAGTAAAAACATAAAACACCAAATGCACCCTACACTTAAAAATTCACATTGTCCTCAATGTGAGCATTCATACTACAGAGAGAGTTTAGATGATACCTGATTTTCATCGTTCCCATATACGATGTGTGGGGCTCCTTCCACCCATAATGCAATTGGAGCCCATGACCGAGAAGATGAACACCATGCAACTTTGAAAAGTGCCCAATATATTGAAAAGCTTAGGTAGCATTCTTAGAGGAGCAATTGTCCAAAAAGAACATGTGAGGGTTGTCTTAGCTTGATTTTTTAATGCTATAGGGACGTAGTAAGAACCTTTTTCAATTTGCAACATGGTTTTATATGGTTTCTGCTCGTTCTCACCACTAAGAGTGGGAGAGATGATAATTTGTTGCATACTGCATTCCCCAACTAAAACATCTTTCAAAATTCCTGGGGTCTTTTTAGGTTCAACCAAGTTTGGTTGAATGTGTTCTACATTCTCTTTAGCAATTTGAAATTCTCCCTCAACAATCTCATTATTCACTAGTAAATTGCCCTCATCAATTTCTAATTTGGAAGAATTAGGCTCTACTTCTATGGTCATGGCCACCTCAAGCTTATCTACACTGTCTACACTATAGGGCATGTCATGGAGTTTAGAAAGTTGCATACCTTGTTTCTCTGCATTCAGCTTACTTGGAAATGGGATTGATGGCATACAAGGATTTGGAGGTTCATGCAATTTTGTCGAAGTCGATGCTTCCAAATTCTCCTCCTCCTTTGATTGAATTAACTCCTCTATGTCTGATTGCATTTCCTCGCCATCTTCTTCGTTGTTAGTTCCTGCATCAAAGGAATCACAAAAATCGTTATATATCACCTGTTCATTCTTAAAATTTGTGATTACCTCTATTTGCTCCAATTGGCTAGGAAATTCCTCCTCTTGGTGTGCTTAGAGTTGATGTGCCAGTTGCCCAAGTTGCATTTCCACCCTCTTCAATGATTCCTCCAAAGAATCAAACCTCTCATTGCTTCCTTCCTGAATTTCTTTGCTAATTTGAAGGTAAGCATTCAAATCATCTTCCACTGTGGATTTCTCGAATTTATCATGGTTTTGTGAGCTAATTTGAATGAAGGCATTCAAACTATCTTCCAAAGTGGGTTCCTTAAGTTTACTTTGATTTTGCGCGCTAATTTGAATGAAGCCATTCAAACTATCTTCTAAGGTGGGTTCCTTAAGGTGATCTTGGTTTCGTGTGCTAGTTTGAATGAAGGCATTCAAACTATCTTCTAATGTGGGTGGCTTAAGGTACTCTTGATTTGAATATTGTTCTTGAGAGTAAGAACTTCTTTGGTAAGGTTGAAAAAAATTTGGAGATGGAATGTGCTGCTGGTTTTCCCAAGAAAAATTTGGGTAGTTTCTCCAATTTGGATTACAAGGATTGGAATATGGGTTACTTCTATCCCTTTGCTGGAAACTTTCATAGGCATATTCTTCCTCTTGCCTCTCTTGATATTGTCCATAACCAAATGAACACATGTTTGCGCTATGTCCTGCAATGCCACATGCCGAACATACTTCACGACTAGGCATAGGTGTTTGTCCTCTTGCATTTAGCATCTTAAGTTGGTTCGTTAATTCTGCTAACTACCATGCCATGTCAGAGTTAGGGTTATCATCGTAAACCCCTGCGTACCTTGAAAATTGCATATTTACACAAGGCACTTAGCAACTTAAAAACAATTAAATTGAAAGAAAATAAAACTAAATAAACAAACAATTCATAGAAAATAAACAAACAATTAAATTGAAAATAAAAATCAAACTACTACTACTGCGACAACCTTCCCCGGCAACGGCGCCAAAAACTTGTTGCGCTCGAATTAAGTATACTACAAGCGGCACTCGCAAGTATACGAGGTAGCTGTAGCAAAGGTGATCGCCCCAAGGTCGTTTCCCTAAGAAGGTGTGGTTCGTAATACCTTGATTAAAGCAATTAAATTAAAAGCGAGAGTTTGTTGTTTGGAATGCTAAAGAACAATTTAAACCTAAAATTAACGTACGTAGGGTTTGATGTGTGTGATGAGTGCACAAGATCAATTCAGTTCTTGGGAAGGTGCCTAGGGTTATAGGTCCATTCAATCAAAGCTCAATTCTCAATTATTCATTAACATAGCCTTGTAATTAATTTGTTCCTTAAGGTTAATTAGTCAATTACCAATTCATTAGTTCTCACATTCAAGAAATAGCAATCACCAATTATTTTACATTTTCAAATTAATGAAACCCTAGAACTTATATTTCTAATTCATTCATAGGGTGGTCGATTATATAGTTCCGATATCGGATTTCACCTCTCGGTCCATCATCCAATATTCAAAGATTAATAGGTAGCTAATCTATCAACCTAGCATTTAATACAATACAATCAACCAATCAACAAGGAACATCAATGTAAATATCAAATCAAAACATTCAATCAAATATACTACAAACCCTAAGCATGGGTTTTTAGTTCAACATCATCAATTTAAAACATTCATTCAACTCAATATAAATCAAATACAAATTGTTCATTGCAATATCAATCTCTTAATAAAACAAAAACAATAAGAATGAATTAAAAGAGAGAATAGAAAAACCCCTTGTAGATGCCAAGAGTAGGATTACTAGTCTTCCTCCTAGCTCCACTTTGATGTTTGATGAAGAACTCAAGCCCTCTTCAATGGTTGATTCCCCTTTTGCAATATGGAATGGAGCTTTCTCAAGTCACCAACCCTTAATTGATTGTGCCTTTGGAAGATGGAATGGAGCTTTCTCAAGTCACCAATCCTTTCAATGATGCTTCAACCCTCAAGAGCTTGTTAACCCAATTTAATCCCAAAGAACCTCAAAGATCTTCAATGGAAGATGGAGAAGATGAAGATGGAGGATGAAGATGAGGGACAAGGAGAGTGTCACTCTCTCCTCATCCCAAATTATGTTTGCCCCCTCTTCTCTTTTCTTTTCTTTCTTTCAAAACCCTAGCCGTTCTCCCTTTTTTCTCTGTCGTGCGAAAGAACTTAAATAGATATTAAGAGTGACACGGCCAAGCTTGATTTGGCTTGGCCGTGTCTCTCATTTTTCTTTGGGACATGGCCAAGTTTGCTGGCCGTGTCCTTCACTGCCTTCTTCTTTGTTTCTTTCTTTTCTTTGTTCTTTTGGTGAGACACGGCCAGTGGCTTGGCCGTGTCTCATAACCGTGTTCGCTTCTGAACTTGATTTCTTGAGGGACACGGCCAAGACATGTGGAGCTTGGCCGTGTCACTTGTTTTTCTTCAATTTCTTCACTTTTGATGAGAGACACGGCCAAGACATGTCTAGCTTGGCCATGTCACATAATTTTCTTCGATTTCTTCACTTTTGATGAGAGACACGGCCAAGACATGTCTAACTTGGCCGTGTCACATAATTTTCTTTGGTTTCTTCTTCTTTTGATGAGGGACACGGCCAAGACAATGAGACATGGCCAAGCTTCAAGTGACATGGCCATGTCGATCAGACACACTCACAGACATGTCTGTGAGTGTGTCAAGCACTGCCTCTATTTTAGGATGAAACACGGCCAAGATATTGAGACATGGCCAAGCTTCAAGTGACATGGCCATGTCGGTCAGACACACTCACAGACATGGCCATGTCTGTGAGTGTGTCAAGCACTGCCTCTATTTTATTTCTTTCTTGGTTTCTTTTCCTTGGGTGAGACACGGCCAGTGGCTTGGCCGTGTCTCTTGGGTGTGTCAGCTACTGTCTTGGAATTCTTTTGAGGGACATGACCAAGCTTGCTTTGGCTTGGCCATGTCTTGCTTGATTCATGCTCTTTCTTCATTTTTCTTGATTGTTTTGATCATCCAAGGGAGTTTTTGCACTTAAACCTAAAACAAATAATTTAAACAAACTTAAAACAAAACATTAACTAAAACACACATAAAATCACACTAAAAATAAGTACAAAAATGATCTAAACAGTTAGGATGCCCGTGTAACCCGTGTTATGTTATGTAAGGGATACCATACTTTCACTCAAGGTATAGGGATTGAGCATGGCATAACCACTCATAGCCTCGTACTTTTTGGTATATACTCACTATGGGAGCCTAAGCTTTTCAACCCAAAGGCTAAAATTCATGTAGTTGGCCTAGTTACTTTCCTTAGATTTTTACTCAAATGCTTGTTCTTTGACTATGATTGATATATCTTGGTTTGAACCATGGCATATTTGGTTTATTCTTGTTCTAATATGACCTGATTATATTGTAAGCACAAAATAATTTTTAAGCCTAAAATACCAAAACTATTTTCAAAATTTTTCAAAATAGTCTTTGGACATAAAATCTTTTTCCAAAATGGGTCAAAAATTCTTTATACTTCATGGTCCAAGTTCAAAGCCCAAAATCTATTTTCAAATAGATCTTTTCACAATGGGCTTTGAAACAAAAATAGTTTTCACCTCATGGCCCAAGCTCAAAGCCCAAAATTCATTTTTTGAAATAATTTTTTTTAATGGGCTTTGAAACAAAACCATTTTAAATGAACCTTTTTATTGGGCTTACAACTATTTAAGTCAATTATGGAATACTTAAAATCAATTTTGGGCCTAGTTTACACTAAGACTTATTAATCATGGGCTTTTTTGAAGTATGAATCACTAGTTGTTTTTTTTTAAATGGGAAATATATTTATGATAAACCCTGTTATTTGGTTTTAATCCAATATAGCATAAAAGCTATCTTTTTATGGGACCAATGGATTAAGGCTTAATTAGTGGAGATTATCATGGACCGATTTCTAAATTTGAAAATATAACTATTGGTTAAAATGTCTGAGGGAATTATTCAAAAATAAGATACCCCATGTTGGTATTTTGTTGGCTATATACCTAGGAAAAGAGACTCGTCATTCGTGTGTGGAAGTTATAAGGTTGGAAGGTTCGTTCCTACTATATTGAGTTAATTTGTTTTGTTTGTTTGTTACTTGTGCATCCATGCATACATATATACATGCATTGTATCTCATATCATTTATCTTTCTGGCTCTCAGCCTTGGATTACAACAGTTCAAGAGCCTACGACAATCCAACTTATGCTAATGACGTAGAATCTAGTCACGACTCAATAACTTTCTCACCAAAAGCAATGGAGCCAAAACAAATTCAAAAGATGGTGGAGGATGCCCTCAATGCCAAAATGGAAGAACTGAAGGGGGTCTTGACTGAGATCATAAAAAGTCAAATGGCTGCAATGTTTTAGAATACTGCTGAAGCATCTACTAGTACCAAGAAGCAGAATGATAAAGGGAAGGCTAAGATTGGTGAAGTAGGCTTCGATGATGACAAGATGGTTATGGACAATGATGAATACTGGGCCCAGTACTTTTAAGAACCTCAAGATAAGAAGAAGGAGCAGAAGATTGTGGAGAACCCAACTATTGAGAAGATTGAAACTTCTGATATTGAGAAGATGATTGCTGATCTAAAGAAGAAGTTTGAGAAGAAGCTGAAAACCGAAGAGATGTCAGAGGTAGACAAGCTATTTGAACAGGATGAGGAAGTCCCATACAAATTCAAAATGTCAATTTTTGCTAAGTATAATGGCACAAAAAATTCTCACTTTAATGTCAAGCAGTACGTCACTGCTATACAATCTGCCCGAGCTACTAAGGCTCAAACTCTAAGGTACTTCATGCTTTTGTTGGATCCTGTTGTACATAATTGGTTCAACACCTTAAAGGATGATATTCAAAATAATTGGGATTCACTATACAAGGTCTTCATCCAACAATATGGGTACAATGCTGAGTTGGAGGTTACTTTCATGGAAGTTGAGTTGATAAGGCAAAAATAAAATGAAAACTTTGTTGATTATGTGAAGAGGTGGAGAAACAAGGCCGCACTACTTAAGAAGAGACCAAATGAATCTGACAGAATTTGAATGATAATAAGGGGTGTCCTACCCAATCTACATGAATGGATGGCTCACACTCTCATAAGGGATTTCAAATATCTTCTTCAAGCTGGTTTACAGATTGAAGAATGGGAAAGGGAGAAGAACCATTTTTATGGGAGAAGGAATGAAAAGGGAAATTCCCAAGCTGGTGACCAGAGCACACAAAAGGTGGTAGATGTCAATGCAATAACTAGTTAAGAAAATAGAAGACAATTTTCAAATCTAGGAAAACCTTTATCTTGGGTTTTCAACAAGCTACAGAAGAAAGGGTTGTTATAGCCATTGGCCCTTCGGCCTTTGTCGAATCCTTTACAACCAAAATTTGATATTAAAGCCTTTTGTCAATTTCATCAGACACAAGGGCATGAGATAGACAAATACTTGTGACTAAAAGATGAGATCCAGAATTTGATTGACAGTAGAAATTTGCATGAACCTATCAAGCCCAACACCAAAAGTAATCTTTTGCCTGAATTTGGAAGAATGTCACCTCCAACGACCTTCATGGTAGAGGGAGGATTGATGAAAAGTTTTATCTTATCGTCATTCCAAGATATAGATGGAGAAACTACTAAGGAAGGGGTTATTAGTTTTTACTCATACCCCTGACATGTCCAAGTAAATGAAGCATTTTTTGACTCCAACTCGTCAAACTTCCCTTGGCTTGTTTAGTTTTTGTTTCATTTTCTTTCTTTAATTTTTTATGAAACAATTATATTTTTCAAATTAAGATTGTTTAATTAAATTGCTTTTATCAAATTTTTATTAGTCTTTGTTCATTTTGGTGCTCAACCAATGACGAGTCTAGCTTGATATCCATGAATTAGTGTCTCAATGCATCATGATCCGAATGACCTTACTAGGTGAGAGAATTATTCTGTTGCATTAAGTTGTGCATGCTTACTTAGAGAGGGCTCCTGCATACTTATCTTTGTCTAGGTCCTAGTCAATCTTAAAACATGCTTTGATGAACTTTTGAGTCGAAATTGAACTTTGATTATTTAAGGGAGAAATGATCTAGGCATTATTTGGTAAGCCAATAACTAGTGTCCACCCATGTTAACATCAATCCTTAGTTTGTCCCTTTGAGCCTTCATGAAATTTTTAGCTTGCTCTTATTGGCTTATAAACCCCAATAACCTAGCTTGAAAAGTCTAATGATCACTAATGTAAAAGGGGAAAGAAGATCAAAGAAAAGGATATACAGTCAAGACCACAAAGGTAGTTGAAGTTTACCTAAATTGGACTTAATATCTTAGATCTATCAAGGCACCAAAGGGTCCGTCCACACTGAGGTAGACTCATCTTACCCCATTCATAGCTAGAAGCATAAGAGGGTATAGATAAGACAATTATCTTAGAGCTAGGATAAAACAAAACAAAACAAAACAAAAAAAGAAAAAGAAGCAAAAAAAGAAGCAAAAAAAAAGAAGAAAAATATAGAAAAGAAAGAAAGAAAAGAAAAAAGAAAAGGGAAGGAAAAAAAAGAGAAGAAAAAAGAATGAGGAAAAGAAAATAAAACCCAAAAAGGTGATTCAAAAAGCCAACAGTGTTCTTTTTACCTGAAGCAGCAAGAAGACTTCCACTTAGTTTATGAGGACAGATTGACTTGAAAATTAGAGAAATAAGGAAAAGACCATCTTTCATCCAACATGACTCCAAGTCTGCAATCTTGAAAGTATTAGACTTGATATTCCAAAAGGGAAAAGGATAGAATAGTGGTCCAGAGTTTTTGCAAAAGGAAAAGATCAAGAAATTTGCTAAATGATTGAGGAACATTCAAGCTCTATTCATGAAGTCAAATAACAAGACACCTAGAAGAAGGAAATGGTGCCCGGAATTTAAGGAAGCTTCCAAAAATGTATAGTTTCAATAAGAAAGTTTGTAGTGTAAAGGTTTGTCTATAGTGTTGCATCAGCTTAAATATGAAAATGGCCTTCATTTAACCTATGATCCTCTTGGTAGGTAGAGTCTATTAGTGGAGATTGTTTGGATAAGCATGCATATAAGATAGACAATATTTAAACTCAATGAGACCTTTGGCCGAGTAATATGTATGTGCCTATTTGAAGTGTAATAGTTCTTGCTTAAATAGAAATAATTCTCGAGTTTAGTATGGTAACTAGGGTTATTGTGTTATAGATATGTTAATTTGGAAAAGTAGAGTCCTGAGATAAATTGACACTAATTTGACAAAGCCAACATTTGATTTTTTTTAAAAAAAATATTTTCTTGTTACATAAACCTTCAAGTTAAGGGAAGTATATTGCATCATTAAACCTCAAAGGACATATTGGGCAAAAGTGGGCTAATGAAAGGATCGCTTGCAAGGTCATGAAGCAATCACCAATCAAATGTGTTGAAATGGATGTTTCTTGTGTCTCTAACTATGTTGCTTGGGCCCTCACCACTCATGTTTTCAACATCTTGAAGATAAAAGCCATAAATGTGAAGTCTTCTGCCATTCCAATGAAAGGCCTGAATGAGTATCTGGAAGGAATCCATGGGAGCACTTCAGCTGATCACCTCAGCCTTGAGTCAATAGAACCACTATAAGTATTATTCATGCATATCATGAATACATGAGCATATCACACTGCATTGTCTATTCTTTGTCAAAGTGAACATCAGACACCCTGTGAAGTAAGCAATCAGAAGCAGATATGCAATCAAGGGGCATGGAAGGCCCATCACTTGAGAAAGATCCAGTCACTTTGTAGAAATGAAGATGTATGCTAGTGCAAGGAACCAAAGAAAATGCAAACATCGATTAAAGCCTGCATGGAAAAAAATCATTGGTTTGAGCCTATACAGGGGGCAAAACTTTCTCTTTTTCAATTGTTGATTTTATGCGTGTATAAAAAAATTTTAGACTCACTTCTAATATTTTTCCATATAGGGGGCAAAGAGAGGATATAAGGGTTATCTAAAAAATAGCTAAATTTTTTGCAAAAGGAAGAATAAAAAAAATGGACCAAGAAGAAAGTAGGAACCCAAAAGAATGAAGATGTAGAAGATAAAAGATCAGTCCAGCTAGAAGAGTTCAAGTCAGTAAAGACCCAATCTCTAAAGGATAAAGATCCATCATGAGGGGTAAAGACCCAATCTCCAAAGGATAAAGATCCATCTTGAAGGGTAAAGACCCAATCTCCAAAGGATAAAGATCTATCTTGAAGGGTAAAGACCTAATCTCCAAAGGATAAAGATCCATTTTTGAAAAGTAAAGACCCAATCTCCAAAGGATAAAGATCCATCTTGAAGGATAAAGACCCAATCACCAAAGGATAAAGATCCATCTTGAAGGGTAAAGACCCAATCTCCAAAGGATAAAGATCCATCTTGAAGGGTAAAAATCCAATCTTCAAAGGATGAAGGTCCATTTGTGAAGGGTAAAGACCTACAATCCATTAAAGAATGGAACAACCGCTTAGAAGAAAGATAGAACTCTCAGTTGACAAAAGGATAAAACAATCCATTAAAGAATGGAATAAATGGCTAAAAGAAAGCCAGAACTTGCAGATGATAAAAGGTTAGCGGAATCCATTAAAGAATGGAACTAGAGGCTAGAAAAAAGCCGTAATTCTCAAGTGACAAAAGGTCAACCAAGCTAGAAGAGCTGAAGCTGATCTATTTTTTTTTCTTGAAGCATCCAGCATTGGGTCTAGAACCCAAATCCAGCGCCGAGTCCAAGTACCAAATTTTTTTTAGTCTAAAACTCAAATTGGGTCCAGAACCCAAACCATCTCGGGTCTAGAACCTAAATCTTTTTAGAGTCCAGAACTCAAACCAGATCTAGAATCCAAATCAAACCGGGTCCGAAACCCAAATCTTTTTTGAATCCAGAACTCAAACTGGGTCCAGAACCCAAACCATCTCGAGTCTAGAACTCAAATCTTTTTTTAGTCCAAAACTCAAATCGGATCAAGAATCCAAACCAAACTGGGTCTAGAACCCAAATCTACTCAGGTCCATAACCCAAATCAAAACCAGTCTCTGGTTCAGAACCTAACCAATTCAGTTTAGGGTGGTCCGGACACCCAAACCAACTCAGGCCAGAGCCCAATTTATTTATGCTAAAATTAATTCAATAGTCATGTTGCTTTTCACTCTCTGAATTAATTAAAGATCGTTCAAGCAAGGTAATTTTTTTTGCCCAAATTAATATTGTCCAGTCCAAAAATTAAAAAAAATATAAGATTAATTTGAGTCAGGTGGCCCAGGCGACTTGAACCATTGCTCATGTCTACTTGGAGGGCCCAGGTCAACATGAGCATGGCTCATGTCGATCTGGTGGCACAGATCAATGCAGATCGGCATGAGCTAAGGTTCATGTCAATCTGGCACTTCAGATCGACATGGTCCTAACTTATTTTTAATTTTTAGCTAGCTGGTTTCTTAATTAGGCTAGAATTCATTTTAAAGACGGATTACACAGATTCAGTTTAGGGTTTTTAGGATGGTTTTCCTATAAATAATAAGGCAGCAATGCTCAAAAGGAGAGGGGTCAATATTTATTTGTGGATTACATTCTTCGTTATTTACCCTTATTTCCTTTTTAATTAAGTTATAATTTTATTACTCTTTATGTGATGATTATTTATGTGTTTATGAGTTTACATTTATTCTGTTTGGATTTAAAGAGAATTGTAAAATGCATGTTTCCATCTAGTTTGGGTGTCTTATTTATTTAGTTTATATAATTTAATTTATTTTAAGGTTTTTGGGACTACTGTAAGGAACACATTTTCACCTATGGTGAGTGTCTTATTTTATTTACTTTTATTTATTTTCTTTGTGGATATTTGGACATTTGTAAGGGCATGTTTCCATATTGTATGGATGCCCATCTTTGATTGATTTGTTTTAACTAATAATATGATATTTTATTTTATTAATTGCATGTAGTATGGATAATATCATAATGTTTAAGAATTTAATAATATTTAGACCTGAAAAGAAGGCCGGTTCCAATGAACCGGGAGTTATGAGGGTGCTGGACCTCTTCTCACCTTCCCCATACGTACCCAACTTTTAGAATCCAATAAGGGGTTAAGGATTCCTTAGGAATTGAGTCATCTATCCCTTTCTATTTTTTTGGCCCGTCCAGGTGGCAACTCCATTTTCTTTAGGTTTAGGCCCTTGTTTTCTAAGGTCGTGAGCTTAACAGTGTCAAAGTTGCAAGAACCATTCCATCGGGAGTGGTTGTGAAAATCCCCGCTCATATATTAAGAGGGGAATTTTTCTTCATCCAAACACTAATTTTGATAAGGATTTTCAAGAATCAATAGGAGATTTGGTGATTTTTTCAACAAGTAAGCTTTCTTCAAAAATTTGTGGATTTCTTTGAAATTTATGTCTCTGTGAAAATTTGGAATTTGATGTAGTATGTTATAATTGTTGAAAGGGGTATGAATGAAGCTATTTTGATGAGTAAACATTGATTTTAAGATTAGATTGAAGAGAGTTAAATTTGATTAGAGTTTGAAAAAATTAGAAGTGATTTTAGGGTTTGGAAGAAGTTGGTTAAAGTATGCATGTTTATTTGGTTTCATGATTTAAATTGTATTGTTTAATGAATTAAATGATGGAAATAAGCTTAAATTACCATTTGGAATTGATGGAAGTAAAGAATTAAAATTGAAGTGAGTTAGGGCATATTTTAGGGTTTTGAAGGGAGTGATTCTAAATTGAGTTTTATTGCTTGAAATGTATTAAAATGTAATTTTTTAGATATATTAAGCTTAAAAATCAATTTGAAATTTGTTGAATTGGATTTATAAGGTTGGAGAGCCTCAAGGCTAAGAGAAGGGAAAATTAAAGGAATGTGCTTTACTATGTGTTTTAAGCTTTAACACCTTCAAATGTGGTCTTAATGTATGGAATTCATTCACACTTTGAATAGGCATTGAGTAGAAGTAATTTGTCTAACCCTAGTGGTGAAGGACATATTAAGGAAGTGGAATAAGTGGGCTTCTAGCTTGGAAGTGATTAGATCTAAGGTTAGAACATACTTTGATATTGAATTTAATTAATTTTATTAATTGCAAGCATAATACATTATATCTATTGAATGTGCTATTCCACTTGGTTTATGTGAATGTGTGTGTAAGGCATTATCTGAAGTAATAATGTTTGATGTGCATTGTCTACAACATGGTAAGCCATTGGAGAATGGATAAATATGATGTGTCTGAACAATGTAAAAATTGCAAATGTGCACTAACATATAGAAGTAAGCCACATTTGTTTTAAATGTGATGATGATGTGTTTTAAGAGTCAACAATATGAAAAAAAATGAGGAATGTGGAATAAGAGAAAATAAGTTTGCATGTTACCTTATATAGAGTCTAGTTTCAAATTATTGTTGTTGGATTTTTTACGCTTTCGAAGGAGACACGCTGGTATCATATACTTATTACGCCTTCAGATGAGACACACTAGTATCATAGACTCATTATGCCTTTAGGTGAGATACGCCGGTGTCATAGATGAATGAGATAGCCCAAGATAATATTTCTGGAACTAGACTAGTATATAAGGATTTTAGATCCCAATGTGTGTGGATGATTATTGTTTTAAATAATTTTTGATATGTGTTGGGTGACATTTAAATTATAGTGCATTATGGGCACTATGTATGTAATATCATTTATTTTACTTCAAATTATGTACCATTAGGCGAAATGCTTAGCGCAAATGAATTTCATCACGAAGGTGATAGGGCAAATCCGAAGGATTCAAAGATTGCTGCTAGACCACACCAGGTCTATGTTTAGTTGATTATTGTGAAGATTCTAGAGCTGCCATGGACTAGTAAAACTTGCATTTCATGTATACACTTTAAACTTTTTGAAACATATTTAAGATTGTATATTATATTTATAAGCTTGTATATGATGTAAATTATAAAGACTTTCTTTTGTGTTAAATGTTGGAAAATAAAAAAAATGGGATATATATATATATTGACGGATGTACATTTTATAAAATGTTGGTGGAATTGAGCCATTAGGCTAATTTTGGAGAAATGGATATGTTGAATGGTTATTTGGGAGTATGTTTTATTGCATATTGTGTGAATTTAAAATTTGGGAATATCCAAATTACAGATAAAACTCTAGCAAATTTTTTCATAGATTTTCTTTTAAAATATATATTTTTAATATTTAAATCACTGATGAATACTTTTATTTATTTGTTAAAATACATTTTAAGTGTATAAAATAATTATCTTAAAATTATGAAAATTTTTAAAAAGAATGTACTATGACGTTCTTGTATTTTATATGCATACTTTACATATACTGGATATGTGTATTCTATGTATATGGGGTATAAGGGTGTTACATGTTTACAACCATGACCTTAACTTCTTCTATGTGGTTGACCATGACAACTTTTAGCGAAAGAAGATTTGATGGACAATTTTGATAACAAGGCTTGTTCAACTTCCTTTTGCTTGCTATGATTCATTCTCTCTTCGTAAGCTCGTAATAATCCACTCAATTTATCAATTATTGTGGTCTCCAAGTCTTTAGATTCTTCAATAGAAACCACTATGTGATTAAATTTCATATTGAGAGAACATAAGATTTTCTCTTCCATACGAACATCTTGTATGGTTTCTCTAAGTCTCTTCATTTGATTCACCGCTGCTAAAAGTCTTATGGTGTAATCTATTATAATTTCACTCTCTTTCCTCAAAAGTGTTTTAATTTCAGCCCTTAGAGTTTAAAACAAAGCTTTCTTAACTTTATCAACTCCCATAATTGAGTTTCGAAGAGTCTTCCATGCTTTCTTGGCCGTGGTATCACTTGTTACCTTTTCAAACATATCATCATCCAAACCTTGATAAATAATGGTGAGTGCACATTGATCTTTCTTCATTTCCTTTTCCAAAGCATCCTTTTGAGCTTCATTTAAGGATAACTTGCTTTTTAATCCCCATGAATACGGGTTCTTTAGGATAAGCACAACCTTTTTTCTTATCACTTGTTACCATAAGTTAATAATTTGCATCAGATCAATTCCACTCTATGTTAGGAATTTTCTCGATCCCATATGGATATGATGTGGCATGCTAAGTAAAAACTGATTCATCTGCATAAAATGAACCACTTTTAAACTGAATTTTCTCTCCCTTATAATTGGACCAAAATGTAACGTCTGATGCAATTCTTCCCAAAAAAAAAAGAAAGAAAACTCCTGTAACTCAAACTCTCACATCGCAGCAGCTCTTATCATTTATAGACAAAATGGGTTTGTTTAGGAGCCGAGAGAGCATAGGAAAACCCTTTCTTCTGGTTGAAAATTCCACAACCCACAACATAAAAACTCTTCTAGTAATTGTTGTGCATGCTTCAAAAATCTTGATCCCTTTAAAATTGAAGAAAAAATCTACATATCAAAGAAAGAAACTACAATTGAAGAAAAATTTATAGAAAAATATTCATGGAAAATGAAAAACAACAATTTGAGAAATACTCCAAAGCAAAAACCTTGGTAGAGAGAGTTTTGCCAAATAGAAGATTTGATTCAGTAATTTTAATTAGCTAATAACATACCTCTAAACTTAGACTTAATTAACTAAAAAAAGTAAAGAGCAATTTGGACCAAACATACCTCTGCAAATATGGCCATATCTCTCTCCATCACTCTCTAAATACACAACCCAATAGGGACACTTGCTTCCTCTCTTTCCTAACTATCTTTAATTTAGAAAGATTTCATTTTTTTTATTAGAGTGTAGTAACTTAGTAGCCTTCTGATTAGTAATGCCAAACTCACATTTACCTAATCAAATCAAACTATTTCCCATGCTCCTTAAGAACCAAGTGTAGCCTAATGTTGTATAATTTTTTTACTTTTTGTATTTATGTACTGATGAGGTCAAGAAGTAGGGGTATGTATAGATGAGGTTCGGTTGAACTTAGGGCATATTACAATATGGATGAACTCAACAAATTGATGAAAATTCCAAAGTAAAATTGATCAAGCAATTTATTTTTTTTCGATTGACTTGCATATATGTGGATCAGGCGTGTGAAATCAGATAGATTTAGTTGAAATCTTTAATAAAACCTTAAATCCCCATAAAACATAAACCCAATAAAAAACATAGCTTATAACTGAACCCAAAAAACATGATTCCTAAATCAAAAAGCATTAAGAACAACAAGTTTTCAACATTAAATAAAATAAATAAAAATAATTTATAACCATGCAGAATTCTAGATGCATCACAACTTTATATTCAAACTCATTTCATATGATAAATCGGCAATCGTTTTATATAATAAAATAAAAAACCATATATTGAAAATTAAAAAAAAACTAACAAAAGAACAAAAACAAAAACAAAAATCCTTGTTTTCAAATAAATTGAACTCTAAAATAAAACCCTTGTTTTCAAATCAAAGAAAACTAAAATAAAAACTATAATTTTTTTAATCAAATAACCCTAAAGGGTAAAAACAAACTAAAACATCTAAAAAATATTTAATAAACTTACAAAGAAAGGCCAAGAATCCCTAGAAATTTGAAGAAGATTAGAAACTTTGAATAAAATTAGAAGAAATGAAGAAAAATTGGCTGAGAGATTGAGAGAATTGAGAAACAAAGAGAGAGAATCAGTTAAGACATAATGAAAAGTGTGGCTACTAAAGTGAATTCAAGGTTCATTGAAGAATTAAGGGTGCTTATATATGATGTAGTATTATATTGTAATATCCTAATGTATGCCCTAGAAGTTTTGCATATTGTTTTTGTTTGCTTAAATGGAATGTATATGTTATGTGATAAGAAAAGAAATTGGAAGAGAATGTTTATGTATTTGTGTTTTGGGAAAGAAAAGAGGGTTTAGAGAAAATTGTATATGTTGTTTATATGATAATATATATAACATATAAGTTGGTCAAAATGGAGAGTCAAGGGATGAAGATATTTATTTGGTTATTGGTGAATGACTAAAAAGGGCAAGTGTTTTAAAAAGAAACAAAACAATTTGTAGAAGGGTGTTTTGGTAATTGCTTTAATTGAAACACTTGGTGGAGATTAAAAGAAGAGTTGACTTTGTTTCTTGTGGTTCATTTCTTCTTTCTTCTTTGTGTGGCCGGCTTCTCCATAGACAAAGGAAAGCAAGAGACAAAGAGAAGATCTTGATGTGTTAAGTTCAAAGTGAAGGAAGATTCAAGTGATCAAGTTGTTGATTCAAGAAGTTTTGTTACTTTGGTAAGTCCTCTTTTGATTTCTTTGTTTATTTGAAGTTTTGATTGAGTTGGATAGATGATCTAAGAGTGTGTTACTTGATTTTGATATGTTTAAGGGTGTTTGATTAGTTTGATCTTGGATTTTAAGGATAAGTTGAAGGAAAGAGTAAGTTGATTGAAGGAGATGATGTTGTGTTGTGTTTAGGGTTTTGAGATGATTTGGTGTTTTGTGTTTGATGTGTGTTTTGGTTTGTTTTTGGTGTTGTTGCAAGTTTAAGATGGTTTTTGGGTATGTTTTGTGAAAATTGTTTGAAGAGGATGTTAATGAATAGAAGTGTGTTGTTGAGTGTTTGGTTATTTTGGCCGGAATCTTGATTTGTGGCCGGACACGCCCATGAGCACGTCCAGGGTTTTTAGGCGTGTCAATTGTGTTGGAGGCAGTGGGATTGACACGATCAGTAACACGCCCGTGTTATTGAGCGTGTCATAGCTACTGTAAGATTTGAGAATTTACACGCCCAGGAACACGCCCATGTTGTTGAGCTTGTAAATGCTTCTGTGTTGTGGAGTTAGGGCACGGTCATGGACACGCCCGTGTGGGTGAGCGTGTCAAGTTTAGGGTTTGCCCTAGTTAACTCTTAATTGGATTATCTCTTGTGTACCTCTAAGCAAGTGTATGTTATTACTTTTGGATTAGGTTTTGAAGCAAGTGATTGATCATTGATTTGAGAAGTGAAGAATCTTGGAAAAGGAAAGTATTTAGGGTTGTGTGATTTGTGATTGAGGTAAGTACAAAGTACATACTTGCATATATTCATATGATGTTGAGATTTAACCTACATTTGATGATATGGATGATGCATATGAATATTGATATTTTGTGTACAATGTGGAATGAAATGTTGATATTTATGAATGATGCTATGTGGGATATAATGTGATCATTGATGATGAATTACCTTAATGTTATGATTGAGGCTTGTTTGCCTAATTGATGATATAAATGTACACTTGATTAATGAAGTGTGATAATATGAATTGATACATGATAAGATATGAGGCCATTGTGATTGGCTATGATGATTCTATTGAAAGAAATAAGGCATGTTTGCTTAAATGATGATGAGAATTGAGAATGGAAATGATAATTGAATAATAAATGAATTGTGTGGCTAATGTGTTATTCCATTTTCAGAGTTTGTTGTTGGTGGCATGCCTAATGATAGTAACAATCTCTTGAAGTTAGGTTGGATTTGATCCTTGAAGCCAAGTTGGGTTGAAGTTTAACATGTTTTACTCCCCTTGAAGCTTGGTTGGGTCTAGTCCTTGAAGCCTAATTGAGATGTTACAACCCTTGAAGCTAGGTTGGGTTGGTTCTTGAAGCCAAGTTGGGTTGATACTTAGCATGCTTTGTTCCCCTTGAAGCTTGGTTGAACCTAATCCTTGAAGCCTAGTTGGGTATATGATATTGATAAATGTGATAACAAAACCAAAGCATTAACTCTGAAAATAGAATGGCATATTAGTGTGTTTTGGGCCCATGTTTGTCTTTGTTTAATGTGATTCATGAATGGTAACATGATTGATAAATAAGGTGTGTGACATTGCATTGCACTAAAGCATAACATTAGCATGATTTGTCTTACTAAGCCATTGGCTTAGCGCGATAGTGTTAATCGCGCAGGTGATAGAGTTGAACCCGAGAGCTCTTCGAGACCGAGTGAGAGTAGACATTGAAGAGTTGATTTTGGGACTTAAAGATCAGAGAAAACTACCAATCATGTATAACTTATTTATATTTTGTAAACTATTGTTTATAATGTAAATATGAATTTAAATGCTTTTATATATGTAACAAATCTTTAAATTCCGCTGCGTATTAAGTAAATATGTTTTTATCTATTTTGTTTTTATATTACAAGTTAATTACTTATTTTCTATAAATGTGTAATGATAAAGATTATGTTGTCTTTATAAATGATTTGAATGTTAAAGAAAATCGTAGCGTCCCTATGTTCAGTGCATGGATATTACATTGTGGTAATTGTAATGTGCATGTACTGGATGTGGGGGTGTTACATATATATTGTATAATATATAAGATATTCGGTCGGGTTCAAGTTTAGTGGAAATTTGAATATTAACTCGATCACCTAATTGAACTCGAGTTAATTTATAAAATCTAAACCGTTTTCACCTAAATTTTAATTCCTAACTTACCAAACCCACTTGAAACCATTCGGTCTGGTCAGGCTCGAATGGTTTTAAAAAATTTGCACAGCCTTATTGAGAAGGGCAAGTGTTTTAAATGGGAAACATTATGTTGATGTCTTGATTACTATATATGTATGTTTATGTATATGTGTTTTATTTATAGTTAATTGGTTGAGTGCTTTCATAATAGATTTTGATATTTTTAACTTCAGTTTTTTTTCCATACATTTTATGGTTTAAAATTTATCAATAAGTTAATTATTTGTAGCTTTAAATTCAATTTTCTTATTTCTGTAGATTTGAGTTTCAAGTGCATTATGACATTTTTTTTCCCGTTTCGTCTTGCCACGTAAACTATTACATAACCATCATTTTAGGAGTTCAAAAATGTATATATATTTTTTCAAAATCTCTTCATTTCTGATGGCGTGGATTCCTCAGGGGGGAGCCCTAGCTCCTGTAACTCACGTTCGGCATCCGTGGCTGGTGTTTGATGCTGCTACTATTGTAGCTCTCCCACCTGCAAGACAATATAGAGAGGGGGGACCAGGCTCCCCTGGGGGAGACTCTGATGCATTAGTTAGTTTAGCTGCCCTAAACAAAGAGAGAGGAGAGAGGAGAGAGGAGAGAGGAACCTTTTACATGTGGGAAGAATTCTCTATTTATAGGTGATGGAAGGAGACAAGGTCTGAGCTGTGTCAGCATGATTTGCGGGTGTCAATGGAGTGTCTGCCGGACATCAATAGCTCGGTAGGCCTAGAGTGTCCTGTACTGAGATCTATCCTGCTGATGAGAGCCCAGCCACTGGTGTGACTATATACAGAGCTCATCCGAAGAGCTAGTAAAGTATAGGTAGCATCAGTAGTCCCCCACTAGTCTATTGACATTTATGTCAAGTCGCAGTCAGGTCATGCATAAGAGCTCAGCAAAGCTCCATATGAAAGTGTATGTGTAGTACCGTAATGCTAGAATTCTATATGATGTCATGAAAGACTCAAGTATGGAACTCGGCCAGGGTGCTCGGGAAGTGGAGGTGCTATCACTAGTCCCCTACTGGTCATTTAATATTTATGTTAAATTTAGAGATGCATGCAAGGGATCTCAGACAAGCTCGGGTAACTATGTTGACTCATGATACAAAGAGATTGTACGATCTCATGTAGAACCAGTGAGAAGCTCCACTACAAAAAAACATGCTATCTGCAACGGATAGAATCCGTCGCAAATCAAGTCTTGCCACCGATCTGCGACGGATACGATCCGTTAATAAAAAAAGGCATCGCAATTTTCAATTTTGCGACAGGCCGTCGCAGATTGCGACGGATTTGCAACCACTCGGCGGTTGCAAATCTCGCACTTAAATTTTCGCGAGTAAAGGGCAGCCGTCGCAGATTCCGTCACAAATTTCTGTCGCAAATTCATTGCAGATTCCGTCGCAGATTGCCGTCACAGATTTCGTCACAGATTGTCGACGCAGTATCTGTCGCAGATTCCGTCATAGATTTCAAATATCTGTCGCAGATTCATAGCAAATCCGTAGTAATTTAATATTGATTTTTATTGGAACTATTTGTATTATCAATTAATTTTATGAGAACTTTATAAATACATTTGGAATATTTAAACACAATCTAAAAAAACATTAATTACATTGATAAAAATAATTCTTTTATTAATCTTCAATAGAATAAAATATTTTACAATTTAACTATACAAGTGTTAAGAACACTACTATAAATAATCTATCTTGAAAATAACAATATAGATCTTCAATTATCATTTTTCATTGAATCATGACTTGTATCATCATTATTAACCTGCAAATAATATTAAAAAGAGTAAATGAAAAGAATAATATGATACACGTTAACAAAATAATACTAACCGTGGTGTGTAGGCTTTTTCATTCAACTCGTGTAGTTGCTCAGGAATTTTGTATATACACAAGCTGTTTGTCGTCGGGTGCAGGTTTTCCAGCACTCTTTGCATTGACTTTGCTAATTCATTCACATCAACTATTGTCTGAACTGCTGGCGCCGTTGCCTGCAACCAGAAGAAATAGAAATTTTATTTTATTAGAAATTTTATTTTATTTTATTACTGATTATGCATCAATATACATCATATTGATCTAATAAGTCCCAGTTTTGAAAACTGACTCTGTATCTTATATCAAATGCATTTGAGAAATGCCATTTACATGATGAGTCAATTTGTCAATACTGCAAACATAGATTATTCAATGGGATTATTTAACTCGGTAAACAAATACAAGATTTAAACATGCTTGTATCACATTCACTATGGTTCACACACGAACCAAGTTTTGTTATATGTGTCTGAAATGGACACTTATCCAAGATTTGGTCTAAATTGAAGTGTCCAAGGAAAGTACCCCCGTTTGATCAATGAGCTGAAAAACCAACATCATGCATAAAGTAAGCTCATGCATTTACACAAAGAGACCAAAACTTTGAAGTCACAAAAGCAGAAAATAATTCTTTGAGAAGGCACTGAAAGCACCTTAAAGAATTAAATTGAAAGAAATTGTTATTGGCAAATGTCAAATAACCCTACTGAGTGGAAAGCAAGAAACAAAATTGCAAAAACATAATAATGGATGGCAATTCACTAATACCAAACTACTCTATCAAGTGGATCAAAATCACATTAGAAAGGGGACACTGCTTTCCACATTCAGAGGTTGAAAGCAAAATTGTAGATGTGAAAGCCATGAAAAGGATGTATTCCTTTTAAGATTAGAGAAAATTAAAAAAAATCAGCATTTCCCATTTTCTTCATGAAAGTTTATAGCATAGATCACCCTTTCATGAAAATTAGACACTAAATCTTCAATCATATAATTCATTTTCCCTAAATATTGTGTCTCTAAGTCAAGTCATAGCAGAAATAACATAGAATACATTTTGACAGAAACTAGGAAAAGAACAGCAAAACAATAGCTCACACAAGTATAAAACTAACCTTGCCCGCCCTTGAGAAAAATTCATAGACATCTCTCTCATCAGCCTTCAAACATATCTGCAGAAATCATTGCCAAATAAGCATCAAGAAAATTTGGATTTTAGAAAGTATAAGGCATTATGATGCAATTTAACTTTTGGATAAACATCCAAATTTACCTTATAAGCAAATACTGTTCTCTAATCGCGTTTAGGATCAGCTTCAGGCCCTGTAACTTCTTCCTTCTTTTCTTTATATCTTCTGCAAGGTAATGAAAATGAAAATCAATTGTCAGAACTACCTGACAGCAGCAAATACTCCAGCAAAAAGTTTCAGTGGCAAAACAAGCCATGAACCAGGAAACATTCATAAAGCAAATAATAGCATTAAGGCATGTTGCTCCTTCAAATGAAAGAACAACTTTTTTTTCATTTTTAAAACAAAGTTTGCTTATTATATTATCATAAATGAATGGCAGAAAAGAACAATCCCAAAATGGCATCAAATTTCTCCACTATGAGTAAAAACGCCGAACCCTTGACATAGTCCTGCAGGCAACTACACAAAGTTAACATAAGTGGACTGGTGAATCCATATGCTGAAATTAATAGATGTGGCATAAAAGTTAATGAGAACCAACCTGGAGATTAATGAGGGAGCTAAGAGGAAATAGTAAAATTGAGACCAAATAGTCATGTACAAAATTCAAGTTCAAGCAACAAATCCATAAATTTGTACCTTCTATAAAAATATAATCTTAAAGGGAAACAGCAACATCAAGTTGTATTGATGGCAATACCAAAGCACCTATTTGCAATAGTTTAGAACCTGTTAACAACTTATATTCCAGTTCAAGTAGTATCCCCAAAAAATTAAAATTATTAAGGCCATCACTATAAAAAAGCAATGAGCTAATGTCATGGACCAAGTTTGCCACTGGCAAGGAAATTACAAAGAAATCAAAGCATGTGTAGATGAAACTGAAACTTAAAAAATTAAGATGTTGGTCATAGAATTGTGTGAAGATTTTATATGACAGATGATAAACATATTACCAATAGCATAACAGAAGAGCAATAAATTACTCAATATACCCCTGTCAAGCTATTCAAGACTGCACAAAAGGCAGTTGGTCAAATGACTGTTACGAGAGACATTGGAAGGAGTAAGGGAACATTTCAAAAATAGGGAGAAAAGAATTATTTTCTCATCTGAATTCAGAGGACGGGTATAGAGAGCTACCCCAAGAAATTGTAAGACAATGAGAAGCAATAACATAGCTAATAAGATTCTACAGAAATACTTTCAGTGGAAATCACTATCAGAAAAACTACACAAAAATTTTGACTCAAGGATAATAAGAAAGGGAAAAAATATCTAAGACTCCAACAAAAAATGGGAGCTTAACTACCAACGATTCTAGGCTCTGTCAACACACATATTTCACTTTAAGGTGAAAATGTACGGTAGTAAGCTTCAGTCCAGGGCGCACAGAATGCTAAAAAACAAAAAACTCAGAGAAGGAAAAATAAAGATATAACTCTGATATTAGCATCCAAATGTACACAACCTAATCAATAATCCACAATTAGGCCTAATCATTTTGCCACCAAAGTTTCAGCAATGCAATCGCGCAGCCTTTTGTTGCAATACGAATCCCCAAATTAAAAACCGCCTATAAGCTTTAGGATAGTCAAAAACTCAACTAGACTATTGTTTCTTCTTCTCTCTACTAAACTATTAAGCAAACTACTGCAAACGACTAACCCTAATTCACTGAACTACAAAATCTTCAGAGGGGTAATAAATAAGTTAAACTGTATACAGTGAGAAACAGTCCAGACACACAAGAAATATTTTACAGCAATTTATTGGCAACCAAATCGAAAGCGAGAAATAACGGAACAATGAGATTGAAATATTACCTATAAAAATAAATATTGTGATGAAGAGGACCAAATTGCTACTAATTAACGAAGCAAAAAAATCGAAGATTGTGAGCTCAAAACCTGTGTTCTAGAATACAGAATTTGGCTTTCGGGAGTTTCCCGCTCGCTCGCTCGCTATATCTCTGTCATTCTCTCAATTTTGCTCGCTCGCTCGCTCTCTCTCTCTCTCTCTCTCTCTCTCTCTCTCTCTCGTGCTAGGGCAAAGAAAAAAAAGCATCGCAAGGGGTTGGGGCAGCGTTTTATTTCTTTATTTGTAGCCTTGTAGTTAGCCCATGTGGAATTGGATCTAGCTTTCAGCCGAAATAGTTTTTGTTGTTTTTTTTTTTTTTTGAACTCAAAAGCCCAAAAACTGTATCTAGTGCGAAGGCCTCCAAAAGTCATTCAAGCCACGCTTGAAGTATTTAATTGGGCTTTTGACAAAAATATAAAAATAATAAAAATAATTTTAAATTTATTATATTTATAAAATATTTATTAAAATATTAAAATTTATTAAATATTTATTAAAATATCATATTTTTATTAGTTTACAATGAGTTTATAAATTTTACAATGAGTTTATAATTAGAAGAGTGGTTTCACGTGCTTGGCACGTGCAATATCTTTAAACTTAATTTGCGACTTATCTGCGACTGTGCTGCATATTTGCGACGCAAAGTAAGTCCGTCACAAATATCCGTTGCAAAATGAATTTTTTAGTGTAAGTCCGTCACAAAGTAAGTCCGTCGCAAATATCTGTTACAAATATCTTTAAAAATTTTTCGCAAAAATCCTCGGCGGGAGTAATCCCCGCCAACTTTAGCGACGAAACTTTGTGACGAACAAAAATCCATCGCAGATTTGTTACGGATTTGCAACCGATTTGCGACGGCTTTCTCAAAATTCCTTCAACTTGTTATTCTGTCGTAAATGCGTTGCAGATCCGTCGCAAATTTGCGACGGAAATTTTCCGTTGCAGATTTTCGTCGCAAATGTCGAATATTTTTATAGTGAAATTTGCGACGGCAATAGACGGTAGCAGATCTCCGTTGCAAATTACTTTTTTTAGTGTTTTCTACGACCAATCTGCGACGAAAAAAATTTTTGCGAAAAAATATACGCGGGTCTCTCTCCCGCCAAGTATCTGCGCCAACTTTTGCGACGATTATTTGCGACGGAATGATTTTCGTCGCAGATTTACTACGAATTTGCAACCGATTTGCGACCAATTTCTCAAAATTCCTCTAACTTGTCATTCCGTTGCAAATCAGTCGCAGATATGGAGCAAATTTGCGTCGAAAACAAGTCCGTCGCAAATGCCGAATATTTTTGTAGTGCTCGAAATAAGAGCTAGAGAGGTGAGAGTACTATTACTAATCCCCCCTTGGTCATTTGACATTCATGTCAAACTCAAATCTATTACCTAAAGAGGTCAAATCAACCTCGATCGGAGCTACAGAGAAGCTGATAAATACAGAGTAGAGTTCGCACAACTACAGGGGCTAGGCCCAGTTTTCCAAGAGTAGTAGTAACATTGGATTGCCTGAGAAGTCTTATCATTTATGCTAAGGAGAGTTGGTTAAGATTAGGACCTACAAAGTAGCCATTAATTAATTGTGAAAAATAAGAAAAAAAATATAAAATGTCTCTTAAATAACATAAGATTTCACATTTTCATCTTATGATATTCACAATCTTATCATATCATTATTAGCAATTGTTAGCATCCAATAATTTTATTATAGTTTCTTTTCAAATGGAAAATCAAAGATAATGAATAGTATATTCTGCAATATTTATATGAATTTTTACTTCTACAAACTTGATTCTCTCATTCTCTCTCTTCATGGTCTAGCCAAAAAAATAATTAAAAGCAAAAAAAGAAATTTATATCATGAATGTATATAATAAATTTGCTTTCTTCTAAAATTACTTTACCTTCAATATTTATATATATATATATATATATATATAATTTTTAAGAAATTGCTTTTCCTTTTGAGTTGATGGCACCATTCACATAAATTATCATTTCATAGCATCATCTCATAATCTTAATCTTAAAAAATTATTATTTTATTTTTAAAATTTATTTTAATTTATAAAATTAAATATTCTTTTAATACAACTAATTAAACAATTTCAAATTTTTATTCCCTATAATATTAAAATAATACTTTTCTGAATCTCCAGTTTTTTATTTTAATCTACTACAAGAATAAATTATAACCAATATTAAAAAAATTAATACTTAGAATAGGCCTTGGAGCAAGGAAAAAGGAGAGAACGAAATAAATCAGAACTTACCAAAGCAAAGAAGATGGCAACGAAGCTCTAGCAACAGTGGCAACATCAAGCACATCAAAACAAATAATTAAAAAAGAAATAAGAAGCAATATTATGAAGGTAGATAATATAGCTTGATATCTTCTGAAATTTTTATACATTAAGTACTCAAACTTAATGTTTAGTGAATATGGAGAGTCTAGATCAATGCTAATCATTCCATCGCAAGACTTCTTCTTCTTCTTCTTTCCTATATTTTTTGGTATTAAAAAAATAAAAAATCAATGTTTTACTTTCATCGTATATATATAGATGGTAAAATCTAGTTTTTGTGTGTGTTTTTCAATATGAGCTCGGCTTTGTTGTTTGGGACAATGGAAATTGTGGAAAATTAAAGGAAAAAATATCAATTAATTTAAGGTAGAATTTCTTGATTTGACGATCTTACGAGCTTTTAAGAAGTTATTTTTTTGAAAGAAGTTGATTGGCTGGAAAAAACTACCATCGGGCTGGGTTAGGATCAATACGGATGGAGCCTATCGTGATGGTATCAACATCTCTTGCTCATGTGGTATCATACGAGACGTGCATGGTGATTGGGTGAGGGGTTTCAGTAGAAACTTGGGTTCTTACTCTGTTTTGCAGGCTAAGCTTTATGGTGCATTGGATGGCTTTCATCTAGCATGGAGCATGGTATTTCACAATGTCATCCTCGAGCTTGATAGTTTCCTAGCTGTCTAACTTCCTTGCTTAAAGATTGGAGATTCTGCATCCAACACATTTATCGTGAAGCCGATGTGCTGACTGGTTGGCCAAACAAGATTTTTCTCTCTAGACCGGCCTCTATTAGCATAACACTCTCCATATTTATCTTTACACGTTGATCATGGCTAATATTATGGGTATCTCTTGGCCAAGATTATGTAGATATAATTCCTAGTTGGCTTAGGCTTTTACCTATTCTTTGTATAAAAAAAATTCTATTTAGTTCTTGAACCTAATTTTCAATGTAAAACTTAAAAAAAATTCTAAAATGAATTAGAATTTATTTAGAATTTAATTTAATTAACTAATACAAGTAAAATAAAACATCAATTTTATAAAATAAAATTTTAATTCAATTATAATTCATTTTGGAAAATTTATTTTTATTTTATTTTAGTTAATTATAATTCCAATAAAGCAACGGTACTTTAGCTGAAAGCAATGTTGCTATTTTTTTATTGGGCTTTTGGTGGGTGGCCCACTGATCACCGGTTTAGAACAAAGCCACTGTAAAACCTAATGGGACTTTGGATTGTATAAGAGTTTAATTTGAATATGGCTTTATTGATATAACTAGTGACGTTGGGCCGCCCTCCAAAAGCCCAAAAAAAGGAATAGCAATGTCAACGTTGCTTTCATACAAAGCACCATTGCTTTATTTGAATTATAATTCATTTTTTTTTATTTTATTAAAATAAAAGAATAACAATGTTGCTTACATGAATGACACCGTTTTGAAACTTATTTCACTAATCTCTTCCCTAGCCACCCTTCACTTCTCCTCTTCTCCAGAAACAAAAATCTTCCAAGTTTTTTTTTTACTCTGCCTTTCCTCACCAAAGATTGCCTTCCTTGATCTGAAATCGATTGAACTAAAGGTTACAACACTTTTTTTTTTTTTTGGTAAAACTCCAAAAAAGGGCACTGAATGTTATCAATGGCTCATTTTTCTTGTCAACTAATTTACTTTTGTCATATGTGAGTGAAGTGGTGATATTAAAGGGATTATAGTTGTAAGACTCTTATACTCTATATGCGTATAATATATATACCCCATATATGTAAAATACATATATAGATTATAAGTATGTCACTATTCCAATCATTAGAAAATTTTCCTTAATTTTATAAAGATATTTTAACCTTTTAAAATATAATTTAGTAAATATAATAACATATTTATAATAGTAATAAATTATTAAAACACATACTTAGAAGAAAATCTCTAAAAAAAATTCGCCAGAGTTTTATTTATAATTCATATATTTTCAAAATCAAACATATTCAACCTGCATGAAAATTTACACATCTAATATATATATATATATAATCTCCTTCATTTATCCAATTCTCCATTATCATTTACACAACCCAAATTTTAAAAACCTTATGATCATTTATATATATACAAAATGTATTTAAACATTTACATGCATATTAAGTTCCAACATTTTTACATAAAATATAAATTATACAAACATTATGAGATTAAACAAAAATACACATTTACATGCTATGTAGTGGCACTGGTCTGGTGGCAAACCATTAAACTTTTAGACTATCACATGTGTTGGGCCCAAATAACCTTATACAGTATTTAGGTTCTAGAGATATTGTTATGATCTATCGTGATACCGGAAATCTAAGTATCATATCTGTCACCTGTTGAACCTCTATGTCTAGGCAAATAAAATCATAAACGACATCTAGTGTCTAGCCCGAATGCACATCATATCATAAGTGACACCCAAAGTCTAGCCCGAAGGCAAATCATTTCAATAACACCAAATAGAATTCTTTGGAACAAGATACTATACAAGGCTAACATACATTTTATATACATTTTTACATTAGCATAACCAATTCCATCATTATTTATTTTTCAACACTTTATCATCACTTTTCTTAATTTTCACATTTTTTACACATATAACACGTCTCTTGACCACATTCACTATATGGCCTAACACCACATCTCACATACATAAACCACATTGTTTGCAAATTATATTTATCAATGTGACTAGTCATTCAACAATGGCCTAACATTTTACAAGTTATGCCTTTCACACATCAACATATCAAACAATGCACTTTACAAATAAAAACCAATATGTAAATAACATAACACTTTCATCAATTTACAAAGTATTATGCTCAACACCAATCTGATAAAAACAATAATTATCAAAGTATGTATTAACCTCTAAGGTGCCAAAACCCAAGCCTATTTCCACCTCCAACTTTCACTTTTCCAAAAGCCCTTCAACACCTTGTTTGGGCAAGTATTCTTTATCAAATCCAAAACCAAATCATAAGTGTAAATATATCATGAGAAACTTAATTCTACTCATTTCTACCAATCAAACTTCTAATTCTATGATTTTACCCAAGTTTTAATATTTGTCCTAATACACGTTAATTTTAAAATTACATTCTAATTAATTCTAAATTAAGTTTTAAACCAAAACATATTTTTAGCATCTTATTTTAAGCCATTTTAAACAATTATAAATTAATTATATTTATTCTACCCAAGACTGCTCCTAAAAACTAAATTTACTTACTACTTCCCTTAAACTCCAATCAAACCTAATTATTTTCATCGATCAACCTTAAAATCATTACATACACATCCACACAACTTCAAAACAATTCATATTAGTAATTATAAAATCATCCATCACAAATCAAATTTCCACATAATCTTAAAATTCACGAAAACCAAACTTTAAATAGTAATAACTTGCCTAAACATTGATCTTTCTTCAAAAACTATTTAATTCCTTTGTTTTCTTTAGAAAATTTGGGTTGGATGATGGAAGAATATTTTTTTTCCTCTCTTGGCTATGGTGAACGAGTTCTTGAAGAAGAAGAAGAAGATGGAAATTTTGGTTTTATTTTTTTTATTTTTAACCACAAATATATATATTTAAATATTTAATTAATAAATTATTAAAAATCCATAATTCTTCGCTACCATTAAATTTTTTTTTAATTTTTTTTTATTTATTATTTTTTACCTTTTTATCCTTTGACTTTTACTATTAACTTTTTTCCTTTTTCATTTTTTAGTGATATTTATATTTTATGTATATTCCATTTATATTATACATATACACTACTCACTTCACTCTCCAACACACTATTTAATCATTCCAAATTAGTTTTTTTAATTATGTTTAATAAATCAGGCATTATAGTAGTGATCGTCAATTTGGTGTACATTAAACACCCAAAACAAAAATCATTGATTGCTTGAAGATTTTCTATAGAAAAAGAAGAAGAGAATGAGTATAAAAGGAATATAAAGGTTTTGATTTTTTTTTTTTTTTTGCAATTGATGTATACGTTTATGGTTTCTTTATCTCTTTCTCTTAGTGAATTGAACCAACTTCTTTTTATATGGGTATTTTTCTTAAATTTTTTTTTCTTCACTTTCATAGTAAACAAAATAGCATGTATATGTTTATGGTACATGTTCTAACTTGTGCTTAAAGCCAAGTTATGTTGATTCTTTTACTCAAGTTGAGGACTTAGATCTTCATAGGTTTATGCTTGGTTTCATTGTTCGCTTATTTTATTCTATAAGTTAATTGGTAATCTTAGAAACTATAATCAAGTTTCATGTTTTTAGATTTTGATTTATATAAATCAAAACTTATTGAATAAAACTTGTGTTCTTCATCCTTTTTTTAAATGGATTTACTTTATTTTATTTATGCACTATTAAGTTGGGTCTCATTTATGTTGACATGAATCAATATAGAACACTAATAATAATGGACTATTCTGCATTACATTGAATGTTGAGGAGGTTTGTTATAAGAATAATTGAGATTGACCACTTTTTAAACATTAGTAAATAGCAATTATTAATCTTAATATGATTAGTCATTATATTATTCCTCTATTGAATTCATCGATTAAGGAGTTCATCAATAAGGTAAAGTAATTTTAAAAATAATAATATATAGTATAGTTAGTTTTCATATATATGATAATTATCTAATAAATAAATATATAAATATCTAAAAAATTTTCAACTATTGGGTGCTTTGATATAGTTCTTGATTCTAACATCCTTCATATTAAGGAAAGAATTTTTTTTTTTTTATTATTATGATTGTAGGCATATTCAACAAAATATTTGCTTAATCTAGTTAAGGAAAAAAGGAGAGCCAAGTCTCATAGCAGCCTGTCTTGCTCATGCAAAAAAAAAAATAGTGATAAATAGTGAATTATGTATAGATTGCAAAACCTTCTGCATTTTTCTGCTGCTATTCTTGGTAGACTTGTGCTTGTGGCTTATGGCAGATGCAATTGAGTATTTACAACATTTATCTTAGACGTTTTATGTGACCAAATAAAATTTATGTGGAAGTGTTTCTCTTACATTTTATGTGATAAATGGTTTTTGTTGTTTTATGTTGAAAGACTAAGTTGGTTTATGCTCCCAACATTGAAAAACTAAGTTGGTTCATGCTTGTATGATGTCAACAAAAAATAAATTTCCAAATTATCTCTATGTATTGCAGGGTCTAAATACAACATGGAGAAAACCTTGGTAAGAGTTTTTTTTCTCTTCTTCTAGTGTTGTTTTCAATCTTTTTTTTATTTGCAGAAAAAAAAATAGTGAATCACTACAGCCTTTTAATCTTATGAGTTGTAGATAGGAGGGTTAGGGAAGTAGTTAAAAAACATATTTTAAATATTTTTTACAAAAGGTGGTAGAAATTTGAAGCAACCATTACCTGCATTAGATGCCATTTTATCTTCCTTCAATCTAAACAATTTTTGTTTTGAAGCAAGCAGTGTAGAAAATAGGTGTTATTTAGTTTTTTGGTTTAAAATATGTACTTTATATTATAAGGTTGTCAATCAATGGCAATCCTAATACAGAGAAATGTTATGCAGATCTTGAAAAGGCTAATACATTATGTAGTACAACGTTGGGTAAGATCCTAGAGGTGACTAATTTTGTAGGGGTGTGCCTTAAAGAAATTTGGTTGAGGAAAAATTTTTACAAGCCTCTTCGAAAATAAAAGAGGGCAACCCTGAGTTGTGGCCTTATGTTCAAGTGTATCTATTAATGCTCATTAGTTTTGTATTAGATGCAGACAAGTCAAGATTTTTTTATAATTTAATATATTTTCTCTACTTTCTAATAGTGAAACTAATAATTGATACGCTTGGCTATTCTCATGGAGTCACTTATGAAGGGAGAGAATAAATCCTTTAATCATGGAGACCTTTGGCTTGGCTCTGAACTCTATAACTGACTCCATGAGAATAGTGAACATTGTGGGTCTCGAAGCGTAATCAATCACATTTTCAATATTAGAAAGTAGGAGCAAATACATTAAATTACAAGTATATCTTGACTTATCCCCATCAAATGCACAACTAATAATCATTAATAAATGCTTGGACATAAGGCCACAACTCAAAGGTTCCATATTCTATTTTTGAAGGACTTATAGAAAATTTTTCATCAACCAAGTTTCTTTCAAACGCACCCCTATAAAATCAATTGCCTCTGGGATCTTCCCTGATATTGTACTACATAAGGTAGAAGTCTTTTCAAGAGCCGTATAATCTTTCCCTGTAATAGGATTACAATTAATTGGTAACCCTGTAATATAAAGTACATCTTCTAAATTAAAAACTAAAGAAGATAAATTGTTTGGATTGAAGGAAGATAAATGGCATCCAATACAAGCAACGATTGCCTCAAATTTCTATCACTTCTAGAAAATTATAAAAAAAGTTTGAAACATGTTTTTTCTACTACTTTTCTAACCCTCCTATCTATAACCCATAAGCTCTAAAGATTAAGGTGATTCACTTTTTTTCTACAAATAAATAAAAAATAAAAAAAGATTAAAAATAACACCAGAAGAAGACAAAAAAATCTCTTACCAAGGTTTTCTCCATATTGTATTCAAACCCTACAATACATAGAGAGAATTTGGAAATTCAGCTTAAGTTGATAACATATAAGCATGAGAAAACTAATTTTTCAATGCTAGAAGCATGAACCATATTAGTTTTTCAACATAGAACAACAAACACCATTTATCACATAAAACATCCAAGAGAAATGCTTCCACAAAAATTTTATTTAATTGCATAAAATGTCCAGGAAAAATGTTATAGATTCAACTACTCAACTGCATATGCCATAATCCTCATATACAAGCACAAGTCTACCAAGAATAGCAACAAGGAAAATGCAAAAACTTTCTATAGATTCACTATTTATCACTATTTTTTTGCATGACCAAGACCTACTGCTATAAGACTTGGCTCCCCTTTTTTCCTAAACTGGATTAAGCAAATATTTCATTGAATTAGCCTAGTATCAGAATAAAAAATTCTATCCGTAGCAGGAAGGATGTTAGGATCAATAACTAGATCAAAGAATAATTAACTTAAAAAAAATAATGCCGCCAAATCTTCAATGTAAAAACTATGGCTGCTAATTTCACATCATGAGTCAGGTAATTTAACTCATGAGGCTTCAACTGTTGGGATGCATAAGCAATGACTCTACCCTCTTGCATCAGAACACAACCTAAATCATATGAGAAGCATCATTGTATATCACATAAGGTTTACCTTCCACAGGTAGGGTAAGGACATGAGCCTGAGTCAAAGTGTCTCTCAACTGCTCAAAACTCGCCTGACACCAATCTGTCCACACAAATCTAATCCCTTTCCAAAGTAATCTGGTGAGTGGTGTAGCTATCATAGAAAAACCCTTCACAAACCAACGATAATAGCTTGATAATCCCAGAAAATTTATAACCTCTGTCACATTCTTTGGTAAACTCCAATTCAAGATAGCCTCGACTTTACTCAGATCTACTCTAATACCCTCTATTGATACCATATGACTGAAGAAAGTCACCCGGTCAAGCTAGAACTCACACTTATATAGCTTAGTATATAATTGCTTCTCTCTCAATGTCTGCAGTACAATCCGTAGATGCCTATCATGATCTTTCTCATTACGCGAATACAGCAGAATATCATCAATGAAGACCACTACAGATTGATCTAAGTATGGTCTAAACATCCTATTCATCAAATTCATGAATGCTGCTAGTGCATTCATCAATCCAAATGGCATTATCATAAACTTTTAATGCCCATATACTATGCATCTCTAACTCACAACTGATGGCACCCTAATCTCAGATCAATCTTAGAGAATATTGCTACTCCCTTCAACTAATCAAAGAGATCATCAATATGAGGTAATAGATACTTGTTCTAGATGGTCACCTTATTCAACTGTCGGTAATCAATACATAATCACAAGGTGCCATCCTTCTTCTTCACAAATAAAATAGGTGCTCCCCATGGTGAAACACTAAACTGGATAAACCGTTTATCAAATAACTCTTGCAACTGCACCTTCAACTTCTTTAATTCTGCAGGTGCCATCTGATAAGGGGCAATAAAAATGGGAGTGGTACTAAGCGTCATATCGATACCAAAATCCATCTCTCTCTCATGAGTTAACCTAGGAAACTCATCAAGAAAAACATCTGGAAACTTGGCAACTATAGGTATACTGTCAAGTTGGGACCTCACAACTCTAGTATCTACAACATGAGCCAGATATGTCTCACATCCATTCCAGATCATCCTCCTAGCTGATATAGCTAAGAAAAATATGGATGAAAGGTGTCTCAGCTTACTAGATACCACCACATCTCTACCATCATGTGTTTTCAGAGTAATACATTTCTGCTGACAGTCTACCACAGCCCCATGTCTAGATAACCAATCCATGCCCAAAATCAGATCATATTCTCTAAAAGGCATCTCAATATTATCACCGAGAAACTCCTCATCATGAACAACAACTGAACTATCTTGGTACACCCTGCTAACTATGACACCGTGCCCCTAAGGATTGGTAACTAATACATCAAATCCTAGGGACTCCGAATACAAATCACTCACAGGCAGTATGGATGCACTGATGTATGAATGCGTCGACCTAGGGTCTATCAATGCATGAACTGAAGTGCCAAATAAAGTAAAAATCTAGTTATGACAGTTAAAGCATCCAGCTGTCTCTGTATCACATAAACCCGTTGTGATGGCCCTGCATCATCTGGTCTACTTCCTGCTGTAGAACCTCCTCTCTGACCTGACCTGTAATATCCCAAAAATTTTGAAAATATTAATTTTTGAAAATTTAAATAAATGATTTAAAAGTATATATATATATAATTAAGTGAAAAAGGAAGGATGTATATGATATGTATATGTAGATATACATAATATATATATAAGTCAACATTTTAACTTGGTCAAATGATATTTTAATTATTAAAATAGTAATTAAATGGTTAGTGAAAGATGACATATTATATATTAATTAAGTATTATATTTTGCTTGGTGGAGAGTAAAAGTTGAAAAATTTTGTGGTTAAAATAAGAGAGTAGTTAGATTGAGTTAAATGGATGATCTTCTTCTTCTTCTTCTTTCTCCATTGAGCTGGCCACCTTCACCAAAGGAAGAAAGGAGATTTTCTTCTTGCTAACTCAAGTAATTGAAAGATTTCAAGTGTTCAAGTTGGAGTTTTAAGGATTTTCTTCATATTTAGTAAGTTTTCAGCTTGTTTTTTTGAATTCCTTTGGAAGTTGTATTTGTGTGAATTGGATGTTTGGTATAGTATGTGTTAAAGGTTAATATTGGTATATTTGAAGTTCTTTTATCTAGTTAACTATGAGATTTGAGGTTGGATTGAAGAAAATGTTAAGTTTGGTGAAGAGAATAAGAGTTTTGAATTGTGTAACTTTTGAATTGTGAAGTCATGGTTGTAATTGTGTATTTTTGCTTTTAATTGAGCTATTTTGATGTTTACACAAGGATTATGTGGTATAATGATGGATTTGGTTGAGTTTGTATGGAGTTGAAAAGGTTAATGAAAGATAATAGTTGGATATGACAATTATGTGTGGATATCAGGATTTTGGCCTGACACGCCCGGTGACACGGCCATGCCTTTGGGCATATCGATGGTTCTATTTTTAGTGTTGGTGGCGCGAGCAGTGACACACCCATGTCACTGAGCATGTCACAGCTTCTGTGATGTTGTAGTATTGACACGTGCAGTGACACGCCCATATCACTAAGCGTGTCATAGCTACTGTGTTGTTGTAGTATTGACATGTGCAGTGACAAGCCCATGTCACTGAGCGTGTCATAGCTACTGTGTTGTTGTAGTATTGACATAAGTAGTAACACGCCCACTGAGCATGTCACAGCTTCTGTATTGTTGTAGTATTTGCACGTGGAGTGACACGCCCATGTCACTGAGCGTGTCATAGCTGCTATGTTATTGTAGTATTGACACATGCAGTGACACGCCTATGTCACTGAGCATGTTATAGCTACTGTGTTGTAGGAGTTTTGGCACAGTCATTGACACACTCATGTCACTGAGCTTGTCAAAGCTTCTGTGTTGTGGGTTTAGGGCATGGTCATTGACACGCCCGTGTTGTTGAGCGTGTCATATGTAGAGTTTGCCCTAGATAGTTATTTTCCTTATTTTCCTTTGTGTTTCTTATCCTTGTGTTGAGAGGTTTTGTTTATACCTATAAGTGTATCACTTAGTGATTATTTATAATCACATTTGGTTTAGGCTTTGAAGAGACTTGAGTTACCCAATCCAAGTGTTGAGGGATATCTTGGAAGAGGATGTTGAAAGTGGTGTTTGTTGCTTTTAGAGGTAAGTACAAGCTTTGAATAATTGTTTATATTTACATGACATTGGGACTTAACACATTTGGTTGGAAAATGTGTTAAGTTACCTACTACATTATTGGAGCATGAAAAATATGTTGTGATTTGTATAATGTTACAAATGCATTATATGTAATATGAACTTTGTGCAAAATATGATAATGGCCCAAAACATATGGGTATTGCAATTTGTTATGTATAAATTAAAGATGGTATGTAAAGCCATTGGTGAAGGTTATATTGATATAAATGAGATATTTGAAGCATTGTGCCTAGTTTGATCATGAGAAAATGAGAAAGGATTTAATAATGGAATTAAAAAAAATGTATACCTAGTATGTTATTCAATTTTCATAGTTTTGTGTTTGGCGGCATGCCTAAGACATAACAGTCCCTTGAAGCTGGGTTGAGTTTAGTCCTTGAAGCCTAGTTGGGTGTTACATGATGTAGCAGACCCTCGAAGCTGGGTTAGGCCTAGTCCTTGAAGCCTAGTTTGGATGTTACATATGAGGTAATCCTCATTGTGATTATGATTTGCCTACGGGCTAGACACATGGTGTCATCTTGGACCAAAGCAGTAACTCTGGAATTTAAATGGCATATTAGATTCTTTTGGGCCCATGCTTGTGTTTGCTTTTATGTGAATTATGAATTGTGAAACAATTGAGCAATTTATCAAGATATAATGATATAATGTTATGAGATATAATATCCTTATGTGTTGTGCCACTAAGTTTGTACCACTAAGCTTTTGGCTTAACTTGATTGTGATTCATCGCGCAGGTGACATGGTAGATCCGGTTGAGCCGGAGAGTTTGTCTAGATCGAGTCGAGTCTAGGTTTGAGACCTTGAGTGCAGAATTGATTTTTGGACATCAAGATCAGAGACAAACTGCCAGCATGTATATATTTTTTATTTTTGTACATATTGATTTTATGTATTTATGTATTTTTAGCAAACTATCAAAAATATTTTAGATAAACCTTTGGTAATAAAGTATACATATGTATTTTAGCAAGTAATATTTCATCTATTATTTGTATGATATCAGTTGACCATTTTAAGTTTATACAAATTTTATGAATGAAGATTTATATGCTAAAATGGGCTGTGACATTCTTGCATCTTATATTCGTATATTACATATGTTGGGTGTATGTAGTGTATGTATATTGGGTATAAGGGTGTTACATTTGTTTGGTATCAGAGCCTAAGTTTGAGGTTCTACACCTAGGTGGGTTGTAAGAGAAAAAAAATTGAGATTTTTAAATATGGTTTTTAAATTTATACATGCATTGGCACTGGCAGTTTCTAATCTCTGATGTGGCAATTTCTGTTGTGTTTGCAGATATAGGTAGTTATGGCGTCTCAGACATGCCAGTCTGCTGAGGGTAGTGCAGAGAGTGTGGCTCCTGTTAAGGGTAGAGATAGAGCTAGAGTTGAGATAGCTGGAGGGGCACTTACTCCTGTGCCAGAGAGACCAGCAGTTGATGAGATTCTGCCGGGCTGGGTACGACATATGGTGGAGTTTTTGAGGCAGGCTCCAGTTTAGCAGTCGCCGCCGTCGCAGCCATAGCCACAGTTATTGATGGAAATATGATAAGTTGAGGAAGTTTGAAGCTGAGGACTTTATGGTACTACAAACCAGACCCTACTGTAGCTGAGCAGTGGATGGATAGAGTCCAGAGAGTGTTCATCCAGCTGCAGGCTACTCCAGAAGAAAAGTTTGATTATGCTAGATCTCTTTTGCAGAGGGATGCATATGGCTGGTGGAAGATGATTCCACATGCCCTGGATGATCCACCAATCTTGACCTACAATGATTTTCTACGAGAGTTCGAACAGAAGTATACTCTGAGGGAGTATAAAGATACAAAGAAGATAGAGTTTTTGAGTTTGAAGTAGGATACCAGGACTATATCAGAGTATGAGATAGAGTTTACCCGGTTGAGTCGGTATGCTGGTGGGATCATTTATGATGAGATTGACCGATGTCGGAGATTTGAGGAGGGGTTGAGACCCTCTATCATATGCATTATCGCAGGCTTCCTGTATCAGGATTTTTTCCAGTTGGTTACAGCTGCCAGGAGTATTGAGAGAGCATAGGGTCTTACAGCAGCTGCTAGAGATGAGGAGACCAGAGCTAGGAGACCTCAGAGTGAGGCAGGGTCGTCATCTGTGAAGAGAGGCCGAGGAGGATATTTTTTGAGGTTCAGTAGAAACCAGAGGCAGTCTGGTATGTCAGTACAGTAGCAGAGGCAGAGATCGAGGCCTACATTTTTTGTGGCTAGTGCTCCGACTCCAATAGTTTAGAGGCCAGTTCCATATACAGGTGTCCATTGCGGTAGGGCACAAGGGGGTGCTTGTAGAAAGACAGGTGGACCAGCAGTGTATTATAGATGTGGGTCACCAGATCATTTAGTTAGAGATTGCCCTGAGCCACCAGAGGAGAGACATACAGATACTGCAGCTTCTCGACCCAGTGTTAGAGGGGGTCGTGGTGGCAGAGGTGCTAGCAGAGGAGGTCGAACATGGTCTGGTCAGAGAGGAGGTTCTACCATAGGTAGTAGACCAAAAGAGGCAGGACCATCTCGGCGGGTATATGTGATGCAGAGGCAACCAGATGCTTCAGTTGTTATTGCTGGTACTTTTTCTTTATTTGGTACTTCAGTTCTTGCTTTAATAGACCTTGGATCAACTCATTCAGACATTAGTGCATCCATCTTGCTTATAACTAATTTGCATTCAGAGTCCCTAGGATTTGATATTTTGGTGACAAATCCTTTAGGGCATAGTATTATAGTTAGCAAAGTGCACCAAAATAGTCCGGTTGTGGTTCAGGATGAGGAGTTCCTTGGTGACTTGATTGAGATGCCTTTTAAAGAATATGATTTAATTTTAGGCATGGATTGGTTATCCAAGCATGGGGCTGTGGTAGATTATCAGCAAAAGTGTGTTACCCTGAGAACCTGTGATGGTAGGAATGTGATGGTATCTAGTGAGCAGAGACATCTTTCATCCATGTTTATTTCAGTTATTTTAGCTAGGAGGATGATTCGGAAAGGATGTGAAGCTTATCTTGCTCATGTTGTAGATATCAGAGTATTGGGTTCCCAGCTAGACAGTATATCCACAGTTGCTGAATTTTTAGATGTTTTTCTTGAAGAGTTGCCAGGGTTACCCCCTGAGAGAGAGGTTGAGTTTGATATCGATTTGTTGCCTGGTACCACTCCCATCTCTATTACTCCTTATCATATGGCACCTGTTGAGTTGAGAGAGTTAAAGGTGCAGTTGCAGGAGCTGTTGGATAAAGGGTTTGTTTGCCCTAGTGTGTCTCCGTAGGGAGCGCCCATTTTATTTGTGAAGAAGAAGGATGGTACCTTAAGATTGTGCATTGATTACCGGCAGTTGAATAAAGTGACCATCAAGAACAAGTATCCATTGCCTAGGATATATGATCTCTTTGATTAGTTGAAAGGAGCAGCAATATTCTCTAAGATTGATTGAGATCAGGGTACCATCAGTTGAGAGTCAGAGATGAAGATGTACCTAAGACAGCTTTCCGCATGAGGTATGGGCATTATGAACTCTTGGTGATGCCTTTTGGGTTGACGAATGCACCGGCAGCTTTTATGAATTTAATGAACAGGGTATTCATACCCTATCTAGATCAATTTGTGGTGGTTTTTATTAACGATATTTTGGTGTATTCACGTAATGAGGAGGATCATGATAAGCATTTATGGATTGTATTACAAACTCTGAGAGAGAAGTAGTTATACGCTAAACTATCTAAATGTGAGTTTTGGCTTGATCAACTGACTTTTCTTGGTCATATGGTTTCAGCACAGGTTATTAGAGTTGATCTGAGTAAAGTTGAGGCTATTTTGAATTGGAGTCCATCGAAGACTGTGACAGAGGTTAGAAGTTTTCTGGGTTTGGCAGGCTATTATCGACGGTTTGTGAAAGGTTTTCTATAATAGCTACTCCACTCACCAGATTACTTCGGAAGGGAGTTAGATTCGAATGGACAGATCGGTGTCAGGCGAGCTTTGAGCAGCTGAAGGAGATATTGACTCAAGCTCCTGTCCTTACTTTTCCTGTAGAAGGTAAACCTTATGTGATTTACAAAAATGCTTCACATAGTGGTTTAGGTTATGTTCTGATGCAGGAGGATAGAGTCATTACTTATGCCTCTCGACAGTTGAAGCCGCATGAGCTGAATTATCTGACGCATGAATTGGAGTTAGCAGCTATAGTTTTTGCTTTGAAGATTTGGCGACATTACTTGTATGGGGAGAAGTGCTTCATTTATATAGATCACAAGAGTTTGAAATATCTGGGTGTTCAGAGAGAGCTGAATCTTTAGCAGAGACGGTGGTTAGAGTTGATTAAAGACTATGACTGTTTAATTGATTATCACTCTGGTAAGGCAAATGTTGTTGCTGATGCCTTGAGTCGAAAGTCTTTGGCAGGTTTGACTACTTATTCTCTCTTATTTCTTGTTGAGTTGAGAGCGTTGCATGCCAGATTTGGGTCTTGTGATGATGATGCATTGATGGCTCAGTTACTATTGATGTCGATGTTATTGGATCAGATTAGGGAGACTCAGTTAGCAGATGAGAAAATTCAGAAAGCTGTATTGGATTGCATAAAGGGGGAGAGTCGAGACTTTCATGTGAGAAGTGATGGCAGATTGTGGTACAGAGATAGGTTATGTGTTCCTGATGATGCAAGACTGAAAAAGGTAATTTTGGAGGAAGCACATCAGTCAGCATATGCTATGCACCCTGGGAGTACCAAGATGTATCAAGATTTGAAACAATATTATCAGTGGTCAGGTAAGAGGGACATAGCAGAGTTTGTATCCAGATGTCTCACTTGTCAGAGAGTGAAAGCTGAACACCAAGTTCCTTCAGGATTACTTCAGTCATTAACAGTGCCATAGTGAAAATGGGAGCGAGTGACGATGGAATTTGTAACTGGGTTGCCTTTGACTCAGAAGAAGCATGATGAAATCTGGGTGATTGTTGATCAGATGACGAAGACAGCTCATTTCTTCCAGTTCGAATGGATTATTCTCTTGAGAGGTTGGCTGAGCTGTATATCAGTGAGATAGTGAGGTTACATAGAGTTCCAATTTCTTTGGTATCTGACCGAGATCCCCAATTTATATTGAGATAGTGGGAAAGTTTGCCGGATGCTTTAGGCTCCCAGTTACATTTTAGCACTGCTTTCCATCCTCAGACAGATGGACAGTCAGAGAGAGAGATACAGATTTTAAAGGACATATTGAGGAGCTGTATCATCAATTTCTCTGGGAGCTGGGATAGATTCTTATCACTGATTGAGTTTGCTTATAACAACAGTCATCGGTCCAGTATTAGAATGGCACCTTATGAGGCATTGTATGGTAGGAGATGCAGGAGACCTCTATGTTGGGATGAGGTTGGAGAAGGTAAGTTGATTGGTCCTTGTTTGATTAGGAAAACAGAAGAGAAAGTAAAGGTGATTAAGAATTGTCTGAAAGTAGCCTCAGACCAATAGAAATCATATTCAGATTTAAAAAGAAGAGACATAGAGTTCAGTGTAGGAGATAAAATATTTTTTACAAGTGTCTCCTTGGAAGAAAATTTTGAGATTTGGCCGCAAAGGGAAGTTGAGTCCTCGTTTCATAGGACCTTATGAGGTACTGGAAAGAGTTGGATCAGTGGCCTATAAACTAGCTTTACCGCCTGAATTGGATTGAATTCACAATGTCTTCCATGTCTCTATGCTTCAGAGGTACAGGTCAGACCCATCTCATATTTTTTCAGTGGAGTCTATTGAGTTGAGTCCAGATCTGACTTATGAGGAAGAACTAGTGACTATTTTGGCACGTGAAGTGAAGAAGTTGAGAAATAAAAAAGTGCCACTTGTGAAAGTTCTTTGAAAGAATCATGCTACTAAAGAGGCAACATGGGAGAGTGAGCAGATGATGCGGAATCAGTATCCCCAGTTATTCCAGACTTGAGAGCAGATAATTTTGAGGACAAAATTTATTTATAGAGGGGGAGAATTGTAATATCCCAAAAATTTTAAAAATATTAATTTTTGAAAATTTAAATAAATGATTTAAAAGTATATATATATAATTAAGTGAAAAAGGAAGGGTGTATATGATATGTATATGTAGATATATATAATATATATGTAAATCAACATTTTAACTTGGTCAAATGATATTTTAATTATTAAAATAGTAATTAAAGGGTTAGTGTAAGATGACATATTATATATTAATTAAGTACTATATTTTGCTTGGTGGAGAGTAAAAGTTATAAAATTTTGTGGTTAAAATAAGAGAGTAGTTGGATTGAGTTGAGTGGATGATCATCTTCTTCTTCTTCTTTCTCCATTGAGCTAGCCACCTTCACCAAAGGAAGAGAGGAGATTTGCTTCTTGCTAACTCAAGTAATTGAAGGATTTCAAGTGTTTAAGTTGGAGTTTTAAGGATTTTCTTAATAGTTGGTAAGTTTTCAACTTGTTTCTTTGAATTCCTTTGGAAGTTGTATTTGTGTGAATTGGATGTTTGGTATAGTATGTGTTAAAGGTTAATATTGCTATGTTTGAAGTTCTTTTGTCTAGTTAACTATGAGATTTGGGGTTGGATTGAAGAAAATGTTAAGTTTGGTGAAGAGAATAAGAGTTTTGGATTGTGTAACTTTTGAGTTGTGAAGTCATGGTTGTAATTGTATATTTTTGCTTTTAATTGAGTTATTTTGATGTTTACACAAGGATTATATGGTATAATGATGGATTTGGTTGAGTTTGTATGGAGTTGAAAAGGTTAATGAAAGATAATAGTTGGATGTGACAATTATGTGTGGATATCAGGATTCTGGCCTGACACGCCCGGTGACATGGCCATGCTTTTGGGCGTGTTGATGGTTCTATTTTCAGTGTTGGTGGCGTGAGCAGTGACACGCCCATGTCACTGAGGGTGTCACAGCTTCTGTGATGTTGTAACATTAACACGTGCAGTGACAAACTCATGTCACTAAGCGTGTCATAGCTACTGTATTGTGGTAGTATTGACACGTACAGTGACACACCCATGTCACTGAGCATGTCATAGCTACTATATTGTTGTAGTATTGACACAAGCAGTGACACGCCCATGTCATTGAGCGTGTCACAGCTTCTGTGTTGTTGTAGTATTGATACTTGTAGTGACACGCCCATGTCACTGAGCGTGTCATAGCTATTGTGTTGTTGTAGTATTGATACGTGCAGTGACACACCCATATCACCGAGTATGTCATAGCTACTGTGCTGTAGGAGTTTTGGCATGGTCATTGACACGCCCATGTCACTGAGCATGTCAAAACTTCTGTGTTGTGGGTTTAGGGCACGGTTATTGACACGCTCGTATTGTTGAGCGTGTCATATGTAGAGTTTTTCCTAGATAGTTCTTTTATTTATTTTCCTTTGTGTTTCTTAGCCTTGTGTTGAGAGGTTTTGTTTATACCTATAAGTGTATCACTTAGTGATTATTTATAATCACATTTGGTTTAGGCTTTGAAGAGACTTGAGTTACCCAATCCAAGTGTTGAGGAATATCTTTGAAGAGGAGGTTGAAAGTGGTGTTTGGTTCTTTTAGAGGTAAGTACAAACTTTGAATAATTGTTTATATTTACATGATATTGGAACTTAGCACATTTGGTTGGAAAATGTGTTAAGTTACCTACTACATTATTGGAGCATGAAAAATATGTTGTGATTTGTATAATATTACAAATGCATTATATGTAATATGAACTTTGTGCAAAATATGATAATGGCCCAAAACGTATGGGTATTGCAATTTGTTATGTATAAATTAAAGATGGTATGTAAAGCCATTGGTGATGGCTATATTGATATAAATGAGATATTTGAAGCATTGTGCCTAGTTTGATCATGAGAAAATGAGAAAGGATTTGATAATGGAATTATAAAAGAATTGTGTGTCTAGTATGTTATTCAATTTTCAGAGCTTTGTGTTTGGTGGCATGCCTAAGATGTAACAGTCCCTTGAAGCTAGGTTGGGCTTGGTCCTTGAAGCCTAGTTGGGTGTTACATGATGTAGCAGACCCTTGAAGCTGGGTTGGGCCTAGTCCTTGAAGCCTAGTTGGGATGTTACATATGAGGTAATCCTCATTGTGATTATGATTTGCCTACGGGCTAGACACATGATGTCATCTTGGACCAAAGCAGTAACTCTGGAATTTGAATGGCATATTAGATTCTTTTGGGCTCATGCTTGTGTTTGCTTTTATGTGAATTATGAATTGTGAAACAATTGAGAAATTTATCAAGATATAATGATATAATGTTATGAGATATAATATCCTTATGTGTTGTGCATTAGCATTGCATTTGAATTATACTGTTATTAAAGTTTGTACAACTAAGCTTTTAGCTTAGTGCGATTGTGATTCATTGTGTAGGTGACATGGTAGATCCGGTTGAGCCGGAGAGTTCATCTAGACTGAGTCGAATCTAGGCTTGAGATCTTGAGTGCAGAATTGATTATTGGACATCAAGATCAGAGACAAACTGCCAGCATGTATATATTTTATATTTTTGTACATATTGATTTTATGTATTTTCCGCAAACTATCAAAAATGTTTTAGATAAACCTTTGGTAATGAAGTATACATATGTATTTTAGCAAGTAATACTTCATCTATTATTTATATGATATCAGTTGAATGTTTTAAGTTTATACAGATTTTATAAATGAAGATTTGTTTGCTAAAATGGGCTGTGACATTCTTGTATCTTATATTCGTATATTACATATGTTGGGTGTATGTAGTGTACGTATATTGGGTATAAGGGTATTACATGACCCTGGTCTACCACCTCTACCACCACGACCCCTCTGACACTGGGTCTAGATGTTGTTGTATCCGTCTGTCTATCATCTGGTGGGTCTAGATAGTCTCTGATAAAATAGTCTGATAATTCATATCTAAAATAAGTTGCTGATGCACTAGTTCTCTAATAAACACCTCCATGCGTCCTACCACACTAAGCACAGGTAGGTAGAACAAGCCTCTAGGTCACTAGGGTTGGGGTACTAACCACTGAGGCTGCAGGTCTCTGTCTTTGACTCTGCTGCAGTGACGATCTGCCAGGCTGCCCCTGGCTCCAAATAAACCTCTGTGGATATCCCCCTCGGCCTATCTTTGATGGTGAAGATTTTGCCTCACCCTGGGGTCTCCTAGCTCTGCTCTCCTCTGCTCTGGCAATTGCTACAAGTCCTTGTGTCTTCTCTATACTTTTGGCAGCTACAACTAACTTAGAAAAATCTTTATATCGTGAGCATGCCACTAGACACATGATAGATGGTCTCAGCCCTTCCTCAAACCTCTGGTATCTGTCAACCTCATATGATGTAATCCCCCTGCATACTAACTCAGCTGAATGAACTGTATCTCATACTAAGTTAATATCTTTGTCTCCTGCCTCAAACTCAGGAATTTCATCTTCTTAGCACCTTTGCACTCTCTGGGGTATACTTCTTCTCAAATTTCTACAAAAAATCGACATATGTTAGCACTGGTGGATCAGCCGCCCCATGAGTAACTATCTTCCACCACTCGTAAGCACCCCCCTGCAGAAGAGACCTGTCATAATCAAACTTCTTCTCCACACTAGCTTGCAGCTATATGAACACTCTCTAGACTATGTCCAAGCACTACTCTACTATAGCTGGGTCAGTAATGCCGATAAAATCTGTGGCTCCAAACTTCCTCAGCTTATCATATTTTCGAGTCGGTAGCTACTATTGTGGCTGTGGCTACGGCTGTGACTATAGTATCTGAGCCTGTCGTAATAGCTCCACCATATGCTGCACCCAGCCCAGCGGAACCTCCTTAGCTGCTGGTCTAATTGGCATAGATGCAGATGCCTCTCCAGTAGTCTCAGCACTAGCTCCAGCTCTACCCTCATCTGGAGCTACACTCCTTGCACTACCCTCAGCAGACTGGTGCGTCCTAGACGTTATGACTACCTATATCTGTAAATACAATAGAGATTGCCACATCGAGGATTAGATAAAACGTCAGTGTCAATGCACGTATCATAATTTAAAATCATATTTAAAATCTCTATTTTCTCTCTCTAAAAATCCACATAGGTCAAAAATCTCAAACCAAGGCTCTGATATCAAAATAAATGTAACACCCTTATACCTTATATACGTATAATACATATACTCAGTATATGTAAAATATGCATATAAGTATAAGAATGCCACAACTCAGTTTAATAAAAATTTTCATATTCCCAATTTAAAATTTCAAACGCTTTAAAATGTATTTTTAATCAACCAATAAAATATTCTTTATTAGTTTTAGGTTCCCAAAATAAGTATTTTATATAAAAATCTATATAAAAAATTTGCCAGAGTTTTATCTGTAAATTGGACATCCCAAAAATTTCAATAATACTCAGCCTGCAGAAAAATACACTTTCAATAATAATAAATCAAATATTTCACTCCAACTTCCCAGTCTTCCACAATTTCCTCAAAACATTTAAATGTGTACATATATGTATAACATATATACCATCCCATATTACAAAATTAGTCCAAAAATTCTTTATATTTTACAATATTCTCAAAAACATAAACATAATATACAAAATGATGAAATGTACTATAGAATAGAATATATACATAGCAGCGACTGGCTCTAATCCTGTAGCAGCAAAATTACCTCAAGCACAACAACCTCAAGTTTAAACCTGAACAGGTCTAAATGAGCTCTTCGGATCTACCAGATCAATCACCTGCGTGATAAATTTCAATTGTACTGAGTTAAAAGCCTAGCGGTACATACTTTGATAATAATGAAGCTTTAAAAGAAATAACAATGCATGGTATTGTTTCATGACATCTCACAATGTGATCTGAAATTATACTTTAATTCACATTTATCATTCTTCCTAAGCATCACATTAACACATACACAAGCATTGAGCCCAAATAACCTAATACATTATTCAAATTCCAGAGTTACTGTTTTGGTTTATTTTGACACCCAGTTTCTAGCCAGAATGCAATACAAGTGACGCCCAGCGTCTAGCCCGAAGGCAAATTATATATCAGTGACACCCAATGTCTAGCTCCGAAGGCAAATGATAAGAATAATCTCATAGAAATACCACCAAACACAAAACTCTAGAAAATGTAATATACTAGGCAACACACAAATAGCACATAATTTCCATAATCAATTTTCCTATCACATTGCTTATTTTTCTCATTTTTCTTATTCATAGCAATGCCAAATCACTTTAATTTATTATTTCTTATCACTTTATCATAATGTATGTCATTTAGTATTACAATCATATTACAAAAATATTTTTGGGTTATTCTCACATAATTTACATAAAACCACATTCTACTCATTTTAGCCATTAATAATGGCTTTTCACAATGTATATAATGCATACTCATCAATTCACATGTCATATCACAAAGGTATATGAATGTTCAAATAGTCAAGTAGCTTAACACATTTTCTATCCAAAATGTATTAAGCTAAATTAAATGTAAATATATTTAAATTATCAAAAGTATGTACATACCTCAATTTAATACTTAAACCCAAGCTAAATTATCTCCTAAACTTCCACTTCCACAATGCCCTTCAACACTAAGGTTGGCAAATTACTTCCACTTAATGCCTATTCAAAATGTGAGTAAATATAATTATTTAGAATCACATTTCAAGGCATTTCAAACATAAAATTCTAATTAAGTATCATTCCAATTACTTTCCTAAAATTTGCCTTCCTTCACTTTAACTTTAGAATTTCATTTTAATCTATTTTACTTGATGTTTTAAGTTTATTTTTATTATTACAATTACATTAGAACATGTTTTAAGCAATTATATCAAATAAATGCATATTCTTTAACAAAACCCTAAAATGTGCCCTAAGCCTCTTCATTACCAATTCTTTATTCCAACCCATTCTACATGTTAATCTAAGCCCATTTTCATCATTTAAATCATTTCATAACATGATTTATCCATTAAAATCAAATAAACAACCATAATTTAAAAATTCTCTTCCAAAATCCTAAATTTACACTACTTCTTGTAAACTCCATCTAAACTTAATCAAATCCATCATTTGACTTTAAAATTCTTATTTAAGCATCAAAACAACATCGTTTGTATCCATTTGAACAATTAAAACACAAAATTCCAAAATACACATAACCCTAAAATCATCTTCTCCATCCAAACTCAACACAAACTTAATCATTTCTCCTATCTAACTTAAAAATCATTACTTACTAATCAAAATAGCATCATACATACCCATTCAAGCAATTAAATCATGCTTATACAAAAATTTAAATTTCACATATCCATATCTTTCCATAGAACTTGAAAATTTGGTAAGAAAGCTTACCAATTGATGGAGAAATCATCAAAACTCCACTTAATTCTTGAAAATCCCTTCAAATCTTGATGTTTGAAAGAAGAGAAGACCTCTCTTTCTCTCTAATGGTGCTTCGACCCTTGAAGAAGAAGAAGAAAAAGAAATGAATTTTGATATTTTCTCTTTTTTTCCTTTTTTTAATTTAAGAACATATATATAATATTATATTATTTTAATTATTTATTTATTTTAAAAATGGTAATTTATCTCTTCCATCCATAAATAATTTATTTTTAAATTATTTAATTAATTTTAATTTTATAAGGCATATTTACAATTTTGCCATTTGACCATTTGACTTTCTTCTTTAAATGTTGTCTTTTGTATATATTATATATATTGCATATATATTTCACATATACATTTCATTTTCTCACTTCTAACCTTTCAATTTTTATTTAAATTATTTATTTAATTCATTTAATTTAATTTTTTAAAAATTAACGGATGTTACACTTACCTTATTGATGAACTACTTCATTGATGAATTCAATAGATGAATAATATAAGGACTAATAAGATTGAGATTAATAATGGCTATTTACTAGTAATGTTAAACAAAATGATCAATCTCAATTATTCAATTATAGTAAACCTTATTAACATTCGATGAAATGCAAAATAGTCCATCATAATCAATGTTTTGTATTGATTCATGTCAACCTAAATGATACCCAACTTAATATCACCCCAGCAAAGTTAGTGCCCAATTGCTTTTAAGTACGAGCACTAAGTTTTGAAAAATATTTTGGAATTAATAATCTTTTTCACTATATGAGCAACGAAATTCATTAAAATTAAAACTTTAGAGTAAATTGTATATAAAACCCATAATTAATTGCATGTAAAATTAACATTTTGATTATTTATTTTATTATAATATCATTTTTTACACTTTTTAACAATATGAGCAACCCAAATTCATTTAAGTTAAAATTTTGGAATAAATTGAATACAAACAATAAAGTTAAAATGTTTGTGTGTCAATTGGCTTATGATGTGTAATTAAGGGATTGTTGTTTCTATTTTCTTTGATGGCTGCTAGGTTGTTTTGCAACTTATTTGTGATTAGCTTATGATATGCAGGTTTTGATGCTTGTCCATGTGGGATGTTGTAATTTGGGGTGCCTTTTGTTGTTGGTGCTTGGAAGTTTTGTTTGCAGGTGATTTCTGGACAACTAGGGTATGTCCAGCTGATGGTGTTAGGATGATTTTGGTATTGATCCTTGGTTTTGTGTGTTAGGCACATAGGTTTGGGATATTTCTAATTGTTGTTTCTGTTATGTTGATCATCTATTCTGCTGTTTGTTTATGTTTAATTAGCTAATTGATTTTCAGGTTCTACTGCTTATCCAAATGAGATTTTGTATTTTGGTATGTCTTTTAAAGCTGGTATTTGGAAGTTTTCTATTTGTAGATGTTTCTTTGATAATCAAGATGTCTAGTTGTTGGATAGTGTGTTATGCACATACGTATGCTGAGGTTATGAATTCTCGACTCTTCCATATTTTCTTCCTATCGTTTTTTGCAATTGGGGTATTTTAGTTGTTGTTTTGTTGGCTGAGTGATAGTTTGGTGATGATTTCTTTGGATTTTATTGGGATTCTATGTACAATATACTTTTGATAGTAAATTTGATTAATTGCCAAAAAAAAATTTCTTTAAAGAATTATGCGAATGCAAGAGTTATTCAGTTGTTATGTTGCTGCTATCGATATGTTATATATGTTGTTACACAAGTAAATGCTATGCTGATCTATTTTGCTTTATCAGGTGGTGTACACATTTATGTTGATATGCTAATTCCTTTAGGTGGCTGGCTTATTTTCTGTATTGATATGTTGCTGATTTGTTATGCTTTATTTTCTTGGTCCTAGTCTATGGCTAGACTATTGTTGATATGCTAGCTAGTTCTGAGTTTGGCTACTGGTTTTTGATGCATGGTGTTGCAGTTTGATTGGGCTTGAGCTTCTAGTTTGGATTTTTGATAAAAATACAAAAAATAATTAAAAATAATTCTAAATATATTATATTTATGAAATATTTATAAAAAATAAAAGAATTTATAAAATATTTATCAAAATATCAGAATTTTATTAATATACAGAGAGTTTATAATGAGTTTATAATAAAATAACTAAAATACTTTTAATAAAATAATAAATTTTTTAAAAAAATACGGCAGATAATATCATTTTCTAAAATAGTTTTAGATTTGGCTACTATTTTTATGATTGGGGTTGAGCTGCTGGGTGGGCTTGGAGTTTAGTGTGGGATGTGGATGAATGGTGAATTTGTATAGGATATTATTTTGTGTGTAAGCCTAGTTTTTTGTTGTATTTATAGGCCATGAGAAAAAACAAATTGTACACTGAACAGAAGGGCAAGGAATGTATTTGATAAATTACTCTAACTTTTTATAAAAGAAAATTACAGTATATTATATTATAACTTTTATTTTCAATTTTACTGTTGTTATTTATTTTTTTTTTCATTTTTGGCTTTTGACTTTTTCATTTTTACCTTTTTATGTTTTGTTTTTTTAAAAATAATGTGTTTATCTTTGTCTTACTCTCTATCCCATTTTTCACACTTTTCTTTCTTGTCTTTATACTTATGACTTGTAATACACTTATGGCTTCATCTCTATAATTTTGCCGCTTGACATACCCTATACTCAAGTTTTGCAATAAATAATAGTAATAATTTGAAAAAAACAAAGAGAAATATTTTTTTGCTCTTTATTTGGTTTGCTAGAAAACGCAATAAATTTAATGGCAGTTGACTCTGTTTGCTTTAATAAAGGCTTTTTGAATGGGCTATAACCATTGAAATTAGAAGCTTATTGTACTGCTCTCAAGGAATACTTTTGCATTTGGATACCATTTGATAAGTTATTGAAGCTTTAAGCATAGGGATAAAAATTAAGTTCGCTTCTGTAATAATATGTTATAGTTAAATGTGTTTCAAAATAAATTATAATTATCTTTTGTAATTTTGTAATTTTTGATTATTTTTAGGTTTTGAATATAATGACTAGAAATTTTTTTTATTCTTCAACCAAAATATACACCACATATTTGATAAAATATTTAAAAGAAATAATTTTTGAATTTTTTCAATTTTCATCATTTAACCAATGTATATTTCAGTTTTTTTATCATATAACCAATATATTATTTTTGTTTCCATCATATATATTGATCTCTATTACATATAGCTAGATATACCAAAAAAAATAACGATATATTTGAGTATATATTATATATAATTAAATATATATGTTAATTTAAAAAAATAATAGTATATCACCATTTTATATGTTTAGTTAGATATAACTAGATATGTTGACGTATGTTAGTTATAAAATAACAGTATATGCCGGCGCGTGTTAGTTATAAAATAACAATATATATCGTTATATATCAATATACGTGTGTATATGCTTATTTATTTGTTGATATATTTTATATATAATTATATATATACATAAAGGTGTGAATTATGTTATAGATTAAAAAATATTTTTTAAAATATTTTTTATAGTATATGTTAAAACTATTTTGAAAAATATAAATTAAATAAAATATATAAAATGTATGTATAAAAATTTAATTATAATTAATTAATATAAATTATATTTTAAGTTAATTAATTAAAAAAAAAGGCTTACTTTTTAGAGGCTGGTTTTGTATATATAGGTGTAGGGAGGAGATAAACACTAGTTCCAATATTAGAAGTATTTGAAAAAATGAGACTAACTGTACTGCATGGTGTACCAAATGGTATACCAAAAAAAAGTGTATTGCATGGTTTCACATAATTTGTATGTCTCTGCATCAAATGTTCTGTATTTTTTGAGAAAAAAAAATATCTTTTAAAGTATTTTTTGTAGTGTTTTTGAAAATTAACTTTTTTGTTTGTAATTTTCCCTTTCCTTAATTAATAAAATTATTTTAATTAGAAATCAATTTTTTAATAAAATTAAAAAATAAAATCACTCTAATTTTTATAACAAATTTAAAATAAAAATTACTCTAAATTTAAATATTATTTATAAATTCAACTTACAAAATAAATTCAAACATTCAAAATTATAGCATAAATCAAAATCCTAATTTGGACTATCAAGGAAAGCATATTGTAATTTGCATAGCGGCAAAGTACCCGTACTTTGTTCACAAGGTTAAACTAATTGTGAAAAAATTAGAGAAATTTAATTTTTAGTTAAATTAATTTTTAATTTTTTTAATTTAATTTCATTCAAAAAACATTAAATAAAATTATTTCAAAAAAATTTAAAATTTAAATAAAAATAAATACTTTTGAAATACTTTCTCATTTCCGATGAAGGAGTAATTCTTTCATAATATTCGTCGATATGAATTCGTGAAATTGTATAAATTTGTTTGCTGACAATATGCTTTGGTTTAATTTTTTTTTAAGTTCAATTTATAATTAATTGATTTTAGTTTTTATTTTAAAATGCTTAAATTTACAGTAATTTTATTTTAAAATTGTTACAAAAATTTGAGTAAGTTTTATTTTTTAATTTTTATTGATTAAAATATTAAATTTCTATAATTTCACAAATTCATATTAACGAATATTATGAAAAACTTACTCATTTAACAGGAGCTCCTAAATAAATGGAGACGGCATCAAATTATAATGGTTCATAACAATAATGAATGAATTTATTTCATATCATATCATATGCTCAAAAAAAAAATATTTCATATCAAACTTGGAGCCAAAAGATACATTTTTACATACCTTTTGCACAAACACATGGGAAGCATAGTAGTCTCCAAACCCTGAAAAATTTTCAGCACTCACTATTACCAGGACATTCAATGAAAACATTAAGCAAATCACCTTTTAGCAATAAGCAAAAATTCTTCAATTCATTTTGTTTCCTCTTCCAATTTTATTTGTGCAGTGCTTATAATCTCCAATGGCAAGCTCCATTTAAGCAAACATATTCTAAATGTAATTAAAGATATTAAATTTCATAATTCCTTTAATTTAATAAATTTTTAACTTAAATCATTTAATTTGTAACTTAAATATAATTTAATTATATTAATGCAGTGATAAAAACTCTTACAATTAAATGGTAGAATATAAGTTCTTCCAATTAAGCAGTAATGAAGGAAATAATTAAATACACTTTTTTCTATCCCTAGTTTCTTTACTTTCGCAATTTATAGATATCAATATATACTATTTATAATGGAAAAAGAAAAATGCCTTTCAAATTCTGCATGCATGGCCAACATTAGTATTTTGTAGGGAAATTCTTATTTCACTAGAACAAGCTTCCTTATCATCTCTTTTTCATATGATTTTTCGTGAATTTGTTTCAAATACTTAAACAAATCTGCATCTATGATCGATCTAACCAAAATAATACAAAATTTTGTGAATTTGTTTCAAATCTGCATCTATGGTTTTTCGCCTTAATCATTACAAAACTTCTTCCTACATTAGGAATTGTCCGTGGCATCTTCTCCATTAAAGCTTCCAAATAAATAAAATAACTTAAATTTTATAAGTAAATGCCACATGAATGTAACAAGTATATATGTATATGTGCTTGTATATATACATTTTTAACTGAATTATATAATTGTGGAAGTGCCTAATTAAGCCGAAAAAAAATATACAAATAAATGAATTTATTAACATATAGTTTAGGATTAATACCTGTTGCATGCACCCGTGAGAAAGTAGATTTTCCCCTGAAGAAAATCAGTAATACCATATCCATCACATAATAGCCTATCACTAAATAATGCTATTTGTTCTTGCCATAAAAATTTATTTATTTTAATTTTAATTTGAAATGAACAAGGAACACAAAAGTAGATCTTACTCGGTTAAGCTTAACTACCCATCCCATCTCTTTTGAAAAAAAAAAAACTTATGTATATATATATATTAAATTTTTTAGAATTTTTTATTTGTTCTTTTTAAAAATTTCAAATTGCTCCATATCTTTTAACTTATGCAAGAAACCAAAAAAAATCTTATAAATTATATAAAAAATAATAATATTCTTCAAATGCAAAAAAAAAAAGAAAATTAGAGAAATAAATAAATTTTTTAATCAAATTAATTTTAACTTATCCAATAGATTAAGAGATTAAGAAAAAGTTGAAAACATAATAAAAAATTGAGAAAGAATATATGAGATTAGAATATTTATTTTTTAAATTTCCTCTCTTTATTTTTTATTTTCATTTTATTATTTTTTACTTTTAATGAATAAAAAAATCCATTCCTTTATTCAAATAAATGGAAAACAAAATATATAATTAAAAATATGTTAAATATTTATAACATAATCAAGCAAATAAAAAAAATAAAGAGAACATGAAAAATAACAAAACAAAAACATAAGATCAAATTATAAATATATAAATTTTTTTTAATTTTCTATAATATTCTTTAGTGATTTTTAGAGAAAATCTGAAGCATCAAAATGTGTAATATTGGTAAGGCTATTGAAATCATCAATCAAATTTGCCTCAATATCATTTTGAACAATGAAATTTACTTTAATATTTTTTTCTTCTTTTTTAATGAAGGATTGATAAAGTTTAATAAGATGATCACCATACGACAGGTATATAACTAATTTCTTTTTATGTCACATCAGTAATATGAACTTTTTATATTTTTTGAAGGGTTACATTAACTATTTTTATTTTTTTCTTTTTCTCCTCTATTATTCCACTTCTGATGGTGGAAGAAATTACTATTACTATCATTATAATAGTGGTAACTTTTTCATTCTCGGGCACTGCCATAATTATGATCACGACTATAACCATAATCACAATCATGACTATAGTCATAATCATAATTTTTTATTTCTACATTATCTTCAGGGAATGGAATAGATCCAGTAGATTGAATTTTATGATTTTTTTTTATCAACTGCTCATTATTTTACTCAGATGCAAATAAACATGAAATTAACTATAAGTACTTCTTAAATTTTTTTCTTTTTCACTATATTATTGCTGCAAGAGTATATTAAAAGCATGAAACGTTTAAAAAGTTTTTTTTATAATAAGTACTCATAATATTTTTACCACATAATTTCAATTAAAAACTTATTTAAAAAAATAATTATATTTATTTACAATTTTAAAATTTTAAAATAGTAAATACATATAATTATAACGAGCTTTAGACAATGTTACCTTTTGTTGATGGTTATACCTCTTTTTTAAATTATTCCATGATTAAAGTTGATTTTTCACGGTTAAATATTTAACTTTTAACCCTTCATATAAATGATGACATAAAAATATTATTGCCTTTGTCTTATTTTAGCTAAATGCTTCATTTTCAATTATAATTATATTTTCAAGCTCTTTAATATCAAGATAAATTTCAACATCAGACACTTAACATAAATAATTTTTGCCCATTATATCAAGGGTTACAAACTCTAGTTTATTAATATTTGATATAATGTAAACTAAAATGAAATAAGAAAGAAATCTTTAAATTACGAATCGTAAAATAAAATTGTATTGATGATATAAGGTAAATATAAATATGTATCAAATATTATAAGAATAATAAAATAATATTTTATTCTTTTTATTTCTCTGCATTTTCCGTAATATAAGCCTTCTTTTACAGGCTTCTTATCCATATGTTAGATGAACAAGTAATTTTAAATATATGTAATTAGTTAAGAATTTAATGAGGTGAAACTTACGTACATCCATTTAATTTAACTATTCATTACAGTTAGTAAGCACAGCAAAAAAAAAATGGCATTATTAGATTTGTGTAAAGAGATTAATGTATTTTTCGCCCTTAAATTTTATATAGTTTGCTCATTGAATCATAATTTAATGGACAAAATATATATAATTCAAGGAACAACAAAAATATATTATTTCTTAATTTTTTTTACCGAAACACGTCATTTTACCCCAGTAGCCGTATAATTTTTAAAGGCCATTGAAAAACCATATTTAAATTCCATTAAAAAGGGCTTAATATTTTTTTGGTCAATAAGAGGGCTTAATATTACCAAATTATATTATTAAAGAGTCAATTAGGGATATAAACGAGCCGAGCCGAGCCGAGCCGAGCCAAGTTTTGACATGCTCAGGCTCGGCTCGACACATAAAAATTGTGCTCGAGCTCGATTTATACGAATATTACCGAGCTCGAGCTCAGCTTGGCTCAACTCGTGTTTGGCTCATTAATATGATAAAATGAGCCAAGCTCGAGCTCGAGCTCGGTTTTAATACTGTTATAAGCTCGAGCTCGAGCTCGTTAACATATTTAGATATATGATAAAATTGAAAAAAAAAACTATCATTATACATCACAATTATATTCAAAATTAAAAATCAAACATTCAATAGAAAAGATATAGAGGTAGGTCTAGATAGAAAGAAAAAGAACAATAAATAATCTCCAATATAATTTAATTTAAAAAAAAGTACTAAAATTATCCAAATAAATCAAATAAGTAATAAATCCAACTTGAACAACACCATCTAACACATGGCAACTCCATTATATTTGAGTTCAACTGTTGCAACTCTTAAATAAATAAAATTGAAAAAATCAAATAACAATTTCAAATATACAATTAGTTTTGATATGTAAACTCACAAAAAATTATGAAGCTAAAATAATACCTTATAAATAGATAATACGATCAAAGTATAATATACTCTCGAATGTCCTTGGTGGTGCTTTCTTATAAATATTAAGAAAAAAATGAGTTAACTATAATTATATAATAAAAATCATAACTTTCATTGGTCTTTTCCTTCATAAAAATGGAACATACTAACCTTTTTCTTGCTTTTTAATCCATAGTTTGCAATTTTGATTAAATTAAGAAATTCATAAATTCACATCCCTTCTAGTTCAAATACTTGCTCCTAACATTAACAAAAATTTACCAAACAGATGATCAATGGGCATCAACTTACTTATATTTGTACCAAACTTATATATATATTCTCATCATCATCATTCAAAATTGATCAATAGTTCAAAATTTCAATAATATAATGCTACTAACGCAGTCAAGGCAAAATACATTTAAGGAATATTCTGATATAATTCTTAATTATGAAAATTCAAACTTGTTAAATAAATTTTCATACACCGGACAAACAAAAGGTTTAGAACAATATAACAAGGAAGAAAAAAGAACCCCATGGCATGAACCAATCGATAAGCATTTTGTAAACAGGAGCGGACAAAGGATGAGGGAAAAAAAAGTGAGTAGGCTGCAAAAGCCGGTTATTCAGTGAATTGCAGTATCTTGATATTTCATGCTTTGAACACAACATTCTCAATCGTGTATACAAATGCATTATTTTCACTCTCTTGACTTCTATAAAAACAAGTAAAAGAAATATATGAAGGGAGAAAAACAAATTGTTTTCTTATGGAAAAGAAAATTCAATAAACAACCCCATGAAGGATGCAACCAATGTATGAACAACTAAGAAAACATATGCCAGTATTTTTCAGTATTTATTTGATCAAGCAGTTAGACTCAACCAAGAAATTGTCCTTTTTTTCTCTAGAATCTCAGCTGCTATCCCATTCCATTTTTTTGACTAGTCATTTAAAGCTTGCCCTGTTAGAAATATTCATAAAGTTACCATTCACCCTGCAGCAATCCTTTTTATAAATGTCTGACAACTGGACCACATTCTCCAATCTAACCTGTCAGTGATCCAGTCCAAAACTGAGAGAAACATAATCAAACCAGATATCAAATGGAAATAATAGATCAATCTAAGCATGAAAAGAAAAAAGGGAAACAGAAAGCTTATTTGTTTGGCAATTGTTGTCAACTAATCAATTGCAAAAAAGAATCTGAGATACAAGCTTACCTCTCTCTTTTCTTTAAGTTAAAATCAACTTCAAGCTTCACAAATACTTTTTTTTACCATTTTGGTGGCATTGTCATTGCTTGGATGAGCTCTAGATACAAATACAATAAACCATTCACGTTCATCATTTTGGACAATTAGATTCAGACGTGGTTTAAGTATGGTTTTGAACTCGTCAAGATCCTACAAACGATATGAACAATAGTAATATGTGAATGTTAGTGATTATATGATTGCACACAAACACACAAAAAGAGGCAAATCACAAGCCATAAATGATAATTACCAGTGGATTTTAACATTTATATTTTTTCGAATGATAGTGGCACCACTAACATAACTAGTTAAAAACATTACTATAGAACATGTGAATGTGATAGCAAACTACCTCACATGTGTCAAGAAACACAGTTGCATATGGTTCTCGAAACCAAAATAATTATTGCTCCTGAGGAAATCGACTACGGAGCCTTGCATCTGTAGTTAATATGAATTCAGCAGGCAGATTTTCCACAAACACAGGGTTACGTGTCTTGTTATTCAAACAAGCTCTCTTGAATGGAAGTCGCTCCTCAAATCTTTCTTTAATATTCGGCCAAAGATCACTTACATCTTCAACTGGAAAGAAGTTTGCCATAAAAATTTAAGATACAAAACATGTTAGATATAATGACACTTGCTGTACAGAAGAAAATAAAGAGCATTGAGCCTTTTGCCAATTTTCATATCAGCACCAAAGCGCATAAAATTTCACATATCAAATAAGCAGAGTAGCCTCACGAATTAAATTCACTGGAAATCCAAATTATATTCACTGGAAATCCAAATTAAAAATAGCACTAATGCTTGACATTCATAAGCATTTATACAAAATACAATAGAATTTTACCAAAGGGATTCCCACAAATAATCTTACCATTCAGAAGTTTTACAAGAGTGGCTACTTTCAGATCTCAAAATGTGACCAAGTCCAAACCATAGACTATGTCAATACTTCTACACATTCTTACTCCATCAACAATTAAGTTAAACACATCAACAAAGGCAATTAGAAAGCAGCTAGAAGAAATTAAAAAAAAAACAAATGAACAATCTGAGAGTGAGAGGTTGCCATGGTCTTATCAGTGGCCGGTGGTCTGAGCTCCCTAGTCGGCCTGCTATGTGAATGCCTTGCGAGACAGAGACAGAGATCGAGATAGAGACAGACAGCTAGACAGAGAGCGAGATGGTGAGAGCAAGACAGAGACAGAGAGCGAGCCAGTGAGCGAGACAGAGAGCGAGATGGTGGTCGGAGCTCCCTCGTCGGCCTGCTGTGTGAATCCCTTGCGAGACAGAGACATAGACTGAGAGCGAAACAGAGAGCGAGATGGTGAAAGTTGCGATAGAGATGGTTGAGGTTGTTGGTTGAGGTGAGACAGAGAGCGAGACAGAGTTGCGAGACAGAGACTGAGAGCGAGACTGCGATGGAGATGGTGAGAGCGAGATAGAGAGATGGCTGCGATGGAGATCTGTTTACAACTTTAGGGTTTCTTGTTTTTGTACTAAAAATTTTATTTTACTCAAAAATTTTGATATACTAAAAAAATTAAATTTAAAATAATTAGTTAAATTATATCTATTATTTTCTCTTTTAATTACTATTTTATTATTGTTAAATATATATATATATATTTTATTTTATTTTTACCATATATATTACAGTGAAAATAATATATTATATATTAAGTAGTATTTATATTATAATATATATATATATATACACATTATATACTACCATTTAGCATTGTTCTATATATTGTATATTATTACTTTTACTATATACATATACTACATATAATATATAGTGCTTAATATACATATACTACATATAATATATAGTGCTTAATATATATGTACTACATATAATATATAATACTTAATATATATATGGTAAAAATAAAATATAATGCATATATATGCTTTATACTAAATGTACTATTTATATTATAGTATATATGGTGTATATATATATTTTATATAGTAAAAATAATAATATACAATATATATTATAGTAGATAATGAAAATAATTGGTAATATGTATATATATAGCCCATATAATATATAATATATACATAATATTATCGTACATAACATATACAAATTTTGCATATAATATTATAGTATATATAGTGTAAAGCATGTATATATATAATATGACATATACATGTATCACATATAATACATATGGTATATATATACTTTATTTTTTACATATATATATATATTTTTTATTTTTATTAAATATTATAAAAAATAATATAGCATATATTAAGTGGTATACATATTATATAGTTTATTATACTATATATAGTGTATATATATATAACATCATTTTATATTGATGATGTTATATTAAATATAATCAACTTTACAACATTAACCATTTTATTTTATATGTAATATATATAATTAATTTCATATGATATATTATATTTTTAAGTATCAATTATATCATAATACAATTTAATTTTTTTTATATTAATTATATAATATTAACTATATATATTAATAATTGTTATAATTTAGGATATAAATTCTCAAAAATATAAGACTAATAATAAAATTAATAACTATAATATACTAATATATATAAAATATATATTTTAATATAATATAATAAACGAGCTAACTCACGACACTGGCGAGGCTACGTGTATTTGAAGGGGGCAGCTGCCCCCTTCTTTTTTGAAATTTTTTTATATACATATATATACATTATTAAAATTTTTAAAATACTTAATTGTCTCTCTTTAAATTTATATTATTTTTAATATATATATATAGTATTTTTATTTTGCCCCTCTTCACTAAAAAATCTGACTTCGCCCCTGCTTACGAGCTTCTTAAATAAGTCAGCTCGTGAGTTTAACGAGTTGAGTATTTCTGAAATACTCGAGCAGAAATACTCGTAAGCAGAAATACTTTAATAAACGAGCAGCTTAAACTCGATTTATTTTTAAATAATCTCTATGAACTTTTACTATGCCAAAATTCAACTCTACTAGCCTGGCTACAGCCTAAATGTCACCGAATAAAAAAAAGTCGGATGGCAAAAGATGCGTTTTTTCTTTTGTAAAACGACAAAGTTCAATTCCTCTGCTTCACTCTCTCCGTCTGCATTTGTCATCTCTTGCTTAGTTTGTTCCCCTGTCTCCACCTCCAACGACAGTCTTGACCGACGACACGCAATTTCGACAGTCGGTGTCATTTTATTTAATCTTTAGGAAAAAAATGTTATGAAATTTCTCTTACCTATCCAAATTCCCTGAATCAGAATCACCAGTTCACTCGCCGGGGTTAACTGTTCTTTGGATTTTGGATAATTTTGTAGTTGATTTTTCTTTGATTTTGTGTATTTCAGGGTGTTTATGGAGGTACGCATCTAGCAAGCGAGATACAGCTCCAATCAGATCCCTTGAAAAAGTTTGGAGATAATTTTATTAACCTAATCACTTCCAGGTACTATTTATTTGTTTTTTTGAGGTCTTTTAGAAATTAGTATTGGATTTCTCTTTCAATTTTTTTTTCTAATTTTTCAAAATGTAGAACTGTAATTTCTGATTCTTGGCTCCTTCTGCTTCTTTTGATGGAAATCTGTGGGATGCCATGGAAGAAAATTTGTTTCTGAAGAGATTAATAAATATAATAAAATGAAATATTAAAATATAATGTTTTTGATATAATTTTAATGATTACAAATAAATTAAACTATCTACAGTATTGCATAGGAAATGTTCTAGTTCAATAAGGAAATCCAAGACGACAAGACAGTGTTCAACTCGACCTTATCTTCTCTTCTGCATTTGGATCTGCAAATTGGCAGTCAGGTTCATATCTCTTCTTGATTTCATTGTCTCTTCTTAGTAGATTGAGCTTCAGATCACGGTATAAATCTATTGCTAAAAGCAATCAATAGTTGTTACATTCTCTGTAGATAATCAATCGAGATAGTCAAAGAAATGGCAGCCGTAGCAATTCACCAGCTTGCCCAGTGTATTACTTGTCATGCTTGGAGTCCTGATCAGTCTAGTAAGTTTTATGAGTAATTTCTTTGGATAATGTTTGGTTTCTAGGAAAATAGAGGAACAAGAATAGCAGAAAATCTGCAAATATTTTATTTATTGATCACTGATTTTGGATCACTTCTCTGTATTGATCAAATTAATATTGTTGCCTCTCGACCCATTTACACATTCATCATTTACTTTATATTTAATATATGTGATTTAGCTAGCCTAAACATTTTTTTTGTGTATCTGTCTTTAATTTGCAGTGATTGCACTTTGTCCCAATAATAATGAAGTTCACATTTATAAGTCATCCCATGACAAGTGGGAGAAGGAACATGTCCTCCAAAAGGTACCATTTCCATCTCAGTTTTTTGATTTATGTTTATGCATATTCTTGATGGTGATGAGTGACTTATATAGACATCATATTAAGAAACATAATCTCTACATGATGTCTCCTTGCTTTCATGTTGAGTGTTGGGTTACTGTCATATTAACTGGAGGAAATTGTATCATGCATTGGGAGACCTGTATGTGTCCTTTATTTTCTGTTTCCTGTTCTAGTACGTATTATGTTTTACTTGGATGATCAGAATGGAGCAATATATGTTAGGCGATCACTCTGCTGTTAGTGTTGTAGATTACGTGTGAACAGAAGTAAATTCCTGCATTCTTTTACCTCTTCTTTATTTTTTATTCATTTAAATTAGTAGATTGCCTCGATTTTGTAGTAACTTTTCTTGACAGCCATATGGTGTTTTTACTTGCCTCTGTGTTTCTACACATGCATGCTCTTCTTGTATGTTTGTTTTGGAATTAGTGACTTGTGTGTCTGTATAAGTTAAATGTCTTCTTAGGAAGCTTCAAACTTTTATCCTGACTCTTTGACATTTATTTTTGTCTCAGCATGATCAAATTGTCTCTGGGATAGATTGGAGTGCAAGATCAAATAGAATTGTTACTGCATCTCATGATCGAAATTCGTGAGTGCCTATTTGTTTGATTTCCTCGTAGATATTTTATTTTAAGGAAATAAAGAGGGAAATAAAGTTATTTTAGTACTTTCATTAGTTCTCTCTCTCCCTTTCCCTTACTTTCCCACACATGCTTCCACACACAGAAGTCTGGATTGCGTGCATTTCTCAACATCTATCTGTCTTATCCTATTGTCTTCTTGTTGACTCAATATGTTTCCTCTGAAGATATGTCTGGAACCGAGAAGGGGTGGAATGGGTACCTACCCTTGTTATCCTTAGGCTAAATCGTGCTGCGCTTTGTGTTCAGTGGAGCCCAAAAGGTATTGAGACACTTTCTAATTAAGGTTTTCAATTTACCCTTTCCAAATGGATTAAGCTGATGTTGTGACCAATATTTCTTCATATGACTCGTTAATGGCCATTCTTGAACCATTGTGACCTTTTCATGTCAATCATTGATGTTACTTGATTGCCTTGGACATGGAACCCAAATTTCTTGGAGATGGTTGGCTACCTAAATTATGTATTATCCATATTTCAAGGGTGATGAATTATGTGTTTATGTTTAATAAATTTAAAATTATAATTGATCTGTCTTTTTATTGTTGATTCACTCTTGTCTGTGGGTCATATGCTTTTGTACTTTGCTTTCACTCTTTTGGGTCCTTTTAATAATACATGTGATTGTACATGTGAATGAATTGCTTTTTTTGGTTTTGTGTATCAAATGGAAGATATGGCTTTTGTTAGTACTTTCATTTTTCTGAAAGCCTGGTTGACATTGAATTTTTAGTGGTGCTGGAATGTACTGGACACGTGCTTGCCGCAGATATTTCTGCCAGACAATATTCCATTTGTTAGAAAGCCAAACCTGGGTCCAATATCCTGTTTCTGATTTTGTTGAGAAGATTATTACTGTTATGTTATTTATTTGTCTTGGTGATACCCAATAGTCATGTTAAATATATAAAGTAGCTTTATGTCATTATAGAGTACTGCCTTCAATTTTTTATTACTATTCTATTCTATGGGTTTCTTGCAGCCGAAACTGCAAAAGTAATTAAAGCATGATTATTGTTTTATTCACTGTCTCCAGAGAATAAGTTTGCTGTTGGAAGTGGGGCTAAAACTGTTTGTATATGCTACTACGAGCAAGACAATAACTGGTAATGCCTGTTGTTGGTAGCTTCTCTCTTGGTTTTTGAGTTCATGTGTTTGACTGCTATTAATTGAATATTTACTTGAATTCTACTAGAAAAGTAAGATCTTTTTTTTTTTTTTAATTTTAGCTTGCATATTCGTCTTGTCTGAGTTGTAGCTGTAGTATTTCATCTAGGTTGTTGTACTAATGGCTTTGGGCTTGACAATGTGGTTTTGGGTAAAAACCCTATTTTCAACAATGTCATGTCACTTATAGCTAGGTTGGGTGCATATTTATTAAATGAGCAAGGCACACCGGATGATGGCCCTAGCGCCTCTGCATGAGAGAGGCAGGTGAGTCACTGGGGCACTTGCCTTTTTGTCTAATGGTGCGCCTTGTTCAAGGCACAAGGCCTAGAAAAGGCGCGTCTTCTACACTTCCACCACTGGTGATGTCACCCACCCCAAATTGCCTCCATTACCAGACTTGAAATTTGCCAATCTATCACCAGACTGGAAATTGGCTAATCTATCAGAATTTGGTGACTATGTCCCCAGAAAAGTCACCGGAGAGCCACCTGTCACTGAAAAAGTTGCAGGAATCTTGCTGGACCACTGACATTGAAGTTGCCCACTGCCAATCTTTCCATTTCGGCATCAAGGCAACTTGGTCTGTAACACCCCTATACCCCGTATATGTACACAGCATACTTATACGATCGTAATATACGTATACTGAATATAGAAAATGCCACAGTTTATAAAATACACAAGTCATAACTCGAAAAGAAATAAAACAAATATCAAAGGTTTAGAAGAAATTCATAAAACATAATAGATAAAAACGTTTATTAATACGCAGCGGAAATTATAACAAATAAGTATAAATACATTAAAAATCAAAATTTACAAAACATGAAATATATACATAATTGATGGCTTGACTCTCTCATCTTTAAGCTCTAGGCCAACTCTTCAAGCATAAACTCAACTAGGTCTAGAGGAATCTTCCGTCTCAACCCTATCACCTGCGCGATAAATCACAATCGCGCTAAGCCAACGGCTTAGTGGTACAAACCATAATGATATTATGCAATGTCAATATCAATGTCATACATTCAATAATGATAACATAGACACACATGGGCCCAACAAGTATTTAATATGATATTCAAAGTTCAGAGTTACTGCTTTGGTCCATAATCACAATGATCAAGCCCGTAGGCAATATATCTCATATCTCTATCCATGGATAGTGTAACAGACCCAGTCTCTTGGACCATCAACTCAACAAGCTTGAGGAGATCCTCAACCCGGCAAGACTGTTACTTTTCATATATTTCATATCAATAATTCATATAGTGTAACAGACCCAGTCTCTTGGACCTCAATTCAACTCAATTTGAAGAGATCCTCAACCCGGCAAGACTGTTACCTTTCATAGGCATGCCACCAAACCCAGCACTCTGAAAATTGAATAACATATTAGGCATACAATCAATTCATTTACCTCTTTACCATTCTCTTTCTCAATTCATGTTTTCAACATCATTTACAATATCATAGCCAACCACAATGGCTTCACATTTCATTCTATTTCAATTCATATTCAAATACTCATAATCAATATACATACATCATATTGCATTTCACAAAGTTCACATTGTATAAGACAACATTATTTATATATATCAACAATGCAATAAGATTCCTTAGTACATTCATACTCAAATGTATAAGTTCCAAAATCACATGAATGTATGCAATAATGCAAGGTTTATACTTACCTCAAAACAACTCACACAACACTATTGACTTCCTCTTCCAAAAATCCTTCACTTCTTAAATTATGACAAATCACCTTCTTCACAACCTATTCCAAAAGAATGATGAAACCCACATGAGATTATAAGGCTAAGAACCAACTAGGGCAAACTTTAAACATGACACGCTCAACCACACGGGCGTGTCCCTGACCGTGCCCTAATTCTACAACACAGAAGCATTGACATGCTCAGAACCACGGGCGTGTCACTGGGCGTGTAATACATTCTGTCTCTCAGAAATATTGACACGTCCAACAACATGAGCGTGCTCATGGCCGTGTCAATTCCCCAATAACACAGTGGCTATGACACGTTCAATAACACGGGCGTGTTACTGGCCGTGTCAAACCTACTGCCACACAGAACAATTGACACGCCTAAAGACCTGGACGTGCTCGTGGGCGTGTCAGACCAAAAACCCAGATTCCGGCCACAACAACCTCACAACCAACATTTTTCTTCTTACCACCATCATCCACTTCAAACCAACTTAGCCCAAACATACCCAAAACCATATCAAACTAGCAGAAATAACAAAACAACCCAAAATATACATCAAACACAATCCAAAATATCATCACCACCCTAAACACAACCACAACACTTCTAGACCAACAAACTTACTCTTTCCTTCCATCCAACCCCAAAATCCAAAAATCAATAGAACCAAACACTCTTAAACACACCCAAAATCAAACAAACACATTCTCAAACACAACTTCAACTCCCAAACCCAAACAAATCAAAGAATCAAGTGGAAAGACTTACCAAGAATGAGGAAACTCTTAAATCTCCAATTTGATCTCTTGAAAACTTCCTTCAATCTTAAACTTGGAAGATCAAAACTCTTCTTGCTCTCTTGCTTCTTTGATGGTCGGACAACAAAAGGAAAAAGAAAGAAAAGGAAAGAGAACCACGGTGAAGAAAGAGAGAGAGAAAGAAAGAAACCAAAGAAACCAAAGTCAAACTTTTCCTTAAAACCCTCTCATCCAAGCAATAATAATATTAAAATAATCCAAATTAACCTCTTCCATTCATTTAATTTCCCATTTCCACTAATTAACTTAATTAATTTAAATAACTAAATATCTTCTTCCACTAACCTTCTTTGACTTTGACTTGTGTATATGTTGTATATATTTTCATATACACAACATATACATTATCTATATAATTCTTTTCTCTTACCAAAGAAACATATACATAAAATCCAATTATAACAAATATACCAAAACTTCTAGGGTACATTTTGGGATGTTACATGGTCTCTCTCTTTCAGTCTTGTTTTGGTGCTTCTTTGTTTTTGTCTACTTTTTTTTTTTTCTCCTGTTTCTGTTTTTTTCTCTCTTTAGCGTTCCTTTTTGTTCCCATCTGTTTCTCTTTTTCTCCACCTTTAGTATTCGTCTTTTTAACTTGAGTAGTAATAACATAATATCAGAGAAGACAACTCATTTTGTAAGGCCTTGGTGTTTGCATATCTACATTTTTTTCCCCTTTGCTTCTCATTTAACTCTTTGTTTTCTCAAATCTCTATCTCGAATTTGAATATTGTATTTTTCTTTTCTTGTTTGGATTCTCAACATGATGCTTTTGAGAGTTAACTATTGTCACTTTCTTCTAGAAAGGAGTTGATTTCTTAAATGTGTTATAAGTAGTAAGTGTTAATTTGGTTAAATAGCGTTAAATCTTCATTTCTTATGATTATTAGGTGTTAATTTGTTAAAATACATTTAATTACTTGAATTTGTTGTTCATATCAATTTATTTTGTATTTTTTTTTTCATTTTCCCTCTTTTTGTGCCTCACCTCTCTTAGGAGCGCCTCTTTGCCTTGCGCCTAGGCTCTAGGACCCCTTTGCGCCTTAAAGAATGTTGTGCCTTTTAATAACTACTTGGGCTAGATTCTAATGACATTGTATTTAGGGAGTGAGGTGCCGATGATAAGAAGTTTAGCTACAGTAATTATTAGAAGTAGGTGCTAGCTCCTAACCACGTGGTTATCCTATCCTAAGAGAGCTTTCCTTTATGCATAAAATTTTTGAAGGCTAAGAATTTCTCTGTGTTTGAGGCATATAGCTGCTTAGGATTCTATGTCAAGAAAGCTTAATGCTTATTTATGTTTTGCTGTGGTTTTTAGCTTAGTTGAGCTCATTGTTGTTTTCAGCAACGAATATGTTTTATTGCTTGCTATGCATATTATAATGAAGTATTAAGCAGGATATCTATGTTATGAAGTCTATGTTAAGAAAGCTTACTACACTTTTTTTTTAATGTTTGGCTGTGGCTTTTAGCTTAATTGTGCTCATTGTTGTTTTCAGCATTTCTTTATTTAGAATAACAAAGATATTTTTTATGGCTAGGCATATTATGATGAATTGAGTAGGAAGAAAAAAAGTGAAAAGAGGTCCAAATTTTTTTTCTTTTGGCCCAATTTATTTGGGATAATTACAGAACACCCATGAGTTTTGTTTTAACATACACTTCAATCCTCATTGTTTCAAAATTAATGATTTTATTCCTGAGATTCATCAATTACTAAACACTTTAGTGCCTTATAAAAAAATTGTGAATTTTCGTCACACTTTAGTTCTAGTGTTTTAAATTAGATCAGACTTTAATCCATAAAATTTCAAATTAATAGCACTTTATACCTGAAATTTTAAAGTTCAAAAAGCTTTAATCCTTGGAAATCCCTGGAAATCATATATTTTTCTCTAATCATATGATAAAGATTAAATTGCTAATTTCAAAACATTAGGAACCAAAGTGTATATCAAGGAAGAACTCAGCGTTAATTTTTGTTGATAATTCATTTTATTTTGTGTTCTGCTTTTTGTTATTAGTTTTCTTTTGAGTTGTGTAGGAGGATTCCTGTCCTGCAAAATAATGTACGCTCATATTTTTTTCTTTCTCAATAAAGTTCTTTTTTTATTATATACATATATGAAAAAAGTATTATGACCCCAAGTGTGGGGATTTATATGTTGTTGACTTCAAGAACTTGCACTAGATGGTGAAAATTCTTGGAACTTGATTTCTTTTTTTGCTTTAATTGTTGAGAAAGAGCTGCTAGTCAATTTTGTTTTACCTCAGATTATTTTGATTGTCTCACTTTGTTGTGTTGAACTTTTTTCTATATGTATTTATTATCCTCAAAGTAATTATTGAGAAAAGACTCATTTTACTTGATCTTCATTCACTTAACTAACCTCTGCAGGTGGGTTAGTAAACTTATCAGGAAAAGACATGATTCCTCTGTGACAAGTGTTGCTTGGCATCCTAATAATGTTAGTATTTTTCTCTTGTTATTTCTTTGTCACAAAGCTGTAAAGAAATTGGTGTAGCTTATTCAGAATTACTATGAATATGAGGCCAATTCTTCTTAATTAAAATACATGTTTGCATTTTTCACAACTAATTTTAGCAAGGTAAGTCTTCCCTTGAAAACCAAAACTAATTACTGAACATGATACTGTCTATTTTTGACGAAAATTTGATAAATTTTGGGAGTAGTGCTCAACATGATGCAAACTTCTGGACCTTGTTCTTAGATCAATAACAATAGAGTTATGAAAAGTGGGATGGGGGTTGGAAAAAAATAACTATGGCATCAGAAATTGGATTTCTTGATTCCCAAGTGTATTCAATATGCCATTTCTTTGGGACTTGCTATTATGTTGTGGGCGTGTCAATTCTAAAGAAGAAATAGTTTATTAAGCTGCCTGCAGAGATGTTTTTTCACTGGAGCAGGTGGGGAGCATAATGAAGATGATACTATGGTGACTATCAGTTGTGATTACTAGCTGAGTCATTGTTCAATACAATGGAATTTACCTTGGTAAGAGTGATTAGATGGATTCTGCCGTTGCCTCTGAGGGAGAGAGAAAAAGCTAGGACATATGCAAAAAAAAAAGGAAGAAAGCGTAGTGAAATTGATTCGTCTAATACATTAATGAATTTTGTACTTTAGTGGCAAAGACAATTTGGTGGTAAAACAAACATGATGTCCTTTTCTACTTCTGCATAAAATTGTTGAAATGCGTGTATTTGTGTCATATGGAATACTTTCCATCATCTTAATTATGCTCTTTTCATGATGCTAAGTCATTTAAATATGTGTGCCTACTACAGATTCTTCTTGCAACAACATCTACCGATGGAAAGTGTCGAGTTTTTTCCACCTTCATAAAAGGTGTTGATAAAAAGTATGTTAACATATTTTTAGAGCATTACTGCTTGAGCCTTTTTTCCCTCCCTTTGTTCCTTGTTCCCATTATGAATCTAAGCACTTGATCTTTTGTGTTATACCTATGCCCTTGACCAGGGATTCAAAAACAGGCTCTTCTTCAGATTCCAAATTTGGAGAGGTTTGATTTCTTATCCATTCTTTATTTGGATATCTATTCTTTATTTGGGGAAACTTTTTTTTACAAACTGTATTGAGTTGTAGGAGTTTATCATGCTATGCCTTTGGAAATTGAATACTTTTTTTTTAATTTAAATTTTTGATAAGCATCAATAAATATTGTAATGAAATTTCACTGTTAACTAATAATTTCAAGATTAGGTTAGTTCTATGGTGGAAATAGGTTTGTTTAGATTAGGCTTTTGTGATTGAGGGAATCATGTTCCATTTGGAAGAGAATTAAAGCTGATTTAAGAAAGAGTAGAAATGGCAATGGCACATGACACCCATAATGGGGGGAAAATTTAACCCATTCTTGTTCCCATAGTGATTTTACCTTTATCTCCTTTTAATTGTAATATATTGTTGAAAACTTTACTTTTGTTAAAATACAAATAAAAATAATGTGAACTTCTGAAACACAAATTTAATATATTCTTGTATGAGTCTGGAGCTGGGTTATATGCCGTGTTAAGATTAACCCTAAACCCTAGACATAGACTGTTTATGATGGCATTTAGGTTTGAATTTTGATTGGAAGCTTTTGGGGCAAAAATGTGGAAGACTAAAGCATGGGTTTGTTTGGGATCACGTATCTGCCAGTTTTCTCAAATTGCATTTGGGGCCCTTTTTTTTTATTCTAATATTTCATATTCTGCTGTTTTCTAAGTTAATAATATGTTACTTTTCCAAGAAGCCTTTATACCTTCTGCTACATATACTACAGTTCTAAGTGGGTCCTTGGTATTTTTTATGTGTTTGTTCACTAGATGCATAATAACATAATAAAGAATGAATCTGGTCCTTGTTCAAGGTCCTTGGACATTACTTTTAAGAGCTGTTTTCTGTGTTTCAGTTTGAGTTTGTATGATATGACATTGAATAAGATAGGATTTGGCTGTGGTTTGGTGCAATAAGTTTTAAGCTTGCAATCATAAGGATGTAAGTTTGAATTGGAGAGCAGTAATATCACATAAAAAGGCTGAAGTTTTGCTCAGGACTCTACTTTGGTAATAGCTTTGGATACAGAGTTTCAACACTTGTTAAGGAAAACGCCTGAAAAAGAATAAATCCAGAAGCACCTTACTATCATTCTGGCTGTCCTTAGTGGAGAAGTATACGGTTTCCTCACAGGTGGCTTCTTAATAGAAGGTCTTCTGCAGATTAAAATAAATCCCAGGCGTTGGTTGAGCTATGGAGCCATAGTGTTTAGTGGCAAGTGCTCCTTGGGCAAGGCCATTGGTAGAATTTCCTAAAAGAGGTAGTCAACAATCACATTTCCAGAAAGTCACATTAACTGTCTTGGATTGATTGTCCTTACTCGTTATATTCCTTAAAGGTCTTGAGGAGATCCTGATTCTGCACAGGTCATCATTTTACAAGACTTAAAGGAGCCTACATGGGAGTAGGATATGAAAGTCTTCGAAAAGCAAAACTTACTAAATTAAATTCCACCAAAATAGGTGGGATTTCCAAATGGATTCCACAAAAGTAACAAAACAATATTAAGGACAAAATTATCCTTTTTCTTCTTCTGTTATTCATACTCTTTCTCTCTCCTCTCTTACCTTCTCTATCTCTTCCTCCTCCTTTCTCTTTTTTGTTTCTTGTATCTCTCTTCTTTGTGGACTTTATCCTTTTACCACTCTCACCTTCTCTAGCATTTTCGTCTCTTTACATTTTTTTTCATTTATTTTTCTTCGAACTAATTTTTATTAATTTATAAATCAAATACTAATAAACATAAAATATTATTTTTAAGTTTGAGGGCATTTCCAGGAAATTAAAAGTGAAATTGTTCTAACAATCTTTTCTTGGGTACAAAAAGGAGTGAAAAAGAGATTCTTGAAGAGAAATTAAGATAATTATATTTCCTTTCAAATTTGAGGGAATGTGGGGGAAAGTAAGCGAACTGCCTTTATGTTACAAAAGGAACCTTCACTTTAAATAGTTGCCAGGGTTATTAAGTTTTCAATGGTTCCTTTTTTAAGACGATGTCCAAATAAAGAGGTAGAAATTGCAATTTACCTTTCTTTTCTCTTCATTTCTCTCTCCTAATTTTCTCTCATTTTTCTTGCAACATTGATTGCTAAACAATCTTAGTGTATTCTAGTGGCTGGCTTTTGTATTATCATTTTTAGTTCTAGCATTTAGAAATAGAATCCAGTTTGACATGGAACATTTAAGAAATGCAGTGCACTATGCATCATATATTGAACTATGTCTACCAAGGTGTGGATGAATACAGAGGTTGAAATGATGATCCAACACCTGGAAAGTGTGATAGGGAGTGATTATTCTGACTCCTCACCACAAGCAGGGAGTTGCTGAATAGTAGAGACCATATAAGATGTGATAGTACATTCACGGTCCAAGCTGTATGTGTGGTCTTTTGGAGACAACTGTTCAATGTGATATATTGCTCTTGATTCTTGTGCATCTTTGGTTAAATAAAGTTTTTGGCACATAAGTTTTTCTAGCATTCTTGAAAAAGCTCCATTAAGAACTTTTTGAGTGTTTCTATTCTTTGAGCTCTGAGCTTGGTACAATAAGAGGAGGATTTATGTAGAACATAATGTCTTTTTCTTTGTCTTGGGTTTTATCTGGGAGACAGTTGGGCAGGAAAATAGTTGAGGTGGTTTTTCAATGGTGGGAGTCCCTTGTTTTGTGTATCTAGTTTTGTTATCCTCAAACTTACGTACTTTTTTGATGCAAGTGTGGATTTACAATGCATTGAGAGGGAAAGCTAATGAGGCAATAGGATGCTGTTATCAATCTACACCAATAAGCTGAAATACAAATGCTTATATTCTATCTCCAAGTATAACATGCTAGTAACCAAACAGTTTTATTTCCTGTCTGTCACACTTAATGTGAAAATTCATGCAGCAATAATAAGGTGACGCCATTGGATGCTGACTTTTCATATTGCAAGGTTTTGTCGTATAATATTATTTGATTTTAGTGATGAAGAAATTTTTATACAATATTTTTTACTTATTTAAGCTTGGTTTTAATTTGAGCTGCCATGTTGCATGTAGATGTTCAAGTATATGTACTAGGTGAATCCATCAACTGAAATTTCAGATCTCTAGTTAGATTCTTGTAATTTTATCCTTATATTTGTTTGATTGATGAAATGCCGTCTTTTTGTCTAAAGTTTTTGCTTGATCCCTTTTAATTTGTTGCTGCTGCATGGTGTTAATTTTTTTCCCTTACATTTTCTGTTGAACAGCAAATTATTCAGCTTGATCTCTCATTTTCCTGGGCATTTGGTGTGAAGTGGTCACCAAGTGGGAATACATTAGCTTATGTAGGTCAGAACCATCTCTTTGCTACATGCCACTTACAAAGATGATGCTCTTGGTGTCACAGGCTCGCTATCATTATTGTAGAATTATGAGTTCATTTATTTTCTGTTACATTTTCTTTTGCGGACACTTGTTCAAGTTTATATATGTTTTGCATTGCAAGTTCTATAGTTAGATATCATTGCTGGAAATTGATAAAAACCCACTTTCACCTGATTTCCATCTGTATATCAAGTTTCTATGGATATGAAGAATCTTTGTGGGGGTCAAATTTATTGGAATTGATTTCTGTTGGACGTTCCTTGTTTATGTCTTGTCCTGTTTTGCAGGTCATAATTCTATGATTTACTTTGTTGATGATGTTGGTCCTTCTCCATTGGCTCAAAATGTTGCACTTCATGACTTACCACTCCGTGATGTGGGTCAGCATCCACTCTTGTTAACCTTTTTAAAGATCTTAGTTATTTTCTCAACCATTTGTGTCTTAACTTAAAGTTGATCTATGATCTATGTATTCTGTATTGCTTGTTTTCAGGTCTTGTTTGTATCTGAGAAAACAGTCATAGGTGTGGGATTTGATTGCAATCCAATGGTTTTTGGAGCGGATGAAAGAGGAATATGGTATGTGGAACTTTATAAAGAAAAATTATTATATGGTAGCCTCTCTGTGAATCTTGGGATTTTGGTGAAACAAGAGTTGCACCTATGTACATATCCACAATTGGATAGCAGTTAGCTAGTTTTTCTGGTAACATTTTGTTTCTGATCTGTGAAACAAGTGATAGCTTTCGTTTTCTTCCTCTGAATTTCTTGCAGGAGCTTTATCAGGTTCCTTGGTGAAAGAAAATCATCATTTTCTGGATCAAAATATGGTTCACAGGTATGCTGAGGATTTATGACAAACTTGTTATGACTTGAAATTAAGATTTAGTGAGATACCGGTCAGAAAAATTGTGCAAGTCAAAGTACATATAGTTAGGAGAGATAGAGGTAGACCCAAACTAATTTAGACAAGAGTGATTTAAAATAATCTTACCATTTTACATTTATCGGAATAAGTTGCCCTAAATCGAACTGAGTGAAAAAAAAGAATCCATATAGCCGACCTCAATTAATTTAGGATTAAGGCGATGTTGTTATGACTTGAAATATTTCAGATTGAACAGTGTTTTTTTAAAAAAATATTCTACATAGAGAAATTTAAATGAATTGCCTATGGATTGTGTGATGTAACATTACTGGGGAAGACTTAAATTTTAGAGATCATTCTTCGAGTTTTCTAAAGTTTGAGACATAATTATTATCTTGTCCATACTCCATTCATTTATTTCTGGCTCAGCCACTGCTGGTCAGAGAATCTATGAAAGTTTTGGAACATAGGCAAGTGTGACCTGTAGAGACAAATCTGTGTCAAACACTTGTTCATAAGTTCAAGTGACATAAGATGCAGGGATACAGACACCAAAAACTGTGCTTAAACTACTGTATTTGAATTAAAGCGCCCCAATTTTTTTTTGTCACAAGTCTATGAAGTGTATCCAGTTCTTTGAGCTCTTACTTTTACATGTTGGGGGGAGGTCTGTCCATTTTATGCAACTCTGAACTTGCTCCTTGTAGAAAGATTGTATGCATGATTTGACTATGAAAAATGAGCAATTCTACTATTGCTCCAAGGCTCATAAAGAAACAGTAAATCAAGTAAATTGGGTCTGTTGATGTGGGCGTTGGGGCCTTCTTTCCTTGAGATTCATATTGAGTTGGGAAAAATAGTTCTGGGTGAATTGGTATGCGAAAGTGCAGAAGCAATAGCAAAGATGGCTGCAGCAGATGTGCAGTGTGAACCTCTATGCCTGTCCAACTAGTATAGAGAAAAGAGAGTTCTAAGCTAATGTGAAGATTCTGGCATGAGTAATGGCAAAATACACTTGATTGCTAAGATTTAAAATTGAAGCACTTGAATTGAAATTAACTGAAGATTCAAGCATTTTTTTGATGCTCATCTATTTCATAATAATGTAGGCAAGCTATAGTTGTGATTTCAACAATAGTTAAGTTGGCAGTATTGTAGTAGGCAGTTACTAGGAGCAAAATAGTTATCTTATTGTGTTCACTGATATAAATAAATATAGAAATATTGGTTTGCATAAGTAGTTGCTACCTTAATGCAATCATTGGTATAGATAAATATAGAAACATTGGTTTCCAATTCTTATTCTGTTTTTTGAAGCCATTTGCAGGGTCGATGATTCTGACATTGTATTTTGTTTTTTTGCCCTTGACAGTTTTCTGAAGCATTTGGAAAATTTTACAGTCAATCTAAGATTGGGGGGAGCAATGACGTTGATCCTTCAAAATCACATGGAGTCGTCCACGAGAACTGCATAAAGTACTTTTTTACTTCTAACTTCTATGTTTGCTGTTATTTTGCTAGTTTCAATCAGTGAGAAATTACTTGTGCTCTAGGCACGAATCTTTGTCCTCTGCAGAAACAGTGCTCAGAGCATGGAATAATTATGTTGGTCTTTTCTAATTTTCTATTTGGATTCCCAAATCCATCTTGTTATCATGGATTTGGTTGACTTTGAAGTCCTTAACCATATTTGGATTATATCATAACACAATTTTTTTTGAAACTGTAGCTGTATCATGCCTCTGGGGAAGAAGGCAGGGAGCTCTAAAACACTGCGCTTCAGCACTTCAGGTTAGTGAAAAGAAATAAATGCCAATTCATTATGGAAATCTTAGTTTACATTTACATATTTGACCATTATTACAGGATTGGATGGAAGAGTTGTTATTTGGGATCTGGAGAACCAGCAAGACTTATTGGAATATTTGTGAACGTTTTCATACTTTCTAGAAGTATCTCCAAGTTTGGAATAATTGCTATTTGCTTTTGTATATATTCTCTAATAATCAGTAATTCATTGTGTTTGCCCTTTTAGAATTCAAGACAAATTCTTGTAGGTTTTTTGTGAACGGAAAATATTTCATTTACTGGAATTTGTAATTAATGTGAGATTGATTTTTTTTATTCAACGTAATCATAAGGATGGAGGTCTCAGTTATTTATTTATTTTTTTTTATTTAGGGATTGAGATAAATTTCTGGAAATTGGGTAGAATATTTATTTCCCTTTTTGAAAAAGGATATACATATGGATTTTGTACTATTAAATTATCAAAAATAGAATTTAAGTATTATTTTAATATCTATAGAATTGAATTCCTAAAACTTATTTTAAGTACAATTTTTTTTTTAAAAAATATAGAATTCAATATGAATTTTATAAAATTTCATGTTCATTCGTCAATCAAAATGGACTATCAATCTGGAAAAAACAAATCTTATTTTTATTGATTGGTGTATTATACTTTATTTTTTGTATCCTTACCTTAAATAAAATATATTAGCACGCTAAAACATATCCTAATGGGAAGTACATATATGGTTTAAGTAATTTAATTTAGAAAAATGTTCTGAACTATGAAATAGTTTAAAAATTTTGATGGTTTAATGCAAGAAAAAAAAAATGGATACCTTAATCGAGGTTACATGAGGAACCTAAAACTTTAGTCAAGCTTATGAAACTTACATAGACGTTCATGATATAGAGTCTGTCAACGAAGAAATCAGGTGGCCTTTAACTGGTTTTCCAAAATATTGTAGAGAACATTATAATAATCAGATTTCCACCTTTCAGACTATAGTCATTGAACTGATTATTCACTTTGTTCAGAATTGATCTTTCATGCTACACCAGATTCCTATATGGACTGCCAGTATTATAAGCTGAAAGATCGATGTTACTTAAATTACATCAGAGTATTGTTTTGCTGCTTTCTTAGAATGAATCTCAGTAATAAATAATAGGCAGCTTGCTAAGATAAAATAATTTTCTATAATATAATGTAATTTTAGAAAAATCATATTTAAAAATTTTTCATTTTTATTTAAATAATTTAATTTTCTAGAAAGCAGATTCTATTCCTAAACAAAACCTTACATTCACATTCTTTTACCCAAGAACAAAATAATGTTATGATCATGTACTTTACATATCAAATTTGTTAAGGTTTTAACAACTGAGTGATGGCAGACTTCTTTTTTCCAAAGCACTAGTCATGAACTGTTTTTAACACTTTCTTCAACGTGCGTCAATGCGTCTGTAAGCACATCAATTGTCCAATCCTTCAAATCTTGCTGCAAATAACAAATGAAAAAATAAACCATAATAAAGCAACAGATACAACAAAATTCAACAACACATTCGAGCAGTTATGACTTACATATACCAACAAAACTTTTGCAATTTAAAATGACAATGAATGATGCAAACGAAATGAGCAAAAATTTCGAAGTTACAAGAATAGAGTACTGTCATGTTATGCTTTCATTCACACATATCACATATAGAGCAAAATCATTAGATAAAATGAGGTAAAGAAATCGATCTCTCCACAAATTATAGAAAACATATGACCTAATATTCAGATTCTACATATAACTCATGGAAAAAATAAGCTTAGAAACTTCCAAGAATGGAAGAGTAACTAAGTGACAGGAATTAGTTACTAGTCAGTACAATATGCCTTAGTTTAGGCAACTAGAATAAATAAGCATTCCACCACTCGTATGTGTTAAGGAGATTTGACATGATAAAAGAGCTGCATAATCTTAGTATCTTAAAGCAGACAATAAAAAACCTAGCACAAAGGTTGGATACATTAAATAAATGTTAAATATATTATTCAAATTTGTTTCTCTAATTATGGGGAGAAAAGGGAAAAAAAAAAGAACTGGAGTACGTAAATATGCATCCTAATCTTTGTCATGATTCCAAAAATATCAGCCATCACTATAGCATCATTTTCATTGATAAACCAATAACTTAATTGCTAAAGAAAAGAAAGGGATCCATTGAATTTCCACAAAATTATAAAATATCATAAATACTTGTAGAGTTTAACAATAAGAAATTCAGATATCTGAAAAAAGAAAATGAAGTGACAAAAAGAATAGTGGCCTCACCATGCGCAATGATTCTCCAGTTCTTATTCGTGCATTTGGACGAGCTAGTTTGGATTCAAAAGGAGTCCTTGGCCTCACCTCTCGAATTTTCTCCCATTCTTCACGAGTAAGCATCGTTGCTGTGCCTTGACCAGGAGGAGCATTCTTTATTTTGCATTCAATCATTTCTTGAGATTTTGAGTCATCATACTATAATGGCATTCAATCGATTGCACAAATCACCAGGTGGAGTACAAATGCCTTAAAACTAAATCAGAATCAACATAAAAGAAGATTATTTTCAATGCAAACATTAAATTTCATCAGTGTGTGCATCTTTAGGGGTATTTTTTCAACCTTTCTTTTAGTTGAGAGGCAATGCAATGGGGTAGATTGTTTGACAAAGGTGTTCAATTTTACAAGACTAAACTACAACTCATATACTAGTAGTGTTTAACCAACTTGCTATATAAAGTTTAGACCTGTAAATTTGCAATAGAGTTGCATGATAAGAGAGTACAAAAACTGAAATCCTATTGAAGCATCATATTCTTGTTTTATTTTGAGCAGAACAACATAAATTTGTAGCAAAATTTTACCATCAAATGATAAACAAATATAGTTAATACCATCTGTTTACCTAAAAATAAATGACTCCAAATGATAAACAAATATAGTTAATACACCAATATAAAGCATTCCCAGACCCTACCATCATGAGGAGCTTTGCAAAGAGTGCAGTACCAACAACAGTGAGAATCATTGGCATAGTTGCTGTGTCAAGAAATGACATTGATTCTGGAACCTCCACAAACACATCATCCTTATGATTCTTCTTATTTTTCTTCATCTTCCCCAACTCAGCAATCCTTCTCTTCAAGGTTTCTGTGAGAACATCACGAGACTGTGTATGCAATCCCCTGCGACATATAAATAGAGTTTCTCTAACTCCATACATTATAAGTTGAAAAAAAGTTGAAGATTGTTAATAGGCAAAGCTTCTCTAATAGTTCTCTGATTTCCTGCATGTAAAAGAAGGAAAAGGCAAAAATGAGTATTTGCAGACAAATTACTTGAGATTTGATCACCCAGAGTTGGATATATTACTGTAATATTCTTAGAGAAATTTTAGCAAACTTTATGAGCACGCAACATACTGACCCAAAATTCATAAATCCATATTGATTAGCTATTAGTTTTCATGTTCATTGGATTTAAAGTTTAAGAAAAAGAGAATCCATTCACGGCAGACAGATCTAAGATTGCATCAGGAAGTGAAAAGCTGCAGATGGGTAAGTAGTCTGACTGAATTGGATCGGTCTGAACAGCATTAATGTCCAAATTAGAGTTGGCTTGACTTAACATTATATATGCTTATACCTATTCCTCCTACAACCATAGTCTATTGGGGGAAATATGACCGAAACCATCTCGACAAATCAAGAATTTAAATTTAAATTTAAATAGAGAAGTATTTCCCTTCATCTTCCCCGACTCAACAATTCTTCTCCTCAAGGTTTTCGTGATACTATCACGAGATAGTCTATTCAAAGCAAACACCTATGATATAGAAACATTGTATTGTTTCTCCAAAACCCATACAGTATAAGTTGAAACAGAAAGTGCACAATGTCAATCGGCAAAACTTCTCAAATTCTTCTCTAATTTCCTGCATGTGAGAGGAAGTAGAAAGCAAAAAAATTAGGTCTGTTGATGAAGCTATGTGCACGTAAGAAATCAATCCAAAACTCATAATGATTATCTATTGGTCACTTAGCCAAATATATCTAAATCATAAAACACAACTTAAGCCTAAATAATCATGATTGGGTATGTAACTACAGTTTTGTAAAGAACGAAGCACTTCATACCAGAAATTTCTAACAAGAAAAAGATTAAAGAAACAACACTTGGGTAATATCACGAGTGAAGAACGAACAAGATAAGCTCCCAATGCAGAAAACAAAAAAAATCGAGCATACAAATAAACAAATAACATCACATTAAAGAAAAAAAAATCGGAAAATTAAGATTGAAAAAGAATTGCAAATTCAAAAAAAAAGTTTTACATAGACACATTAAGAAAGGAAAAAAAATTAAAATTAACAAAGAAAAAAGCAGAGCTTGTACTAACCTGAAATTAAAGGAAAAGGAACAAGAAATGTGAACCGGTTTTTAGTTTTGGGTAATGGTTATGTAACACACAGATAAAGAAATCGAGAAGCTGCTGAGTACTACCTCCGTTGCAATCAAATTGTCACTTTTACTCAAAAAATTGTCACCTATGAAATTGTCATTTTATACTATTCAAAAAAATTAATTAACCTGTTTTTACTTCGACTGTTTCATTTGGAGTGTCCTGAAAAAAAAAAAAAAATTCACTTTAAATATTATTTTTAAAATTTTTTAAAAATATTAATTAAAAAATTTTAATATTATTCTTCTTAATTAATGAAATAAAATAAGCAGAGTGAAAGACGATAAATGATAGCTAGGTAAATTATAATAAAATTTTTATAAAATTTATAATAATTAATTATTTTTAATTTATGCATATTATTTTTATATGACATTTAAAATAAAACAAAAAGAGTATTAATTAATAAATTACACTTTAATCCATTTAAAATATTTATAGCTAATAGTTGGCTCATGTTCATGAGCATAATTAATTGACGAAATATTTATAAAATTATTTTAAAAATAATTTTTATTTAAAAAATATTATTAAAAAAATAAAAATATTTATATTTTTAGAAAAAAATTGAATAAAATTTTAAAAATATCTTTTTTTATTAAAGTAATTTTTTTTTAAAAAATATTTATTTCTTTACTATAGTCAATATTTTACTTCAATTTTCATTATTTTTTTTCAAACTTCACTATTAAATAAAAATATTATAATAAAATAATAAAAATTAATATTTTAAATTATTTTTTAACATATAAAATTTATAATTTTTTTATAAAAGATAAAAAATAAATAATACTCACAAAAAAATAAAAAAGTAAAATAAACAAAATATATTAATAAAAAATTATTAAATTTATTTTTAAATAAATTTTATATATTATACACATAAAAAATAAAATTAGACAAATATTAAAAAAATATATAGATGTATTGTAGATGTTTTATAGATATTATGTGTAAGTTATATTTTTGTTATTTAAGTTATATATATTTTATATAAAAATTATTAAATATTGTGTAAATATTTTGCGGATACTCTGAAAGTAAAAAATAAAAAAAAAATTAAACTTATATTAAAATCATTATAGAGATATATTATAGATGCGTTAATATTTTAGATGTAGTTTGTATTATTGAATGTGTATTTTATATATATTGTGTATATATTTATTTTTTATGTGTGTATATTAAAAATACAATATAATTTTTTTAAATAAAAAATATAAATCTAAACAAATTGAAAAAAAATTATAAAAAGAAAAATAGCCATTCAAAAATTTAGAAATGAAAATAAATGACGTGTGTCCATAGATTTGAAATAAAAAATTAAACTCCATAGTTTTGAAAATCAGGGGTCAAAATGGCATATAGGGTGTAAAATTCTCTTAATTTAAAGTAATATTTTTTTATCACAATAGTGAATAAATTAAATTAATAAATTAAAAACTATTAAACAAAAATATATATTAATAAATAATTAAAAATAAAAAAATTATTCTATTATATATTTCATAATAAACTCATTACAGTTAAATATAATAAATTAAACTATAAGAGAGATAATTATTTACTATTATAAAATGTACGTAAAATTTTTTAATAATATTAATAAATTAGATTAAATTAATTTCTACCACTTATTCATATATAAATATATATATTATTTGTCTCACTAAAAAAAAACTACATGTATTACTTTGGCAAAAACAGAATAAATCGTTACTGGCATAAAAAAAAGCAAAAAAAATATAAACATTTTCGTTTAATTCAAACTCACTATTGATGTATATGTAGTTTTTGTAAATATTTTATTTTTTATTTATATATTTATTTTTTATAAAGGTCTTATCGCCATTTAGCAGAGTAGCTTTTTTTTTATTTATTTTTTTTTATCAAGGAGTAATATTTTTATAACTGAACTGGACACTGATCCGAATTGATGATTGATCTAAGGTTTAATGGAATTTATTCGGATTCAATAACATAATAATACTATATAATATTTTTAAATAATAATAAATAATATTTAATTATTTATTATCTTTTTAAATTCATAACTTTTTAAATTTTAATGTTGTCTTTTTAAATCCTTAATTTTTTAAATTCTAATTTTTATAATAATAAATCATAAATCATAAAATTTATAATTTATATTTTTTATCCACTTCAATAGTAGCTATAAATTTTATATTTTTAGACCCTTATCTACCTATTATGCGGTAATGACAATAGCAAAATACAAAATAAATATAAATAATTTATATATAAATTAACAATAAATTATATTATAAAAATATAAAATAAAATATTTATCTCAATTTTTATGATAATTTAATTAAAATAATATTGGTGAGCAAATATAATCATTTATTTTATAACTTGACACTATTACTAATAAAAAATAAAATATATATACATATTTTTGCTATAAAAAATTATGAATTTTATAAAAATGAGAAAAAACATAAAAAAAAATACAAGCAAACTTTTTTAAATAGGGATAAATACTAGTTATAGACCTGCGTGATGCGTAGTTTTTAATTTTTTTTTTGTATAATTATATTATTTATTATATTTTATATTTTAATTATTTATTATAGTTATTATATATTCTGTCATGTTTAATTTTTCATTTATTTAGTTTAATTTATAAAAATTTTAGGATATAAATTTATGTTATGCAAAGTAATAGCTTTAAGAAAACTTTTTGAATATAATTTCATTATAATGTTTTCATAGTATTGTTATTTTTTTTTATCAATTTAACAATAATATTTTATACAAAACATTGAATTTTGATAGTGAATAAAAATTTTAAATATATGGACTTATTTTTTCATTTAAAGATAATAACTTAATTGTATGATGTTAGCATTAATTTATGAGTATATGTTTTTTAGTAAAATAATTTTTGTAAATGTTAAAATTTTATGTATGAAGAATTTAATGCATAAATATGTCAACAAATTTTACGTAATTAAAAATTTTTATATACATTGAACAAGAATTAAATGAAATAATTATGGAAAGCAAAAAAAATGAAATGAAAGTTCTTATAACATTAAAAATATAACGACACAAAATTTATATTAAAAGAAACGAAATTGTTCAACAAGGTGTTGTATTGTCACTCATCACTTTTTCCATAAAAATATTCAATGTTATAATAACCTTGAGCTTTAAGCCACTCCAGTTGCATCCAATCTAAACCTAATTCGCTCTCTTCTAAATCCTCTATCCAATATCTCATCCATGATCTCAAAAAACTATTCTACATTTTCAACCAACTCTAATCAAAAGAGTTGAACTTTAATTTTTTTTCCCCTTTATTCCTTAACAAAACACAACAAACAAAACCTGAACTTTCTAAAATATTAAACATAACCCCCACCATACAACTTCTCAATCAACTATACAATTTAAACTCTTTTCCCCTTATTATAACTATACAATAAAAACTTAATTAAAGAAATAATAAATTTAAATCCTAGAACAAATTGAAATCACTAAAAAAAGAATATGACTGTTTTTCTCTAATTATAAAAAAATGTATCGGGAAATAGAAATAACCTGACTTGTTAAGTCTTTTTTCAGTTATTCTTTTTGATACGGTGGTGCCAAGGGGAGCAATATCACCATCTTCGATCACTCTTTTTGGTAGGGCAATGCTAAGGAGAGGAAACATCACCATAGCCACCATCTCTATTGTAGTGTATTTTTCTTCAGTAGATCTATCTATTACGGCAGTCGTTAGGGGAAGAAGAATCAAGATCACACTAAATCATGGAGAAAGAAATGGATAGCTCAGAAATATAACGTTTTATTTTTTTAATAAATGATCATTCCTTATTATTTCAGGATATAGATAGGCATTGAAGCATCATTCACTAGAAAATATTGAGAAGCTGCAATTACATTGCGACATAATAATGAATTTGAAATTCTCAGCTTTTTATGTATTAGATATAGATGTGAGTAGGAAGATTTATAATTATTAGATTTTTATTGAAAGTGTTATTAATATAAATATTATTATTATATAAATTATCAATTAATGATTAATTTGTTAGGAATGTTAAAAGTTATATATTTTATTATTTAATTATTTAAAATTTTAAAAATATATAAATTAATCATTATTATAAATAAATTATTTAATTTATAATTAATTTATTATATAGGTCAAGAGTCATATACTTTTTAAAACTTTTTAAATTTCTAAAAAATATATATGTAAATCAATTATTATTATTTAATTATATTAATGTGTAATTAATTTATAGAAAATTAAAAGTCACAAACATAATTTATTTAATTAATATTATAAAATTATATTAATATGTAATTATTTAATAGAAGATTAAAAGTCACAAATATAATTAAGTATTGAATTTTAAATTTTATATAAATTATTAAAATTAATTAAGAGAAGAAAGTATTAAATATTGAATCAATATCAAATTGAATGGTTTAATTTTTTTTTTCAAGAAGAGAGAAAGTAAAATTGAGAAATTAATAAAAAAATTGAGAAATTGATGAGAAATTGAGAAGTTATGATATTGTAATATTCTTAAAAATAGATGACAAGACAATCTTAGAAGAGTTCTTATTTTTTTAGCTTGTATATATTTATATAGATATGTAGAGAATTTAATGATTTTCATGCGTGGGGAAATATTATCTCCTTCAATTCAAATTATAGTTTTTATAAATCGTTTTTTATTGAAATTGTAATTTTATAAAAAGTAAATTAATCGAACCTGAATTTATTTAGAGAAATTGCACTTACCACTAAACTGTCTCTGCTTACAACTATATTCCTATTATTAATAGTTAATGAAATATATTAATGAAAAATATTTTACTCCATTCAAAATAATTTTTTTATAAAATTAAAAGAATATAATAATTATTTTAATATTTATGTAAGATTTAAAGTCCATAATTTTAGTGTGACAAAGAATTACCATTAGGCTATATGCCATGGTATGCCATTTTACGGTTTATTTTGTTTGGCTTAAGTTTTAATTTCTATAAATGTATATAAAAATAAATTGTCATTGGTATAGAATTAGTTCAACAGTTAATAATTTCAAAATTTTCATTAGTCATGCATTCTATTCAAAATCAATATCTTTGTTTTTTTAATCTAAATTTTTATGTATGTACTTTATACTTTATTCCCTTGAATGTATACATATGTTAACGTCTAAAAAAATTATTATAAATTAAAAATTAATAGTATATATAACAAATAAATTATATATATGATAAAAATGTAGTAATTTATCATATATATTCTTGCTAAAGGGTTTTTTTTTTCTATTTTGAAAATTAAAATTCAATATTTAAAGTTATAATAAATTGATAATTAATAATTATCACATATCAGTATTTCTTCACACTTATACTACAAGAAATTACCAATTTAGTGAGGAATGAATTCTTCACTAAAAATATGAAAATCTATCGTCAAAAATAATTATAGTGTATTTGGTAGATTACTAGAAAAACTGATTACTAAGAATGTATTTTACAGAGGTATATTACTGTAATTATATTTTACTAGAAAAATTATATTATCATGTTTGGAAGATGTAACAAAATACTATAAAGTGGATTAAAAAAATATTATCTTGTTTGATTATAACCCAACTTTATTAAAAAAGTTTGAGTAATACCTAAATTGTCCTTATAACGTTTCTTGTTTATTTGGGTATTGCATGAAATTGGATAGTTAAAGTATGTGTATGAATGTTGTTTTTTGGAATCCTCAATCTCCATTCCAAGTAAAATATTTTTCTTTACCCCTATGTAAAATACTTTATCAATTGGTTGGTAAAATTTAGTGGAACCAACATTTTATTTTATATGGTTTATTTATAAACAAACATGGTATTATTATATTTATAAACAAATATGGTATTGTTAGTCAATGAGCATTATGTAATCAACTTTCTAGAGATCATGGTCCAACTAAACGCATTATAAGTTTATTAAAGACCTTTTAATTTTTCTTGACTTAGTAAGGTCTATTAGTCGAAAAAGTTTGTTTAAACATACATATGAGAATAGGCAAGTTCTTGAACTTCCATAAAATCTTTGATGAATGCAAAAGGATATGTGCTATCTAAAGTGTAATAGTTAGCTGCAATTGACTACAATTATTAAGCAAAGGAGGCGAGAATGTAGTGAGTATGGTCATGGAATCGAGTTTAGATTTAAATTTTGGAATTTTTAACTGTTAAAATTCTTGTATATCAAAATATTAAGAGTACTTGGCATATGATGAGGCATGTTATGAGGAATCTTATTCTTTTTGCTTGAGGACAAATAATGGCTTAAGTTTAGAAAAGTTTGATAAAGCCACATTTTACATTTAATTTGGTAATTATTCTAGCCACATTTCTGTTATTATCAATTGAATTTAAGGGTTGTTATAATCAATTATGTGTGTATTTTTAGGGTAATTTTATTAGCTAGAAAGATAATTTTTTCTAAAATGTGTGTTTAAGTTTGCTTGAAGTTTTATGATTTAGGTTGTGATAAGTGCACAATTGATGATATTTTATTCCTATTTCTTAATATGAATATTATCCAATTGAGTTTAATTTGTTTGTTCAAAGTGTTATTTAGGGTTAATTTCAGGAATTATCTATATTTTGAGGCTTATGGACATTTCGGAGGAATTATGGATGAAAGTAGAAGAAAAAAGCAAAAATTCATCAATGGACGTGCCCTTGATGCTGCATACAGAAGCATTGACATACCTCGGGACATGGGCGTGTCACCAAGCATGCCTTTTGCAATGTTTCACAGTAGCTGTGACACACCCAGTGACATGGGCGTGTCACTGGACGTGCCTTAAGTTCAAAATCTCAGTAGCAATGACATGCCCAGTGACATGGGCGTGTCAATGGGCATGTCAGGCAAAATTATATGCACTATAAAAGCTGCGCTGAAGCACGAATTAAAGAGCCGAATTTCATATCTTATAACCTAGAGCCGACTTCTAAAGCAAAGAGAAGAGTTTTGGAGCTGAGATTGAGGGTGAAGACATACTCTAAACAAGATCTAAATCAAGAATCAAGGATTGAAGTGAAGAAATACATATTATTCGCCATGGATTGTTTGGATTCTTTTATTCAATTCTCTTGCTCTGTTTTTCTGGTTTTGAATATGAACTAATTTATTCTCTATCTAGATATTGATGAACCCTAGATTATTTGTATGGATTGAATAATTATATTTAGTTGAATTATTTGATTGAGTTGTTTTATTCTTATGATACTTAATGATCTATTTCCAATTGATAATAGCATGCTTATTGATTGGTTGTAATTTTCATATTATTGACTTGAGAAAGCTTGATATGAATTGAATACTCATAAGGGTTGAGGATTGATTGGAGTACTAGAGATAGACTTACAAGATCCTTTGGTTTATAGTTCCTTGTTCTTAATGCAAGATCTAATTAATTGTGTTTGAGAAGAGATTCCGGCACTCTACTTAATGATTAGGGATTAATTCACTCGAGAGAGGTTTTAGTCTAAGTTAGAGGAATGCCAACTCAACTATATTAAATGATTTAATTGAATTGATGTTCATAAATATCATTGAGGCTAGGGAGATTCAATATCTGGATAGTTTTATTACCATTAATCCTTTTTGCTCAACATTTAATTCCCCTTAACTTTCAGTCATTAGATTAATTGTTTTTAATTACTCCACATCACAAACCTATTGATTTGCTAAACAACAGTTAAGATTTGCACTAGTACTTGACCTTGTCCTGAGTGGAACGATAACTCACTCACTACTTTATTACTTGGTCGACCCGTGCACTTGCTATATTGCTATAGCGTAGCTCGGACCCATCAAGTTTTTGGCGCTGCTGCCGGGAAAAACGGTTTCAATATTAGTAATATAATTAAGATTGTTGATTTAGTTTTAGTTTTATTTGTTTTTAACATTGGTTCTTGCTTATTTTTAGGTATTTCCTCCCTTTTATGACCAGAGGTAACTCATCCCAATTGTTTGAGCTTGATCCAGAGTTAGAAAGAACATTAAGGAGAAAGCGAAAGGAAGAAGAGGAGGCAATTTTGGAAGACGCAGAAACAGAAATACATCTGGAAATAGCAGAAGAAGAAGAGGAGTTTGAAGTAATGGAAGGAGCTAAGCCAAGAACAATACAGGAGTTTGCTAAGCCCAATCTCAACGGGGCTGAATTTAGTATCCGGAGGCTGACAGTTGCTGCAAACAACTTCGAAATAAAAACAAATGTAATTCAAATGGTGCAGCAGACTTGTCAGTTCGATGAGTTTCCTGATAAAGATCCTAATGCACATATTGAGAATTTTCTGGAGATATGTGGCACATTCAAGATAAATAATGTCTCAGAGGATGTAATTAGGCTGAGGTTATTTCCATTTTCCCTTAGAGATAGACCAAAGAAGTGGCTGAAATCTTTTCCTCCAGGAACCTTCACCACATGGGGTCAGCTGGCAGAGAAATTCCTAGAGAAATACTTCCCACCATCCAAAACTGCTAAGTTGAGGAATGATATCTCATCCTTTTTGCAGCAAGATGGTGAGACCCTTTATGATGCCTGGGAAAGATTTAAAGATTTGTTGAGAAGGTGTCCTCATCATGGACTTCCACTATGGCTTCAAATTCAAACATTTTACAATGGGTTGAATTATGTAAGTAAGTAATCCATTAATGCAGCAGCTGGTGGTACCATAAACAATAAGACACCTGAACAAGCAAGGAATTTAATTGAAGACATGGCTATCACCAATTATCAGTGGCAAACCCCAAGGGAGCAAGGAAAGCTGAAAGTCATGGGTTCACACCAATTAGATCATGTGGTGGCTTTGACAGCCCAATTAGAAGCATTGAATAAAAAATTTGATTCTTTGGCCTCTTCTTCTGGGAAAGTAATGCAAGTGATGTCTTGTGAATGGTGTGGGGGTGGACATCAAAGTCAAGAGTGCCAAAATGGCAACATGTTTGCTAGGCAAGAGCAAGTAGATTATGTGGGAAATATGCCAAGGCAACAACAGAATAACCCCTACAGCAACACATACAATCCGGGGGGGGGGGGGGGGGTGGAGAAATCATCCAAATTTCTCATGGACTAATCAAAATAATCCAAGACCTCCCCCATGATTCCAGAAGCCCCAACATCAACAAGCTGCCCCTCCAAGAAAGAGTAATTTGGAGGACATGATGGAAAAATTTATAGCAGCTTCTGAAACTAGGCTCCAATCAACTGAAACCACCATAAGAAATCAGCAAGCCTCCATTCATAATTTGGAGAATCAGGTGGGGCAAATTGCCAAGTTGCTCAGTGAGAGACCACAAGGAAGTCTACCTAGCAACACTGAGGCAAATCCTAAAGAGCAGCTCAAGGCAATTACACTAAGGAGTGGAAAAGAAATCAGAGGTAATGTGGATGAGAAAAGTGGAGAAGTGGCAGAGAAAAGGGGTGAAATACAAGAAAAAGAAAAAGAAGACAATCCTCCTGTCACTTCGGGAGAGAAAACTGCAGTGGAAAGTGAGAAAGAGAAGCAGCAGTCGCAAGAAAGCAGCCCCATATTGAAGGAATACCGACCTAGAGTACCCTATCCGGCAAGGTTGAACAAGGACAAGATTGATGCTCAGTTCGGTAAGTTTCTTAAACTTTTTAAACAATTGCACATTAATATTCCATTTGCTGATGCTTTGTCACAGATGCCTAAATATGCTAAGTTTTTAAAAGACATCCTTTCTAACAAAAGGAAACTTGAGGAAGTGTCTTTAGTGCAGTTGTCTAAAAAGAGTTCAACAATCTTGCAAAGGAGGTTACCTAAGAAGTTAAAAGATCCAGGTAGTTTTACCATTCCATGTTTAATAGGTAATCTCGAGGTCAAGAGTGCATTAGCTGATTTGGGGGCTAGCATAAGTGTTATGCCCTATAAAATTTTCAAAGAGTTAGGCCTCGATAAACCTAAACCAACACTTATGACCATCCAACTTACTGATAAGTCAGTAGTCCACCCTCGTGGCATTATAGAAGATGTGTTGGTAAAAGTCGGGGATTTCATTTTCCCCAATGATTTTGTTGTCATTGATATTGATGAGGATGCAGATGTTTCACTTATTCTTGGTAGGTCATTTTTAAATACAGCCCGCGCCCTTATCGATGTTCATGATGGCACAATAACTTTGAGAGTGGGTGTTGATAAAGTTATTTTTAGGATATATGATGCTATGAAACATTCACTTTCACTTGATGAGGCAGAATCATGCAATGATGTTATTGAGCATGAGACCGTGAATTGTGTTACTAACATTGTTTCCAAGGATCCCCTTGAGTTGTGTTTATTGCAGGAAAATGTTCAGGATCAAGAAGCAATGGAGCAGCTTGCTTTTCTTGAAGCGAACAAATCGTTCAAATGCAAGATATATGAGAATATTGAGATGCCAAAGGAAGAGAAGCCAAAACCATCAGTGATTGATCCACCCAACTTGGAACTAAAGCCCCTTCTAGATCACCTTGAGTATGGATTTCTGGCGAAAAAGAAGAAATTACCAATAATTCTGAGTTCCCACCTATCTTCTGAGCAGAAAGAAAAGCTTATTCAGTTGTTGCAAAAACATAAGAAAGTAATAGCTTGGAAGATAGTAGACATCAAGGGTATCAGTCCATCCTATTGCACTCACAAGATACCGATGGAGTACCAATTCAAGCCAGTAGTGCAACCACAACGGAGACTAAACCCGAAGATGAAAGATGTAGTGAAGGCTGAAGTGATAAAACTACTTGACGCAGAGATTATATATCCAATCTCGGATAGTTCTTGGGTGAGCCCAGTCCAGGTAGTACCAAAGAAAGGAGGGATGACGGTGGTCCCTAATGAAAATGATGAGCTGATTCCAACAAGAACAGTTGCCGGTTGAAGGGTGTGCATAGATTATAGGAAATTGAATGATGCAACCAGGAAGGACCATTTTCCTTTACCCTTCATTGATCAGATGTTGGAGAGGTTATTCGGGCATGAGTATTACTGTTTTTTGGATGGTCTTTCAGGCTATTTCCAAATCTCTATCGCCCTAGAGGATCAAGAGAAGACTACATTCACCTGCCCATATGGGACATTCGCATATCGAAGAATGCCATTCGGGTTGTGCAATGCACCTGCGACTTTTCAAAGGTGCATGGTGGCAATCTTTGATGAACTTGTTGAGGATATTATGGAGGTGTTTATGGATGATTTCTCGGTCTATGGCAGCTCATTTGAAAGATGTTTGGAAAACCTTGAAAGAGTCTTGATGAGATGTGAGGAAACCAATTTAGTACTTAATTGGGAAAAGTGTCATTTCATGGTTCAAGAGGGAATTGTGTTGGGACACAAAATTTCAAACAAGGACATTGAGGTGGATCGGGCTAAGGTAGACACCATTGAGAAGTTACCACCACCCACATCTGTGAAGGCCATCAGAAGCTTTCTAGGACATGCGGGTTTTTATCGGAGGTTCATTCGAGATTTTTCTAAGATAGCCCATCCATTGATAAGACTCCTTGAGAAGGATGTGGATTTTGTTTTTGACGATGAATGTCTGAAAGCATTCACAACCCTTAAGGAGAAATTAACCCATGCTCCAATCATGGTAGCTCTAATTGGAATCTACCATTTGAACTAATGTGCGATGCAAGTGACTTTGCAGTGGGAGCAGTCCTGAGTCAACGCAAGGAGAAATACTGTCAGCCTATCTACTATGCAAGCAAGACCTTGAACACAGCCAAGCTAATTACACAACTACAGAGAAAGAGCTGCTAGCTGTGGTTTTTGCTTTTGAAAAGTTTAGATCATATCTAATTTGTCAAAAGTGATTGTTTATACGGATCATTCGGCTTTGAGGTACTTATTTGCAAAGATTGATGCTAAGCCTAGGCTAATCCGTTGGGTTTTGTTGTTGCATGAATTTGACTTGACGATTCAAGACAAGAAGGGAGCTAAAAATTTGGCAGCAGATCATCTTTCTCGCTTGGAAAATCCAACTTTGGAGAGGTTTGAAGAAGGGGACATTGATGATCACTTCCCCGATGAGAAGCTATACGCCATGGTAAGTGAGATTTTTGTTTTGAGGCAAATCCTCCTTCACCATACTCTTGGCACCGTACTCATATTTTTTCCATTCATGGACATGAAAAGGACAATTTTTCTCTCTCTTCATTATTTCTTGTTTTGCACACACATTGGGGACACTGTGCGTCTTAAGTGTGGGGGAGAGGTTTACTTTCTTGATTGAATTTTTATTATTTCATTCTTTCTATTTGATTCATTTGTCTCAAATAATTTATGCAAATTGTTTTTCTTTTTGGATTTAAGTAAGCTAGATTGTTGTAATAAGTGTGAATTGATATAGTTTCCCTTTATATGTTGAACTAATTTGAGATTTCCTAAATGATAATTTCTTGTTGAGGTTAACTTAGTGATCTTGATCAATTGCTGAGGATCGATTGTAATAGCTATAGTTGGGTTGTGGATTGATGGAAATTGGACACATCTAAAGTTTAAAACCTTAGTTACATTTTTGAGCATGTTATAATTCCTTAGATTCTTGAGTCGGACTTAGTATGACCCTTAAGTTTCTGACCCTTGAGTTGTTAAAAAAAATATAATAATAAATAAATAATTCTAATTAAAGGAGCTTTGAAAATTTATCCCTGTTCAGCTGATTTTTACTCTTGAATTAAAACAAATGAGTTGGAATCATGAATAGTGCTAATAGCCATTTGAACGGTGATTCTGGCTGAGTAACTGGGGGTCGGCATCACAAATATTTACCTTCGCGTCAAAAGGTTAGTATCAGTTCAAACAAGTCAGGCTCCTTAAAATGTATATACATGTGTATATGCATTTGAAAATAATAATAATAATAATAAATAAATAAAAATTCGAGGGTTAGGGAACTTAAGAGAAAATTTACATTTTTCGCACTTTGCTCATGGCTTTTTGATTTTCTGGAATTTTATGCTCAATCTTTTAACTCTGGATTCTTAGGTTTTAGGTTTGTGAAATTTTTGTTTTGAAACTTCTTGATTCAACTGTTATGATTGTGAATTAGTTTTTGGTTGAGAAAGCCAGGTTTTCTGACTCGAGTATTATCAAAACTTTACTTTTCTTTTTGAATATAAGGGATTCCATCATTTCTGCTTATTACAGTGATTTAGTTTGCTTGAGGACAAGCAAAAACTCAAGTATGGGGGAATTTGATGAGTGTACAATTGATGATATTTTATTCCTATTTCTTAATATTAATATTATCCAATTGAGTTTAATTTGTTTGTTCAAAGTGTATTTTAGGGTTAATTTCAGGAATTCTCTGTATTTTGAGGCTTATGGACATTTCAGAGGAATTACGGATGAAAGTAGAAGAAAAGAGAAAAAATTCATCAATGGACACGCCCATGGTCATGGGCGTGTCAATGGATGTGCCCTTGATGCTGCATACAGAAGCATTGACACGCCCCGGGACATGGGCGTGTCACCAAGCGTGCCTTTTGCAATGTTTCACAGTAGCTGTGACACGCCCAGTGACATGGGCGTGTCACTGGACGTGCCTTAAGTTCAAAATCTCAGTAGCAATGACACGCCCAGTGATATGGGCGTGTCAATGGGCATGTCAGGCGAAATTATCTGCACTATAAAAGCTGTGCTGAAGCACGAATTAAAGAGCCAAATTTCATATCTTATAACCTAGAGCCGACTTCCAAAGCAAAGAGGAGAGTTTTGGAGCTGAGATTGAGGGTGAAGACATACTCTAAACAAGATCTAAATCAAGAATCAAGGATTGAAGTGAAGAAATACAAATTATTCGCCATGGATTGTTTGGATTCTTTTATTCAATTCTCTTGCTCTGTTTTTCTGGTTTTGAATATGAACTAATTCATTCTCTATCTAGATATTGATGAACCCTAGCTTATTTGTATGGATTGAATAATTATATTTAGATGAATTATTTGATTGAGTTGTTTTATTCTTATGATACTTAATGATCTATTTCCAATTGATAATAACATGCTTATTGATTGGTTGCAATTTTCATATTATTGACTTGAGAAAGCTTGATATGAATTGAATACTCATAAGGGTTGAGGATTGATTGGAGTACTAGAGATAGACTTACAAGATCCTTTGGTTTATAGTTCCTTATTCTTAATGCAAGATCTAATTAATTGTGTTTGAGAAAAGATTTCGGCACTCTACTTAGTGATTAGGGATTAATTCACTCGAGAGAGGTTTTAGTCTAAGTTAGAGGAATGACAACTCAACTATATTAAATGATTTAACTGAATTGATGTTCATAAATATCATTGAGGCTAGGGGGATTCAATATCTGGATAGTTTTATTACCATTAATCCTTTTTGCTCAACATTTAATTTCCCTTTACTTTCAATCATTAGATTAATTATTTTTAATTACTCCACATCACAAACCTATTGATTTTCTAAACAACAGTTAAGATTTGCAATAGTACTTGACCTTGTCCTCAGTGGAACGATAACTCACTCACTACTTTATTACTTGGTCGACCCGTGCACTTGCGGTATTGCTATAGCGTAGCTCGGACCCATCAGGTTGAAACATTAACTTGTACAAAATGGAGCTTTAATTCAATTGTTGAAGTCAATTTGGAGGAAAGAGCATTGACCATGGCCAAGTTGTGACCACTGACCTGGCCGTGTCCCTCATCAAAGAAAGTAGAAATTTGACAACATGTGACATACCCACTTGACACAGCCGTGTCATTGTCCGTGTCACATAATATGGCCAAGACAAACATGAAGCTTTGCTGTATCTTTGATAAGGAAGAAAAATCAGATCAAATAGGCAGAGGCAGACACATGGAGAAGACATAGCCGTGTCATAGGCCATATCACATCACACACACATTGACGTGGCTGTGTTTCACCTCAAGAGAAAAAGAATTGAGAACAGGCAGAAGAAGATACGGCCATAAGACACAACTGTGTCACTCCATACAATAAGCATGCATGACAAGTGGTGTTGGACATAGGCATATGACTTGGCCATGTCTAAGGAAAAATTGAGAGACACAACCAAGACCAAACTGACTTGGTCGTATCTAAGATAGATTCCTTGTGTTTCTTTTATACAACTTGTCAGACAAGATTGAGGAGGCAACAGGGATTGCTTCTTAAAGAAAAATGAAAAGGTGAGCTATTTTTGATGGAAAGAAAGGTTTAAAAAAATGTAAAAGAGAGAATAAGTGGAAGTGCGAGTATGGATGTGAATTGAAAAGTAAATTTTCTTTTTCTTTAAACTAAAAATAATTAGAATGGTGGTAGATAGAGAGGGGGGGGGGGCTGCATGTTTTTAGAGGAACCATTTTTCTTCTTGATAGCTGGTTCTTCTTCTTCTTCTTCTTCTTTTGAAAGACCTCCATCTTCTTCATCTTCATTTTTTCCATCTTTATTTTCTTCCATAGATTTTCTTTAACATTTTTGGGCTAGTGTTTGGGTAGTTCCTGAATAAGCTCTTAAGAGGGTTAGATTTGGAGGTAGTATATAGAATTGATTGGAGGCTTGAGAAAGGTTTCACTTCATTTTCAAGGATAGAACCATTGATTGAAGGGTTTAAAGAGAGCTTGGGAGTTCTTCATCACATTCAAGTTGAGCTAGGAGGGAGAATAAGAAGTTTCAACCCTTGGAATCTTCAAGGGATTTTTCTATTTTCTTAACTAATTTATTTTTCAGATTGTGTTGTATATATTAATACTTCAATGAATATTTGTGAGTTGAATTATATTAAGATGAATGTTTATTTTGAATTGATGATGACCTAAATTACTCATGCCTAGGGTTTGTAGTAAATTTAATTAAATGACTTAATTCAACATTTCATTAATATAACTTGTTATTAGTTGTTTGCATTGGATTATATGTTAGGTTGATAGATTAACCACCTATTGATCTCTTAATATTAAATGAAGGATCGAGAGATGAAATTTGATATTGAAACTATGCAATCAACTACCCAAAGAATGAATTAGAAATATAAGTTCTAGGTTGTACTCTATTTGCTAGTTAAGATAATTGATTTTTGTTAATTCATGAATGTGAGAACTAATGAATTGATAATTGCTAGTTGATACTAAGGAGGAAATTAAGTTATAAGGTTATATTAATGGATAATTAAGAATTAAGCTTTGCTTAAATTGATCTACAAATCCTAGGTACCATTCCAAGAATTTAAATTAATCTTGTGCAAGCATTACTCATTTCACCTTAAGTTTTAAACACTTTTTACCATTTTAACACTACATACTCGATCTTTAATTTTATTATTTCAATCAAATTATTACAAACAAACCCCTTCCTTGTGAGATGACCTTGGGACATTCCACCATTACTACATCTACCTTGTATACTTGCGAGTGTCGCTTTTAGTAGTATTAAGTAGAGTGCAACAAGTTTTTGGTGTTGTTGCTAGGGAAGACAGTTTAGGTAATAATTTGATTATGTTATTTTAATTGTTTCATTGTTTAAGTGTTTCTTTTTTGATTTGCCTAGGTGATTTATGCAAGGATGAAGGTCCTAAGGCAACGAACTTATTCCATTTATAGACAATATTCATAGACTTCCTAGAACCAAGGGAGTGGATCCTTTGGGATAAGAAGGAGAAGACATCGAAGAGCAATTTAAGAAGAACATAGAAGCAGAGATGGGTGACGTTGAGGAACTACCCATGAAAGAGTTTGCTCAACCGATTATTGGGGTCACTACATTATGCATACGGTTGAGCAACGCAACAAAAAACTATGAACTGAAAAAATACTCATTATAATATATTGCCCTCTTTTCATGGATTGCATAATGAAGATCCTCTCAACTTCATTTGTAATTTTTATACAACCTTACATACATTCCCTTTGCAAGCATTGATAGAAGATCAACTAAAAATGAGGTCTTTCCCATACAATTTGAAGGATAGGGCAAAGGCATGGTTGATGACTTTACCGAAAAATTCATTAATCACATGGACTAAAGTTTATAACAAATTCATTGGAAAAATTCTATTTACATCAGAAAATAAAGGAGCTTAGGAGGAGTATTGCAACATTCACCCAATTGGATGGAGAACCATTTTATGAGGCATGGAATCTCTTCAAATCTTTGTTGTTCCAATGCCCTCATCATTATTATCCATAATAGTTGCGTAATCATTTCTTTTATGATGGGCTAACTCAACAAAGTCAAAATACAGTGGATAATGCAGCAGGGGGTGCAATGGGTGAGAAGACAGCTGTGGAAAATATTAGATTGTTTGAAATGTTAGGAGCAAATTCACAGTAGAAGAGTATTGGAGAAAGGTGTAGAGGATCATATGAGTTTAATGCAAATTTAGAAATGACTAGACAAATAGCAGAGTTGACAAGGCAAGTTAAATTATTGAATGCTAGAGGAAACTTGCCTATGTCAAATCAAGAAACATGTGCATCATGTGGTGTTGCAGGGTATAATGCAAATATGTGATCTACAAACTTTGATCAATTTCAAGAAGGGTAAGAGCAAGTATATGCCTTTGACCATTTGCAACAACGAGGTAGAAATGATCCATTTTCTAATTCTTATAATCCCGGTTGGAGAAAATCATCCAAATTTCTCTTGGAAGAATCAACAACACATTCCATCTCAACAATCCTTCCAACCTTATCAAAGAGGTCCTCAATTTCAAGGATAATCTTCACACCAAGATCAATCAAAGAAGCTATTATGATCATTTATGTGTGTGTTTTTAAGTTAATTTTATGAGCTTTTAGTTAATTTTTCCTTAAATGTGTGTTTAGGTTTGCTTGAAGTGTTATGATTTAGGTTGAAGCATGAACATATGAAAAATGGAGCTTTAATTCACTTATTGAAGCCAATTTAGAGGAAAGAGCATTAAACATGGCCAAGTCTTCAATGAATTCACTACAAGGAAAACTGAATCAGACAACGCTTTCTGGCCGTTGTCTGATGAAGACAAAACCCGTTGTCTATTGAAGCGATGTCTGATAGCATTTCAGACAATGATTTTAAAAACGTTGTCTGATGTAGGTTTGCACAACGGTTTTTAATTTTATCAGACAACGGTTTTTGGCCGCTGTTTGATGATGGTTCAGACAACGGTTTCTAATTTTTCATACAACGGTTTTTAACCGTTGTCTGATGGTTTCCACAACGGTTTCTAAATTGTCAGACAACGGTTTCTAAATTTTCAGACAACGGTTTTTAACCGTTGTCTGATGAAGGTTTAGACAACATTTTTTGACCGTTGTCTGATGAAGACAAAAACCGTTGTCTATTGAGGTGATGTCTGATAGCATTTCAGACAACGGTTTTTAACCGTTGTCTGAAGATGGTTTCCACAACGGTTTTTAGTTTTATCATACAACGGTTTTTAACCATTGTCTGATGATGGTTTAGACAACGCTTTTTGACCGTTGTCTGATGAAGACAAAAACCATTGTAGAAGGACGCTAAATACAACGGTTAATTAATCTAAAACCGTTTGTAGAAGGACGCTAAATACAACTGTTAATTACTGTGGCACACTGAATATTAGACAATAGTTTCAATGTTCATTTTCATTTCACCACCATTGTCTGTTAAACTGTACATTATACATATAAGACAACACTTTACAATGGAGGATTGCAAATTTGGGAATAAAAAAACCTCCACAAATTCAACCATTCAACATATTAACAAACTTTAAAAAAAAAATCAACACTATACATATATCACTGAATTATACTATTAGCTTCAACTTGAATGACGCTTCATGAAATATTTGGCGAAGTCAATCCTAATCTCGTTGATGTCGGCATCACTATACTCCAAGTTGCCTCTGCGTAGCCACTGAAAAATGAATCACATTTTGGTTAGCCACATGTGGTAAATACAAAACTATTATATAAAAAATGAAAATAATTAAAATTCTCACCTTAGCTGCAAACTGAAGCTCTTTGTCATAACAGATTTCCTTCATGTACCTCATGACAAAGAGGCCGCAGTCCGTGGCCCCTTTCTGCACAGGAACCCCCTGAAATAGCAAATGAAAACAAAAATGAAGTACCACATGTTACATCCATATGTAAACCCATAAGCAAACCAACACATCAACCTAATCACACAACCTAACCTGAAATCTGAACAAACATTCTGAAAAATGAACACAAGACACATCCATATAAAATTTCAGGCTCAACGAGCAAACTCATACTTATAATATGCATATTTGCTTTAAATGATAAGAAATGAAAGAAGAAAACATTAAAAGACAAACTTGCTCACATAAAGTATATTGCAAAGCTTAGAATAAAAGAAAAAGAAAATAAAAATCACATAAGAACAAACTCTCCAGTGCAAGAATCCCATCAGTTTCAGGTTCTGCTATAGTTTAGACTTTTAGAGGCATTTCTTAAATTGAAAGAGATAAAAGCTTAGAATAAAAGACTTGCAAGATAGTTTAAGTTCAAGGTCCTGGATAAGCTACAAGCCAACTCCTAACAAAAAGGATTACCTTTAAGGCATCTGTTCAAGCCTTGGTCTATACTCTCAGTTGTTAGAATAATAGCATATTTGAAACTTTCATCTACCAGATCATATTTCTATCCCTCCAAAAATTAGAAATATCCTCCTTAAAATTCAAATAATGTAGTGCACAAAATAACAAACAGGCCATGTGGCACACAGACTTAGGAGTTGGGAAACATGCTTTCTAAATCAAATGAGATAGAGAATCTGCAGTAATCTTGAAATATAGATTATACCACAACTGTGACAAATTAACTTGGTTGAATCTCTGGTGGAGGGGAAGAAAAATGCTGTACACCTAGCTATCCTTACAAGTGCAAAAAAGTGCACATCAACCCTTTCAAAATCCTATGGCAAGTCCAGAAATTTACCAAATCTGAAACCTTTATCAGCTTGTGTTAAGCTATTTAACAACCGCACATTGAGTTCATCCTATCCTTCAATCACTGATGCCAATTCGAATCATAATCTAAAAGGTATCAAGATTGAATGGCGTATCCCCCATACGTATCTGGATAGACAAGCTCAAGTGAACCTATCCAAGACCACCAGCAGTTTGACATTTAACAAGCAAACTCAAGACAACAACTCGAACGCAAGCTACTTTAAACACTCCATAAAGTTCATTATATTCCTCTTCATAAAGTTCTGGAGTTCCTTTGAACAGTAGTAAAGTATAGGAATTGAAAACATTAATTGGGACATTACCAATGACACTTCTAGCAGTAGGCTGCAGCATGACAATAGCCAATCCAAGATCTCCAATTTTAACTTCTCCATGATGTCCATTAACAAATATATTATCACATTTTAAATCTCTGTGAATAATAAGTGGATTGTGACCATGGAGATAAACTAAACCTTCGAGAATTTGCCTTGCCCAATTCTTTATCGCCTTCATGTAAACATGCTTATGCTTTTTGCGGTATCTGATAATCAAAGGCAAAAAATTCATTAATTTCAAGAAGCACAATAATAAAGACACAGAACAAAATAAAAAAAGAAAACATACTGCCTAAGATTCCTAGATGTGCAGAGCTCAGTAATCATATTAATAATTTTTTTCTTATCATCTACCCAAGAATTATAGAACTTCAAGATGTTTTCATGTTTCAGTGATCTCAGCAAATGAACTTTAGAATACAACTTTTCCAAATCTGTTGGTCATTGCATGACATCATCTATCCTCACTTGGTTCCAAGCAACCTCTATTCCTTCTGCTTCATCAAGTGCCTTGTAACTGCCAAAAGAATTAAAAAAAAAGGGTAAATCCTGAAAAGAATACTCTTTTTTTTTGGGTACATCGGAAATTCAAATGAACACTCTCCTATAAAAATAATATATTCTTATTCAACAAAAAAATTCTTAAAAAAGAGGGAGGTAGAGTATAAGAAGCATACACAGTCTTGAAAGCACCCCTGCCTAAGACCTCATCATACTGTGAAAAAAGAGGGAAATTAATCGCTATCAAGATGAAACAAACCAATCAAACCACAAATTATTTTACAATCAATCTCAATTTAGCAATCAACAATAACGGATCAATAATGTCTTTGAACCAAACAAAATAAAACAAATATTGAATTATACCCAGACATATCTACCAGTTGGATCTACTTCTACGAAATCAGGCTTGGCATCAGAAGGTTCAATTGCAGAATAAGTACCATTATTAGATGCCATTTCTAATCCTTCTATTCCGCAGCTGATAATACTAGTTGTCATTGCCGCCAACATTGACGAAGAAACAGCAAGCAGAATCAAGAACAAATCGAAAAAAATGTATTCAATTATTGATGTCAAAACTTTTTTTAGTGTTTTTGTTCGGAGAATGCCTTGGAAGCAATACAGAAGGAATCGAATGCCGATAATCTCAAAAGGATTCGGCATTCAACAACGATGATAGCAGCAGCAGTTGCGACGTCGTTTCATTCTTGAGGCAATGAACTTTATGAGGTGGACCTAAGATGCCTCTGTTATGACTATTGAAGCCATAGCCTTCTTCGTTCATTATCATTCTTGCTACTTCACCTGCAGCAGCATAAAGCAAATCCCATGTGGCCGGCGGTGAGGAGACTCTGGAGGATCCATTTGGGCTGCCACGGCTAGACCCTTGCCCACACCCACATCCATTTCCAACCCCACAAAGCGTTGATTGCGGTGAACCAGAGACAAGCCAACCCTGCAAGTATAAACGAAAAATCCCCAAATCAGTACATAAGCAAAATAAAAGAACACGATTATAGTGGAGAGCCCCGTAGCTATAACCTGTGCGATTTTACCCAGCTTAGCAGAGCTGCAAGTATCACCTCTACAAAATGTAAATAAATTAGGTCTACAGAGAGAAATCGAAAGAGGGAAAGAGGAGATAGGTCTGTTTAGGTTTATTGAAAAATTTTAAAATAGCCGTGTTTTTTTGCTAAATGGAGGCAAATGAAATTTTTTTTTTGGAAATAAAGGGGGGAATTTAAGTGTTAAAAATTTTTGAAGTTTAGACATCCCTCTTTTGAACAAAATGGATTTTTCAAAATTTTGTTAAATTAACTTTATAAATTCACATATATAGATGACTTATAAATACTAATGTATATACTTGTATATACTAATGTATATACTTATATATACTAATATATATACTTGTATATATATTAATATATACTAATGTATATACTTGTATATACTAATATATACTTGTATATACTAATATATATACTTATATATACTCGTATATACTTGTATATACTAATATATATACTTGTATATACTAATATATATACTTATATATACTTGTATATACTAATATATATACTAATATATACTTGTATATACTTGTATATACTAATATATATTTATATATATACTAACATATACTAATGTATATACTTGTATATACTAATATATTCTTGTATATACTTATATATACTAATATATACTTGTATATACTAATATATATACTAATATATACTTGTATATACTAATATATATACTTGTATATACTAATATATACTAATATATATACTAATATATATACTTGTATATACTTGTATATACTAATATATACTTATATATACTTGTATATATACTAATATATACTTATTTATATACTTGTATATACTAATATATATACTTGTATATATATACTAATATATACTTGTATATACTAATATATATACTTGTATATACTTATATATATACTAATATATACTTGTAAATACTAATATATACTAATATATATACTTGTATATACTAATATATACTAATATATACTAATATATATACTTGTATATACTAATAGATATACTTGTATATATACTAATATATACTTGTATATATACTAATATATACTTATATATATACTTGTATATACTAATACATATACTTGTATATATACTAATATATACTTGTATATACTAATATATATACTTGTATATACTAATATATACTAATATATACTAATATATACTTGTATATATACTAATATATACTTATATATATACTTGTATATACTAATACATATACTTGTATATACTTGTATATACTAATATATATACTTGTATATATACTAATGTATATACTTGTATATACTAATATATACTAATATATACTTGTATATACTTGTATATATACTAATGTATATACTTGTATATACTAATATATACTTGTATATATACTAATATATACTAATGTATATACTTGTATATACTAATATATATATACTTGTATATACTAATATATACTTGTATATATACTAATATATACTAATGTATATACTTGTATATATATTAATATATACTTGTATATACTAATATATACTTATATATATACTTGTATATACTTGTATATATACTAATATATATTAATGTATATGCTTGTATATACCTGTATATACTAATGTATATACTTGTATATACTAATATACTTATATATATACTAATATATACCAATGTATATACTTGTATATACTAATGTATATACTAATATATACTAATGCATATGCTTGTATATACTTGTATATACTAATATATACTTATATATACTTGTATATATACTAATATATACTTATATATATACTTGTATATACTAATATATATACTTATATATACTTGTATATATACTAGTATATACTTGTATATACTAATATATATACTTGTATATACTAATATATACTAATGTATATGCTTGTATATACTTGTATATATACTAATATATACTAATATATATACTAATATATACTTATATATATACTTGTATATACTAATATATATACTAATATATACTTGTATATACTAATATATACTTGTATATACACTAATATATACTAATGTATATGCTTGTATATACTAATGTATATACTTGTATATACTAATATATACTAATATATACTTATATATACTTGTATATATACTAATATATACTTATATATATACTTGTATATACTAATACATATACTTGTATATACTTGTATATACTAATATATATACTTGTATATATACTAATGTATATACTTGTATATACTAATATATACTAATATATACTTGTATATACTTGTATATATACTAATGTATATACTTGTATATATACTAATATATACTAATGTATATACTTGTATATACTAATATATGTACTTGTATATACTAATATATTCTTGTATATATACTAATATATACTAATGTATATACTTGTATATATATTAATATATACTTGTATATACTAATATATACTTATATATATACTTGTATATATACTAATATATACTTGTATATATACTAATATATACTAATGTATATGCTTGTATATACCTGTATATACTAATGTATATACTTGTATATACTAATATATACTAATATATACTAATGTATATACTAATATATACTAATGTATATGCTTGTATATACTTGTATATACTAATATATACTAATATATACTTGTATATATACTAATATATACTTGTATATACTAATTTATATACTTATATATACTTGTATATAAACTAATATATACTTGTATATACTAATATATATACTTGTATATACTTATATATACTGATATATACTAATGTATATGCTTGTATATACTTGTATATATACTAATATATACTAATATATACTTATATATATACTTGTATATACTAATATATATACTAATATATACTTGTATATACTAATATATACTTGTATATATACTAATATATACTAATGTATATGCTTGTATATACTTGTATATACTAATGTATATACTTCTATATACTTCTATATACTAATATACTTATATATATACTAATATATATACTAATATATACTAATGTATATACTAATATATACTAATATATACTAATATAAATGCTTGTATATACTAATATATACTGCTATATATACTAATATATACTAATGTATATACTAATATATACTAATATATATACTTATATATACTTGTATATACTAATATATACTTATATATACTTGTATATATACTAATATATACTTATATATATACTTGTATATACTAATATATATACTTGTATATACTTTAATATATACTTGTATATACTAGTATATACTAATATATAATTATATATACTAGTATATATACTAATATACTAGTATATACTAATATATACTTGTATATACTTGTATATACTTATATATATACTAATGTATATGCTTGTATATACTTGTATATACTAATGTATACACTAATATATACTTGTATATGCTAATATATATACTTGTATATATTAATATATACTTATATATATTTGTATATATACTAACATATACTAATATATATACTTGTATATACTTGTATATACTAATATATATACTAATATATACTAATGTATATACTAATATATACTTGTATATACTTATATATATACTAATATATACTAATATATACTTATATATACTTGTATATACTTGTATATATACTAATATATACTTGTATATACTAATATATATACTTGTATATATACTAATATATACTAATATATATACTTGTATATACTTGTATATATACTAATATATACTTGTATATATACATTTATATATACTAATATATACTAATATATACTAATATATATACTTGTATATATACTGATATATATTTGTATATACTAATATATATACTTGTATATACTAATATATACTTGTATATATACTAATATATACTAATGTATATACTTGTATATACTAATATATACTTATATATACTTGTGTATACTAATATATACTAATGTATATACTTGTATATACTAATATATACTTGTATATACTTGTATATATACTAATATATATACTTGTATATACTAATATATATACATTAGTATATATATACTAATATATACTAATGTATATACTTGTATATACTAATATATACTAATATATATACTTGTATATACTAATATATACTAATGTCTGACAACGATTTTTTTACTAATGTCTGACAACATCTTATCAGACAACGATTTTTTTTTACCAAAAAAACACTTGTCTAAACATATGTTACACAACGGTCTCTAAAAACCGTTGTTTGTATGCTTGCTTCAGACAACGGTTTGTTTTAACCGTTGTCTGAAACGTTGAATTATACAACACTTTCGAAAAAATCGTTGTCTGAAATATCTTATCAGACAACGGTTTTGTATGACCAGAAAAAGCATTGTCTGAACGTATATTACACAACGGTTCCTAAAAAACCGTTGTCTGGTGTGACCAAAATGACACCTAATAGACAACGGTTAAAAAAAACACCAAAAACAGTTGTCTAAAAATTAATCAGACAACGCTTTTTTGGGAAAAAAATAGTTGTCTGTTTTTTTCAGACAATGATTTTTTCCTTAACCGTTGTCTGATGACCGTTGTCTGATTCAGTTTTTCTTGTAGTGATTAGCCGTGTCGCTCATCAAGAAGTTGAAAAAGTGAAAACACTTAGTGACTTGGTTGTGTCCCTCATGAGAAAATAAGGAAATTTGGTAGACAGTGACACACCTAACCGACTTGGTTGTGTCACTAGCCATGTCACATGACATGGCAAGGACAAACATAACTTGGCCATGTCCCTTTGATAAGGAAGGAAATTAAAGGCAGAAGTAGACACATGGAGAAGACACGGCCAAGTTACAGGCTGTGTCACATAACACACCCAATGACTTGACTGTATTCCACCTAAAGAGAAAAATAACCAAGAATAGTCAAAAGAAGACATGGCCATGAGACACAGACGTGCCACTGGCCGTGTCACTCTACATAACAAACATATATGATAAGCAGTGATGGACACAGGCACATGACTTAGCCGTATCCAAGGAAAAAATGAGAGACACGACCAAGACCAAACTGACTTAGCTGTGTCTGAGATAGATTCTTTGTTTGTTTTTATATGATGTGAGTGATAAGATAGGAGACAATAGGATTGTTTCTTTAAAAAAAATAAAAGTGAAAAGGTGAGTTATTTTTGGATTGAAAGAAAGGTTTAAGAATTAAAAAGAGGGAATAAATGGAAGTGGGGGGTATGGAGGTGAGTTGGAAAGCAAAATTCTCTTTGTCTTAACACTTAAAAATAATTGGAAAGAGGGAGAGAGGTGGCTACACATTTTGGAGAGGAGAAGAATTCTTATTGCTATTCTTCCTCTTGTGACAAAATCATCATCTTCACGACCATCTATCACCATCAATATTAGCCATTTTTCTACACAAGATTTTTTTTGCAAAGATTTTGGAGGAGGTTTAAGGATTCTTCATCAAACTCAAGCAAGGTTGGAGGAAGAGCAAGAGAAGATCAACTCTAGTCTTCTTTAAACTAGGTTTTTCTATTCTTGAATTAGTGCAATTGTTTCATTTTTAGATTTTGTTGATTTGTTATGAACATTAATATTTCAATGGATATTTGTGATTTCATTTCTATTGAGACGAGTATGTGTTTTGATTTGATGATGATGAGCTAAATTATCCATGCCTAGGATTTATAGTAGATTTGATTAAATGACTTAATTCAACGTTTTTATTAATATAACTTGTTATTAGTTGTTTGCACTGGATTATATGTTAGGTTGATAGAGTGACCACCTATTGATCTCTTAATATTGAATGAAGGACTGAGAGGTGAAATTCGATATTGAAACTATGCAATCAACTACTCTAAGAATGAATTAGAAATATAAGTTCTAGGGTGTGCTTAATTTTCTAGTTAAGGTAATTAGTTTTTGTTAATTCATGAATGTGAGAACTAATGAATTGATAATTGCTAATTGATATTAAGGAGGAAATTAAGGTATAAGGTTATATTTATGGATAATTAAGAATTAAGCTTTGATTGAATTGACCAACAAATCTTAGGTACCATTCCAAGAAGTTAAATTAATCTTGCACAATCATTACTCATTTCATTTTTAAGTTTTAATTACTTTTCACCATTTAAACACAAAACTCTCAATCTTTAAATTATTTATTTCAATCAAACTATTATCAACAAACACCTTCTTTATGAGACGACCTTGGGACATTCTACCATTTACTATAACTACCTCGTATACTTGCGAGTGTCGCTTATAGTAGTATTAAGTAAAGCGCAATAAGTTTTTGGTGCTGCTGACGGGGAAGACTGCTTTAGTAGTAGTTTGATTCTTTTATTTTAATTATTTAATTGTTTAAGTGTTTCTTTTTGAATTGCCTAGGTGATTTATGCAAGGATGAATGTCCCAAGGTAACGAACTTATTCCATTTGTAGACGACATTCATAGACTTTCTAGAACTGAGGGAGTGGATCCTTTGGGACAAGAAGGAGAAGACACCGAGGAGTAATTTGAGAAGAACATGAAAGTAAAGATGGGCGAAGTAGAGGAACCACCCATGAAAGAGTTTGCCTGACCAATTATTGGGTTAACTATATCATGTATAGGGTTGAGTAATGCAACAAGAAACTATGAACTAAAAAATACTCATTATAGTATGCTGCCCTCTTTTCATGGATTGCCGAATGAAGATCCTCTCAACTTTATTCGTGATTTTTATACAACCTTGCATACATTCCCTTTGCAAGCATTGATGAAAGATGAGCTAAAAATGAGTGTGTTCTATACAGTTTGAAGGATAGGGCAAAGGCATGGTTGATGACTTTACTGAAAAATTTGTTAACCACATAGACTGAAGTGTGTAACATATTCAACATATTCATGGAAAAATTTTATTCACATCAGAAAACAAAGGAGCTTAGGGGAAGTATTGCAACATTCACCCAATTGTATGGAGAACCATTTCATGAGATGTGGAATCGCTTCAAATCTTTGTTATTCCAATGCCCTCATCATTATTATCCATAATAATTACTCAATTAATTCTTTTATCATTGGCTCACTCAGCAAAGCCAAAATACAGTGGATAATGCAGCAAGGGATGCAATGGGTGAAAAGACAACTGCTGAAACGGTGAAATTGTTTGAAATGTTGGGAGTAAATTCGTAGCAGAAGAGTATTGGAGAAAGGTGTAAAGGAGCCTTTGAGTTGAATGCAAATTTAGAAATGGAAAGACAAATAGTAGAGTTGACAAGACAAGTAAAATTAGTAAATGCTAAAGGAAACTTGCCTATGTCAAGTCAAGAAACATGTGCATCATGTGGTGTTGTAGGCCATAAGGCAAATATGTGCCCTTCAAGTTTGATCAATTTTAAGAAGGGAAAGAGCAAGTATATGCCTTTGAAGGTTTCCAACAAAGGGGTAGAAATGACCCATATTCAAATTTTCATAACCTCGGTTGGAGAAACCACTCAAATTTTTCATGGAAGAATCAACAACAAGTTCCACCTCAATAATCCTTCTAACACTAATAAAGAGGATCAACTTCCAAGGGAAAACTTCAAATCAAGACCAATTGAAGAAACCCACATTAGAAGAAAACTTGAATGCTTTCATTCAAGTAATCACACAAAATCAAGAATGGAACAACAAAAGGTTTAACTCCTTGGAAGCATCATTAAAGAAGGTGGAAACACAAGTTGGTCAATTAGTTAACCAACTTCAAGCTCATAAAAAAGAAAAATTTTTAAGTCAACTGGAGCAAGCCAAGGCAATCACGATCTTGAGAAGTGGTAAGGTAATTGATAACAAAATTGGTGATTCTTTGGATGCAGTTACAATTCAAGAAAATGGCGAGAAAATGTAAACAAGCCAAGCTCAACCAAGTGAATTGAAGGAGGAGGAAAGTGTGGAGGCATCCACTTCACCAAAGTTGCATACATCCCCAAATCCTTATAGACCGCCAATTCCTTTCCCAAGGGTAGACCCTTAATTTTGGTCCTAAATTAGTCCGGTCAATTAAAGAAGGTCTAAGTCACGATCTGTCCATTTTTAATGGATTGAATCTATTTTAAAGCCTTTAATTAGATTGGTCCAGTTTTATGAGGCTTAAAATTAGCCAGTTCAACCTTTAAAGCCCTAAAATAATCCAATTCAGAATTTGATTGGGTTTAAATGGATTTAGGCCAGGCCAATTCGATGTGGACAACATCCATATCAAATTAGAGCCACCTAATTCGATATGGATGGCTCCATATTGAATTGGAGGCTATTCAATTCGATATGGAGGCATCCATATCGAATTGGAATGCATCCAATTTGATATGGACACCATCCATTTCAAATTGTCCATATCGAATTGGATACAAACCAATTCGATATGGTCAACCTATATCAAATTAAACAAGGTTTAATTTGATATGGACAATTTTCATATCAAATTAAATTGATTTTAATTTGATATGGCCTCGGTTTCATGTTGAACTAAAAATGCTTTAATTTGATATGCTTTAATCCGAGCCGTACTAAAATAGGAAATTAGAATTAAGCTCGGATTAAGACTCTGTCACAATATTTTAACCTAATATGTTTTCTATAAATATAAGTTTAAAGGAAGTAAAAAAGGGAGGAAGAATTTTTAGCAGCCACGGTTATCAAAAGGCATAGAGGTAGCAAGAGACAAGTAGCAACTATTAACATACTATCAACCCATAAAACAATACATCACATAAAGGCAGTGACTACTGTCTTTGTTTTGCTTAGCTAGAATCTCAAATTGTTGAAGGCAAAAGTTTGGATCAACTTTTAATTTTGGTGGAGCCAACAAACAAAGGTACATTCTCTAAGTTTAATTAATTTAAATTCAACAAAGAATGCTTTGGTGAAGGTTTTAAATACTGAGTATATTTAATCTTTGTCCAAATAATTCTAGTAATTTATATTCATTAGTTTTAATTCATATTTATTTTATTAAAGAATGTCCAGTAGCTGTTGATTTTAAAATTCACAGTAGGTTATGTGTTTAAATTTGCTTCGCCCACTAGCCATTCAAAAAAGCATGTCCCATGTAATTATTTATCAAAATCAATGTTACAGTGGCCATAAGTTTTTTACAGTAACCAAGCTTAAGTTGAAATCCCTAATTCCCATCCAAAGTAATAGTTTTGTTCCCAAAACCTTAAAAAACCCTAGTTTTCAAATATCCAAAACCCTAATCATGTTTTTCTAAAATCAAAACCCTAATCCTATTTTTCTAAAACCAAAACCCTAATCATGTTTTTCTAAAACCCTAAAACCCTGATCATTATTTTCTAAAACCTAAAAACCCAAAATCATACTAATAAAACATTAGTTTTGCATATCTATTGTTTAAAGTAATATTAAAACTTAGGTTTAGCTATTTTTTTGTTAATGTATGTTTGTGACGGATGATTTATTTTATTTTATAATGGATGATTTACTTTTAATTATTATGAATGTCTGAATGGTTTAATTTATTTGGTTAATTATTTTAATGTTGATTATTTTGATTTCAATGATGTAAGAGGTATGTTTCCACTTTGTGGGTACCTCATTAGCTAAGTTCAATGTAATTTAATTTCTTTTAAGTTTTGGGATTAATTTAAAGGTCATGTTCCCACCAAACAGTGGGTGTCCTATTTTATTTAGTTTTTGGCATTGGATAATTGTTGTAAGGGCATGTTTCTATCTTGTATGGGTGCCCGTCTTATTATTTTGTTTGAACTTATTTTGATTTTAATACATTGATTATTTATTTTAAATTGCATGTAGTATGGATAATATTTTAATAAGTTAAAGTATTTAATAATGTTTAGACCTGAAAAGGAGGCTGGTTTCAATGAACTGTGCATTATAGGGATGTTGGGTCATTCTCACCTTCCCTATACGTATCCAACTTTTCAAACCTAATAGGAGGTTTGGTATTCCTTAGGAATTGAGTTATCACCCCTTTCTATCTTCCCGACCCATGGATAGGAACTCTATTTTTTCAGAGTTTAGGCCCATGTTCTCTAAGGCCCTTAGCCTAACAGTGCTGAAGTCGCAATAACCATTCCATATGGGAGTGGGGGCAAAAATTCCCACTTATAGTGATGACTCTACTAGGGATAAGAGAAGTTGATTCCGTTGGTCTTTATATTATTTTATTCTTTCTTATTATAATATTATTCATTGTATTATTTAGATTGCATTATGTGCGTGGGTTAGGACACCCTTGTTACCTGTGTTATGTTATCTAAGGGATATCAAACTTTCACTTAAGGTATGGAGATCGAGCATGAGCACTCATAGCCTTGTACCATTTGGTATATACTTGCTATGATAGCCTAAGCTTTTCAACTCACAGACTAAAGCTCATGTAATTGACCTAGTTACTTTCCTTAGATTTTTTTTCCCAAATGCTTATTGTTTGATTATGATTGATATATCTTGGTTTGAACCATGGCCTATTTGCTTTGTTCTTTTTCTAATATGACCAAATTATGTTGTAAGTTCAAAATGGTTTTACTCCTTTAATCCCAAAAGATGAAAATTATTTTTAAAACTTTTCAAAATGGTCTTTAGACATAAAACATTTTTAAAAGACGGGATAAAAATTCTTTTTCACGTCATGGCCCAAGTGCAAAGCCCAAAATTCATTTTTAAACAAACCTTTTTACAATGGGCTTTGATGTAAAACTATTTTTCAAACAAACCTTTTTTATGGGCTTTAAGATACTTTTTAAATAGGTTCAAAACTGCTTTTCACTTCATGACCCAAAAATTTGGATTTTTTGTTACTACAAAACTTTTTCTTAAATGATCTTACAAACTATTTAGGTCAATTATAGAATACCAAAAATCAATTGTGGGCCTAATTTACCAAGAATTGTTGATCATGGGCTTGTTTGTGGCATGAATCATTAGTTGCTTTTCCAAATGGAAAATCTATTTATGATAAACTCTTTAATTTGGTCTTAATCCATAATATAGCATAAAAGCTATTTTTAGTCGATCTAATGGATTAAGGCTCAATTAATGAGAATTATCATGAATTGACTTCTAAGTTTGAAAAGACAACTATGGGTTACACCGTTCAAGTGAAATTTTCAAAAATAAGATATCTCATTTTGATATTTTATAGACCTTGTACCTAGGAAAAGAGACTTGTCATTCATATGTGGGTGATATAAGGTTGGAAGGAACGTCCTAATTATCTTTGTTTATCTGTTACTTGTGCATCCATGTATACATGCATACATGCATTACATTACATGTCATTAATCCTTTTTAGCTCACAGCCTTAGAGTACAGTAGTTCATGAGCCTATGACAATCTGACCTAAGCCAGTGATGTAGAATCTGGCAATGACTCAGTCAGCTTCTCACCGAAAGTAATGGAACCTGAACAGATTCTGTAACACCCCATCTTAGCCTACGTTTATAGACCAAGATGGACTGTTATCTCATGGTGGTTGTGTCTTAATATTTTACTTAGTTTAAGTACAGATTTTAAAAAATTTTTGCCAGAGTTTCCCCTATAATTGGTGGTCCCAAGTGTCGACAAAACTGATTTTTCTTATTTATGAAAAATATTTTGTTTCACAATTCAATACAAGCACACTCCCAATAATCCACCCTTATAACCTCAACTACAAATCCTGCAAGAAGAATTCACACTTCTATATTCACAACCCAACTCAATTCAAAACCATACAGTTATTATACATTACTGGATTTACATGCTACATCAAGTTATCTCTTTGTATTGTTCAAATATGTACATGCTAGTTTCTAATGCTAAAATACAAGATGAAGAGCACCTCCTAAGCTTGTTGATGACCGGCAGATCGCAGGACTCCTCTGCTTGCTACTGGCTCCTTGCTAATAATCTACGAGTTTAGAAGAAACTAAACTCGCTAAGCATTGCTTAGTGGGTACTTTAACTAATTACGGAAAATGAATAATAAAAGCATAATGCACTTTTAAAAGCAATGAATCGTATTGAAAAATAATATCACAGTAAAAACAATCCATACATGTCATATATTCAGTTATTATCATTTTATCAGTTTGCTCCACAAGGTAATTATGAATACACCGATCTCGAAATGATGCCTCGTATAGAATTACGCGTGGTCTTGACCTCACACGACTAATTGCTATGGTCTTGGTCTCACACGATATAACTGCGTGGTCTTGACCTCACACGACTAATTGCCATGGTCTTGGTCTCACATGATATAACTGTGTGGTCTTGGTCTCACACGACTAGTTGCCATGATCTTGACCTCACACGATATAATCCCCATTCCAGACCGGTTTTACTCATTTACCGAGTAGAGCATATATAACATTTCATATATACACATTCACTTCGTATATATATACCACATATTCTCCATGTATATATAGTATATCCTCACACAAATACCACATATACTCACATATGAATCATATGTATTCACATATATACCATATACACGCATATATATACCATATGCACAAAAGTTTGTAAAAATAAAATTTCTTTTATGTTAAAGTACCAAACCTTGCTTTTCCTTAGTCCTTATTCTATTTCACTTCCTTTCCTTCCTTGTCTCCTTGATTTCCTTATAATCTTCTTTGTCACCAAACTCTTTTAATCAAAAGCCTTAAACTTTGGAAAAATCACCTCCTTCTTCCTTCTCTTATGGTTTGGACGAAATCACCATGCAAGAGAGGGCTTTTATACTTTCTTTCCTTAGCTTATTTTGATCCAAATGGCAGCCATAAGTGGTGAATAGATGTTGACTTCCAATTGGTACACCTTATAGCAAAAATGACCACTTTTAATTGGTCCACTTGCCTTCTTCTTTTAATAAATGCTATATGGCTAATTATGATCCACTTTTGGGGTGGATGAATGCCTTAGGGCCATTTGTCCATCTCTTTTTCTTTTCTTCTTTTAATAAATGCTATATGGCTAATTATGATCCACTTTTGGGGTGGATGAATGCCTTAGGGCCATTTGTCCATCTCTTTTTCTTTTCTTCTTTTAATAAATGCTATATGGCTAATTATGATCCACTTTTGGGGTGGATGAATGCCTTAGGGCCATTTGTCCACATCTTTTTATTTTCTTCTTTTTATAATGCTAAATGGTCACTTTTAATTGGTCCAAATGTCTCTTTATTTTATTTATTTAAAACCCAAGCCCTTGAACTTTCTTTTAATCATATTTTCTCCCCCTCAACTTTCTTATGTTGTAATTTTATAGTCTAGGGTGTGAAAATATCAAAATACCCTCCAGCGATTAATCGATTGTAACTTTTAAACCGTGCGTTTTCGGGAAAAATTGAAATCCATGATTATGACCCGATTAATCTCAAGAATATTCTTCCGGGGTCGGATATGGGCACTATTAAGAACTTCCAACACTTAATTTTTAAGTTTACATAGTTGCCCCTAACTTTTGAGAAATTTCCACTTAGGTCCTTTTGATATCCATTCTTGACCTTGCTGTCTTTATTTATTAATATCGTTTTAATCACAACTCCAAATTAAGTAATTCTTATTCCCACTGAAACTAGACATCCGGGGCTATATTTTGTCAAAATTTTAGGACGATCCGAGCTATATCTGATTTTTGACGGTCCTTTGAAGTCAAGCCTACTATGCTGTCCTGAGGCAGCTTGCACATTATCTACTAAATCCATCATATCTTATTCTGTATAACTCCGAATTGAGTAATTTCAAGTTATACATCTAGCTAAGACACAAATAAACAATTAAGTCTTCTTTGAGACTCTCTAATTCTATCATTAACTTGGATGAAATTCGAACTCAAGTTATAGGTCATGTTATAAACTTCTTTGTTCTAAGCCTAAATCATATCCTCTATGTCTGTTTCTTACCAATCTGGAATTCGGGATGTTACAGATTCAAAAGATGGTGGATGATGCACTCAACTCCAAGATGGAAGAACTAAAGAGGCTCCTAGTTGAGACCATGAGAAGCCAGCTGGTTGCACTATTAGGGAACACTATTGAAGCATCTACTAGCACTAAGAAGTATAAGGACAAAGGAAAGGCCAAGGTTGGTGAGGTGGCCTTTGATGATGACAAAGTAATGATGGATTATGATGATGTTTGGGCTTAGTATTTCCAAGATCCTCAAGATAAGAAGAAAGAAACAAAGGTTATCGAGAAATCAACTATGGAAAAGACTGAAACTTCAGATATGGAAAAGATGATGGCTGATTTAGAGAAGAAGTTTTAAAGGAAGTTGAAGACCGAAGAGATATTGGAGGTGGAAAAATTGTTTGAATAAAATGAAGAAGTCTCTTATAAGTTCAAGATGTCTTCATTTACTAAGTTCAATGGAAATGGTAACCCTCATCTTCATGTCAAGCAATACATCACTGCCATGCAGTCAGCTCGAGCTACCAAGGCTTAAACTTTAAGGTACTTTATGCTCTCGTTGGATCCTATTGTGCATAATTAGTTTAACACCTTAGAGGATAGTACTTAGAAGAATTGAGATTCATTGTATAAGGCCTTCATCCATCAATATAGATAATAATTCTAAATTGGAAGTTACTTTGATGGAGGTTGAGTCAATCAGCAAAAATAGAATGAGGATTTTGTTGATTATATGAAAAGGTGGAGAAACAAGGCTGCATTGCTCAAGAAGAGGCCAGATGAGTCAGACTAGATTAGGATGAAAGTAAGAGGAGTGCTTCCTAATCTTCATGAATGGATGTCCCATACTCTTATTAGGGATTTCAAAGACCTTCTTCAAGATGGCTTACAAATAGAAGAATGGAAAAGAGAGAAGAACCATTTTTTTGGAAGAAGGAATGAGAGAGGAAATTATCAGCCTAGCAGTCAAGGTACACAGAAAGTGGCAGATGTCAATGTAGCTGGTCAAGCAAATAGGAAGTAGTTTTCAGATATGGGGAGACCTTTGTCTTGAATTTTTAACAAGCTGCAGAAGAAAGGGTTGTTACAACCGTTAGCTCCTCGACCTTTATCGAATCCTTTACCCCGAATTTTGATACCAAAGCCTTTTGCCAATTTCATTAGACATAAGGACATGAGATAGATAGATGCATTTGGTTAAGACATGAGATTCAAGATCTTATTAACAATGGTAAGCTACCTAAGCCTAATAAGCCCAACACCAAAAGCAATTCTTTGCCTAAATTTGAAAGAGTGCCACTACCAACAACCTTCATGAGAGGATTGTAGAAAAATTTTGTCTTGTCAACTTTTCAAGATGTAGATGAAGGAACTGCTAAAAAAAAGGTGCTACTAAGCAAGCTTGGACCAACTACGAATGAGGAGATGACGACCATTACCTCTGACATGCCTAAATAAATGAAGCATCTCCAACCCCAACTCAAATAAACTTTCCTTGGATTGTTTGGTTTTTATTTCATTTTCTTTCTTTGGTGTTTTCTGGAACAATTGTGTTTTTCAAATTAAGATTGTTTAAATAAATTACTTTCATCACATTTTTGTTGGTCTTTATTCATTTTGGTGCTCAACTAATGATGAATCTATCTTGATATTTATAAATTAGTGTATCTATGCATAATGATCTGAATGACTTTACTAGGGAAGGGAGTTGTTCTATAGTATTAAGCTGTGTATACTTACTTAGAGAGGGCTCCTACATAAGTATGAGTGTCTAGGTCCTAGTCAATCTTAGAACACACTTTAACAAATTTTTGAGGCAAATTGAACTTTGCTTATTTAAGGGAGATGATCTAGGCATTGTTTGGTAAGCCAACAACTAGAATCCACCCAATTAAATATCAATCCCTAGTTGTCCCTTTGAGCCTTTATGAGATTTTAGCTTGCACTTTATTAGCTTGTAAGCCCAATAACCTACCCTATATTGTTATGACACTTATGACAAGTCTGATAATCACTAAGTTAAAGGGGCAAGAAGATAAAAAAAATGATGCATAGTAAAGACCATAAAGATAGTTGCAGTTTACCTAAACTAGATTTAATATCTCCGATCTCTTTCATCATTGAGATAAAGTTGAGACAATGAACTATTCATTCTCACTGAAGTAGACTCACTCTACTTCACTCATACATAGTCAGAAGCATATAATGATGCAAATAAGACAGCTCTCTTAAAAGCTATGAAAAAAAACAACAAAAAAAGAAAAGAAGAAAAAAAAGGAAAAGAAAGGAAAAAAGAAAAAGAAAGGAAAAAATAATAAATAAAAGAAAACCCAAAAAGGGCGGTTCAGAAAGCTAACAGAGTTCTTTTTATCTAAAGTAGCGAAAGTCTTCCACTAAGTATAATAGGACAGGTTGACTTTAATTGGTCAAGCCCAACCAAATGCCCAAATAAAATCAGAGAGATAAGGGAAAGACCATCTTTCATCCAGCACAGCTCCAAGTCCGTAATCTTGAAAGTCATAGATTTGATATTCCAAAAAGGGAAAAGAGCGGAATCATGGTTCAAAGTTTTTGCAAAAGGAAAAGATAAAGATCGTACTAATTAATTATATATTTCTACCAAAAATATGGAAGAATATTTAAGCTTTGTCTTTTTCATGAAGCCAGATAATAAGATGCCTAGCACGAGAAAATGGTGCCTAGAATTTAAGAATGTTTCCAATAATATATAGTTTTGAGAAGAAGTTAGCAGTGTAAAGATTTATCAACAATGTTACATCAGCTCTAGCTTAAAAATAGCCTTCATTTAGCCCATGTCCCTTATAAACCCATTTCAAGCTTATTAAAGACCTATTGATCTCTCTTGGTAGGTGGTGTCTATTAGTGGAGATTATTTGAATAAGTGTGCATATGAGATAGATAATATTTAAGCTCGATAAGACCTTTGGCCAAGTAATGTGTATGTGCCTATCTGAAGTGCAATAGTTCTTGCTCAAAGGAAAATGATTCCCACGTTTAGTACAGTAACTAGAGTTGTAATGCTATAGATGTATTAATTTGAAAAAAATCAAGCTCTAAGGTATAATGACACTAATTTGACGAAGCCAACATTTGATTTTAATAATTAAAAAAAAAAGAGTTGTTTTTTTCATAACAAGCCTTCAAGCTTAGGGAAGTGTATTGCAATGTTGAACCTCAAAGGACATATTAGGCAAAAGTGGATTAATGAAAGGATCACTTACAAGGTCATGTCATGAAGAAGTTGCCAACCAAATGTGTTGAAATTGGTATCTCCCATGTCTTTGACTACTATGTTTGGCTCCCACTACTCATGTTCCCAACATTTGGAAATAAAGCCATAGATGTGAAGGCTTTTATTGTTCTAATTCAAGACTTCAATGAGAATCTAAAAAGAACCAATAGGAGCACTTCAGCTAACCATCTCAGTCTGTGAGTCAAATGAAACCACTGTAAGCATATCATGCATAAATGAATATAACACACCACATTTTGTTGCCTTATATTGCCCATTCTTTGTCAAAATGAATAGAAAAACACTATAAAGCAAACACTGAGAAGCAGATATGGAGTCAAGGGGGGTATAGAAGGCCCATTGCTTGAGAAAGATCCAGTCCCTTTGCAGAAATATAGATACATGCTTGTGCAAAGAACCAAACAAAATGTAAACATCAATCAAATCCTACATAGGAACAAAATCATTGGATCAAGCCTATACAGGGGCAAAACCTCTCCTTTTCTATTTTTGAGTTTATGCATGCATAAAATATTTTTTAGAATCGCTTTCAATATTTTGCCACACAGGGGGCAAAGAGAGGATATGAGGGCTAGATAAAAGATACTTGAATTTTTTGCAAAATGGAACACCGGCTAGAAGAAAGCCAGAACTCTCAGATGATAGATGGTCAGCATAATCCATGGCTAGAAGAAAGCCTGAACTCTCAAATGACAGAAGGTCAGCACAATCCATTAAAGAATGGAATAATGGCTAGAAGAAGCCTGTAGCCTCAAATGATAGAAAGTCAATCCAGCTAGAGAAACTGGAGGTCCATCCCTAAGAATCGAGAATCAAAATAAAGAACCATTTCTGTAAAAAAAAACATTTTCAAATGGATTTGTTGAAGCAACCACAACCTATATTGTATTTGGTGAAGTATCTTGATGGCACATCCCCAGCCTATAATGGAATTTGGTGAAGCATCATGACAGCACAACACCCAGCCTATATCGAATTTGGTGAAGTATCCTGATGGCACAATCTCTAGCCTATATTATATTTAGTGATGTATCCTGACAACATAACACCCCAGCCTATATCAGATTTGGCGAAGAATCCTAATGGCTCAATTTTATACAATTCTAGTTTTGGGCCCAAGTACCCAAATCAAATCTAGTCTTGGGTCAAGAACCCAAAATCCAGCCAAGGGTCCAGAAGCCAATCCAACCTCAAGTCTAGAACCCAAATCAATCATATCTCTATTCTAGAACCTAATCCAATATCGAGTTCAGAACCCAACCTATGAGAGGGGATTTTCACCCCCACTCTCATGCAGAATGGTTCTTGCGACTTTGGCACTGTTAGGCTCAGGACCTTAGTGAACATGGTCCTAAACTTGGAGAAAATGAAGTCACCAGTCTAACGAGTCAGGAAAAAGAAAGGGGTGGTGTAGGCCCTTAATTTTTGACCCGGTCCAGTCTGATATTTTTAAACAGTCCAAAATAATTTTTGTGGTATTTTAATTATATAATATTTATTTTAATAATTATTTACAATATTTATTTTTAATAAAAATAAAAAAGTAATAATAAAAAGGATAAAAAATAAAAAATAAATAAAAATAGGCGATGGAAGAATCGGCGATAAAAATTTTTCATCGCGGGCGATGAATTGGCTTGGGCCAATTCGCCGCAGGAAAAACCTGCGGTGAATTGGCCACAAGCCAATTCGCCGCTGATTTTTCTACGACGAAATGACAACAGGCCAATTCACAGTAGGAAAATCCTACGGTAAATTGGCCTACAGCCCGCGCCCAAGCCAGCAGCACCCGCAACAATTTTTTTTGACAGTGCACTTTCGCACGCCCGGCCCGCGCATGATTTTGCCAAAACCCTATTCTACTTGGTTTTTAATTTTATTTCCTAAAAAGGTTTTTATTTTCTTAGCCAATTAGCATTAAATTTTTATTTTTTCCTATAAATACTACATTAAAATACACAAAGGGAGTTTGATATTTTAAAAAGAAGGGGAATTTTTGAGGACTTTTGGGCTCCGAATTGTTGAAATTCTTTTGGTAGTTTATTCATAATCTCAAGCTTGAAGAATCAAGAGGTATCAAACAACATACAACCCATTAAAGGTAGCCTACATTGTCTTTGCTATTGTTCAACCATAATTTAAATTGTGGTGGAACCAACAACGGAGGTTTGATTTTCTATTGACTTATTTATGTTCACAGTAGCTTCATCATTCAAATTGATCAAATTTTTAAACATACAATAGATAATATTTTTTTGATCAATTATTTTGTTTACCATCTAAACTCTATTTAAAATCCTAAAAAGTATTTTTTTCAAAACCCTAAAAACTTAATACCCGTAAAATTAACTTTTGAAATATAAAACCCTAATTACACTTTTCAAAAACCACAAAATAATAATCTATTTTCTTAAAACCCTAACCAAATCTATTTTTCTAAGATTTACAGTAAATTATTTCTTCCAATTTTGAAACCCTATTTTTTAAATCTTAAACCCTAAAATCTTAATTTTTAACACCAAAACCTACAACCCTAAAAGCCAATTTCTAAGGGGCGCTGCCCCCAACCCAGCATGAGGCGCTGCCCCCTTGACCGTCGCCCACTAACCGGCTAGCGGGACCGCTGTATGGGCTCTTAAAAAGGGTCAATATTTATTTGTGCATTATGAGTCTGCATATTTAACTTTCCTTTTTTCCAAAGCTCTAATTTAGTAATTAGAATTCTAAAATCCTATTTTAAGATGCGAACCCTAAATTTATATATTTATTACTTTATAAATTTAGTTTATTATGTAGTTTATTTAATTTTAAATTAGATTATGTAGTTTATTATATGTTTTGATGATTGATTTATTTAATTTAGATATTTGATTTATTTATCATGGATGGATGATTTCTTTATTATTTTTATTTTGGTATTAAAAATTATAAGAGGTATGTTTCCATGATTGGGTACCTCATTATTTAATCTTTATGTAATTTAGATTATTTTCATATTTTGAAATTAATGTAAAGGACATGTTTCCACCTTTCGGCGGGTGTCCTATTTAGTTTTAGACATGGACGATGTAAGAACATGTTTCCATCCTCGGATGGGTGTCCATTTATTTATTTTGTTTGAACATTACTTTGATTTTAATATAATGATGCTTTCTTTTAATTATTGCATGTAGTATGGATAATATTGTTATATTTAAGAATTTTATGTTATTAAGACCTGAAAAGGAGGCCGGTTCCAATGAACCGGGCATTGTGGAGGTGCTGGGCCATTTCTCACCTTCCCCACATGTACCCAACTTTTCGAACCCAATAGGGGGTTAGGGATTCCTTAGGAATCGAGTCATCCACCCCTTTTTTTTTGCTCATCCGGGTGGCAATTCTATTTTCTCCTGGCTTAGGCCCGTGTTCTCTAAGGCTTTGAGCTTAAATAGTGCCGAAGTCGCAAGAACCATTCCAACAGAAGTGGGGGCAAAAATCCCCGCTCACAGGTGGATGACTCGATTCCTAAGGAATCCCTAACCCCCTAATGGTTTTAAAATGTTGGGTATATATAGGGAAGGTGAGAATGACCTAACCCCCTATAACGCTCGGTTCATTGGAACCGGCTTTCTTTTCAGGTCTATATATTATTAAATTCTTAGTTATTATGACTTTATCCATACTACACACAATTTAAAAGAAATAAACATCCATCACTTGATTAAAATAAAAGAAAATAGGGACTTATCCAAGGATGGAAGTATGCCTTTTCAATGTCCAGGTCCATAAAAATAAATACAATAGGACACCCACCATAAGGTGAAAATATGTCCTTTATAAAATTCCAAAATTCATAAAGTAAATTACATAATTAAAAATAGCTAAGGTACCCACAAAGTGGAAACATGCTTTTTTACATATCTTAACACCTGAATGATAAAATAATTAACAAAAATAAATTAAACCATACAAACATCCAAAAAAATAAATCATCCATTTGTAAATCAAATAAAATGAATCATCCATCATAAGCATATAATAAATTAAATAATCAAAACTAGGATCTAAAGTATTAAATATATAAAATTAGGGTTTACACCTTAAATAAGGGCTTACATGATGAAAATTAAGGTTTTGGAGTTTTATTTTGGAAATTAGGGTTTTAGTTGGGAAATTAGGGTTTTAGGTTGGAAATTAGGGTTTTGGGGTTTTTGGATTTGGGATTAGGTTTAGCCATGTTTTTAGTTTTTTGGAAATGAATTAAGGGCTTGGTTTTTTTAAAGAAACAAGATTAGGGTTTTGGATATTTGAAAAATATAATTTTAGAATTTATGGTTTAGGATATTAGGATTAGGGTTTGGAAGTTAGGGATATTGGAATTTAGGATATTAGGATTATGGTTTGGAAGTTAGGGATTTTGGAATTAGGGTTTAAAGTTTTGGATTAGGTTGTTGGACATTTGAGGATTTACAAATTAGGGTCAGGTATTAGGGTTTAGGTTTTTAATAATTTTGGATTAGGGTTTAAGGTTTTGGACTCTTGGTTTTATGGAGTATGATTAGGGCTTTAAGAATTAAGAAACAAAGTCTGGGATTTGGGCTTAAGTATTAATTTTTACAGATTAGGTTTTCAATAGTTGAATTAGAGGTTTTAAATTAAATCTTAGCTTACTATGAAGTTGGAACAAATAAATAAACACATTAGGTTTTAGTTTTATAAAATATGTACTAGGGTTTTGGTAATTAAGCTACTGGATAAAAAAATTTGATAAACAAACTACTGTGATGATATCTTAAAAGATGATTTACAAATACTGAATAGATAAATTAAATTAGAAATCTTTTGAAGGCTCCACCAAGGTTGAATATATTGATCCAAGCTTTTGAAATTGCCTTCATCAATTTTGTTTTTGGCCGGCGACTGCCTTGTTTGTTGAATTATGTGTCTGTGTTGCTATCATGGCTACTAGGTTGTTAATTGTTAATTCGTGCTAATTCCCTCATTTCAATATTAATTGTTAGTATTTATAGGCAAAGAAGGTTTAAAATAAAAACCATGCTAATCCGACGGTTAAAACAAAATCTAATCTTAATTAGGACTTTAATAAACTGAGTTAGGACTGGATTAAGGTCCATTTGCTATGAGTTAGGACTGGATTAATGGTCCATTTGCCATGACATGCCATCCATGGTGAATTGGGCATTGCCAATTTTCCATGGTCACCATGGATGGCCATCCATGGCAAATTAGCTAAGCCAAATCATCATGGTTTTACATTTTGGATCCGGTCCGACTTAATTTTGTATTTTAAAATTGAATCAAACCTGTTTTAATTTTTAAATAACAAATCAGACTATGTTTAGGGCTTCTAAAATTAACCAACTTAATTTAGGCCTTAGAAAATTGGACTGACTTATTTAAAAGCTATAAACTATGTTTAAGCCTTTTAAAATTGGATCAAATTTAGCTTGACCTTCGTTAATTGGGATCAGACTAGCTTAGGGCCGAAATTAAGGGTCTATAGTTTGCCCAAGGGGACAAACTAGGGATTAATGTTTAATAAGGTGGATAATAGTTATTGGCTAACCAAACAATGCCTATATCATTTCTCCTTTAAATAAGTAGAGTTCAATTTCGCCTTGAAAGTTCGTCAAAGTGTGTTCTAAGATTGACTAGGTCCTAGACAAAGATAAGTATGCATGAGCCCTCTCTAAGTAAGCATACACAACTTAATGCTATAGAATAACTCCCTCACCTAGTAAAGTTATTCGAATCATAATGCATAGGTATATTAATTTATGAATATCAAGCTAGACTAGTCATTGGTTGACCACCAAAAAATGAAAAAAAACAATAAAAAGTTTAATAAAAGTAATTTAATTCAAACAATCTTAATTTAAAAAATATAATTATTCTAGAAAACACTAAAGAAAGAAAAGAAAATAAAAATAAAATAAAATAAGCCAAGGGAAGTTGGTTGAGTTGGAGTAGAAGATATTTCATTTATTTAGGTATATTAGGGGCAAGGATTTTTCCATCATCAATGATCATTGCTTCATCATCCATAGTTGGTCCAAGTATGCTTAGTAGCACTTCCTCTTTAGTAGCTTCTCTATCCGTATTATGATAAGATGCCAAGACAAAACTCTCCACCAATCCTCCCTCTATCATGAAGGTTGTAGGCGGTGGCACCTTTTTGAATTTAGGCAAAGGATTATTCTTGGTGTTGGGCTTATCAGGCTTAGGCAACTTTCCACTGTTAATCAAATCTTAGATCTCGTGCCTTAAGCAAACACATCTATCTATCTCATACCATTGTACTTGATGGAATTGAAAAAAGGCTTTGGCATCAAAGCTTGATGGCAGATGATTCGACAAAGGTCGGGGATCCAATGGCTATAATAGCCCATTATTTTAAAACTTATTAAAAACCCAAGATAGAGGTTTCCCCAACTCTGAAAACTATTTTTTATTTGCTTGACCAATTGTTGCATTGAAATCCACTGAGTTCTGTGTACCTTGACCGCCAGATTGATAACTTCTCCTATTACTTCTTCTTGCAAAAAATGATTTTTCTCTCTTTCCCATTCTTTTATTTGCAAGCCAGCTTGAAGGAGATCTTTGAAATTCCTAATAAGAGTATGAGACATCCGTTCATGCAGACTGGGTAGGACACCCCTTACTATCATTCAAATTTGATCATACTCATCTGGTCTCTTCTTAAATAGTGCAGCGTTATTGCTCCATCGCTTTTCATAGTTAACAAAATTCTCATTTTGGTTCTGCCTGATTGACTCTACCTCCATTAGGATAACTTCCAATTTCACATTATACTCATATTGCTGAATAAAGGCTTTGTACAATAGATCCCAATCTTTCTGGGTGTTCTCCTCTAAGGTATTGAACCAGTTTTGCATAGCTGGGCCCAATGAGAGCATGAAGTACCTTAGTGTTTGAGCTTCAGTAGCTTGAACAAACTATATAGCTGTGATGTATTGCTTGACATGTAGATGAGGATTTCTAGTTCTATCAAACTTAGCAAAAGAAGGCATCTTGAACTTATAAGGGACTTCCTAATCTTGCTCAAATAACTTGTCCACCTTTGACATCTATTCAATCTTCATTTTCTTTTCAAAATCCTTTTCTAGATCAGCAATCATCTTTTCCACATATGAAGTTTCAGTCTTTTCCACAGCTACCTTCTCTATAGACTTCACCTCTTTCTTCTTATCTTGAGAATCTTAGAAATACTGAGCCAAACCATCATCATCCATCATCAACTTGTCAATATCCATAGCCACTTCACCAACCTTAGCCTTTCCTTTGTCCTTCTCCTTCTTAGTACTAACAGATTCTTCAACAGTGTTCCCTAATAGTGTAGACAGTTGGCTTTTCATGAGCCCCTTTAGTTCTTCCATATTGGAGTTGAGTATCTTCTGAACTTGCTCAAGATTGATCGCTTTTAGTGAGAAGCTGACTGAGTTGTTGCTGGATTCTGTGTCACTAGCGTAGGTTGGATTGTCGTAAGCTCATGAACTACTGTACTCTAGGACTGTGAGTTAGAAAGGATCAATGACATGTAATACAATGCATGTATGCAAGTATAACAAATAAACAAAGAGACTAAAGATGTCCCTTCCAACCTCATATCACTCACACACAAATGGAAAGTCTCTTTTTCTAACAAAATATCAACATGGGACATCTTGCTTTCAAAAACTTCACTTGGACGGTTTAACCAATAGTTGTATTTTCAAACATAGAACTCAGTCCATGATAATTCATATTAATTAAGCCTTAATCTATTGGTCCAATAAAAAGATAGCTTTTATGCTATATTGGATTAAAACTAAATTAAAAGGTTTATCATAAATAGATTTCCCATTTGGAAAAGCAACTAATGGTTTATGCCACAGACAAGCCCATGATTAATAAGTCTTGGTATAAATTAGGCCCACAAATGATTTTAATATTCCATAACCGACCTAACTAGTTGTAAGCCCATTTAAGAAAAGGTTTGTAATTTGAATGAAAAATAGTTTTGTTTCAAAGCCCAATGTAAAAAGGTTTGTTTAAAAATGAATCTTGGGCTTCATGAGGTGAAAAAGAGTTTTTGACCCATCTTTAAAATGTTTTATATCCAAAGAATATCTTGAAAAGTTTTGAAATAATTTTGGTCTTTTGGGTTTAAAAGAATAAAATTATTTTGGGCTTACAATATAGTTAGATCATATTAGGAAAAGAACAAACCAAGTAAGCTATGGTTCAAACCAAGATATATCAATCATAGTCAAATAGCAAGCATTTGGGTAAAAACTTAAGGAAAGTTACTAGGCCAATTACATGAGCTTTAGTCTTTGGGTTGAAACGTTTAGGCTCCGATAGCAAGTATATACCAAAAGATACGAGGCTATGAGTGGTTATGCCATGCTCAATCTCCATACCTTGAGTGAAGGTATAGTATCCCTTACATAACACAACACAGGTTACACAAGTGTCCTAACTCAATCACACGATGCAATCTAAATGATGCAATGGATAATGTCATAATAAAAATGAGTAAAATAATATAAAGACCAATATAATTAACTTCTCATATCCCAGTGGAGTCGCCACTATGAGCAGGGATTTTTGTACCCACTCTTATGTGGAATGGTTCTTGCAACTTAGGCACTGTTAGGCTCAGGGCCTTGAGAACATGGGCCTAAACCTGGAAAAATGGAGTTGCCACCAGGATGGTCTCGGAAAAAGAAAGGGGTGGATGACTCGATTCCTAAGGAATTTCCAACCTGCTAATGGGTTTGGAAAGTTGGATACGTATGGGGAAGGTGAGAATGACTCATCACCCCAATAACGCCCGGTTCATTAGGACCGACCTCCTTTTCAAGTCTATATATTAATAAATTCTTAGTTATTATGATTTTATCCATGCTACACATAATTTAAAAGAAATAAACATCCATCACTTGAATAGAATAAAAGAAATAAAATAGGCACCATCCAAGGATGGAAATATGCCTTTACGATGTCTAAGTCCATAAAAATAAATATAATAGGACGCCCACCATAAGGTGGAAACATGTCCTTTACAAAATCTCAAAATTTGTAAAGTAAATTAGATAATTAAAAATAGCTAAGGCACCCACAAAGTGGAAACATGCCTTTTTACATACCTTAACATTCGAATGATAAAACAATTAACAAAAATAAATTAAACCATACAAACATCGATAATAATAAATCATCCATTTGTAAATCAAATAAAATGAATCATCCATCATAAGCATATAATAAATTAAATAATCAAAACTAGGGTCTAAAGTATTAAATATATAAAATTAGGGTTTACATCTTAAATTAGGGCTTATAGAATGAAAATTAGGGTTTTAGTTGGGAAATTAGGGTTTTAGGTTGGAAATTAGGGTTTTAGGTTGGAAATTAGGTTTAGACCCTTGATTTTGGCCCTAAGCTAGTTCGTTCCTAATTAAAGAAGGCCTAAGTCATGATCGGTCCATTCTTAATAAGCTTAAACCTATTTTATGCTTTTGGTTAGAACAATTCAATTTTATAAAGGCCCAATTCGATATGGATGGTCCATATCTAATTAGGCATTCCCTAATTTGATATGGACCAAATCCATATCTAATTAGGGCAATCTTAATTTGATATGGACTTTGTCCTTGTCGAATTATGCACTGCCAATTCGATATAAACCTTGGTACATGTAGGATTAAAAGGTTTTCAGTTCGACAGGGCCAGGTTTGGGCCTCAAATTCAAATTTTTTTAGTTTGACATGGTCATAGTTTATCTTGAATTCAAATTGTTTTAATTCGATATGCCTTAGAGAAACTGTGATTAAATAAGAAACTATTACTGTTTAGCAGAATTTAACCTAATATTTTCTTATAAATACAGGGGGACAATTAATAAAAAAAGCAGCCACAGTTACCAAAAGATAGAGAGTTAAGAAACAATTATTAACACACAAAATAGATTATCAAACCATAAACACTACACCACACAAAGGTAGTAGCATACTATTTTTTCCTTGCTTAACCGAAATTCCAGTTTATTACAGGTAAAAGCTTAGATCAACGTATAATTTTAGTGGAGCCAACAAACGAAGGTACATTCTACACTTTTTACTCATTTAAATTGAACACAGGATGCTTTGGTGGTAACTTGAAACACTGTTTATATTTCTTCTTTATCCAATTAGTTCCAGTGGTTTATATTCATTGATTTCAATCCATATTTTTTTATTAAAATATGTCCAGTAGCTTACATTGATTGTTTTTAAATTAACAGTAAGTTATGTGTTCAACTTTGTTTCATCCAATAACCATTCACCAAAGCTTATCAAGTGTAATTTTTTTTATTAAAGTCAGAATTGTAGTGGCTATAAGTCTTTATAGAAGCCTTACACCTTCAAACCCTAATCTATAAAAACCATATACCCAAAATCCAAAAAACCTTAATACCCTAATACTGTTTTTCTAAAACTAAACTCTAATACCATTTTTCTAAATTTAAAATCCTAAAACCCTAATTTACATGTAAAACCCTAGTTTAGAAAAAAAAAATCCTAATTTGTATAAATAAAAAACCATCTACCGCCGTATTTGATCCCTCGTCAATAGGGTCAATATTTATTTGTGGATAGTAAGTCTTTGTGATTGACCTTAATTTCCTTTTATAAACTCTAATTTTGTATATTTAATGCTTTATTTAAGATTAAAACCTAGATTGGATTATTTGATTTATTGTTACATGCTTTATGATGGATGATGCATTTTAATTGCTCATTTTATTTAATTGAACTATGCTTGTTTATTTGGGTTTTAATGATGTAAAAGGCATGTATCCATTCACGGGTGCCTTATTTGTTTAATTTATTTATTTTATGTAGTTTAGTTTATTTAAAGGCTTTGGGACAATTTTAAAGGACATATTTCCACCTTTTGGTGGATGTCCTATTTTATTTATTTTCTTTGTAAGGACATTCGGACATTGTAAGGGTATGTTTTCATTCTTGGATGGGTGCCTATTTTATTTATTTTATTTCAATAATATGATGAATGCTTATTTATTTTCATTGCATGTAATATGGATAATATTATAATGCTTAAGAATTTAATAATATTTAGATCTGAAAAGGAGGCCAATTCCAATGAACCGGGTGTTATGGGGATGCTGGGCCATTTCTCACCTTCCCCATGCGTACTCAACTTTTTAAACCCAATAAGGGAGGTTAGGATTTCAGAAATCGAGTCATCAACCTCTTTCTTTTTCCCAGCCCATTTGAGTGGCAACTCTATTTTCTTCGGATTTAGGCCCGTGTTCTCTAAGGCTCTGAGCCTAACAGTACCAAAGTCATAAGAACCATTCCACTGGGAGTGGAGGCAAAAATCCCTACTCACATTAGGGTTTTTGGGTTCGGGATTAGGTTAAGGAAGATTGGGGTTTTTGGTTTTTTGAACTGAATTAAGGGCTTGGTTTTTTTAGAGAAATAAGATTAGGGTTTTGGATATTTGAAAAATATGATTTTGGAATTTAGGGTTTAGGATATAAGGATTAGGGTTTGAAAGCTAGAGATTTTGGAATTTAGGATATTATGATTATGGTGTGGAAGTTAGGGATTTTGGAATTAGGGTTTAAAGTTTTGGATTAGGTTATTGGACATTTGAGGATTTACAAATTGGGATTAGGTATTAGGGTTTAGGTTTTTAATAATTTTGGATTAGGGTTTAAGGTTTTGGAGTCTTGGTTTTATGGTGTATGATTAGGGTTTTAAGGATTAAGAAACAAAGTCTTGGATTTAGGCTTAGGTATTAATTTTTATAGATTAGGGTTTTAATAGTTGAATTAGAGGTTTTAAATTAAATCTTAGCTTACTGTAAAATTGAAACAAATAAATATGAAGTGGACTACTAGATGATATAAATAGATTAATTTTTGTTTTATAACGTATGCACTAGGGTTTTAGTAATTAAGCTACCAGATAAAACAATTTAATAAACAAACTATTTTGATGATATCTTAAAAGATGATTTGTAAATAATGAATAAATAAATTGAAATAGAAAGCTAAACTTGCGTTTAAAGGATGCACCAAGGTTGAATATATTAATCCAAGCTTCCTAAATTACCTGCACCAATTTTGGTTTTGGCTGGAGACTGCCTTGTTTGTTGAATTGTTGTGTCTATGTTGCTATCTTGGCTACTAGGTTGTTAATTGTTAATCCATACTGATTCCCCTGTTAATTGATAGGCGAAGAAGGTTTAAAATAAAAACCCTAATACACTAATCCGACGATTAAAACAAAATCCAATCTTAATTATGACATTAATAAATCGAGTTAGGCCGGATTAATGGACCATTTACCATGGTATGCCATCCATGGCGAATTGACTAAACCAAATCATCATGGTTTTACATTTTGGGTCCGGTCCAACTTAATTTTGTATTTTAAAATTGAATCAAACCTATTTTAATTTTTAAATAATAAATCAGACTAGGTTTAGGGGTTCTAAAATTGAACCAATTTAATTTAGGCCTTATAAAACTGGACCGACTTATTTAAAAGCTATAAACTATGTTTAAGCCTTTTGAAATCAAATCAAATTTAGCTTGGCCTTCATTAATTGGGATCGAACTAGCTTATGGCCAAAATTAAGGGTCTACACAACCAAATCATATCTCAGGTCCATAACCCAACCAATCCAATCTTGGGTCTAGAACCCAACTAATCATATTTTGGGTCTAGAACCCAAACCAACCTCTGGTTTAGAACCTAACCAATCCAAATTTGGGTCTAGAACCCAATTAATCCAATCTCAGGTAACCCAAATCAACCCCCAGGTCTAAAACCCATCCTTGTCCAAAATTAGCTCAAAGTCATGTTTCTTTTGACTCTTTAAATAAATTCAAGATCGTTCAAGTAGAGGGCAAACTATAGACAATTAATTTTGGTCCTAAGCTAGTCTGGTCCCAATTAAAGAAGGCCTAAGTCTTAATCTATCCATTCTTAATGGCTTGAATCTATTTTAAAGCCTTTAATTAGATTGGTCGAATTTTATGAGGCCTAAAATTAGCCGGTTCAACCTCTAAAGCCCTAAAATGATTTGATTTAGAATTTGATTGGGTTTAAATGGATTTGGGCTAGACCAATTTGATATGGACAACATCCATATTGAATTGGAGACACTCAATTCGATATGGATGGCTCCACATCAAATTGGAGGCCATCCAATTCGATATGGAGGCCCCCATATCAAATTGGAATGCATCCAATTCGATATTATGGACACCATCCATATCCATTGGATGCAAACCAATTTGATATGGCTGGCCCATATCGAATTAAACTAATTTGATATGGACAGTTTCCATATCAAATTAAATTGATTTTAATTTGATATAGACGGTTTCCATATCAAATTAAATTGATTTTAATTCGATATGGCCTTAGTTTCATGTCAAACTCAAAATGCTTTAATCCGAGCCGTGCTAAAATAGGAAATCAAAATTAAGCTCGGATTAAGGCTCAGTCACAATATTTTAACTTAATCTATTTTCTATAAATACAGGTTTAAAGGAAGCAGAAAAGGGAGGAAGAATTTTTAGCAGCCACAGTTATCAAAAGGCACAGAGTTAGAAAGAGACAAGCAATAACTATTAACATACTATCAACCCATAAAATAATACACCATACAAAGGCATTGACTACTATCTTTATTTTGTTCAACCAGAATCCCAAATTGTTAGAGGTAAAAGTTTGGATCAACATTTAATTTCGATGGAGCCAAAAATGAAGGTACATTATCTAAGTCTAATTCATTTAAATTCAACAAAGAATGCTTTGGTGATGGTTTTAAATACTGAGTATATATATTCTTTGTCCAAATAATTCTAGTAGTTTATATTCATTAGTTTTAATTTATATTTGTTTTATTAAAGAATGTCCAGTAGCTGTTGATTTTAAAATTCATAGTAGGTTATGTGTTTAAATTTTCTTTGTCTAGTAGCCATTCGCAAAAGCATGTCCCGTGCAATTATTTATCAAAATCAATATTACAGTGACCCTAAGTTTTTTACAGTAACTAAATTTAAGTTGAATTCAAAACAGTTTTATTCCTAAAACACTAAAAAACCTAGTTTTCAATTATCCGAAACCCTAATCATGTTTTTCTGAATTCAAAACCCTAATTCTATTTTTCTAAAACCAAAACACGAATCATATTTTTCTAAAACCCTAATAATTATTTTCTAAAACCTTAGAAACCCAAAATCATACAAATAAAACCCTAGTTTTGCATATTTATTGTTTAAAGTAATATTAAAACTTAGGTTTGACTATTTTATTTGTTAATGTATGTTTGTGATGGATGATTTATTTTATTTTATAATGGATGATTTGCTTTTAATTATTGTGAATGTTTAAATGGTTTAATTTATTTGGTTAATTATTTTAATGTTGATTATTTTGATTTCAATGATGTAAGAGGTACGTTTCCATTTTATAGGTACCTCATTGCTAAGTTTAATGTAATTTAATTTCTTTTGAGTTTTGAGATTAATGTAAATGAAATATTTCCACTAAATGGTGGGTGTCCTATTTTATTTAGTTTTGGACATTGGATAATTATTGTAAGGGCATGTTTCCACTAAAAAAAAAGGTATGAGTTGAATGAACTAAACACAAAACACTAAACACTAAAAAGAAAAGGTATGAGTTGAATGAAAATGTGATAGTTTTGAAAGTAACAAGTGTCGTTTTACAACACAAGTTACCCTCAAAGCTAAAGGATCCTGAAAGTTTTATAGTTAATATCTCTATGGGGAATGGGAAGGAAACCACTGGCATGTGTGACTTAGGAGCTAGTATAAATTTGATGCCATATTCCATTTATTTGAAATTAGAGCTAGGGGAACTTAAACCAACTAAAATGGTGTTGCAGCTTGCAGATAGAATTCCTAGATACCCTAAGGGTATCATAGAGGATATTCTAGTTTAGGTAGGTGGTTTGATTGTTCCTGTTGATTTTAATGTCTTAATATGGGGGAAGAAATCCCTGGGATTCTGAATGCACAATTTTACTAGGAAGGCCTTTTATGGCCACAACTAATACTTTGATTGATGTTTAAAATGGAAAATTAACCATGACTATTTTAGGACAAACTGTGGAATTTTCACTCTTATATTGATTATACTGATCTTGCTATTGAAGAAGTTTTCTTGTAGGAAAGTAGTAAGGACAAGCTTGAGATGGCCTTAACTTTGAGTAAAGAAGTTGAAATTTTTGATGCAAAAATTAAGGAATGCAAGTCCATGTTGAATGATGAGAGTGATGAAAGGGAACTTGAGATTGAAGAAGAGGAGATTCAACCAAAAGTGGTTAAACTTAAAGAACCCCCAAAGCATTTAAAGTATGTTTTTTTAGGGGAGGATTGCACACAACCGCTGATTATTTCTTCATCCCTCAATTTAGAGAAAGAGGAAAAAGTTATGAAAGTGTTAAAAAATCTCAAGAGAGCCACTGGTTAGGTGTTGAGTGATATCAAGGGTATTAGTCCCTCCATATGTATGCATAAGATAGTTTTAGAAGAGGGAGCTAAATCGATAAGAGAGGCTCAAAGGAGGCTTAACCCAAATATAAGTGAAGTAGTCAAGAAGGAGGTTCTTAAACTAATTGATGAAGGGGTAATTTACCCCATTGCAGATAGTGAATGGGTTAGCCCAATGCATGTGGTACCAAAGAAAGCAGGTTTAACCATGATCCAAAATGAGAAGAGAGAGTTAATACCTACACAAACTCAGACCGGGTGGCGAATGTGCATAGATTATAGGAAATTAAATAATGTCACCAAGAAAGATCATTTTCCTTTACCATTTATTGACTAAATGCTTAATAAATTATCTAGACATGCTTTTTACTATTTTCTTGATAGTCTTTCAGATTACTATTAAGTTCCTATAACACCGAAAGATCAGCCTAAGACAACTTTCACTTGTCCATTTGGGACATTTTCCTTTTGAAGGATGCCATTTGGACTTTGCAATGCACCAGGAACATTTCAATGATGTATGATTTCCATTTTTTCTGATATGTTAGATAAGTGCATTGAGGTATTTATGGACGACTTCTCTATTTTTGGCAATTCTTTTGATGATTATTGCATAAGTTGACTCTTGTACTTGAAAGATGTATTGAATGCAATCTAACCTTGAGTTGGGAAAAAGAGTCATTTTATAGTTGATCATGGCATTGTTTTAGGCCAAATTGTTTCCCATAAGAGCATTGAAGTTGACAAGCCAAAGTTGATTTGATTGTGAATCTACCACCTCCCACAATTGTTAGAGGGATTACAAGTTTTTAGGGACATGCTGGATTCTATAGGAGGTTTATAAAGGATTTTTCCAAAATCTCATGCCCTTTGTGTAATTTGCTTGGAAAAGATGTCCCATTTATCTTTGATGATAAGTGTTTAGAAGCATTTAAAATTTTGAAAGAAAAATTGACTTTTGCCCCTATAATTGTTGCCCCTGATTGTGATTTACCTTTTGAAATAATGTGTAATGCATCAAATTATGCTATTGAAGCCGTTTTGGGCCAAAGAGTGAATAAATTATTATGTGTAATTTATTATGCAAGTTTGTCTTTAAATGATGTACAAGTGAATTACATAACCACTAAATGAGAAATGTTAGCTGTGGTATTTGCACTTGAAAAATTTAGATCTTATTTGATAGATTCTAAAGTCATAGTATCTTCAGACTACACGACCTTGAAATATCTATTGACTAAACCACAAGCTAAACCTAGACTCGTTAGATGGGTTTTGATGTTGTAAGAATTTGATGTTGAAATTAAAGGATGGAAGGGATGTGGAAATGAAGTAGCCAACCATCTTTCTAGATTACATTCTCATGATAATGATACAAAAATTGCTTGTGAAAATGGGTTTGAGAAATTTCCTACTAAACACTTGTTTGCTTTAACTTAAGCACCATGGTATGCCAATATTGCTAACTATCTTTCTTGTGATGTTTTAAGGAAAGACTTGAATTTTTAGGCAAGAAAGAGATTTCTACATTTTTGCAAGTATTACTTTTGGGATGAGCCATATTTGTTTAGAATTTACGGGGGTGAAATTATCAGAAGATGCATGCCAGAAGAAGAGCAATTACAAGTGTTGCAATTTTGCCACATCATGTATTCTGGAGGGCATTTTGGAGGAAAGAAGACCTCTGAGAAGGTTCTTCAAATTGGTTTGTATTGGCCTACTCTTTTCAAGGATGCTTAAAATTTTTTTATAAGATGTGACATATGCCAAAGAGTAGGAAATATAAGCAAGAGAAATGAAATGCCTCTTAATATTTTCGTTGTGGTTGAAATTTTTGATGTGTGGGGAATTGATTTCATAGGGCCATTTCCCAAATCTTTTAGTTTTGAGTATATCCTTCTCACAATTGATTATGTGTCCAAGTAGGTGGAGGCTATCCCCACTAGGACTAATGATTCTAATATTATTTTGAAAATTTTAAAGGAATACATCTTAAGTAGGTTTGGAACCCCTAAAGCTATAGTTAGTGATGGAGAAAGCCACTTTTGCAACAAGTGGTTCAAAAAGTTGATGACCAAGATGGGTATTCAAAATAAAGTGGCAACTCCTTACCATCCCCAAACATCCGGCCAAGCAAAAATCTCCAATAAGCAGATTAAGGGAATTTTAGAGAAAACACTAAATGTTATTAGGAAGGATTGGGCAATAAACCTTACAGAAGCACTTTGGGCATATTGAACAACTTTTAAAACACCTTTGGGAATGAGTGGATATCATCTAGTCTTTGGCAAAGCATGCCACCAACCGGTTATGAATATGGACTTAAAAGGGGGCAAAAGAGCAAAGAATTTTACAAATTTCTGAGCTAGATGAGCTTAGAAATGAAGCCTATGAAAGTTCAAGGATTTACAAGGAAAAAAACTAAGGCAATGCATGACAAGATGATCCTTAGAAGGACTTTTAACCAAGAATGAAAGTCCTTTTATTTAATTCAAGGATGAGGCTTTTTCCTGGAAAGCTAAAGTCTCGTTGGAACTGGTCCATTCCAAGTTGTTCAAACCTTCCCATATGAAGTTATTGAGTTGTTGAATTTAAAAACCCAAGAAATTTTCAAGGTAAATGGCCAAATGGTGAAACCATATTTTGATGAGTTTGAGGGTGCAAAAGCCATTGAAAGCATGGTACTTGTTGATGCCTAGGGCAACAATGTCTAGCTATATGATGTTAAAGAAGTGTTCAACGGGAGGCAACACATTAGTTTGTATTTCTCTTTTTAATTAGTTTTTCATATTTTGGATTTCTAAATTTTCATTTTTAGTGTGTAATAAATTGAATGGAATGGGTACTCTGATAGGTATTTATTTTGTGATTGAGTTTCAAGACAAGGAAATGAAGGAAAAAGATTTATATAAAAAAATCTTATGGTAGTACTAGACACAGCCAGGCAACATGGCCGTGTCATTGGCCATGTCAAGCAGCTCTAAAAATAAACCCCAGCATACAGAAGCAGACATGCCCAACGGACTTGGTCGTGTCTATGGCCGTGTCACACGAACATAGCCAAGTCAGCTGCTACCTCTCAAGTCATGTCACTCACACACCATCGAAGCCCAGTTTTAACAGAATGAAACATGCCTAGTGGACAGGCCATGTTCGTGGTTGTGTCCTCTCTAAAAACCCATGACACGGCCAAGACAATCACAACTTGGCCATGTCACTCATTTTTAACCACTTAAAACCCGATCCTCTTCCCCATCTTCTTCCTCCTCAAAACCCTAAATGTCATTTTCTCTCTTAAACCTCGCTTTCTCACATGGCCACACAACCAAACTCATCCAACCCCAAAATCTCAATTTTTTCCACCAATTCTTCCATATTTCTATGTAAAAAATTCAAACAAATCATCCCAAAGTTTCAAATTTCATCAAATCTCAATATGCCAAGAACCAAGATGGTGTCCTACCATAAGAGAAGGCAACCTCCATCATCATCTTCATCCTCTTCAAGAAGATTAGCCATTCAAGCTAGGAGATTTTTCCCCTCAAGGTATGTTAGTGATGAATCCCTTAATGCTTTGGAAATTAGGAAAAATTTTGAAATGTATATTAGGAATTTGAGTTGGGAAAAGTTCATAACCATCAAACCCTTGTAATTTCAAGAGTTAACTATTGAGTTTATTGCTTCTCTTAAGGTAGAAAAAGATGAGTCTAAGCTTTATACTAAGTTAGGATTCAAATTGAATGGAAAATCACATGTTATCACTATTGAGCGCTTGAATGACATATTTGGTTTTAATTAAGAAGGGCATAAATCCATACCTAAGGACTTTAAGTAGCAATTTTCATGGGGAGCATTAGGCTCCGGGGAGACATATATGCCCAAATTGGTCAAAGCAACACAATTGACGATTGAGATATTTGCATCGATTCATGGCATGTAATTTCTTTACTAGAAAGGAAAGTCCCAGGGCGATTTCACTTAATGAATTATTTCTTGTGGTGTGCCGACAATAATTTACCAGTGAGCACGGGTTATTGGTTAGCCAAATTTTTGGATAATGTGGCTTATAAAAGAAAGGGTACAATTTGTATTGGTGGAATAGTCACTACACTTGCCATTGCTCTTGATGGAAATTTTGATCCAAATAGTTACGGCGTGCAAAGAATTTATGGAAGTGATGCATTGGATATAACCACTTTGGAGAAAATGAACATGATAACTAAAAGTGGTGGGACTTATTTAATGGCTCAAGGTGAGCCAAGTGCATAAGGTGGGCTAAGTACTCAAGGGGATAGGCAAAAATGACAATGAGTTAATGAGGATTCTGATTCATTGGATTTGGATGCAGACACCCAAGTTTCAAAAGATTATGAGGCGATTAGTGTGAGCAGGATTTTCGCCCCCATTCCCACGTGGAATGGTTCTTGCGACTTCAGCACTATTAGGCTCAGGGCCTCAGAGAACACGGGCCTAAACCCGAAGAAAATGGAGTCACCACCCTGACGGTCTGGGAAAAAGAAAAGGGTGGATGACTCGATTCCTAAGGAATCTCTAACCCCCTATTGGATTTGGAAAGTTGGGTACATGTGGGGAAGGTGAGAAATGGCCCAGCACCCCCCACAATGCCCGGTTTATTAGAACTGGCCTCCTTTTTAGGTCTTAATATTATAAAATTTTTAAATATAATGATATTATCCACACTACATGCGATCATAAGAATAAATAATTACTTTATTAAAATTACAACGATGTCCAATCAAAACAAATAAATGGATACCCATCAAAGGATGGAAAGATGTCCTTACATCATCTATGTCTAACTAAATAGGACACCTACCAAAAGATGAAAATGTGTCCTTTACATTAATCCCAAAGTTTAAGATAAACCAAATTACATGATGCTCAATTACTAAGGTACCCAATCATAGAAACATACCTCTTACAATTCTTGAAACCAAAATAAATCAATAAAAATAATTAATCATTCATCATAAATAAATAATTCATCAAAGATTAAAAAAAATAACCATTCATTAAGACATATAATAAATCATGCATCTAACTCACATAATGCAATAAATATACAAATTTAAGTTTACATCTTAAATTAGGGTTTCTTGAATGAAATTAGGGTTTTGTAGGTTTAGATTTACAAAACTGATATTATTATTATAATTTTAAAAAGATTAAGCTACTGTGTCATTTGAGAAAAAAAAGAATTAATTAGGGTTTTAGGATTTAAGAAAAAAAATTAGGGTTTATGGTTTAAGTATACTGGAATGGTTTGGAATTTATGAAAATAAGATTTAAAGTTTAATGTTGGAAAAAATAAGCTTGCTGTGATATTTGTAACTAAATAATCATGCATGCAAAAATATTAATTTTAACCCATCAGAGCTGCTGAAATCAAGAGTTACTAGGTTTCATCATGAAGGATAAATAATCATCATCCAAGCTTAGTACGCTGTGTTAAATAGATTAATTTAGGTGACATACCTCCGTTTGTTGATTCCACCAATAATCAAGCTTTGATCCAAACTCTCGTTTACACCAACCTCACACTTGTTGGTTGAATTGAACACCAGACAATATGCTCAACTACTGCCTTGTTTAATAGTTTTGTTTCACTGCTCACTGCTTGATATTTTGTTGCTTCACTATTTGATGTTCAAGCTTTGTTGCTCACTATTTTTGTTTTCGTTCAAAATCCCAAAGGAAAATCTCCTTGCTATTTGAATTTATTCACTCGTTGCTCTCTCCAAAAATTACTCAAAGTCCAGTCCGAAGCAATTTCCAAAGTCCCTGAATAATTCTTTAATAATTGTGCCATCCTTGTCTATGTGTTTAAGAATACTATTTATAGAATTTAAAATAAAACCTAATCTGTTAAGGAAGTTAAAACAATTTAGGAAATTAATTGACATTTTCGAGTAAAAATAGAATTTTGGCAAAAATTGGCCAACGCGCTGGCACGGGCTGCTGAGACACGAGTAACGGGGCTGGGACATGAGCAATTGGGCTAGCGCCTATGAGGCGCTGTCCATGTAACAACCCATCTTAGCCTATGTTTATAAACCAAGATGGACTGTTATCTCATGGTGGTTGTGTCTTAATATTTTACTTAGCCAATTTTAAGTACTGTAACACCCCTATATCCCGTATACGTACAAAGCATGCTTATACGATCGTATTATACATATACTGAATATAGAAATGACACACTTTACAAATACACAAATCATATTTAAAGTAAAACTAAAAATTTAAGAAATACCAAATAAAGAGAAATGAAAATCATAAGACACAATAGATAAAAATGTTTGTTTATTACGCAACGGAAGTTACATCCAAAATTTACAAATATAAATACATTAAACCTCAATAATTACAAAATATGAAATATATACATGATTGGCAGCTTGACTCTCTGATCTTTAAGCTTTAATCCAACTCTTCACAATCAAAACGACCTCAACTCCGTCTCAACTCGGTCTAGAGGAATCCTCCGTCTCAACTCTATCACCTCTATCACCTGCGTGATAAATCATAATCGCGCTGAGCCAACAACTAGTAGTACAAACCATAATGCTATTATGCTTAATCAATAACAATGATATACAATCAAATAATAAAGATCATACTCTACATACAATAATTCATGAATATTACATTTCATCATTTAAATAATACTAGTATTTCATTACATTATTTCATCACATTATAATATCATTCATAACATCAACATAACATAGACACCTATGGGCCCAACAAGCATTTAATACGATATTCAGAATTCAGAGTTACTTCTTTGGTTCATAATCACAATAATCAAGCCCGTAGGCAACATATATAGATATATCTCTATCCATGGATAGTGTAACAGACCCAGTCTCTTGGATCATCAACTCAACAAATTGAGGAGATCCTCAACCCGGCAAGACTGTTACCTGTAACAGACCCAGTCTCTTGGACCATCGACCCGACTAAATCGAGGAGATCCTCAACCCGGCAAAACTGTTACCAATCATATATCTCATAATCACAATTCTCATAATGTAACAGACCCAGTCTCTTGGACCTCAATTCAACTCAAATTGAAGAGATCCTCAACCCGGCAAGACTGTTACTATTCATAATTTCATAGGCATGCCACCCAAATCCAGAACTCTGAAACTGAATAACATATTAAACATACAATTATATCATTATTCTCTTTCTCAATTTGTATCTCAATATCAAATAGGCAATCATGCCTCAACACTTTCATTTGTATAACCATAGCCACTCACAATGGCTTCTCATCATATTTGAATCATCATGTCTCAATTATCTCATTTCACATTATACATATAGTACTTTTCACAAGATTCACAATGTGCAAAACATAACATTATTCACATATATAACAATAATGTCATATCAAGTGAATGTATGCAACAATGCAAGGTTTGTACTTACCTCAATAACAATTTACACGACTCTAAATACTTCCTTTTCCAAGATTCTATTACTTCTTAGATCAATGACAAATCACCTTCTTCAAGACCTAATCCAAAAATAATAACATACACTTGCTTAGGGATACACATGAGATAATCAAATTAAGAATTAACTAGGGCAAACCCTAAACATGACACGCTCAACCACACGGGCATGTCCCTGACCGTGCCCTAACTCCGCAACACAGAAGCTTTTACATGCTCAGAACCACGGGCGTGTCACTGGGCGTGTAATACATTCTGCCTCTCTGAAAAATATCAACACGTCCAACATCATGAGCGTGCTCATGGCCGTGCAAACTCTCCAATTTCACAGTAGCTATGACACGCTCGATAACACGGGAGTGTTACTGGTCGTGTCAAACCTACTGCCTCCAACACAATTGACATGCCTAAGACTCTGGGCGTGCTCCCGGGCGTGTCAGGCCAAAAACTTAGATTCCGGCCAAAACCACAAAACACCCAACAAAACACGTCTTTTCACCAACATCCTCTTCAAACAAACTTAACAAAACATACCCAAAAACCATTTTAAACTAACAAAAACACCAAAACAACTCCACATCCATAACAAACACAAATCACAAATATCATCACAAAACCCTAAACACAAACACAACATCATCTCTTCCAACCAACTCACTCTTTTCTTCAATCCATCCTTATAATCCATAATCAATTCAATCAAACACTCTTAAACATATCACAATCAAATAACACACTCTTAAAAAACTATCAAACTCAAACACAACTTCAAATAAGCAAAGAAATCAAAAGAGGACTTACCAAAGTAATGAAACTTCTTGAATCACCAACTTGATCACTTAGATCTTCCTTTATTTTGAGCTTAGAACCTTAAAATCCTCTCTTGCTCTCTTGCTTTCTCTTGTCTTTGGAGGAGCCGGCCACACACATGAAAAAGAAGAAAAGATGATGAAGAAACAAAGTCAAACTTCCCTTTAAATCTCCACCAAGTATCCCAAAACAAGAAATTACCTAAACACCCTCTTACAAATTGTTTTGATTTCCTTTAAAGAACTTACCCCCTTTTTAGTAATTTCACAAATCACAAATAAATATCTTCATCCCTTGACTCTCCATTTGACTTATGTATATGTTATTTATACTTCCATATATACAACATATACACTTTCTTTTAATTTCTTTTCTCATGCAAATTAACATCTACATTCAATCCAATTTAAAACAACAACAATATTCAAAACTTCTAAGGCATACATTGGGATATTACAAGTACAGATTTTAAAAAAAATTTGCCATAACCTCCCCTAAAAATGGAGGTCCCAGGTGTCAACAAAACTGATTTTTCATATTTTTGAAAAACATTTTATTTCACAATTCAATACAAGCACACTCCCAATAATCCACCCTTATAACCTCAACTACAAATCCTGCAAGAAGAATTCACACTTCTATATTCACAACCCAACTCAATTCAAAACCATACGGTTATTATACATTACTAGATTTACATGCTACATCAAGTTATCTCTTTGTATTGTTCAAATAAGTACATGCCAGTTTCTAATGCTAAAATACAAAATGAAGAGCACCACTTAAGTTTGCTTATGACCGGCAAATCATAGGACTCTTCTGCTCGCTACTCGTTCATTGCTAATAACCTACGAGTTTAGAAGAAACTAAACTCGCTAAGCATTGCTTAGTGGGTACTTTAACTAATTACGGAAAATTAATAATAAAACATAATGCACTTTTAAAAGCAATGAGTCGTATTGAAAAATAATATCACAGTAAAATACAATCCATACATGTCATATATTCAGTTATTATCATTTTATCATTTTGCTCCACAAGGTAATTACGAATACACCGATCTCGAAATGAGGCCTCGTATAGAGTTACGCGTGGTCTTGAACTCACACGACTAATCGCCATGGTCTTGGTCTCACACGATATGGAATATACAAGATAACTGCGTGGTCTTGGTCTCACACGACTAGTTGCTATGATCTTGACCTCACACGATATAACTGCGTGGTCTTGGTCTCACACGACTAATTGCCATGATCTTGACCTCACACGATATAACCGCGCGCGCGTGAGTGATATCCCGACCGAAGCCATTAAGACAGTACTGCCGATAGGATGGCATGCCAAACCCCCATTCCAGACCGGTTTTACCCATTTACCGAGTAGAGCATAAATAACATTTCATATATACCTATTCACTTTGTATATATACCACATATTCTCCATATATATACAATATATATTTACACAAATATCACATATACTCACATATGTATCATATGTATTCACATATTTTTATTCTTCATATCATACTTAAACTCAATACCAAAAATAAAATGATAAAACACCCATACCAAGTTTTTTACCAAGTTAATAATGAAAAATTACCATATGAACAATAAACTCTGATTCTTGACCTAACTTGATTCTTGTTTTAGTAAATTTGTATAAAATAATCCACTTGACTAAAAATTCTAAAATTTTTACAGAATTTAGTTTTGCATCTTAAAATCATTCCTTTAAAATTTTATATCAAACTGGACACAAAATATTGGTCAACTAGTTCACCCAACCAGACTGCTCCAGTTGCCCTGCATCCTGGCAGCAGTTCTGACTTTTGTGAATTCCATAAATTAAATTCAATCAATGTGGTTCAAACTTATTTTTCTCAAATACTAGACTTAATAAACAACAACATATCCAAGTCACAGCATTTTACTAATTGTAAAACAGAAAAATTTCAAAAGGAGTTCAATGGTTAAAGTACCAAACCTTGCTCTTTAATTCCCTTTTGCTTTTCCTATTGTGGCCGAAATTTGTAAGTGGAAAAGAGAGAGTTTGTTCTTCATATCATGATATATATATATATAAGGGAAATGATGATCACCTTATGTGTTGGATAAATCCTTTAAGACCACTTGTCCACCTTTCTCTTTCTTCATTTAATACTCATGCTAAATGGTTACTTTTGATTGGCAAACAAGAGATTTTTATAGTTTTCTTTCCCATTACTTCTTCCCACTTGTCCCTCTTCCCATTGGATACCCTAAAGTTGTCCCGTGTTACCCATACGGTCCTGACACGAAACCGGGCCCACTTTACGTTCCGCGCGATTAATCGATCGTAACTTTTAAACCGTGCATTTTCGGGAAAAATTGAAACCCACGGTTATGACCCGATTAATCTTGAGAATACTTTTCTGGGGTCGGATATGGGCACTATTAAGAACTTCTGACACTTAATTTTTAAGTTTACATAGTTGTCCCTAACTTTTGAGAAATTCTCACTTAGGTCCTTTTGATATCCCTACCTGACCTTGCTGTATTTTTTTATTAATATCTTTTTACTCACAACTCTGAATTAAGTAATTCTTATTCCCACTGAAACTAGACATCCGGGGCTACATTGTGTCAAAATTTCAGGTCGATCCAAGCTATATCTGATTTTTGAAGGTCCTTTGAAGTCAAGCCTACTATGCTGTCCTGAGCCAGGTTGCACATCGTCTACTGAATCCATCATATCTTATTCTACATAACTTCAAATTGAGTAATTTTAAGTTATATGTCTATCTAAGACACAAATAAACAATCAAGTCTTCTTTGAGACTCTCAAATTCTGTCATTGACTTGGATGAAATTCGAGCTCAAGTTATAGGTCATGTTCTAAGCTCCTTTGTTCTAAGCCTAAATCATATCCTCTATGTCTGTTTCTTACCAATCTGGAATTCGGGATGTTACAATTCTATCCCCCTTAATTTAAGTTTTGCCCCGAAACTTACTTATTCATGCATAATTCTTACGTATAATTACACATAGCTTGTGATTCTACGTTTCGTTCCACGAATCTAGAGACATCCTATATTGACATAAATAATTATCTGCTTAGTTCATCAACATATAACTCAATTATCAATTCTTATCTGGCATGTACATCTACCTATTCATCATATAACTTTCTCCTTATTTTATCTTACATGGCACACATAGTTACTTACTTTCTACCTATCTCCCAGAATCGACTAAACCTATGCTCTGATACCACTAAATGTAACACCCCATCTTAGCCTATGTTTATAAACCAAGATGGACTGTTATCTCATGGTGGTTGTGTCTTAATATTTTACTTAGCCAATTTTAAGTACAGATTTTAAAAATTTTTTGCCATAACCTCCCCTAAAAATGGAGGTCCCAGGTGTCGATAAAACTGATTTTTCTTATTTTTGAAAAATATTTTATTTCACAATTCAATACAAGCACACTCCCAATAATCCACCCTTATAACCTCAACTACAAATCCTGCAAGAAGAATTCACACTTCTATATTCACAACCCAACTCAATTCAAAACCATACGGTTATTATACATTACTAGATTTACATGCTAAATCAAGTTATCTCTTTGTATTGTTCAAATAAGTACATGCCAGTTTCTAATGCTAAAATACAAAATGAAGAGCACCACTTAAGTTTGCTTATGACCGGCAAATCATAGGACTCTTCTGCTCGCTACTCGTTCATTGCTAATAACCTACGAGTTTAGAAGAAACTAAACTCGCTAAGCATTGCTTAGTGGGTACTTTAACTAATTACGGAAAATTAATAATAAAACATAATGCACTTTTAAAAGCAATGAGTCGTATTGAAAAATAATATCACAGTAAAACACAATCCATACATGTCATATATTCAGTTATTATCATTTTATCATTTTGCTCCACAAGGTAATTACGAATACACCGATCTCGAAATGAGGCCTCGTATAGAGTTACGCGTGGTCTTGAACTCACACGACTAATCGCCATGGTCTTGGTCTCACACGATATGGAATATACAAGATAACTGCGTGGTCTTGGTCTCACACGACTAGTTGCTATGATCTTGACCTCACACGATATAACTGCGTGGTCTTGGTCTCACACGACTAATTGCCATGATCTTGACCTCACACGATATAACCGCGCGCGCGTGAGTGATATCCCGACCGAAGCCATTAAGACAGTACTGCCGATAGGATGGCATGCCAAACCCCCATTCCAGACCGGTTTTACCCATTTACCGAGTAGAGCATAAATAACATTTCATATATACCTATTCACTTTGTATATATACCACATATTCTCCATATATATACAATATATATTTACACAAATATCACATATACTCACATATGTATCATATGTATTCACATATTTTTATTCTTCATATCATACTTAAACTCAATACCAAAAATAAAATGATAAAACACCCACACCAAGTTTTTTACCAAGTTAATAATGAAAAATTACCATATGAACAATAAACTCTGATTCTTGACCTAACTTGATTCTTGTTTTAGTAAATTTGTATAAAATAATCCACTTGGATAAAAACTCTAAAATTTTTACAGAATTTACTTTTGCATCTTAAAATCATTCCTTTAAAATTTTATATCAAACTGGACACAAAATCTTGGTCAACTAGTTCACCCAACCAGACTGCTCCAGTTGCCCTGCATCCTGGCAGCAGTTCTGACTTTTGTGAATTCCGTAAATTAAATTCAATCAATGTGGTTCAAAATTATTTTTCTCAAATACTAGACTTACTAAGAAACAACGTATCCAAAATTCAAATCAAGATAATTTTTCTATATTTAATTAAAAATCATAAAAGTCACAGCATTTTACTAATTGTAAAACAGAAAAATTTCAAAAGGAGTTCAATGGTTAAAGTACCAAACCTTGCTCTTTAATTCCCTTTTGCTTTTCCTATTGTGGCTGAAATTTGTAAGTGGAAAAGAGAGAGTTTGTTCTTCATATCATGATATATATATATATATATATATAAGGGAAATGATGATCACCTTATGTGTTGGATAAATCCTTTAAGACCACTTGTCCACCTTTCTCTTTCTTCATTTAATACTCATGCTAAATGGTTACTTTTGATTGGCCAACAAGAGATTTTTATAGTTTTCTTTCCCATTACTTCTTCCCACTTGTCCCTCTTCCCATTGGATACCCTAAAGTTGTCCCGTGTTACCCATACGGTCCCGACACGAAACCGGGCACACTTTACGTTCCGGCGATTAATCGATCGTAACTTTTAAACTGTGCGTTTTTGGGAAAAATTGAAACCCACGGTTATGACCCGATTAATCTCGAGAATATTCTTCTGGGGTCAGATATGGGCACTATTAAGAACTTCCGACACTTAATTTTTAAGTTTACATAGTTGTCCCTAACTTTTGAGAAATTCTCACTTAGGTCCTTTTGATATCCCTGCCTGACCTTGCTGTCTTTTTTTATTAATATCTTTTTACTCACAACTCTGAATTAAGTAATTCTTATTCCCACTAAAACTAGACATCCGGGGCTACATTGTGTCAAAATTTCAGGTTGATTCGAGCTATATCTGATTTTTGACGGTCCTTTGAAGTCAAGCCTACTATGCTGTCCTGAGGCAGCTTGCACATTGTCTACTGAATCCATCATATCTTATTCTTCACAACTCCAAATTGAGTAATTTTAAGTTATACGTCTAGCTAAGACATAAGTAAACAATTAAGTCTTCTTTGAGACTCTCAAATTCTGTCATTGACTTGGATGAAATTCAAGCTCAAGTTATAGGTCATGTTCTAAGCCTAAATCATATCCTCTATGTCTGTTTCTTACCAATCTGGAATTCGGGATGCTATAGTCCAATTCATTGCAATTTTCAGCTACGATGAATTGGGGCAAGCCAATTTGCAGTAGCTGGCACCTGCGGCGAATTAGCCTAAGCCAATTAGCCGCAGGCCCTTTCAGCTTGCGGCGAACTGCCTTGTCGCGTGTCTCTCACCGATTGGTTCGTCCAATTTTTTATTTTTTTAATTATATATATTATTTTTTTAAAAATAAATAATAAATATTAAAATAAATATTAAAATAAGTATTAAAATAAATAATAAATACTACAAAAATTATTTCGGACTTATTTTAAAATATTGGACTGGACTTGGTCAAAAATTAAGGGTTTAAAGTTTGCCCCTACTTGAACGATCTGAGACTTTTAGTAGAAGAGAGTAAAAAGCATAATGAATTTGAGTAGATAAGGATGGGTTATGGATCTGGTGGTGAGTTTGGGACTTAAAAATAATTTGGGTTCTGGACCCGTTGGTGCATTCTGGACTAAAAAATGATTTGGGTTCTGGACCCGTTGGTGAGTTTTGGACTAAAAAATTATTTGGATTCTGGACCCAAAATGGGTTCTGAACTAAAAAATGATTTGGGTTCTGGACCCGTTGGTGAGTTCGGGACTTAAAAAATAATTTGGGTTCTAGACCCGTTGGTGAGTTTTGGACTAAAAAATAATTTGGGTTCTGGACCCGTTGGTGATTTCTGGACTAAAATATTATTTAGGTTCTGGACCCAGGATGAGTTCTGGACTAAAAAATAATTTGGATTCTGGACCCGTTGGTGAGTTCTGAACTCGAAAATAGTTTGGATTCTGGACCCGTTGGTGAGTTCTGGACTTAAAAATGATTTAGAATATGGACCCATTGGCTGCAAAAGATAATTGTAGTTAGTAGGATATTTAATAAAAAATATGTAAAATTGAAAAAAATTTAGCTATTTTTTATCATACCTATATCCTCTTGCCCCCTGCGTGGAAAAATAATTTTTAAAAGTATAAAAAATATTTTTAGACACAAATAGTTGAATAATTGAATTGAATGATTTGAATTTACTATTTATATACTATTTAGAAACTGTTGATTACTATTTTTTACTATTCACTAATAGTGATTTTTTTTGTTCACAGAATTGCTATTTCTTTTTGTCTTGCCATTTGCCTATATAAAGGCTCTCGGTTTCCTCCATTTCATTCACCTTTATTCAATTATAAGTTATGTATAGATTTGAGAATAGAGAGTTTAGCCATCAAATGGAAGGAAGGCATGCTTCAAGATCCGGACCTCGATCTAATACGGAGTTGCTAGAATTTATTCAACAATATGAATGTGGAACTGTCAATCCACTAGTTCGAATGCAACTTCACAGTAGTTCTGGTCTAAAGACTGAGGTAACACTGCAACTTTAGAAGCACAAATATTCATCATTTTATTTTTATTATTATTATTTATTATTAATATTTTATTTTATTTATTATTTATTAATTTTATTAATTATATTAATTATTATTATTATTATTTTAGTTATAATTCAATAAATTAGCTAATGGATAGTAGAAAATATTCTAATACTAAAAATAAAAATAAAAATAAATAAATATAGTAATGAGTAATTTCAGACTTTGAAACAATAGGAATTGTGAGATGATTTACTTACCTTATATTGGCTTACCTTGTTCGGTGTTAGCGTGATAGTTGCATTGTCCGGGGCGGAGGGTATGTCTATAGAGCTTGGCAATGGTATGACATAGCACCTTTTCGGGTAAAATGGATCATCCGATAGTGCAATTTTGAAAGCTTTATTCTGCAATTACCATTCCAGGAATGTCCAATAGATCGTAGTGTAGTTCAAGTGCTATCAGAGCAGTGGATGGACACGACCCATACTTTCCATCTACTTGTGGGTGAAATGACTATTAGCCCAGTAGATTTTTCAACCATAACTTGTATCCGGTACCATGGCCTTCCAGTTCCTCTTACCAATGATATCCTGACACACGAAGAAATTCAACAGTTAATCGGTATGGAACCGTCACTCAAAGACCCTTCAAGATAAAAATTGAGCCAATTCAGAGTTATTGGATGAGCTATGATGGACGGGTTCATAGAGAAACAACCAAACAATATGCTCGGGGATTTTTACTGTATTTACTTGGGTCGACCATTTTATGCAGCACCAAATCCGCCATCCATTTGTCAGTGTTGAGGCCCCTCGTTGAAATGGATATGGTACTGCTTTATGGCTGGGGTGAAGCTGGCCTTGCTTGTCTCTATCATGGCCTAGACAAGATTTGCAGGAATAAGAAATCTTTCATTGGCTTCATGGTGATTGTCGAGGTACTATCTCTTGCCATTGCTAATTCAACTCATATATTTGCATGAATTTGATTTCCATTGTTATCCCAGGAATGGGCTTATGAGCATAATCTCATGAGGGTGTTTGATATTTCTCGAGAGATTGTCGAATATCCAAGGTTAGGTTTTTGGTTGTCTGATCGCACAGCAGTTCTCGGCTCTCATTATATGCACACCCAGCGTTATCAATTGAGTTGCCTAACCTGGGACTAGGTAAAATAGCATTAGTATGCTTTATAGTTTATGGAAAAAGTTAACTTACCTTTTGTCATCTTGTAGGTTGACTTGGCTTGGTGGAAAGTTGAAGAGCGGGCGAATTGGACTCCTTTAATGAATGTTGCACTGCCTTACCAACAATCCTGCCGAATCATTGCTGGTCTTGTGTCTAGTGGCTGATTTCTTGGAGAAAGGGTGTATGAATGGTTCCTTGGTCTTGAGTGACGGAGGGTCTCGATGAACTATCCAATGTCTACTTTGAATATTACATCCATGCTGAAAAATTTATGGCGGTTAGCTCGAAATGGCTATGATGTTGAAGATTATCTTTATGTACCGGTCGCGTCATATACACAATTCATTCGAACACAGCTCTTGAACTTTAATGTGTCTCTAGTTGGCATTTGGGGATTTCCTGAGGAGGAAAAAGGAAATGATGATGAAACTAGTGATGAAGAGGAGGAGAGAGAATCTATCTCTTGTTCCAAGGATGGAACCTCTCAGGTAAATATGGGTCATTCTATCATTTTCAATTGGTTCTTTTTTAACTTATTTTGACTGTTCTCATTATTATTGTAGGCTGCCGGCTCATTTGATCACGAGGCTAGACCTTCCTTTATTGTTCGTCCACTTGCTCCTTCTCACCAACCGAAAGTGCCATCTCATCCACAATGCTCGGATATGAGTTACTTGGTGGGTCATCCTATTTTATGATGATTTATGCTATTTATGCATGCTTATGTATGTTCTTACTCTTTCCTTTTCTAACTCACAGTGAATGTTTAAAGAGCAAAATAAGAAACTTCAGGAAGAGTTAGCTGCTAGCCGCCAACAGTTCACCCATCTTGAAAGATTGTATCATCAGTCGGAGCAAAACTTTCGAGACTTTCGGTTCCAGGGAATGAGGGATCCTAGTGCTTCATTTTCTAGGGGGCCCCAAACTGTAGACCATGAGATTCCTTTGTCTACTCCAGATGATTACTTCTATAGGTCTGAATTCCAGGGTAGATGTTCAAGTGCTCCTTCTTCAGGTGGACTTGGGATAAATGATGTGCCTCCTCCTCTAACAGGCGACGACTTTCTCAGAGCTTTATTTGATTATGGACCACCTCCTCCTTCTCAGTGATACTTGTATTAATTGAGGAAATATTGTATTATTAATAACAATAATAATAACAACGATGATGATAATAATAATAATAATAATAATTTTTACTTTTACTGCAACTTTGAGTTTTCTTCTTTTTTTCTATCATCATTTTGTATTATTATTATTACAGTATACACGGAAGTCCCTCTCACAATTCAAAATCCTAAAGCACCCCTGATTTACAAATCCAAATGTAACGCGGCAACTCAAAAATCTTTTAAATTTCCTTTACTTGCACGTCTCAGCCCAAATTATTGCTCTTTCCTTGTCAACCTTGGTGGACAAAGTAATCCCTTATATAAAGCTGCTTCCAACAAAAATCAAGAAATTCTCCATGAAATTTTGTTTTAGTATAAAAAATCCCTTTCAACAATTTTAAATTTTTTCTTTAATTTCAATAATGACAGAACTCAATTTGAAGAAAATTAAAGGTTTATTTAAAAATATGAAAGCTATTCATTGGGAGCAAATATCATCGTCTCAAATTAATACTTTGAAGTGCTTTCAAAATGTTAAATTAGACTATTTTTTTCTTCATGCCATGATTCCTTTTGGGATGTGAATTCTAGGACATTCAAGGTAAATAACTTTGAGATATGTCCCATGATTGAGGAATTTGAGGCCATCCTTGGATATCCAAGCAATCAACTAATGGCGTCGTCCATATTGATTTCCAAAACTCAACAAAAGATGCAAATGTAGTTTCAAATTTCAAAGTCCGAGGTCTTGCATTGACTGGAGGTGAGAAAATTCTGCTTGGTCCCTTGATTGAATTTTGTATTTCTCATTTGGATCTCACCAAGGCATGGGATTGCATGTTTTGTCTATGCTTGCTTGGACAATTCTTGCTTGTTTCTCCTGATGGGGACATCAATCCACAGATATTGGACATTGTGGACCAAATGGAAGGAGGCTTGTCGTCGATACCTGTGATCTTGGCTGAGACCCTAGATGGATTGGATCAATTCAAATTAGAATCTTCGAGGAGATTGGCTAAAAGTCCCTTGCTGCTACAGGTAATTACCTAAACCACTCTTTTGAGTTTTCAATTTAGGCCTTTTTATTTTTATTTTTATTGCTCTAATTTTTGCTTAGTTCGCCCTTGCGGGTTTTCGAAACTAGCAAATTGTCCTAACTTTTGCCTAAGTCGCCCTTGTGGGTTTTTAACTTAGCAGACCTTTTTTTATTATTTTATTATTGGTTCTAATTTTTTTCTAGACCGCCCTTGTGGGTTTTTAAAACTAGCGAACCGCCCTAACTTTTGCTTAGGCCGCCCTTGTAGGTTTTCAACCTAACGGGCATCATCATTTTTCTTTTTTTTTTTAATTTGTTTTATTGGGCTTACATATTTGGCTTCAAGAGTGCCTCTACTTGCTTGACATTCCATCCATAGATTTTACTAAATATCTGCCGCGACATCACTCTGCTAGAAAACTATCCCATCTTGCTTCTTCATATGCCGATTGGATTGACTGGATCCGCACACACGCTGCAGTCGACATCCGTTGGTTAATACCTTAGTGGAAGATTTCTCGTATCACCATTCGGATATATTTGATGTATATTCCTCTTGCTGCTCTTCATCAAGGTACTTGCTATGATCCTCATCGGCTTGATCATCAATATGGAGCTGAGCCTCGAGGTTCTGAGTTTACTCTTGACTTGGACATGCCTTGTCTAACTGAAGCCTTCTTGGATCAGTTGAAGCAAAGTTGGCCTACACGTCACACTTATAGTTTGCCATAGATTTTACATTTTGTTAATTCTTTAGAAAGAACAATGTTAGGATGAAAGATAATGAACATAATAAAAGATGTTTCTTTTCCTTTTATAATTTGTCATCACCTTTTGCTATTGTGTTATTTATTTTACCATATTTGGTTAAATACTTGAAACATTGCACATAGAATAATTTTAATATTAACTCTATTTTATTAAATTGAGGAATAACCAAACATAAGGCCAGCATACACAAGATCACTCCTGTCACCAACCATCCTTTTCGGATTTTCTAATTGATAATTTTCTCTCGTTTAGCCCTAATTGTTGCCTAGTCTGCCCTTTCGCATTTTCGAAACTAGCAGACTGCTTTAACTTTTTTCTAAGCTTCCTTTTTTGGGTTTTAAACCTAGAGAGCTCTTTTTTTTTTTTAATTTACACATAAAACCTCTTCAACCTGTTCATGTTTACCGGCTCACTAAACTTGTTCCTGTCCATGTCTGATATTTTGGCTGCACCCTTGCTAATGACTTGTTTCACAATATATGGTCCTTCCCAACTAGGCCTAAATTTTCCTCTTGGATAAGAGACATTAGGTTTACACTGCTTCAAGACTAAGTCACTGATTCTAAACTTTCTGATCTTAACCCTTCTATTGTAGGCTCGAGCTATCTTCCTTTAGTATAACTGATGATGATACAATGCTTTCAACCTCCTCTCTTCTAATAAGGCTAACTATGTGTATCTACTTACTACCCACTCCATCTTAGGCAGTTTAACTTCAAGGACCACTCTTAATGACTTGAACTCTATTTCAATTGGCAACACTACTTCCATCCCATAAACCAAGGAAAAAAGTGTCATTCTAGTAGGCGTTCGTACACTTGTTCTGTGTCCCTATAAATCTAAAGGAAGCATTTTCGACCAATCCCTGTATGTCTTAGTCATCTTGGACAAAATCTGCTTAATTGTCTTATTTGTCGCTTCTACTGCACCATTAGCCTTTGGTGTATAAGGAGAGGATCGATGATGATGAATTTGGTACTTCCAGAATAAGTCCTTAACTGCTCCATGAAATTGTACCCTATTGTCCGATATCACACTGTGCGGGATCCCATATCTGCAGATGAGATTCTTTTCAATGAATATAGCCATTTGCCTTGCCCCCAACTTGTTGAAAGATTCAGATTCAACCCATTTTGAAAAATAATCCATTACTACTATGATAAAGCGGTGACCGTTTGAAGCCATTGGATTTATCTCTCCTATAATGTCAATTCCCCAAGTTGCAAAGGGCTAGGGTGAAGACATAGAATGCAATTCTACAGGAGGCATGTGATTCAAATTACCATGCATCTGATATTGCTAACACTTCTTCACAAACTCAATGCAATCACTCTCCATGGTTAACCGGTAGTAACCTTGCCAAATTATCTTCTTAACTAGGGCTAAACCACTCATGTGTGGACCACAACTTCCTATATGTATTTCTGACATGATACACTCAGCTTTAGGCTTTCTCAAGCATCTCAAGTGCACCCCATCAAGCCATCTTTGATACAACTCTCCATGAAAGGTGATGTATTGTAAGGACCATCGCCTTATGGCTCTTCTCTCTTCCCTTGTTGCTCCCAACATGTATTCCTTATTCTCCAAAAATAGCCTTATGGTGTCATACCATGCATCTTGGTCCGTATTAGTTTCCATGATTGTCTCATATTCATAGCAAGGATTTGATGAACTGGTCAAAACCAGAGGCTTAAGAAACAAATTTATAGGATTCTACCATACTGAAGCCAATGTGGCTAGGGCATTGGCCATATGGTTTTCTTCTCTTAGTAGGTGTATAAACTTGTACTCCTTAAAGTTCTTCTTTATTATGGTCAAGTAATGGTGGTATGGTTTTAGCTTCTCTTCTTTCAACTCCCACTCTCCATTCACTTGGGATATTACTAGCAATGAATTACCAAAGACTTACACTTTATCTACCTTCATAATCATTAGGGTTTTCAAACAAAAAATACATGCTTCTTGGATACTCCACCATATTATTGGTTGCCCTAAATTTCAACTTCTTGGCTAAAGGGACAAGCTCCCCTTCTGGTGATTCTAGTATGACTCCTAAACCTTCTCCTTTCCTATTTAATGCTCCATCAAAATACATCTTCCATCCTTGTACTTCTATGGCCTCTAAATGCTCATTAGGAAATTCCAAGACTACCTCTTCACTATCCGACAATGGTTGCTGAGCCAGGAATTCTGCCACCGCTCTACCTTTGATTATTTTCCTGGTTACATACTCAATCTCAAATTCTTCCAAAATTATTAACCATTGACCATATTTCACGATCAAAGAGGGTGTCTCTCTTAAGTACTTCACTGGATCAAACCTGAAAATTGCTTGCACACTATAAGATTGAAAGTAATGCCACAACTTCTTAGAAGACCAAACCACAGCTATACAAGTCTTTTCAATGATACTATACTTAATCTCATAAGGTAGGAGCTTTCTACTCAAATAGTAGACTGCGTGCTCAACTCATCTGCTTGGGCTAGCATAGCTCCAATCGACTCTTCCTCTATTGCTAAATATAGTAATAAAGGCTTACCGGGTTTAAATGGTTATAAAATAGGTGTATTTAGTAGATACTCTTTTATATGTTCAAAGGCCTTTTGACATTCTTCATTCCACTCGACTGGCTGATTCTTTTTAAGTAATTTGAAGATAGGTTCGCAAATCATGGTGAGCTTTGCTATGAACCTGCTAATGTACTGTAACCTACCAATAAATCCCTGAACTTCTCTCTCTATCTTTAGGGCTGACATATCTCTGATTGCCTTAACCTTGTCAGGGTCAATCTCAGTGCCATTTGGACCAATTATGTGTCCCAACAACTTGCCTAAAGTAACCCCAAATACACACTTCTTCGGGTTTAACCTTAACTTATACTTCACTGCTCTCTTAAAGAATAACTCTAAGTTTTGGAAGTGTTGTTCCCTTGTATCTGACTTTACTATCATATAATCGACATAGACCTTAACTTCTTTATGCATCATATCATGAAACAAAGTGGTAGCCATCCTTTGGTAGGTTGCTCCAACATTTTTTAATCCAAACGGCATCACCCTATAACAAAATATACCCCATGTAGTAATGAAGGCGGTTTTGGCCTTATCCTCTTGGGCCATTAACACTTGGTTGTATATGAAAAATCCATCTATAAATGAGTGTAGCACACTAGAGGCCACACTATCAATAAAGACATCTATATGGGGTAAAGGAAAATCATCTTTAGGGGAAGCTTTGTTCAAGTCTCTATAGTCTACACAGACCCTAATTCTTCCATCTTTCTTTGGCATGGGTACTATGTTGGCTAGCCAATCTGGGTAATCTATCACTTCAAGGAACTTTACTTGTATTTGTTTAGTGACCTCTTCTTTAACCAATTCAGCCCATTTTGGTCTTAACCGTCTAAGTTTTTGTTCAACAGGTTTCATATGAGTGTAGGTAAGAATATGATGCTTGGCTATTCTCAATCTATTCCAGGTATATCTTCATAAGAACAAGCAAAAACCTCTTCATATTTTTTAAATATTTTTCCAAATCTCTCTCTCTCTCATCTGGAGTAAGGTTGGATGCTATGCTAATATTCTTAGGATTATCGGTTGCTCCCAAATTTAATGATTGTGTATCAACAGAGTTAATATTAAAAATGCTCATGTAACCACTATTTGAATGTATGCAACCATCTGGAAAAACATCACACAAGTAAGCAAAATCAGACTTTATTGGATTCATTTTGGAAAAGAAAACATCATCATCCTTATACAAAGCAAACAAATTAAAATCAAAATCAAAATCATTATTCTCAAAATCATAAAGCAGAACATCTTCAAACTTTTCTTCAACTAGAGCAACAATCTCCTCGGAAGTCTTCTCGGCTTTTAGGAAAACTTCTTTCTTTCCTTCAGTTGGTAGGATGGGCTCTTTCTTCACTTGTTCCACCAGTTCGGCAACATCAGTAAAAATCTCAAAACCCATGATCAACCTTCCCATGAACATGACTGGCACGGGCTTCCCTTGGAGTGGTCCCATGTATGGAGCTTTGACAAAAATTTCTTCAAGTGGTGGGAAGCTCATCTTCTCATTCTTCTTTAGCTGAACATCTTTGCTAGCTTCTTCATACCCCAACCCTTTCTTGGAAGCTTGAGTCCTGAAGTCTGGAAGCTTTGTCACATCGGCCTTACCCTTTACAAGACTAGCACCAGGAAGGTAGCTCATATTCTTCATCATTTTTAGGACCTTGGAGTCCACTATTACATCCTTAAAAATTGTGGCTACTTGGAAACCATTGAGAGGTCTCTCAATCATTAGAGCATTGACCACTTCATTATTCTCGGCCTCGATGACCACCGTGTCATCTCCATTTGGGAATTTGATCTTTTGATGGAGTGTTGAAGAAACTCCACCAAGAGGATGAAACCAGGGTCACCCTAATAGCAATGCAAAAGTAACAAATATGTCCAAAACCACAAATTCTACCAAAGACTCAATTGGACCAACCTTCACAACAGCTTTAAAAGTCCCTTCAACATGCCTTTTAGTATTTTCGTAAGCTTTAATGGTCACTTCAGTTGGGCTTAGGTCTCTTGTTGACATAGATAACTTTGGTAAGATTTTAAGTGGGCAAACATTTATGGCGGACCATCATCAACCATCACACATGGAGTCCTTTTTCCTTTGACTTCTACTTTGATAAAGAGAGGGCGAATGTGATCTCTCCCCTCTTCCGGCAAATCCACATCTGAGAACGATACCATTCCCATATCAACTTTGTTCTTCTTTTGAATATCTTCTCATTTCATCACTCCTTTAACTTTCACAAAGTTAACCAGCTCATCTGGTGTTATGGAAGTGGAAATTGGCATGCTAGCCAAAGCCTTGGCCATAGTTTCATGGTGCTTCTTGGAAGTGGACAATAGGTCCCAAATACTAACACTTGCTTGGGTCCTCTTCAATTGCGTAAGAACAATATTGTCTTCTTCTTCTTTATTCCCAACTTCTACTTCCTTTCCTTTATTAGCTTCTACTTCCTTGGGCGGTGGCCTTGCATAAGGGTTACCAGATCTAGTGTTCATCACCCCATCTTCTTCCGTCTTGGACCAGGTCCATTCCTCCTTTTTGGGTTCAAGACCATCATCACTATCGCTTGAGTCCCAAAATTCATTCACAAAATAGATTGCTACTTCTTTACCAACCATAGCTTGTTCAATTTTGCTAAACACCACTTCTTCTTTGGTTGCTTCTCCATCTACATCTTGGAAAGAAGACATGGCAAAACTTTCATGAAAACCTCCTCCAATCATAAAGGTTGCCGGTAGTGGTACTCTATTAAATCTTGGCAATGGATTATCTTTGGTATTTGGCTTATTGGGCTTGGGCAATTTCCCATTATCAATCAAATTCTAGATTTCATGCCTCAACCTCAAACATTTATCCATGTCGTGTCCTTGCATTTGATGAAATTGGCAAAATGCCTTAGTGTCAAAGTTAGAAGAAAGAGGATTAGGCAAAGGATGAGGATCCAAGGGCTACAATAATCCCTTCTTTTGTAGCTTATTGATAACCTGAGACAGAGGCCTTCCTAATTTTGAAAACTACCTTCTTCCTCCTTGGCCAGTGACGTTAACATCAACTGCCTTTTGCATGCTTTGGTTACCAGACTGCTACTTTCCTTTCTCGTTTCTTCTTACCGAAAAGTGGTTCTTCTCTCTTTCTCATTCTTCAGTTTGCAAACCATCTTGCAAAAGGTCCTTGAAGTCCCAGATAAGTGTATGAGACATCCTTTCACGAAGGCTAGGCAACACCCATCTCACAATCATTCTAATTTGATTCGATTAATTGGGCCTCCTTTTGAGCAATGCGGCCTTATTTCTCCACCTCTTCATGTAGTCCATGAAGTTCTCATTCGGCGTTTGTCTAATGGACTCCACCTCCATTAAAGTAACTTCCAATTCAGCATTGTATCCATATTGTTGGATGAAGGCTTTGTATAGTAAATCCTAACTCTTTTGGGTGCCATCATCTAAGGTATTAAACCAATTTTGGATAATAGGATTCAATGAGAGCATGGAGTATCTTAGAGTTTGAGCCTTAGTAGCTCGGGCAGATTGCATAGCAGTGATATATTACTTCACATGGAGGTGAGGATTTCTAGTTCCATCAAACTTTGCAATGGATGGCATCTTGAACTTGTATGAGACCTCTTCATCTATCTCAAACAACTTGTCGACCTCAGACATTTCTTCAGTTTTCAGCTTCTTTTCAAACTTCTTTTCCAGGTCAGCGATCAACTTCTCAACATCTAAAGTTTCAGTCTTTTCCATGGCTAATCTTTCAATAACCTTCGGCTCCTTCTTGTCTCGAGGATCTTGAAAGTATTGAGCCCAGTCGTCATTATCATCAACGACTACCTTGTCATCATCAAAAGCTACTTCACCAACTTTAGCATTTCCCGTGTCTTTCTTGGTTCTTGCGAATGCTTCAGCAGTGTTCCCAAACATTGTAGCCATTTGACTCCTCATGATCTCAGCTAAGGCTCCCTTTAGTTCTTCCATCTTGACTTCAAGGGCATCATCCAACATCTTTTGAATCTGCTCAGGTTCCATTGCTTTTGGTGAGAAGCTAATTGAGTTGCTGCTGGATTCTTGATCACCAGCATAGTTTTGATTGTCGTAGGCTTTTGAACTGTTGTAATCCAGGGCTGTGAGCCAGAGAGGATTACTGATATGAGATGCAAATGCATGTATGCATGAATGCACAAACAACAAATAAACAAAGATTATTAGGACATTCCTTCCAACCTTGTAACTTCCACACACGAATGTCGAGTCTCTTTTCCTAGGTATATGGTTAATAAAATACCAATATGGGATATCTTGTTTTCAAATAATTCCCTCGGATGATTTTAACCAATAGTTATATTTTCCAATATAGAAATCAGTTCATGATAATTCCCATTAATTAGGTTTTAATCCATTCAACCAACTAAAGCAGCTTTTATTCTATATTGATTAAAACTAAATTAAGAGGTTTATCATAAATAGATTTCTCACTTGAAAAAGTAACTAATGATTCATGCCAAAAATAAGCTCATGATTAATAATTCTTAGTATAAACTAGGCTCGCAATTGATTTTTAGTATTTCATAATTGACCTAAATTTTTGCCAGCTCTTTAAAAAGGTTGTGAAAATAATTTTATTTTTAAGCCTATTGTAAAAGGATTTTAGAAAAAATGGATTTTGGGCTTTGTATTTGTGTCATGAGAAAAGAATTTTTGACTTATTTTTAGAAAAGTTTTTTGTCCAAAGACCATTCTGAAAATTTTAAAAATAGTTTTGGTCTTTTGGATTTAGAGGAAAAAATTATTTGAGCTCATGATGTAATTGTGTCATATTAGAAAAAGAACAAACCAAATAATCCATAATTTAAACCAAGATAAATTAACCATAGTCAAACAACAAGCATTTGAGATAAAAACCTAAGGAAAGTAACTAGGCCAATTATATGAGCTTTAGTCTTTGGGTTTAAAGGCTTAGGTTCCCATAGCAAGTATATACCAAAAGGTACAAGGCTATGAGTGGTTATGCCCTGTTCGATCTCCATACCTTGAGTGAAAGTATGGCATCCCTTACATAAGACAACATGGGTAACACGGGGTCCTAACTCATGCACACGATGCAATCTAAATGATGCAATGGATAATCTCATAATAAGAAAGAATAAAATAATAAAAAGGCCAATGAAATCAACTTCTCTTATCCTCAGTGGAGTCGCCACTGTAAGCGGGGATTTTTGCTCCCACTCCCACATGGAATGGTTCTTATGACTTTGGCATTGTTAGGCTCAGGGCTTTAGAGAACATGGGCCCAGACCCAGAGAAAATGGGGTCGCCACCCGAACAGGCCAGGAAAAAGAAAGGGGTGGATGACTTGATTCCTAAGGAATCCCCAACCCCCTATTGGATTCGAAAAGTTGGGTACGTATGGGGAAGGTGAGAAATGGCCTAGCACCCCCACAATGCCCAGTTCATTAGACCCAACCTCCTTTTCAGGTCTTAATATTATAAAATTCTTAAATATAATGATATTATCCACACAATATGCGATCATAAGAATAAATAATTACTTTATTAAAATCACAACGATGTCCAAACAAAACAAATAAATGGACACCCATCCGAGGATGAAAACATGTCCTTATATCATCCATGTCTAAAACTAAATAGGACACCCACCGAAAGGTGGAAATGTGTCCTTTACATTGATCCCAAAGTTTAAGATAAACCAAATTACATGATGCTCAATTAATGAGGTACGCAATCATGGAAACATACCTCTTACAATTCTTGAAACCAAAATAAATAAATAAAAATAATCGATCATTCATCATAAATAAATAATTCATTAAAGATTAAACAAAAATAACCATTCATTAAGACATATAATAAATCATGCATCTAACTCACATAATGCAATAAATAAACAAATTTAAGTTTACATCTTAAATTAGGGTTTCTTGAATGAAATTAGGGTTTTATAGGTTTAGATTTACAAAATTGATATTATTATTATTATTTTAAAAATATTAAGCTACTGTGTCATTTGAGAAAAAAAAGAATTAAAAAGGGTTTTAGGTTTTAAGAAAATAGAATTTAAGGTTTATGGTTTAAGTATACTGGAATGATTTGGAATTTATGAAAATAAGATTTAAAGTTTAATGTTGGAAAAAAATAAGCTTGTTGTGATATTTGTATCTAAATAATCATGCAGACAAAAATATTAATTTTAACCCATCAGAGCTGCTAGAATCAAGAGTTACTAGGTTTCATCATGAAGGATAAACAATCATCATCCAAGCTTAGTACGTTGTGTTAAATAGATTAATTTAGGAGACATACCTCCGTTTGTTGATTCCACCAATAATCAAGCTTTGATCCAAACTCTCATTTGCACCAACCTCACACTTGTTGGTTGAATTGAACACCGAACAATGTGCTCAACTACTGCCTTGTTTAATAATTTAGTTTCACTGTTCACTTCTTGATATTTTGTTGCTTCACTGTTTGATGTTCAAGCTTTGTTGCTCACTATTTTTATTTCTGTTCAAAATCTCAAAAGTCCCCAAGGAAAATCTCCTTGTTGTTTGAATTTATTCACTCGTTGCTCTCTTCAAAAATTATTCAAAGTCCAGTCCGAATCAATTGCCAAAGTCCTTGAATAATTCTTCAATAATTGTGTCATCCTTATTTATGTGTTTAAGAATACTATTTATAGAATTTAAAATAAAACCTAATCTATTAAGGAAGTTAAAAATATTTAGGAAATTAATTGACGTTTTCAAATAAAAATAGAATTTTGACAAAAATCGGCCAACGCGCTAGCATGGGCTGCTGAGATGCGAGCAACGAGCGAGCAATGGGGCTGGGACTTGAAAAATTGGGTGAGAGCCTGCGAGGCGCTGCCCAATTCATCGCAGCTGGCACCTGTGATGAATTGGCCCAAGCCAATTCGTCGCTGGCCCTTTCGGCCTGCGGTGAAATGCCTTGCCTCGTGTCGCTCACTAATTGGTCCTTCTAATTTTTTATTTTTTATATTTTTATATATATATTTATTATTTTTTTAAAATAAATAAAATAAATAATAAATAATAAAATAAATATTAAAATAAGTATTAAAATAAATAATAAATACTACAAAAATTATTTTAGACTTATTTTAAAATATTGGATGGGACTTGGTAAAAAATTAAGGGTCTACAATTAGTAGGATAGAAGCCCTAGAAAATAAAGTTGATAGCAATCATGCCAAAGTACTCAAACAATTGGAGCTAATCAACAGTAACTTGGCCATGATCTTAGCCTCCATCCCTCAAATGTATCATCATCACAACCTCCACCTCATGGCTTCGACTAGCTTTAACCTATTAAAAGTATAATCTATTTTATTTGGTCTCTGTTTTCAGACGTTTTAGTTATTATTTCTATTTACTGTTATTAGTTGTTAAAACCTTATGTTTTGCTATCTTCTATTTATCATTATTTTGTTTTTGGAACAATTAATGTTTGTTGTTGGAAAGGATGAAGTAGCACTTTGTCTCATATATGAAATTGATGGAAGACAGGTTTTACCTAAACCCCTCTTCTTTTACTTTATGCTTGTTTACATTGGGGACAATGTTAATCTTAAAGTGTGGGGTACAAAGTTTTACTTATAAGCTTCTTTTGTTTGCTAAATTGAGTTGCTTTGTTATATATTATTTTTGAATGTTGAATAGTTCAATTGTTATAAGATTATTGATAGGTGACCTTTGAATTTTTAAAGCATGAAATTAACAATTGGATAAAATTGGTGCTTATTGTCGATTTGGATGGATATTCCTTGCATTACCTTTAAACTTGTGAGAAAAATGAGTCTCTTAAGTTGGATGCCAACTTATTATTCTTTGTGTGTGAACATTCTTGATTGATAAATTGCTAAAACTTGCTTTGACATGCATTTTGAGACCACATGAAAATTTCAATTAGGCATCAATATGATTAAGGCAATTAGGTATACCTATTTAGCTTAAAAAGGCCAACCTTATATACAACCCTAGTTAGCTAATTTTGAGCCTATTCCATGTTCCCTTTTCTTTCTTTTTCTCAACATCATTAGCCTTGAACCATTTCGTTCTAACTCTTACCCTTTCATTAGGATCAAGAGCATTTTAAGAGCTTAAGTGATTGAGTTGTTGTGTTAAATAAAGTGTGGGGTTATATATATAAGAAGGTATATAAAAAGAGAGAATAAAGATAAATAAATATATATCATTATTGCTCTTATGGATAGGGTTGAAAGTAGCTTGATCATGACTTTTATGAATGTGACAGAGTCTATATTCTTGTGTGAAGGGTATTGTAGTGACCATGGGGCTAAATGAGTCAAGATTGCTTTTGAAGATTGTTAGGCCACATGCATATGTAGTTGTTTCATTCCTAACAATGCTCTTGAACTTAATGAATAGCTCATATATCCAAATATCATACCTTTACCTTAAGCCCCATTAAAATCAAATATAAAGACCTTATAATTGATACTTGATTGTAATTAGGTGGTGGAGATTTGATTGATAAGCAAGCTTATGGAGATATTCTTTCATCGAATGTTAAGAGTGTAAACACTGCCTTGATCAAACACTTAAGAGATTTTGTGAGGGATTGATGTTTTGGGATGCAATAGAAGACCATTGAATTACATAAGTGTTAATTTTATTTATTTTGATAATGATTGTAGATAAATGAGAAGGGACTCTTAATACATTCTTATAACTCTTGAACTTAATTAAAATTTTCTCATTCTATTTTGTTTTTAACTTTGCTTAAGGATAAGCAAAGGATTAAGTATGGGGTAATTGTTATGATAATTTATATGTGTGTTTTTAAGTTAATTTTATTTGCTTTTAGTTAAATTTTTCTTAAATGAGTGTTTAAGTTTGCTTGAAGTGTTATGATTTAGGTTGAAGCATGAACTTATGCAAAATGGAGTATAGTTTTAGGGCATGTTGTATCTAGTAAGGGCATTGAGGTGGATAAAACCAAAATTGACTTGATTGCTAATTTTCCACCTCCCACATATGTTAAAGAGATTAGAAGTTTTTTGAGACATGCTGGATTCTATAGACGGTACATAAAGGACTTTTCAAAAATTTCACGTCCTTTGTGTCATTTTCTTGGAAAAGATGTTCCATTTGTCTTTGATGATAAGCGCTTAAAAGCTTTTATCATCTTGAAAGAAAAATTAACTTCTGCTTCTGTGATTGTTACCCCTAATTGGGATTTGCCTTTTGAGATTATGTGTGATGCTTCAAACTATGATGTATAAGTTATGCTAGGACAAAGGGCAAATAAACTCTTGTGTATGATTTATTATGCAAGTTTATCTTTGAATGATGCATAGGTAAATTACACAACTACTGAGTGAGAGATGTTAGTTATGGTATTTGCACTTGATAAATTTAAATCTTATTTGATAGGCTCTAAAGTCATTGTGTTTTCCAATCATACGGCCTTGAAATACCTATTGACTAAACCACAAGCTAAACCTATGCTCATTAGGTGGGTTCTTATGCTGCAAGAGTTTGATGTAAAAATCAATGATAGGAAGGGTAGCGAAAATGTAGTGGCTGACCATCTTTTTAAGCTACATTTAGTGATGATATTGCACAAATCACCCTTAAGAATGCTTTTGAAAAATTTCCTGATGAACACTTGTTTGCCATAACACAAACACCATGGTATGCTGATATTGCCAATTATCTTTGTTGTGGTATTGTGAGAAAAGACTTAAATTTTCAAGAAAAGAAGAGGTTTCTTCACTCCTATAAGTACTATTTTTTGGATGATCCATATTTTTTTAGAATCTATAGGGATGATATCATTAGAGATGTGTGCCAGTGAAGGAACAATTACAGGTAATGCAATTTTGCCACAACTTATTTGGTGGAGGGCATTTTAGAGGTAAGAAAACCACCAAGATAATTTTGTAAAGTGGTCTGTATTCTATCTTTTTTAAAGACGCTTACAATTTTTCCATAAGATGTGACAGATGCCAAAGAGTAGGAAATATAAGCAAAAGAAATGAAATGCCTCTTTCTATATATGTTATGATTGGAATTTTTTATGTATAGGGAATAGACTTCATGAGGCTATTTCCCAAATCTTTATGTTTTGAATATATCCTTCTTGCTGTAGATTATGTGTCCAAGTGGGTATAGGCTATACCCACAAGGACCAATGATGCTAATGTTATTTTGAAATTCTTGAAGGAAAATATTTTGAGTAGGTTTGGGACCCCTAAAGCAATAGTGAGTGATGGAGGAAGCCATTTTTGCAAAAATGGTTCTAAAAGTTGATGACCAAGATTGGTATTCAATATAAAGTAGTAACTCCCTACCATCCCCAAACATTTGGCCAAGCAAAAATCTCCAATAAGTAGATCAAGGAAATTTTAGAGAAAACAGTAAGTGTAACCAAGATGGATTAGGCAATCTATCTTCTAGAAGCACTTTGGGCTTACCGGACAGCTTTTGAAACATCCTTGGGAATGAGTACATATCATCTAGTCTTTGGCAAGGCATGTCACTTGCCAGTTGGATTGGAGCATAAGGCCTATTGGGCGATTAAGGCAACAAATATGGACTTAGATGGAGCGAAAGGACAGAAAATGTTGCAAATTTCTAAGCTAGATGAACTTAGAAATGAAGCCTATGAGAGTTCAAGGATTTACAAGGAAAAAACTGAGGTAATGCATGACAAAATGATACTCAAAAGAACCTTAGAACTAGGAATGAAAGTCCTTTTATTCATTCAATGGTTGTTCCCTGGAAAGTTGAAGTCTCATTGGAGTGGTCCATTCCAAGTTGTTCAAACATTCCCATATAGAGTTGTTGAGTTGTTAAATTTGAAAACCTATGACACTTTCAAGGTAAATGGCTAGAGTGTGAAACCCTACTTAGAGGAGTTGAAGGATGTAATAAACATTGAAAGTGTGGTGTTTGTGGATACATGAAGTAACCACATCCAGATATATGATGTTAAAGAAGTGCTCAATGGGAGGCAACCCATCAGTTTGTATTTCTCTTCTTAATAAATTTTTCATATTTTGGATTTCTAAATGTTCATTTTGGTGAGTGAAAGGTGTTAATAAATTGAATGGAATAGATGCTTTGATGGGTATCTTTATCATGATTTTAGGACAATAAAATGAAGGAAAGAGATTAAACAAAATTGGGTAGAATAAGACACACTCAGAGATACGACCAATCCCTGAATGACACGACCAAAACATCAAGAGGGAAAAAAGTTTTCAATATGGAAGTAGCTGACACAACCAGAAGACTTGGACGTGTCTGTTCCTGTGTCAAGCACTCTAAAATTTTCTCAAAACATAGTAGCAGACATAGACAGATAACTTGGCCGTATCCTTGACCGTGTTCAACCCTTTAAATTTCCTTTTAAAGAGATAGAACCAGACATGGCCAGACAACTTGGCCATGTCTCTCACTAACCATTGAAGCCTAGATTTTACAGAACCAGACACGACACTCAACTTGGTCGTGTTTATGGTTGAGTCCCTTGTAAATTCTCAGACTAGTTCATTTTAATATAGACACGGCCAAGACAAGACTGGCTTGGCCATGTCACCCATCTTCTCCCCATTTTCTCTCTCATTCAAACCCTAAACCCCATTTTTCTCTCTCAACCTCAACCCCATTTTTCTCTCTCAACCTCGCATCCCTCACACTACAAAGCTCACACCTAACCCTAAAACTCACTCTTTTGCATCAATTCTTTAATATTTCTTCCTAAAAACTCAAATAAATCATCACAAAGCTTCAAATTTCATCAAATCTCAAGATGCCAAGGGCAAAGATGGTGTCTCACCATAGAAGAAATCAACCTCCATTATCTTCTTCATCTTCCTTAAGAAGAATGGCCTTTTACGCAAGAGGATTCTTCCCCATAAGGTATGTGAGTGATGAATTTCTGAATGCTTTACAAATTAGAGAAAATTTCACTATGTATGTGAAAAACCTAGGTTGGAAGAAATTCATTACCCTTAAACATTTGCAATTTCAAGAGCTAATGATTGAGTTTCATTCCTCTATTAAAGTAGAAAGAGATGAATCTAAGCTTTACACTAGGCTAGGATTCAAATTGAATGAGAACTCATATATGATTTATATTGAGCGGTTGAATGACATATTTGGTTTTAATCAAGAGGAGGAAAGAATTGTACCTAAGGACTTTAAGCTACAATTTGCATGGGGAGCATTAGGCTCAAGTGGAACTTAAGTGGCTAAATTGGCCAAAGCAGCTAAATTAAAAAACCTCGCATTGAGATACTTACACTAATTCATGTCTTGTGGTTTCTTTGCTAGAAAGGAAAGTCCTAGGGTAGTTGAACTTAGTGAGATATTTTTCTTATATTGTGCTAATAATGCTACACCTATGAGCATTGGATATTAGTTAACTGATGTTTTTTATAATGTGGCTCATAAGAAAAAAGGTGCAATTTATATTGGTGGATAGGTAACCATCGTTGCCATGGCTCTTGATAGTGACTTTGATCCTAATACTTGAAACATGCAAAGGATTTTGGGCATTGACTCAATTGATATTGTCACTCTAGAGAAAATGCATATGATAACCAAGAGTGGAGGGGCTTATGTGATGGCTTCTGATGAACCAAGCACACAGGGGGATCGATAAAAGAGACAAAGAGTTGATGAGTAATCTGATTCTGATTCACTCGATTTGGATGAAGATGCCCCAGTTCTGGAAAATTATGAGCTGATTAGTAGGATAGAAGCTCTAGAGAATAAAGTTGATCACAATCATGCCGAGTTAATCAATTAGAGCTCATCAATAGCAACTTGGCCAAAATTCTTAGCCTTCATCCATCGGCCGCATCATTGTCACAACCTCCACTGCCATAGCTTCGACTAGCTTCAACCTATTGAAAGTTCAATTTATTTATTTGTTCTCTATTTTTGGATGTTTTAGTTACTCTTTTTATTTACTATTTTTAGTTATTAAAACCTTATGTTTTGTTATCTATTGTTTCTCATTATTTTATTTTGGAACAATTAATGTTTGTTATTTGTAAGGAGGAAATAGCACTTCATCTCATGTTGTGGAATAATGGAATATAGGTTTTACCTAACTCTTTCCCTTTTATATTGTGCATATTCACATTGGGGACAATGTGAATCTTTAAGTGTGGGGTGTAAAGTTTTACTTATAACCTATTTTGGTTTGCTAAATTAGGTTATTGTGTCATATATTATTTTAGAATGTTGAAAAGTTCAATTGTTATAAGATTGTTGATAGGGGACCTTTGAATTTTTGAAGCATGAAATTGAGAATTGGAGAAAATTGGAGCTGATTATCAATTTGGATGGATATTCTTTGCATTACCTTTAAACTTGTGAGAAAATTGAGCCTCTTAAGTTGGATGCCAACTTATTATTCTTTGTGTGAACATTATTGATTGATAAATTGCTAAAACTTGCTTTGACATGTATTTTGAGACCACATGAAAATTTCAATTAGGCATCAATATGATTAAGGCAATTAGATATACCCATTTAGCTTAAAAAGGCTAACCTTATATACAACCCTAGTTAGCCAATTTTGAGCCTATTCCATTTTCCCTTTTCTTTCTTTTTCGCAACATCATTAGCCTCAAACCATTTTGTTCTAACTTTCACCATTTCATTAGGATCAAAAGCATTTTAAAAGCTTAAGTGATTGAGTTGTTGTGTTAAATAAAGTGTGGGGTTATATATATATATTTAAAAAAGGGAGAGAATAAAAATAAATAAATAAATAAATATATATCATCATTACTCTTATTGCTAGGTGTAGACCCTTAATTTTTGACCCAATCCATCCAATATGTTTTATTTAGTCTAAAATAATTTTTGTTGTCTAATTGGTCCAAAATAATTTTTATTAAATAAATTTTGCTTTAGTATCTAATTTTTATTAATAAAAAATAAAAATAAACAAATAAAAGTCAAAAAATAAAAATAAAAAAAATCGGAGTCGAAAAAATCGGCGACGAAAAAATCGTCGCGCGGGCCCGTGGGCATTTCGCCTGCAGGAATTTCCTGCGGTCAATACCCCAACCCGCCCACTGCGGCAGTTTTCTGCGGTAGTTTTTTTTCGCCAGCGTATTTTTTCCTGTGGTAATTTTTTTCGGCAGCGTAATTTTTTCCGACGCAAATTTTTTGAAACCTAATTCAATTAGGTTTCGGTTTCTTTTTTTTTTATTAATATTACTTGCCTTAACTAATTAGGAATAAACTACATCAAACCACTATAAATAAGGACCAAAGGCAATTAAATTGTGGAGGCTGAAATCCAACAAAGGCTTGGAAAATTTGAAACCAAATCAAGGAAGGAAAATGAGCAATTCAATTTCTTTTTTCTGGAATAGCAGGGACACGATTTAAGCAATTCAAAGGCAGCAATTGTCTTGGTTCTAGTTCATCCAAGAAGAATTATTTTGGGAGAATCAACAAAAGGAGGTATGTTAAATTCTTTTTGTTTTATTTTTTCATAGTAGCATAAACTATGAAATTTTATTTTTTAATCAAAAACCTTAGAACTTTAATTTAGTTTTTCCAAAAGTTAAAAGCACTAATACGTTACTTTATTTTCCAAAAAGACTTAAAATTGTTATTTTTTCTTCTTTAAAATCTTAAAACCTTAATTAAACATATTTTCAACAAAACCAAAATTTGATTCTATTTCCTTCAAAAGTTTAATCTAGGTTCTGTTTCTTCCAAAAAACCATAAAAAACATCTTTTCTATTTATAAAAACTTCAATCCGTTTATTTAAATTCATAAAACCTCATGAAATCATCAAATTGTCTTTCAAAATCCTAATTCAACAAATCACCCGAGACCCTAATTCTAAAATATTAAAACCCTAATTCAATTTTCAAACCTAAAATAACATACTCTAACTCCTTTAAAACCTTAAATCTTAATTTTTTCTAAGCCCTAATCCTTTAAAACATTAAAAATCATAAAAACATAAATACTTTAAATTTTACACAGTAGCTTGAAATTATCATTTAAAACCATGAATCAAAAGTATTTTAAAGTGTCTAAAACCCTACTTTCATGTTTCACTATTCAAATATTAATTTAGTTAATCAAAGAGTCTTACCAACCTTTTAAAACATAAAACCATAATCTATTTTAATTCCATAAAAAGTCACAGCAGCTATAATTGGACTTTTATTTGCTTTATTTAATTCTATACTTGATTATGCTTTGATTTATCTCTTATGCTTTAATTTATTTTCAATACTTGATTTATTTAATTTATCATGGATGGATGTTTATTTTTTATTTTGATTAATAGCTACGATGAATGATTATTTATTCTTATCAATTAATTTAGATTTTCAAAAGTTGTAAGAGTTATGTTTCCACTTGGTGGGTGCCTCATTAGTTAAACATCATGTAATTTAATTTGCTTTTCTATTTTAGAACCTATGTAAAGGGCATGTTTCTACCTTTCGGTGGGTGTCCTATTTAGGCATGTGATGTAAGGACATGTTTCCATCCTTGGATGGGAGTCCATTTATTTGCTTTGTTTGGACATTACTTTGATTTTAATATAATGATGCTTTCTTTTAATTATTTTGTGTAATATGGATAATATTGTTATATTTAAGAATTTTATAATATTAAGACCTGTAAAGGAGGCCGGCTCCAATGAACCGGGCATTGTGGGGGGTGCTGGGCCATTTCTCACCTTCTCCACACGTACCCAACTTTCCGAACCCATTAAGGGGTTTAGGATTCCTTAGGAATCAGGTCATCTACCCCTTTCTTTTTTCCCGGCCCACCCGGGTGGCGACTCCATTTTCTCCGGACTTAGGTCCGTGTTCTCTAAGGCCCCGAGCCTAAATAGTGCCGAAGTCGCAAGAACCATTCCATTGGGAGTGGGGGCGAAAATCCCCGCTTACAGTGGTGACTCCATTGGGGATAAGAGAAGTTGATTCTGTTGGTCTTTATATTATTCTATTCTTTCTTATAATGATATTATCCATTGCATCATCTTAGATTGCATCGTGTGCATGAGTTAGGATGCCCGTGTTACCCGTGTTATGTTATGTAAGGGATACCATACTTTCACTCAAGGTATGGAGACCAAGCATGGCATAACCACTTATAGTCTCGTACCATTTGGTATATACTTGCTATGGGAACCTAAGCCCTTTTACCCAAAGACTAAAGCTCATGTAATTGGCCTAGTCACTTTCCTTAGGTTTTACCCCAAATGCATGTTGTTTGACTATGGTTAGTTTATCTTAGTCTAAATCATGGCTTATTTGGTTTGTTCTTTTTCTAATATGACCTAAGTATATTGTAAGCTCAAAATAAATTTTTCTTTAAAATCCAAAAGACCAAAGCTATTTTTCAAAATTTTTCAAGATGGTCTTTAGACATAAGACTTTTCTAAAAATAAATCAAAAATTCTTTGGCCCATGGCTCAAATACTAAACCTAAAATCCATTTTTCTAAAATCTTTTACAATGGGCTTAAAAACAAAACTATTTTCACTCAACCTTTTCTTATAAAGAGCTTGCAAAAATATTTAGGTCAATTATGAAATACAAAAAATCAATTGTGGGCCTAGTTTATACTAAAGATAAATTAACCTTGGGCTTGTTTTTGGCTTGAACCATTAGTTACTCTTTTCAAGTGAGAAATCTATTTATAATAAACATTTTAATTTCGTTTTAGTCCAATATAGCATAAAAACTACTATAGTTGGTTGAATGGATTAAAACCTAATTAATAGGAATTATCATGGATTGATTTCCATTTTTGAAAATATAACTATTGGTTGAAACGTCCGAGGGAATTATTCGAAAGCAAGATACCCCGTGTTGGTATTTTGTTAACCATATACCTAGGAAAAGAGACTCGTCATTCGTGTGTGGATGCTATAAGGTTGGAAGGAATGTCCTATTTATCCTTATTTGTTTGTGCATACATGCATACATTTGCATCTCATATCATTGATCCTCTCTGGCTCACAGCCCTGGATTACGATAGTTCTAAAGCTTACAACAATCCGACCTACGCCGGAGATGAAGTATCTAGCAACGACTCAATCACTTGCTCACCTAAAATAATGGAGCCCGAACAAATTCAAAGGATGGTGGATGAGGCCCTCAACACCAAAATGGAAGAAATCAAAGAGGCCCTAGCTGAGACCATGAAGAACCAATTGACTGCAATCTTAGAGAACCATGCCGAGGCGTCTGCTAGCACTAAGAAACCAAAGGACAAAGGGAAGACCAAAGTTAGTGAAGTGGTTTTTGATGATGAAAAGGTGATCATTGATGATGATGATGATTGGGCTCAATACTACCAAGAGGTTCAAGAAATGAAGAAAGAACTGAAGGCTGTTGAGAAGGCAACTATTGAAAAGACCGAGACATCCGATGTTGAAAAGATGATTGCTGATTTAGAAAGGAAATTTGAGAAGAAGCTGAAAACCGAAGAGATGTCTGAGATCGATAAACTATTTGAACAAGATGAAGAAGTTCCTTATAAATTCAAGATGCCTTCCTTTGCTAAGTACAATGGCACTGGAAATCCACATCTCCATGTGAAGCAGTATATCACTGCCATGCAATCTGCCTGAGCTACTAAGGCTTAAACCCTAAGGTACTTTATGCTCTCATTGGACCCTGTTGTCCAAAATTGGTTCAATACCTTAGATGATGGAACACAAAAGAGTTGGGATCTACTTTACAAAGCCTTCATCCAACAATATGGATATAATGTTGAGTTAGAAGTTACCTTATGGAAGTGGAGTCCATTAGGCAAAAGTCGAATAAGAATTTTGTAGATTATGTCAAGAGATGGAGAAACAAGGACGCTTTACTCAAGAAGAGGCCCGATGAATCCGATCAAATAAGGATGATTGTGAGAGGGGTGTTGCCTAATCTTCGTGAGAGGATGTCTCATACACTCATCCACGATTTCAAAGACCTTCTCCAAGCTAGTTTGCAAATTAAAGAATGGGAAAGGGAGAAGAGCCGCTTTGCAACAAAAAGGAACATGCAAAAGGCCGTCGGTGTTAATGCTACTAACCAAGGAACAAGGAGACAATTTTCGGAATTGGAAAAACCGATGTCTTGGGTTCTCAACAAGCTTCAAAGAAAGGGATTGCTACAACCCTTAAATCCTCGTCCTTTGCCTAACCCTCTCCCACCTAATTTTGACACCAAAGCATTTTGTCAATTTCACCAAATGCAAGGACATGACACGGATAGATGTGTGAGGTTGAGACATGAGATTCAAAATCTAATTGATAATGGCAAGCTACCCGAGCCAGATAAGCCCAATACCAAGAATAACCCTTTGCCTAAATTTAGAAGAGTACCTCCACCGACAACCATCATGGTGGGAAAAGGACTAGAAGAAGATTTTGTTTTATCATCCTTTCAAGATGGAAATATTGAAGATGTGAAAGAAAAAGATGCTTAACTCAACAAATTTGCCTTAGCTTGAATGTTGCTTTTCAATTTTGCTTTCTTTAATATTTTATTGGAACTATTGTGTTTTTCAAATTTAAAGTTGCTTGAAATAAATTACTTTCATCAAAATTTTTGTTGGTCTTTGTTCATTTTGGTGCTCAACTGATGAGGAATCTAGCTTGATAATTCATGAATTAATATATCTAGGCATCATGACTTGAATAACTTTACTAGGTGAGGGAATTGCTCTATAGCATTGAGTTGTGTCTGCTTACTTAGAGAGGGCTCCTGCATAATTACCTTTGTCTAGGTCCTAGTCAGTCTTAGAACATGCTTTGACAAACTTTCGAGGCAAAATTGAACTCTGCTTATTTAAGAGAGAAATGATCTAGGCATTGTTTGGTTATCCAACAACTAGTATCCACCTTATTAAATATCAATCCCTAGTTGTCCCTTTGAGCCTTCATAAAATTTTAGCTTTCTTTTCATTGGCTTACAAACCCCAATAATCTACCCTGAGTTGTTGTAATACTTTTGACAAGTCTTATGATCACTAAAGAGGCAAGAAGATCAAAGAAAGCAATGATCAGTCAAGATTATAAGGGTAGTTGATGTTTTCAAGACCATAAGGATAGTTGATGTTCTCAAAACCATAAGGGTAGTTGAAGTTTTTCTAATATCTCCAATATGTCAAGACAACATCGGAGTAACAAATGATTTATCCCTGTTAAAGAAGATTTATGTCACTCCACTCATCCATTATTGGAAGTCCAAGTTGGTACAAACAAGACAACTATGTTTAAGCTAGAACCAAAAAAGGAAAGAAAGAAAGAAAAAGAAAAAAAAAGAGAAAAGAAAAAAAAAGAGAAAAAAAAAAGAAGAGAAAAAAAAGAAAATAAAATCTAAAAGGCGATTCAAAAAGCACAAATGAGTTCTCTTTTACCTAAGACAACAAAAGGCTTCCATTTGGATCATAAAGACATTATTACTTGAATTGGTCCAACCCATCCAAAGATTCAATCAAAATTGGAGAAAAAGGAGGGAGACCATCCAGTTCTTGAAAGTTCTACACTTAAGGAAGAAGGACAAAATGATAAAATGCTCAAAGAAAGGGGAGAGTAAGAAAAATAAAAAGAAAGAAAAGGGAGAAGAAGAAAAGAAACGAATTTGGGTCTTAAACTTTTTGCAAGGGCACAGATTGTCCTAATCAAGATCCAAATTAATGCCAAGAAGACAAAAAGAATTTAGCAAGATTGCTCCCAACTGCCTAAAGTTCAAACAAGAAATTTGTAGTGTGAGGGTTTGTCCATTGTGTCACATCAGCTCCTATCTCAAAATGGCCTTCATTTAGCCCATGTCCCTTATAGACCCCATTTCAAGCCTATCAAAGACCTGTTGATCTCTCTTGGTAGGTAGAGTCTATTAGTGGAGATAGTTTGGATAAGCATGCATATGAGATAGACAATATTTAAACTCAAATGAGACCTTTGACCAAGTAATGTGTATATGCCTATCTGAAGTGCAACAGTTCTTGTTTAAATAGAAATGATTCCCGAGTTTAGTACGGTAACTAGGGTTGTCATATTATAGATATGTTAATTTGAAAATCAAGTCCTGAGGTACATTGACATTGATTTGGCAAAGGCAACATTTGATTTCAAAATCAAAATTTAAAAATTCAAAAAATCAAATAAAAAAATGTTTTTGTCATACAAAGCCTTCAAGTTAAGGGAAGTATGTTGAACCTCCAAAGGACACATTGGGCAAAAGAAATGATTATTGGCAAGGTAATCAATTGACATGCTGAGACATAGTTTGAAAAGGATGTATCCCTAACTCTACTACTTAGGGTCTCCACCACTCATGTTTTCATCATCTTGAAGATAAAAGCCACAAATGCAAAGCTTTCGATCATTCTAATGCAAGACTTGAACGAGCGTCAAAAAGGAACCAATAAGAACACTTCTGCTAATCACCTCGGTCTGTGAGTCGATGGAACGACTGTAAGTATTATTCATGCATATCATGCATACATGAGCATATCACATCGCACTTTTTTGTCTTGTGTTGTCTATTCTTTGGCAAAATGAACAGCAAACACCCTGCGAATTAGTCTAAAATGATTTTTATTGTCTAATTGGTCCAAAATAATTTTTATTAAATAATTTTTGCTTTAGTATCTAATTTTTATTAATAAAAAAATAAAAATAAACAAACAAAATTCAAAAAATAAAAATAAAAATCGGAGTTAGAAAAATCGGAGACAAAAAAATTGTCACGCGGGCCCGTGGGCATTTCGCTCTCAGGAATTTCCTGCCGGCGAAATCCTGCGGGCGATGCCCCAGCTCGCCCACTGCCGCAGTTTTCTGCGGCAGTTTTTTTTTCGCCAGCGCAATTTTTTCCGACGCAAATTTTTTGAAACCTAATTCAATTAGGTTTCGGTTTCTTTTTTTATTAATATTACTTGCCTTAACTAATTAGAAATAAACTACATCAAACCACTATAAATAAGGACCAAAGGCAATTAAATTGGGGAGGCCGAAATCCAACAGAGGCTTGGAAAATTTGAAACCAAATCAAGGAAGGAAAAGGAGCAATTCAATTTCTTTTTTCTGGAATAGCAGGGACACGATTTAAGCAATTCAAAGGCAGCAATTGTCTTGATTCTGGTTCATCCAAGAAGAATTATTTTTAGAGAATCAACAAAAGGAGGTATGTTAAATTCTTTTTGTTTTATTTTTTCACAGTAGCATAAACTATGAAATTTTGTTTTTTAATAAAAAACCTTAGAACTTTAATTTAGTTTTTCCAAAAGTTAAAAGCACTAATACGTTACTTTATTTTCCAAAAAGACTTAAAATTGTTATTTTTTCTTCTTTAAAATCTTAAAACCTTAATTAAACATATTTTTCAACAAAGCCAAAATTTGATTCTATTTCCTTCAAAAGTTTAATCTAGGTTCTGTTTCTTCCAAAAAACCATAAAAAACATTTTTTCTATTTATAAAAACTTCAATCAGTTTGTTTAAATTCATAAAACCTCATGAAATCATCAAATTGTCTTTCAAAACCCTAATTCAACAAATCACCCGAGACCCTAATTCTAAAATAATAAAACCCTAATTCAATTTCCAAACCTAAAATAACATACTTTAACTCCTTTAAAACCTTAAATCTTAATTATTTCTAAGCCCTAATCCTTTAAAACATTAAAAACCATAAAAACATAAATACTTTAAATTTTACACAGTAGCTTGAAATTACCATTTAAAACCATGAATCAAAAGTATTTTAAAGCGTCTAAAACCCTAGTTTCATGATTTCACTATTCAAATATTAATTTAGTTAATCAAAGAGTCTTACCAACCTTTTAAAACATAAAACCCTAATCTATTTTAATTCCATAAAAAGTCACAGCAGCTATAATTGGACTTTTATTTGCTTTATTTAATTCTATACTTTATTATGCTTTGATTTATCTCTTATGCTTTAATTTATTTTCAATACTTGATTTATTTAATTTATCATGGATGGATGTTTATTTTATATTTTGATTAATAGCTATGATGAATGATTATTTATTCTTATCAATTAATTTAGATTTTCAAAAGTTGTAAGAGGTATGTTTCCACTTGGTGGGTACCTCATTAGTTAAACATCATGTAATTTAATTTTCTTTTCTATTTTAGAACCAATGTAAAGGGCATGTTTCTACCTTTCGGTGGGTGTCCTATTTAGGCATGTGATGTAAGGACATGTTTCCATCCTTGGATGGGTGTCCATTTATTTTCTTTGTTTGGACATTACTTTGATTTTAATATAATGATGCTTTCTTTTAATTATTATGTGTAATATGGATAATATTGTTATATTTAAGAATTTTATAATATTAAGACCTGTAAAGGAGGTCGGTTCCAATGAACCAGGCGTTGTGGGGGTGCTGGGCCATTTCTCACCTTCCCCACACGTACCCAACTTTTCAAACCCATTAAGGGGTTGGGGATTCCTTAGGAATCGAGTCATCCACCCCTTTCTTTTTTCCTGGCCTGTCCGGATGGTGACTCCTTTTTCTTCGAACTTATGTCTGTGTTCTCTAAGGCCCTGACCCTAAACAGTGCCGAAGTCGCAAGAACCATTCCACCGGGAGTGGTGGAAAAAAATCCCCGCTCACACTAGGGTTGGAAGGAGCTTACTCATGACTTTCGCAAATGTGACAAAGTCTAAATTCTTTTGTGTAGGGTATTATAGTAACCAAGGGGCTAAGTGAGTCAAGATTTCTTTTGGAGATTGTTGGGCCACATACATATATAGTTGTTTCATTCCTAAAATGCTCTTGAAATTAATGAATATCTCATTTATCCAAATATTATACATTTACCTTAAGCCCCATTACAACCAAATACAATGACTTTAAGATTGATGATTGATTGGAATTAAGTGGTAGACATTTGATTAATAAGCAAGCCTATGGTTATAATCTTTCATCGAATGTTAGGAGTGTAAACACTACCTTATTTAAAAACTTAAAAGAGTTAGTAAGGGAGCACCTTTGGTATACATGGAAGACCATTGAATTCCATAAGTGTTAATTTTACTTAATTTGATATTGATTTTAGATTTAAGAAGAAGGGATTCTTAATATATTCTTATAACTATTAAACTTAATTTTCTTGTTCTATTTTGTTTTTAATTTTGCTTAGGGATAAGCAAAGTATTAAGTGTGGGGTAGTTGTTATAATTAATTATGTGTGTTTTTTGGGTAATTTTATTAGCTTTCTAGTTAATATTTCCTAAAATGTGTGTTTAAGTTTGCTTGAAGTTTTATAATTTAGGTTGAAGCATTAAATTGTGCAAAATAGAGCTTTAATTCAGTTGTTGACTCCGATTTGGAGGAAAGAGTATTGAACACAGCCAAGTTGTGAGCAATGACCTGGCCGTATCCTTCATCAAAGAAAGTATAAATTTGACAGCATATGACACACCCACCCGACATAACCATGTCATTGGCTGTGTCACATGACTTGGCCAAGACAAACATGAAGCTTGGCCATGTCTTTGATAAGGAAGAAAAATAAGATCAAACAGGCAGAGGCAGACACATGGAGAAGACACAACCATGTCACATGTCATGTCACATCACACACCCACTGACTTGGCTGTGTTCCACCTCAAGAGAAAAAGAACCAAGAACATCCAAAAGAAGACACGGCCATAAGACACAGCCGTGTCACTTTACAAAACAAACACGCATGACAAGCAGTGTTGGACACAAGCATATGACTTGGCTATGTACAAGGAAAAATTGAGAGACACAGCCAAGACCAAACTGACTTGGCCGTGTTTGAGATAGATTCCTTGTGTTTCTTTTATATGACTTATGGGACAAGATTGAGGAGGTAACAGGGAATGTTTCTTTAAAAAAAATAAAAAGTTGAGCTATTTTTGATGAAAAGAAAGGTTTAAAAAATGTAAAAGAGGGAACCAGTGGAAGTGGGCTAATGGATGAGAGTTGGAAAATAAATTTTCTTTTTATTTAAACTAAAAAATAATAGGAATAGCAGTAGATAGAGAGAGGGGCTGCACGTTTTTTAAGGAACCATTTTTCTTCTTCCCAGCTGGTTCTTCTTCTTCTTCTTCTTTTTGTTTTGAAAGACCTCCATCTTCACCATCTCCATTTTTCCCATCTTTATTTTCTTCCATAGACAAGTTTCTTTAACATTTTTAGGATAGTGTTTGGGTAGTTCCTGAATAAGCTCTTAAGAGGGTTAGATTTAGAGGAAGTATATAGAATTGATTGAAGGCTTGAGAAAGTTTTCACTTCATTTTCAAGGATAGAACCATTGATTGAAGGGTTTGGAGAGAGCTTGGGAGTTCTTCATCACATTCAATTTGAGCTAGGAGGAAGAATAAGAAGTTTCAACTCTTGGCATCTTCAAGGGATTTTTCTATTCTCTTAATTAATTTATTTTTCAGATTTTGTTATTGTATACATTAATACTTCAATGAATATTTATAAGTTGAATTAAATTGAGATTAATGTTTATTTTGAATTGATTATGAGCTAAATTACTCATGCCTAAGTTTTTGTAGCAAATTTGATTAAATGACTTAATTCGGCATTTACATTAATATAACTTGTTATTAGTTGTTTGCATTGGATTATATGTTAGGTTAATAGATTGGTCATCTATTGATCTCTTAATATTGAACGAAGGATCGAGAGGTGAAATTTAATATTAAAACTATGCAATCAACTACCCTAAGAATGAATTAGAAATATAAGTTCTAGGGTGTAATCAATTTTCTAGTTAAGATAATTGGTTTTTGTTAATTCATAAATGTGAGAACTAATGAATTGATAATTACTAATTGATATTAAGGAGGAAATTAAGTTACAAGGTTATGTTAATGGATAATTGAGAATTAAGCTTTGATTAAATTGATCTACAAATCCTAGGTACCATTCCAAGAATTTAAATTAATCTTGTGCGACTGTAGACACTTAATTTTTGACCAAGTCCAGACCAATATTTTAAAATAAGTCCAAAATAATTTTGTGGTATTTATTATTTATTTTAGTACTTATTTTAATATTTATTTTATTATTTATTTTAATATATATATAATAAAAAATAAAAAATTAGACGGACCAATTGGTGAGCGGCACGCGGCAAGCTAGTTCATCGCAGGCCGAAAGGGCCTGCGGTGAATTGGCTTGGGCTAATTCGCTGCAGGTGTAAGCTACGATGAATTGGCCTGCCCCAATTCTCTGCAGGCCAAGCCTACAGAAAATTGGGCAGCGCCTCCCAGGCACTCGCCTAATTGCTCAAGTCCCAGCAGCCCAGCCTCGTTGCTCGCCCGTTACTCGCGTCCTAGTAGCTCTTGCCAGCGTGTTGGCCGATTTTTGCCAAAATTCTATTTTTACTCGGAAACTCCAATTAATTTCCTAAATAGTTTTTAATTTCCTTAACATATTAGGTTTTGTTTGAAATTCCTATAAATAATAGTTTTAGACACATAAACAAGGACGACAAAAAATTACTCAAGAATTATCATCGAACTTTTAAACTCTGAAGCAACCCAAAGAAACCAAACACAAAAAGAACACTCCAATTCACAGCAACATGGCTGTGTTGTCTTGATCAAGCTCTCCCAGAATTCCAACAGTGCAATTGTGGTGGAGCCAACAAACGATGGTATTTTCTTAATCAATTCATTATGACATACTTTTGATAGTTTTAACGTGGAACATGCATGATCTTTATTTAAAATTGAATCCAGTAGCCTATTAACATAACTTCTTCCAAATTGAATCTAGTAGTCAGCATGCTAATAGCTTTGTTTAAAGTTTTCATGATGTCACTTAATTTTTCTCAAATATTTTTAGCAGTAGCTTGTTTATTCCAACTTCAAAGCTTTAATCATTATTTTTTCCAAAATCCTAATTTATAAATTCCTAAACCCTAATTGCATGGTATGAGCCCTAAACCCTAATTAATTCTATTTTCCAAAATCTTTACAGTAGCTTAATACTTAAAAAATAATTATAATAATATTAATTTCTCCAAACCCCAAAAAGCTAGTTTTTGAATATAAACCCTAAAACTTTAGAACCCTAATCCTATTTTTTTAAAAAAAGGGAACCCTAAACCCTAACCGTATTTTCCTAAATCATAATTCATAAAACCCTAGCTTGTATATTTAATCTTTAATTGTTAGAATCATGCCTTACATACTGTATTCTTAGTTTATATCTTCATATCTTGATCTTTATTTGACTTATAATGAATGGTTTACTTTCATGATGAATGGTTGAATGTCTTTTATTAGTTTACTTTATTTTTTATTATGTAAGAGGTATGTTTCCACCTTGTGGGTACCTCATTAATTAAGCTTCATGTAATTTAAACTATTTTTATATTTTGGGATTAATGTAAAGGATACATTTCCACCTTTTGGTGGGTGTCCTATTTAGTTTTAGACATTGGACAATGTAAGGGCATGTTTCCATCCTTGGATGGGTATCCACTTATTTGTTTTATTTGGACATTACTATGATTTTAATAAAGTATTTATTTATTCTTATGATCGCATGTAGTATGGATAATGTCATTATATTTAAGAATTTTATAATATTAAGACCTAAAAAGGAGGCCGGTACTAAAAAACTGGGGGCTATGGGAGTACTATGTCGTTTCTCACCATCTCAACACGTACCCAACTTTTTGAACATATTAGGGGGTTGAGAATTCCTTAGATATCAAGTCATCTACCCCTTTCTTTTTCCCGGCCAGTCCGGGTGGCGACTCCATTTTCTCCAGGTTTAGGCCCGTGTTCTCTAAGGCCCTAAGCCTAAAGTATCGAAGTCGTAAGAACCATTCCACATGGGAGTGGGGGCAAAAAATCCCCGTTCACAGTAACCATTACACATTTCACCTTAAGTTTTAAATAATTTTCACCATTTTAACACTACGTACTCAATCTTTAATTTTATTATCTCAATCAAATTATTGACAAACACCTTTCTTATGAGATGACCTTGGGACATTCCACCATTACTGCATCTACCTCATGTACTTGCGAGTGTTGCTTTTAGTAGTATTAAGTAGAGTGCAACAAGGGTTAGACCCTTTTACTAATTTTGTTTTATTTTTATAAAGTAATTCATATTTATTTGATTCAATTGAAATTTTTCTTTTGATTATTTTGTTTTCTTTGATCTTAATGCATTAATTATCTAACTAATAATTAACTGATTTGAGATGTTGTGTGATGAACCGAAAGTGGAAGCATAACATTAGTCTAAAGATACATGCTTCATACTCCACCATATTATTGGTTGCCTTGAATTTCAACTTCTTTACTAAAGGGATAAGCTCCCCTTCGGGTGATTCTAGTATGACTCCCAAACCTACTCCTTTCCTATTCACTCTCTGTCAAAATATATTTTCCATCCTTGTACTTCTATGGCCTCTAAATGTTCATCAGGAAATTCCAAGACTACCTCTTCGCTATCCGATAATGGATATTGGGCCAGGAATTTTGCCACTACTCTACCTTTGATTGTTTTCCTGGTTACATACTCAATCTCAAATTCTTTCAATATTATTAACCATCATCCATATTTCCTGATCAGATAGGGTGTCTCGCTTAAGTACTTCACTGGATTCAATCTGGAAATTACTTGCACACTATAAGATTGAAAGTAATACCGCAACTTCTTAGAAGACCAAACCACAGCTATGCATGTCTTTTCAATGATACTATACTTAATTTCATAAGGTAGGAGCTTTTTGCTCAAATAATAGACTGCGTGCTCAATTCCTGACTCATATGCTTCGGTTAGCATGGCTCCTATTGACTCTTCTTCTACTGCTAAGTATAGTAACAAGGGTTTACCAGGTTTAGGTTGTTTCAAAATAGGTGGATTTAGCATATATTCCTTTATTCATTCAAAGACCTTTTGACACTCTTCATTCCATAGGACTGGCTGATTCTTTTTAAGCAATTTGAAGATAGGTTCACAGATTATGGTGAACTTTGCTATAAACCTGCTAATGTACTGTAATTTGCCAATAAATCCCCGAACTTCTCTCTCCGTCTTAGGGGCTGGCATATCCCTGATTGCCTTAACCTTGTCAGGATCAATCTCAATGCCATTTAGACCAATCACATGTCCCAACAATTTGCCTGAGGTAACCCCAAACACACACTTCTTTAGGTTTAACCTTAGCTTATACTTCACTGCTCTATCGAAGAATATTTCTAAGTTTTGGAAGTAATGTTCCCTTGTATTTGACTTCACCATCATATCATCAACATACACTTTGACTTCTTTGTGCATTAAGTCATGAAACAATGTGGTGGCCATCCTTTGATAGGTTGCTCCAGCATTCTTTAAACCAAATGGCATTACACTATAACAAAATATACCCATATAGTAATGAAAGCAGTTTTGGCTTTATCCTCTTGGGCCATTAACACTTGGTTGTATCCGGAAAACCCATCTACAAATGAGTGTAGCACACTAGAGGCTACACTACAATGAGGACATCTATACGGGGTAAAGGAAAATCATCTTTAGGAGAAGCCTTATCTAAATCTCTATAGTCCACACAGACCCTAATTCTTCCATCTTTTATTGGCACGGGTACTATATTGGCTAGCAAGTCTGGATAATCTATCACTTCAAGGAACTTTACTTGTATTTGTTTAGTGACCTCTTCTTTAACCAATTCAGCCCATTCCAGCCTCAAATGCCTAAGCTTTTGTTTGACAGGTTTCATGTGAGCATAAGTAGGAATCAGATGTTCGGCTATGTCTCGATCTATTTCAGGCATATCCTCATAAGACCAAGCAAATACTTCTTCATATTTTTTAAATATTTTTTCAAATCTCTCTCTCTCATCAGGAGTAAGGTCGGATGATATGCTAATATTTTTAGGATTTTTGGTTGTTCCCAAATTTAATGATTGTGTATCAACAGAGTTAATATTAAAGATGCTCATGTAACCACTATTTGAATGTATGCAACCATCAGGAGAAGCATTACACAAGTAAGCAAAATCAGACTTTATTGCATTCATTTTGGGAAAGAAATCATCATCCTCATACAAAGCAGATAAATTAAAATTAAATTCAAAATCATTATCATTAATCTCAAAATCATAAAGCAGAACATCTTCAAACTTTTCTTTAAACAGGGCAGCAATCTCCTCTGGAGTTTTCTCAGCTTTCAAGACAGCTTCCTTCTTTCTTTCCTGATTGGGCTCCTTGTCGGCTGGCAGGGTGAGCTCTTTCTTCACGTGCTCCACTATCTCATCAACATCAGCAAAAATTTCAAAACCTGAGATCAACTTTCCCATGAACATGATTGGCTCGGGCTTTCCTTGGAGTGGTCCCATGTTTGGAGCTTTGACAAAGATCTCTTCAAGTGGTGGGAAGTTCATCTTCTCATTCTTCTTTGGCTAGACATCTTTGTCAGTTTCTTCATACCCTAACCCTTTCTTGGAAGTTTGAGTTTTGAAATCTAGAAGCTTTGTCACACCGGCCTTGCCCTTTCCAAGACCAGCTCCGGAAAGGTAGCTCATGTTCTTCATCATGTTCAAAACCTTGGAGTCCATTACTTCATCATCAGAAATTACAGCTACATGGAAACCATTAAGAGGCCTCTCAATCATTAGAGCATTAACAACCTCATTATCTTCAGCCTTGATGACCACCGTCTCATCTCCGTTAGGGAATTTGATCTTTTGATGAAGGGTGGAAGGAACTCCACCAAGAGGATGAAACCACGATCATCCCAAAAGTAGAGTAAAAGTAATAGGTATGTCAAAAACAACAAATTCAATAATAGATTCAATTGGACCAACCTTCACAACAACTTTGAAAGTCCCTTCGGCATGCCTATTGGTATTATCATAAGCCCTAATGGTTACCTCGGTTGGGCTTAGATCTCTTGTTGACATAGCTAGCTTTGGTAAAATTTTAAGTGGGCAAACATTTATGGTGGACCCATCATCAACCATTATGCATGGAGTCCTTTTTCCTGTGACTTATACTTAGATAAAGAGAGGGCGGATGTGAACTCTCCCCTCTTCCGGCAAATCTACATCTGAGAAAGATACCATTCCCATGTCAACTTCGCTCTTCTTTTAAATATCTTCACATTTCATTACTCCTTCAACTTTTATGAAGTTAATCAGTTCCTTCAGTGTTATAGAGGTGGAAATTGGCATGCTAGCTAAGGCCTTGGCCATAGTTTCATGGTGCTTCTTAGAAGTGACCAATAAGTCCTAAATGCTGACACTTGCTTGGGTTCTTTTTAACTACTTAAGCACAATATCATCTTCCTCTTCTTTATTTCTGACTTTGACTTCCTTTCCTTTATTAGCTTCTACTTCCTTAGGCGGCGGCCTTGTATAAGGCTTACTATATCTAGTGTTCATTACTTCATCTTCTTCAGGCTCGGACTAGGTCCATTCCTCCTTCTTGGGTACAAGATCGTCATCACTATTGCTTGAATCCCAAAACTCATTCACAACATAGATTGCTACTTCTTTTCCAACCACAGTTTGTTTAATTTTTCTAAACACCACTTCTTCTTTGGTTTCTTCCCTACCCACATCTTGGAAAGAAGACATGACAAAACTTTCATGCAAACCTCCTTCAATCATGAAGTCACTGGTGGTGGTACTCTATTGAACCTTGATAATGGATTGCCTTTGGTGTTTGGCTTGTTGGGTTCGGGAAGCTTCCCACAATCAATTAAATTTTGGATCTCATGCTCAATCTCACACGTCTATCCGTGTCGTGCCCTTGCATTTGATGAAATTAACAAAATGTCTTCTTTAAGGGTTGTAATAATCCCTTCTTTTGAAGCTTATTGAGAACCCAAGACAATGGTTTCCCCAATTCTAAAAACTGCCTTCTTCCTCCTTGGCCAGTAGCATTAACATCAACTGCCTTTTGCGTGCTTTGATTACCAGATTGGTAGTTTCCTTTCTCATTCCTTCTTGTTGAAAAGCGGTTCTTCTCTCTTTCCCACTCTTCAATTTATAGACCAGTTTGCAAAAGGTCTTTGAAATCCCAAATGAGTATATGAAATATCCTTTCGCGAAGGCTAGGTAACACTCCTCTCACAATCATTCTAATTTGATCGGATTCAGCAGGCCTTCTCTTGAGCAATGCAGCCTTATTCCTCCACCTCTTCATATAATCCATGAAATTCTCATTTGGCTTTTGTCTAATGGACTCCACCTCCATTAGAGTAACTTTTAATTCAGCATTGTATCCGTATTGTTGGATGAAGGCCTTGTATAGCAGATGCCAACTCTTTTGTGTGCCATCATCTAAGGTATCAAACCAATTTTGTATAGTAGGACCCAATGAGAGCATGAAGTACCTTAGAGTTTGAGCCTTAGTAGCCCGGGCAGACTGCATTGCACTGATATACTGCTTCACATGGAGGTGAGGATTTCTGGTTCCATCAAACTTTGCAAAGGATGGCATCTTGAACTTGTATGGAACTTCTTCATCTAGCTCAAATAATTTGTCAACTTAGGACATTTCTTCAATTTTTAGCTTCTTTTCAAACTTCTTTTCCATATTACCAATCATCTTTTCAACATCTGAAGTTTCAGTTTTCTCCACAGCTGATCTTTCAATAACCTTTGACTCTTTCTTCTTGTCTTGAGGATCTTGGAAGTATTGAGCCCAATCGTCGTCATCATCAATGATCATCTTATCATCATCAAAAGCTACTTCACCAACTTTAGCCTTCCCCTTATCTTTCTTGGTGTTTGTGGATGCTTTATTATTGTTCCCAAACATTGTAGTCATTTGATTCTTCATGATCTCAACTAGGGCCCCCTTTAGTTCTTCCATTTTAGTATTGAGGGCATCTTCCACCATTCTTTGAATCTATTTGGGCTCCATTGCTTTTGGTGAAAAAGTGATTGAGTCACTGCTATATTCTTCATCTCCAGTATAGGTCAAATTGTCATAAGCTCTTGAACTGTCATAATCTAGGGCTGTGAGCCAGATAAAATTAATATTATGTGATGCAAATGTATCTATGCATGTATGCATGTGTGCACAAACAATAAACAAACAAGGATAAATAGGACGTTCCTTCCAACCTTATAACATTCACACATTAATGGCGAGTCTCTTTTCCTAGGTAATATGGTTAACAAAATACCAACATGGGGTATCTTATTTTTGAATAATTCTCTCAGACATTTTAACCAATAGTTATATTTTAAAAATGGAAACCAGTTTATAATAATTCCCATTAATTAGGTTTTAATTCATTGAATCTTAACTAAAATAGCTTTTATGCTATATTAAAATTAAAACTAAATTAAGAGGTTTATTACAAATAGATTTCTCACTTGAAAAAGTAACTAATGATTCATGCCAAAAACAAGCCCATGATTAATAATTCTTAGTATAAACTAGGCTCACAATTGATTTTTGGTATTTCCATAATTGACCTAAATATTCATAAGCTCTTTTAAAAGATCATGAAAATAATTTTATTTCTAAGCCCATTTGTAAAAAGATTTTAGAAAAAAAGGATTTTGGGCTTTGTATTTAGGTCATGAGAAAGAATTTTTGATTTGTTTTTTTAAAAAAGTTTTATGTCCAAAGACCATCTTGAAAAGTTTTGAAAATAATCTTGTTCTTTTGGACTTTTAAAAAAATTATTTTGAGCTTATAGTGTACTTAGGTCATATTAGAAAAAGAACAAACTAAATAAGCCATGATTTTAGCCAAGATAAATTAACCACAGTCAAACAATAAGCATTTGGGGTAAATACCTAAGGAAAGTAACTAGGCCAATTACATGAGCTTTAGTCTTTGGGTTAAAAGGCTTATGTTCCCATAACAAGTATATGCCAAAAGATATAAGGCTATGAGTGGTTATGCCATGCTTTATCTCCATACCTTGAGTGAAAGTATGGTATCCCTTACATAACACAACACGGGTAACACGAGCGTCCTAACTCACGCACATGATGCAATCTAATATGATGCAATAGATAATATCATGATAAGAAAGAATAGAATAATATAAAGACCAACGGAATCAACTTCTCTTATCCCCAGTGGAGTCACCACTATGAGCAGGGATTTTCACCCGCACTCCAAGTGGAATAGTTCTTGCGATTTTGGCACTATTTAGGCTCAGGGCCTTAGAGAACACGGGCCTAAGCCCGGAGAAAATGGAGTCGCCATCTGGACGGGCCAGAAAAAGAAAGGGGTGGATGACTCGATTCCTAAGGAATCCTCAACCCCCTATTGGATTCAAAAAGTTTGGTACGTGTGGGGAAGGTGAGAAATGGCCCAGCACCCCCCACAATGCCCGATTTATTGGAACCGGCCTCCTTTGCAGGTCTTAATATTATAAAATTCTTAAATATAATGATATTATCCATATTACATGCACTCATAAGAATAAATAAATAATTTATTAAAATCACAATAATGTCAAAACAAAACAAATAAATGGCACCCATCCGAGGATGGAAACATGTCCTTACATTGTCCATGTCTAAAACTAAATAGGACACCCACCGAAAGATGGAAACGTATCCTTTACATTGGTCCAAAAAACTTTAGAATAAAATAAATTACATGATGCTAACGACATGAGGTACCCAAAACATAGAAACATACCTCTTACAATGTTTTGAAATCAAAACAAATCAATAAAAATAGCCAACCATTCATTATAAATAAATCATTCATCAAAGACGTCAAACATTAATTAAAATATATAATAAATATTCATCTAATTTAAATAAAACATTAAGTATATAAATTTAGGGTTCATGCATCGAGTTAGGTTTCTTTGGTTTCATGTTTAACAATTAGAGTCTTGTAATTTAGTTTAGTGGATTAATCAATTTGAGAAATATTTAATATAAAAGAAGTAATATAGCTACTGGATGTTTTAAAGATTCAAGGTTTCGAAAGCTTTATGAAAATAATATTAAAGTTTAGGGTTTAAATAAATAAGATTGAAGATCATGAAGATTGGATTTTAAGTTAGGTATTTGGAAAGAATAGGCTACTGTGAATCTTTTAGAAAAATAGATTTGGTTAGGGTTTTAAGAAAACAGTCTATTGTTTTGTGGTTTTAAAAAAGTGTAATTAGGGTTTTAGATTTTAAAAATATGTTTTACGGGTATTAAGGCATTAGGATTTTGAAAAACAATTTCTAGGGTTTTAAATAGAGTTTGGATGGTAAGTAGAACAATTGATCATCTATTGTACATTTAAACAATTAATCCAATTGAGTGATGAAGCTACTATAAACATACACAAGTAAATAGAGATTCAAATCTCCATTGTTGGTTCCACCACAATTTTGAATTCTGGTTAAAAATAATAAAGATAGTGTGGGCTGCTTTTGATGGGTTGTATGTTGTTTGCTGCCTCTTGATACTTCAAGCTTGAGATTGTTAATCAAATGCCAAAAGGAATTCGGATAGTTCTTGAATAAAATTCCAAGATCTCTATCCCAAAAGTCCAATCCTCTCTCTGGCCGAAAAATCCCCATCATTTTTCTGTCTTTAATATGGTATTTATAAAAAAAGAAACCTAATACTAATTGGTTAAGAAAATAAAAAATGTTTAGCAAATAAAATTAAAAACCAAGTAGAATATGGTTTCGAAAAAATTGCGCTGGCAAAAATTGCGCTGGAGAAAATTGATACGGGGCGCTGCTGGCTGGGTGCGCGAGCCATGTGCGTTTCCGCCGCAATTTTGCTAGCAGCAAAATTGTCCTGTGGCCACTTTGCCGAAGGTTTGTGGCCAATTTATCACAGGTATTTCCTTCGGCGAATAGGCCCAAGCTAATTCTTCGCCAGCGATGAAAAATTTCATCGCCGATTTTGCCCGTCGTCAATTTTTTATTTTTTTTATTTTTTTATTTAAATATTATTATTTTTTAGAAATGATAAATAAATAAATGAAAAATAAAATAAAAATAAATATAAATAAATAAAATAAATAATAAATAATAAGTAAAATAAATATTAAAATTAATAATATATACTACAAAAATTATTTTGGACTGTTTTAAAAATCATTGGACCGGACTGGGTCAAAACTTAATGGTCTACTGTAACACCCCTATACCCCGTATACGCATACTACATACTACTACACCTGTAATATATGAATACCGAATATAAGAATGCCACGATTTACTAAACAAACAAATCATTCTTTAATCAATAATGTGAGCAAACTTAAAACATTTAAGTTATATCATAAAACACAATAAATAAAACGTTCATTCAATTCGCAGCGGAAAATGTAGAGGTATTTACAAATACATAAACATCAAAATCAAATTTTTACAAAACATAAAGTTTATACATATTTGGCAATCAGTCTCTGATCCTTAAGCCCATAATCAACACTTCAAAATCTAGACTCGACTCGGTCTAGCTGAACTCTCTAGCTCTACCCTGTCACCTGCGGGATGAACCACAATCGCGCTAAGCCAACGGCTTAGTGGTACAAACCACAATAACAATATGTTTCAATGCAATGTCAATGTCACACATTTCAACAATAAAAATAATATTCATAAATGATATATTTATATTTTTCATAACACTATATTCCATGATCTTATTCAATTGTTTCACCATTTATGATTTACATTGAAACAAAGATAAGCATGGGCCCAAAAGACACTAATATGCCATTCGACTCTCAGAGTTAATGTTTTGGTTCAATTATTACATTTTTCATTATCATTATCCCAACTAGGCTTCAAGGATTAGGCTCAACCAAGCTTCAAGGGAAACAAAGCATGCTAAGTATCAACCCAACTTGGCTTCAAGAACCAAACCCAACCTAGCTTCAAGGGTTGTAACATCTCAACTAGGCTTCAAGGACTAGACCCAACCAAGCTTCAAGGGGAGTTGAGCATGCTAAACTTCAACCCAACTTGGCTTTAAGGATCAAGCCCAACCTAGCTTCAAGAGATTGTTACTATTAGGCATGCCACCAACAATAAAACTCTGAAAATGGAATAACACATTAGACACACAATAAATTCATTATTTCATTATCAATTCCATTCTCATTTTCTGATGATCATTTAGGCAACCATGCCTCAATTATCTCATTTGAATCATTATAGCCAACAACAATGGCTTCACATCTCATCAATAGAGTATACATAACTAATTGCATTGGACATATATTTTAAATTCATCATTATCTAGGCAAACATGTCCCACTTATTTCATTTGAATCATTATAGCCAACCACAATGGCATCACATCTCATCATCTCAATTCACATTAAAGCAATTCATCATTAAAGTATTCATAACCAATTGCATTGTGCATACATTTTGAATGATAACCATATCTTTCACATTATTCAAATCATAACATTAATCAAATATATTAATAATGTAATAATTACTTAACACATTTATAACCAAATGTGTTAAGTTCTAATGTCATGTACATGTATGCAATAATGTAAGGTTTATACTTACCTCAAGAACAACTCACACCAATCTATACACTTCCTCTTCCAAGAATTCTCCACACTTAGGTTAGGGCAACTCAACCTCTTCACAACCTAATTCAAAAGGAATAATACACACTTATTTACAAATACACATGAATTCTAATACAATTATTCACCTATTAGTCTCATACTAGACCCATAGATCACAAATACAAGCCTAAGCCACTATCTAGATCCCCACGGTCGTGGCCTCACAACCCCCACGGTCGTGGGTTAGCAAACGAACCTGTCCAATTTGCCTAACACCCCCACGGTCGTGGCATCCAAGGGCCACGGTCGTGGCATCCATTTTGCTTCTGTTTCGGACCAAACTCATGTATTCTAGGCTTTAAACTTTATTAAACACAAACATCATGAAGATCTACAATAATAATTGATCAAACTCAATATTTGCATCAATTACCAATTCAAAACCATAACATAAACACAACTCTTACTCTTCCATTCAACTCCAAAATCACAATCAATTAAACCCAAAACTCTCAAACACACCACAATCAAACATACTCATACTATCCACAATCAATCATCAAACTCAAATACAACTTAAAATAAAACAAGGAAATCAAGTGAAAACTTACCAAAAATAATGAAACTTCTTAAATTTCCAACTTAATCACTTGTTATATCCTTCAATCTTGAGCTTGGAAAACAAAAACTCTCTTTCTCTCTTGCTTCTTTGATGGCCGGCCAACCCTAAGAGAAAAGAAAACAAAGAACAAAATGAATGACAAAAACCAAGTCAACTCTTTCTCTTTAAACCTCCACCAAGCAAAAATAATATTAAAATATTAATAAAATCCTCTTCCACTAACTTAATTTCCATTTTCCACTAATTGATTAATTCATTAATCTTCTTTTGACTTTCATTACTTTGACTTGTATATGTTATATATATATATCTATATATACAACATATACACTCTCTCTTTACTTCTTTTCTCTTTCCATTAAACATATACATTAAATTCCAATACAACAATAATACCAAAACTTTTAGGGTATACTTTGGGATATTACAATTAGTATCCCTCACATAACACAACACGAGTTACACGGGCATCCTAACTCATACACAAAATGCAATCTAAATGATGCAATGGATAATATCATAATAAGAAAGAATAAAATAATATAAAGACCAACGAAATCAACTTCTCTTATCCCTAGCGGAGTCACCACTTTGAGCGGGGATTTTTGCCCCTACTCCCATGTGGAATGTTTCTTGCGACTTCGGCACTATTAGGCTCAGGACCTTAGAGAACACGGGCCTAAACCTAGAAAAATAGAGTCACCACTCGGATGGGCTAGGAAAAAGAAAAGGGTGGATGACTCGATATTCAAGGAATCCCCAACCCTCTATTGGGTTCAAAAAGTTGCGTATACATGGGAAAGGTGAGAATAACCCAGCACCCCCATAACACCTAGTTCATTAGAAACCCTGATGATTATGAAGGTAGATAAGGTGCAAGTCTTTGGTGATTCATTGCTAGTAGTATTCCAAGTAAATGGAGAGTGGGAGTTAAAAGAAGAAAAGCTATAACCATACCACCATTACTTGACCATGATAAAGAAGAACTTTAAGGAGTGCAGGTTTATACACCTACCAAGAGAAGAAAACCAGATGGTTGATGCCCTAGCCACATTTGGCTTCGGTATGGGAAAATCCTGGCAAATTATTCCTTAAGCCTCTGATTTTGACCAGTTCATCAACTCCTTACTATGAATATGAGACAATTATGGAAACTGATACAAACCATGATTGTCTAGGGGGATTCAATATCTTGATAGTATTTTCATCATTAACTCTTTTTGCACAATATTTAATTTTTTTTATTTTAATTTATTAAGTAATTAGTCTTTTATTTTAATCATCACAAAACTATTGATTTGCTAAACAACAGTTAAAATTTGCACTAGTACTTGACCTTATCCCCAGTGGAACAATATCTTACTCACTGCTTTATTACTTGTGCAACTCATGTACTTGCATAACACTGCGATAGCATAGATTCGCCATTAATTTTTTAGCACCGATGCTGGGGACAACGATTTTTAATATTAGTAATATAATCAAGATTGTTGATTTAGTTTCTATTTTTATTTGTTTTAACATTGGATCTTGCTTATTGATTATCATTTTAGGTACTTCTTCCCTTTTATGACCTGAGCTAGCTCTTCCCAATTACTTGAATTAGATCAAAAGCAAGAGAGAACATTGAGGAGAAAGTGGAAGGAAGAAAGGGAAGCAGTTCTGGTAGAAACGGAACCAAACTGGGAAGATTCAAGCTCATAAGAAGAACTTGAAGTGATGGCAGGGAATGAGCCAAGGACAATGCAGGAATTTACTAAAGCCACTCTTAATGGGGCTGATTCGAGCATACAGAGGCATGCGGTTGCTGCAAACAAATTTGAGATAAAGACAAATGTAATTCAAATGATACAGCAGACTTGCCAATTTGATGGGTTCCCAGATGAAGATCCTAATGCACATATTGAGACTGTTCTGAAAATATGTGACACATTCAAGATACAGAATGTCTCTAAAGATGCAATTAGGATGAGGTTGTTCCCATTCACACTTAGAGATCAACCAAAGAAATGATTGAAATCTCCCCCCCCCCCCCCCAAATACTTTCACCACATAGGATTAGTTGGCAGAAAAGTTCTTAGAAAAATACTTCCCACTGCCAAGACTACCAAGTTGAGGAATGATATTTCATCTTTTCTCCAGCAAGATGGTGAGACTCTTTATGATGCTTGGGAGAGGTTTAAAGATTTATTGAGAAGGTGTCCTCATCATGGGCTTCCGTTGTGGCTCTAAATTCAAACTTTCTACAATGGATTGAATTATGCAAGCAAGCAATCCATTAATGCAGCTGGCGAGGGCACCATAAATTACAAGACATCTGAATAAGCAAGGGATTTGATTGAAGATATGACCCTTACCAATTATCAGTGGCAAACTCCAAGGAAACAAGGAAGAATGAGGGCCGCTGGTTCACATCAATTGGATCCTGTGGTGGCTTAGACAAGACAATTGGAAGCAAAGAATAAAAAGATTGATTCTTTAGCTTCATTTTTAGGGAAATCAATACAGGTGATGTCTTGTGAATGGTGTGGGGGTGGACATCAAAGTCAAGATTGCCAAAGTGGCAATATGTTTGCTAGACAGGAGCACGTGGATTATGTTGAAAATATGTCTAGGCAACAGCAAAACAACCCCTACAGCAACACATATAATCCGGGATGGAGAAATCATCTTAATTTCTCCTGGAGTAATTAGAATAATCCAAGGCTTCCCCTAGATTTCAGCAGCCTCAACATCAACTAGCTACCCCTCCAAGAAAGAGCAATTTGGAGGACATGATGGAGAAGTTTATAGCAGCTTCAGAACCATATTTCAATCAATAAAAACTACCCTTAGAAATTAGCAAGCCTTCATTCACAATTTGGAAAATCAGGTGGGGCAAATTGCCAAGTTACTCAGTGAACGACCATAAGGGAGCTTACCTAGCAATACTGAGGCAAACCCAAAGGAGCAGCTAAAGGTAATTACTCTAAGGAGTGGAAAGGACATTAAGGGTGGTGTAGTTGAAAAAGAGTCTGAGACACAAGAAAAAGAAGATAACCCTATTGTCGCTTTGGATGAGAAGGCTGCAGTGGAAAATGGGAAAGAGAATCAACCATAAGAACCCAGTTCAATAGTGAAGGAATACCGACCTTGAGTGCCATTTCCAGCAAGGTTGAACAAGGACAAGATGGATGTTCAGTTCGGTAAGTTTCTTGAACTCTTTAAATAATTACACATTAATATTCCCTTTGTTGAAGCTTTATCGCAGATGCCCAAATATGCTAAATTTTTGAAAGATCTCCTTTCTAACAAAAAGAAACTTGAGGAAGTATCTTAGGTGCAATTATTGGAAAAGAGATTAGTAATTTTGCAAAAGAGGTTGCCTAAGAAATTAAAAGATCCTGGTAATTTTACTATTCCATGTTTGATAGGTAATCTTGAAGTTCAAAGTGCATTGGCTAATTTGGGGGCTAGCATAAGTGTTATGCCCTACAAGATGTTTAAAGAGTTTGGTGTCGGAGAACCTAAACCAACACTCATGACCATTCAACTTACTGATAAGTCAGTAATTCACCCCCGTGATATTATAGAGGATGTGTTGGTAAAAGTTAGAGATTTCATTTTTCCTAATGATTTTGTTGTCATTGATGTAGATGAGTATGCAGATGTTTCACTTATCCTTATTAGGCCATTTTTGAATACAGCCCGTGCCCTTATCGATGTCCATGATGGCACATTGACCTTAAGAGTGGGAAGCGAGAAAGTTGTTTTTAATATGCATTATGCTCTGAAGCACCCACTTACACTCAATGAGGTGGATTCATGCAATGATATTATTAAGCATGAAACTGTAAATTTTGTTACTAAAATTGTTTCCAGGGATCCCCATGAGTTTTATTTATTACATGATAATGTTGAGGATCAAGAAGCAATGGTGCAACTTGCTTATCATGAATCAACCAAATCATTCAAGTGTCGAGCATATGAAAACATTAAGATGCCAAAAGAAAAGAAGTTGAAACCATCTATGATTGATCCACACAACTTTGAACTTAAGACCCTTCCGTATCACCTCAAGTATGGATGATTGTACTTTTCACCAGCTCGTACTTTTGTTTTTTTTTTCTTTTTCCTTTTCTTTTGTTTTTATTTTATTTCTATATTTATTTCTTTCTATCTTTTTATATATAAATGAATCTTCACCATTTTACATTTTAGTTTTTGTCATATAGCTAATTCGACTTCGGAATATTTTTTTTTGAACCATATTCATATATGTCGATTCAGGACATGTCAGTGTAGTTCTCTCTCTCTTTTGTTCTTTTTCTTATTTTACATACATTGGGGACAATGTGCGTCTTAAGTGTTTTGGAGACGTATATTTTTTAGAATGAGCATTTATTTTCATTCTTGCCATTTGATGCATTTGCCTCATTTAGTTTCTTCGACTTTTTTTTTTGGATTCAAGTAAACTAGATTGCTATAATAATATGAAGTGAAATGGTACCTCTTTTTATTAAATTAATGGTTGTTTTAATGAATGATAATATCTTGTCGAGGTTGACTAGGTTTTCTTAATTGATTGCTAAAGACTAAATGTGATAGTTTGAATTAGGTAGTTGATTGATGAGAGTTGCACATTTGAAGTTTAAAACCTTAGTTATATTTTTTAGTATGTCCCAATTCCTTAGATACTTGAGTCGAACATAGTATGAAATCTTTATTATCTTAAGTTCCTGACCACTTTACATGAAAAAAATAAAAAATATAGTAAATAAAAAATATAATTTTTCAGGAGCTTTGAAAATCTATCCCTGCTCCGCTAATTTTAACATTTGAATTGAAATGAATGAGTTGGAATCATGAATAGTGCTAGTAGCCATTTGAATGGTGATTCTAACTGAGTAACTGGGGGTCGGCATCACAAATGTTTAGCTTCGCGTCAAAACAATTCAAGTCGGGCTCCTTTTGAAAAAAAAAATGTTTCACGCAATGCATTTTACGAAGGGGTCAAAGAACTTAAGAGAAAATTTACACTTTCTTACTTCATTCATGACTTTTGAGTTCTTAGAATTTTATGCTCAATCTTTTAACTCTGAATTTTTAGATTTTAGATCTATTAGATTTTTATTTTGAAACTTCTTAATTTAGAAATCATGTTTAAGATTTAGTTTTTGGTTGAGAATGTTGGGTTTTCTAATTCAATTATTGTAAAACTTTTATTTTCTTTAGATATAGAGAGGTCTTTCATTTCTGCTTATTATAGTGATTTGGTTTGCTTGAGGATAAGCAAAAACCCAAGTGTAGGGGAATTTGATAAGTGTATAGTTGATGAAAGATAAGGAAAGGAGCTATTTTGGGCAAATTCTTCAATTGACATGCCCAGTGACATGGGCATGTCAATGGTCATGTCATTCAATTACTTTACAGAAGCTTCGACACACCCAGAGACATGGGCTTGTCATTGAAAGTGCCATTGATCCTACCTTACAGAAGCTGTGACATGCCCACTGACACAGGTGTGTCCCTAACTAAGCATTGCAGTAGCAATGACATGCCCAAGGACATGGGCGTGTCACTGCCCATGTCATTAAAGTTTGAAACAGCAACGTTGACACCCCCACAGACATGCACGTGTCAATGGGTGTGTCATGCAAAAATTTTTGGGCTATAAAATTTGAGCTAAAGTGAGAATTAGGGATCCAATTTTGATTATTAGAGCTAACTTTCTGAGAAAAAGGGAGCTTTTGGCAGCTAAGAATGAAGGTGAAGATCCAATTCATGCGAGATTTAAATCAAGATTCAAGGATTGAAGTGAAGAAACACAAATCATTCATTATAGATTGTTTGAATTCTTTTGTTAAATTCTTTTGTTTTGGTTTTCTAGTTATGAACATGAGCTAAAGTGTTTCTATCTAGATATTGATGAACCCTAGCCTTGTTGTATGGATTGAATAGTTCTTATTAAATTAAATCATTTGATTGAGTTATTTTATCCTTTTGATTCTTAATTTCTTATTTCCAATTGATAATAGCATGCTTATTGATTAGTTGCAATTTTCATATTATTGACTTGAGAAAGCTTGATATGAATAAAATTTTCATTAGGATTGAGGGTTGATTGGAGTGCTAGAGATAGACTTACAAGACCCTTTGGTTCAAATTTCCTTGTTCTTATTGCAAGATCTATTTAATTATGCTTGAGGAGAGATTCCTAGCATTCTACTTAGTGATTAGGGATTAATTCACTCGAGAGAGGTTTTGATCTAATTTAGAGAAATGCCAATTCATCTCTATTATTTGATTTAATTGAATTGATATTCATAAATATTTTTATGGCTAGGGGGATTCAATATCTGGATAGTATTTTTATCATCAACTCATTTTGCATAATATTTAATTTTTCTTTACTTTAATTTATTAAGTAATTCATCTTTTATTTTAATCATCACAAAAACTATTGATTTGCTAAACAACAGTTGAAATTTGCACTAGTACTTGACCTTGTCCCTAGTGGAATGATATCTTACTCACTACTTTATTACTTGTGCGACCCGTGCACTTGCGGTAACACTGCGATAGCACAGATTCGCCATAATCGCAACATTTGAAATTCTGTTTAATGCTCTTCCAACGGTTGGTCCTTGTGGCTTCCACTAATTGAGTGGAGGTGCAAGGCTTCTGACTTGTGTAATATTTAAATATTCTGATCAGACTTGCATCTAGTCTGGTCAGAACATTTGTGGTCTATTCAAATTTTGAGCGTCCTTCTGGTCAAGAACCTTTCTAGATGATTTTACCAAAATTTGCTTGGGAGGTTTGGTCGAACTTCTGTGTACTATGAGAATTTGGAGTACTTCTTACTGTGAAACCTTCTGTGTCAATTGTCTTATTTTTTAGCCAATAGTTTGGTCGGACTTTATGTGGTATGGTGAGATTTTGAGAGTACTTTCCACCATAAATCCTTCTATGTGAATTGTCTTATTTTTGTCATTGAAGGTCTGGTCGGGCTTCCCGATGGTCCAATTGGACTTCTCATGGTTTCTTCAAAAAATTAACTTTCTGCAAAGTGTAACTTAATACAAATACTAGTTCAATTTAATTTGATTGCCTAAGATAAAAAAATAGAGTAATTGGACTAACAATGTGGTTGGTTATGCAAAAGGTGGAGATTGTTGTTTGATTATAATAAAGTTCATTTATCATAGTGGGTAATTTCGATGACGAAATTATTTAAGGGAGAGAGAATTCTAATATCCATAAATTTTTAAATACAATAAAATAATTCAATAAAAGGTAATTAGAGTGCTGGAAGAGGAATATAAGAGTGTATACTTAATTTATATGCAAAATATACATAAAATATACATTTCACTAAAAGACATAAAGTCAAAGATAAAAAGTAAAAAATTAAATTAAAATAAAATAAAAATATTAAAATAATTTAGGATAGGAATAAGATGGAAATATCTTAATATTATAATATTTTAATAATTAATTATTTTGTAATTAAATAATTAAGTGAGGGCAAAATGGGAAATGAAAGTATATAAAAGTTGCCATCTTCTTCCTCATCACCACAGATGGCCAAAATTTCCATGTGAGGAAGAGGAGAGTTTTGCTTCAATCGTACATTAAATTTCACAAATTTTCCAAGGGATTAAGGGTGCTTTTGAAGATTAAGGTTTAGGTAAGTAATTATACTTTAAGCTTGGTCTTTAAGAGTTTTATGAATATGTTAAAATCCAAGTTTTGTTGGAGGTTTTTAAAAATGTTAATATGGGTTATTTTGAAGTATTTTTGATGTGGATGTTATGATTTTATGGTTGCATGGTGGAAATGATCAAGTTTTGGTAAAGTTTGAAGGAAGTAGGGAGGATTAGGGTTATGGGTGATTATATGAAATTTGGACTTTTAATAAAGGTGTCTATAATTTTAGAAATGGATTGTTTGAATGTTGTTTTGATGGATATGTGATGATTTTATGGTTGGATGATAGAGAAGAGTTGGTTAGGGTAAAATTTGAAAAAGGTTGTAAGTGGTAAAATTAGGATTTTGTTGGGATTTTGATGGGAATTGTGAAAATAATGATAGTTTGATGTAAATTAAGCATTAAAGTGATTTTAACTAAATAATTTTGTCTATTGTGTGATTTGTATGTGTTTAGGCCAAAGTGGCCCAAGTGGAAGCATTTAGAGGTTATGAAAAGTAAGGCTTGGACGGAGCTTTTGACTTGATTCTGGAGTTATATAAGGTTAGCACATACATTGCTAATAGTTGATTTGAATGTTTATGTTTGGCATATTCCATTTTGGCATACTTTAAAGGATGTTGATGATCCTTTAAAGTAACATTATGTATGAAAGTGTGTGTAGTTATAAATTTGGTATATTGGTTGAACATGTTAAGATAAATGAGCATATTTTATGCAATGTGATGAAAAGAACATGAAAATGAATCATAATATGTAATGTGATGTGTAACATGAATGTGAATGTAAAAATGAAAAATGTGATAAGGTTATGTGTAATGTGATTATAGATATGATAAATGGTTATGGTGTATTTCAAAAGTGGAAAAATGATTGGCATTATATATTTTTCTCACTTTAAAGAATATTGTTATTCTTTTAAGTGATATTATAAATGAACTTTTGTGTTGTTATAAAAAATATGACTTGTAACATTTGTGTTGGTGGTGTGGAAATGAGTTCTATTTTATGTATTCAATTTGGTTGAGGAATGTGAAAAGGGTATATGATAACATTGTATTAAATGTGATAGTAGATAATGTAATATAGTGAATTATGTAAAAACATGAGTAATTGATAAATGAAATATGCATGTATATTGGTTTGGGACCAAAACTATGGTTTGACACTAAATGATGAGGAATTGTATAATGTGTTGAAAAAATGAGAATGAGACACATTGTGAGTGCAACTCATGGTTGTATATTGTGTGAGAGTAATGATTAATGTGATGAAATATGAGGTGGTCAAGAAAAGTGTTGATCACCTAAAAAGTGTGGAAAAAGTGTTGATATAAATTAAGAATGTGGTTATTGTGAGTGGGGATTTTCGCCCCCCACTCCCGGTGGAATGGTTTTTGAGACTTTGGCACTGTTTAGGCTCGGGGCCTTAGAGAACATGGGCCTAAGCCCGGAGAAAATGGAGTCATCACCCGGACGGGCCGGGAAAAAGAAAGGGGCCGATGACTCAATTTCTAAGAAATCTCCAACCCCCTAATTAGTTCGAAAAGTTGGGTACGTGTGGGGAAGGTGAGAAACGGCCCAGCACCCCTACAATGCCAGTTCATTGGAATCGGCCTCCTTTGCAGGTCAATATTATAAAATTCTTAAGTATAACAATATTATCCATATTACATGCAACAATTAAAATAAAGCATCATTATATTAAAAACAAAGCAATGTCCAAACAAAGCAAATAAATGGACACCCATCCAGGATGGAAACATGTCCTTACATCGCCCATGTCTAAAACTAAATAGGACACCCACCAAAAGGTGGAAATATGTCCTTTACATTGGTCCAAAATATAAAAGCAATTTAAATTACATAAAATTTAACTAATGAGGTACCCAAAATATGGAAACATACCTCTTACAATGTTTTAAAATCAAAATAAATCAATAAAAGTAAACAACCATTCATCATAAATAAATCATTCATCAAAGACATCAAACATCAATCAAATTATATAATAAACATTCATCCAATTAAAACAAAATAGTAAATATAGTAACTTTAGGGGTTCATGCATCAATTAGGGTTTCTAGGGTTTTATGTTTAATAACTAGGGTTTTGCATATACTAGTTTAATTAGTTGAGAAATATTTTAAAGTAATAACATAGCTACTGAATGTTTTAAAGATTTTGGATTTTGGATGTTTTTATGAAAATAATGCTATTGTGATTTTAAAAAAATAGGTTTGGTTAGAGTTTTAAGCAAACAGATTGTTGTTTTGATTTTTAGAAAGGTGTAATTAGGATTTTAGATTTGAAAAACATATTTTAAGGCTATTAAAGTTTTAGGGTTTTATGGTTAAGATATTAGGATTTTATGGTTTGAAATCTCAATTCTGTAGATTGTGATTTTGAATTTAGAATTTGATGCTTTTTTGTGATCAAAGTTGAATGTGCTTTTAATATTGACTATATCAACTAATGTATTTTAGGTGAAACAAATATAGAAAGCCAAATTTATTGTTGAAAGATTAAAATAACTCAATGAATAAAATTATAACAAAATAGCTACTGTGAAGGTTTGAAAACAAAGTTAATTAAGATTTAGGGTTTGAATAACTTAGGGTTTATGAAATTAGATTTGTGTCGAATGATTATTTTATTTACTTTAATTAATATCTTAAGTATTGTATGAATTAATTTATGCTACTGCCTGAACTAGATTGGAGGAAGAATTAAATAACTAAGGCAGTGTGATAATGGCTTAAAAGATGAAGATGATTAATGATTGAATGAACAGAAGTTAGAGCAATTTACCTACGTTTGAAGGCTCCACCAAATTTGAAGAAATTGAACTAAGCTATTGCCTACTTCAGATTTGATTTTGGTTGAGCAAAGCAATCTGGAGATGATTGCTTGTTGCCTCCTTTGGTTGTTGTCCCTTGAATCTCTCCTTGCTTGCTAGGGTTTTCTTTTGGCTGAAAGTATTCCAAGGTCCCAAGTTTGGTTCCCAAATTTCCTTTTTTTTTTTTTGAAAGATCTAAGTTTCGTCTCCTCCAAAAGTCCCTTCTAAAGTGTTTTAATGTGGTATTTATAGGAAAAAATCCAAACCTAATTCTAATTGTCTAAGGAAATAAAAATCATTTAGGAAAATAAATTAAAACCAAAAAGAATTTGGTTTCGAAAAAAACTGCACTGGAAAAAATTGCGCTGGCAAAAATTGTTGCTGGCTATAGGCGGACCAGCACAAAAATTGTGAGAGTTGGGGCATGGGCCAGCCAATTCACCTCAAGAATTTCCTATGGTGAATTGGCTTGTTCCCAATTCGTTGCAGGAAATTCTTGCAGTGAATTTCCCCAAGCCAATTCACTTTCGGCGATGAAAATTTTTTATCGCCGATTCTTCCGTCGCCAATTTTTATTTATTTATTTTAACTTTACTAATATTACCTTTTTATTTTTATTAAAATTATAAATAAGAAATTCTAAAATAAATATTATTTAATTAAAATATCATAAAAATTATTTTGAACCATAAAAAATATTGGACCAGACTAGGTCAAAAATTAAGGGTCTATAGTTATGTAAAGAAGTCATATGTGATTGTTGCTCTACACAATTACTTGTTCCAGAAATTTGATGTGGGTGTTTCATATGTTGATAAACTTGAGCAGAGCCAGGTCTTGAGAATGAGTTTGACCTAAGCAGTGCTGGGTTATGGGATTAAGCTTGAGAATACACCTGAGCAAAGCTGGGCCTTATGTCTGATGTTGAGAAAGACCAAATAAATTATTTTGGAACTTAGACAAATCAATTATTTTGGAACTTGGATATTGTGTGGAAAATTATAGGGCCCAACGTATGTTTATGTTTGTGAGATATTGGTAGGTATATGATCAGTTAATGCAATTTATTTTGGTGATGATATTCGAAGTTATCACATGATGATAAATGTGTAATTGTTATTACATTTGTAATTAGTATGATGTTATATGAATCATGATGGCATACATTGAATTTAAAAGTGTTTTTATGTATTAAAGTATGTACCACTAAGCTCTTGAGCTTAGCATATAGTATGTATCATGCAGGTCATAGGGTTACCAATCAGAGGGGTTTGAACTGTGGATGATATTTGGAGACTGAGTATGCCACGAGACCAACTTGGAAGGTGTTGCATACATGTATAAATTTGTCATTGTGTACTTTTTTTGTTCATCTAAAACACATCATATGTATAATTATGTTTTTATATATATTTTTTATGTATATTTAATCACAAAACATGTATATTAAGTGAAGATTTGGGATTACTATATATATATATAATTAAGATAAATAATTTTTTTTTAAATTGTGCCATTGAATATAAATCTTTATTGTGAGGATTTTAGAGATTTGGAAGAATTTGTGGAAATAAAGAAATATTGGGAGTGTAAAGGTAGATTGTGTTTATTTGATTGACATTGGCATTTATCAAAATTATAGATAAAACTTTAATTTCCCAGAGATTTTCTTTTATTGATTTATAATTGTTTTTAATTGTAAAATAAGAGTTACTAATGGTATTTATCGTGGCACTCTAATTTTTATATGTGTATTCTATATGTATGGGGTATATGTATTATATGTATATAGGGTATAAGAATGTTACATATGTGAATGATTCATACACTGCCTAAAGATGGGAAGAAAGATGACTAGTCTTCTAGAAGTGAATTGAAGACCATGGTTGTGGCACTCAAGGCCACGCCCATGGAAATAAAAGAGTCTGCTGGAAATGTGTTTTCCTATAGTAATCTTTTAAATTCCAATTAGGACTCTTCTAACCCTATCCTAGTCTTTCCCTACTTAAAAAAGAAGTCTCTTAATGATGCGAACCCCTAGTATATGGATTAGAGACCCTCTCGCCTTGATGTTTGGAAGCGATTCCTTGGAAAGCCAAATCAGATTATTACCAAGTCCTTGACCCAGTTCCAACCTGTGGAAGGGATCTTTAGAATTATCTACTTCACGGTTATTAAATTTGTTGTAGCGAACCTTGATCTCATAACTAAATCAAGAACAAGAGAAGTTGAATCTCTCAAATATGGAATTATATTCAAGACAATGTATAACCGCCTGCAAGAAGATACAAGATGGTTTAAATAGGTTACAGTATTAATAGGGTATTTGGTTACATGGATACCTTCACCCTTACCGTACTAATCCAACTAAAATAAACTAATAATAAGCTAACAACTTTGGGCTTAAACAACAAGGCCTAAACCACTAATATTGGCATACAAATAATACACAATTATTAAATTTCATCTAAATAATATAAGTTTGTAGATAACTAATAATAAAATAATAACACTAAATGGGCTAAAATAACAAATGGCCCCAACTAGCCTGCATCATCCATGGCCTCCAACAAAATAGTCAACTTCTCATTGCTTCTACTTGGACCATATGGCTCCATGTTTGTATCCATGAATCTTTGAACATAAGCTTGTAAACCTTCTTTTATGTTCTTGGCTCTTTGTCTTGTAATTGGTCCACAAGGAATCTTCAAGCTTTGAGTTCCATTACCTCCTTCCATGGATTCCATAGCCATGTTTGCATCATTTCCTCCCTCCTCAAAAAGATTTGATCTCAAATTTTCATACAATTCAAAAGGAGATAGGTCAGAAACATTAAAAAAAAGCTAACACATTATACTCCCTAGGAAGATTAATCATATAGGTGTTATCATCAATTTTCTCCAAATCTTGGAATGGTCCATCATGTCTTGGATCATGCTTTGATTTCCTATGATTGGGAAATCTCTCTTTCCTCATATGCACCCATACCCAATCTTTAGGCTTAAAGGCAATTGCATTTTTCCTTTGTTGGCTCAGCATGCGTGATGCTCATTCTTCTTCTCAATGTGTTGTTTGGCTTTCTCATGTATGGATCTAACCAGTTTTGCCTTTTTCTGTCCATCTAAATTAGTAATATCTTTCAAAGGCAACAAAAAAAAATCCAAAGGGGTTAGTAGATTAAAACCATATGCAATTTTAAAAGGTGAATCACCTGTAGAAGAATGGGTGCTCTTATTATATGCAAATTTTACTAATGGAAAATGATATTACTAAGTTTTCAAGTTTTTCCTAACTACAGCACGAAATAAAGATCATAAAGTTCTATTAACAACCTCATTTTGACCTTCTGTTTAGGGATAACAAGTAGGAAAAAACAATAGCTTAGTCCTTAATTTTCCCCATAAAACTTGCCAAAATGACTTAAGAACTTAGCATCTCTATCAGAAATAATTGTCTTAGAAATTCCCTGTAAACAAACTACATCCGTAAAGAATAACTCAGCAATATATGTAGCATCATTAGTTTTGTGACAAGCAATAAAGTGTGCCATTTTGCTAAACATATCAACTACAACAAATATGCTATATTTTCCCCTTTTTGTCTTAGGCAACCCCAACACAAAATCCATAGAAATATCCACCCAAGGTTGACTAGGAATGGGTAAAAGAGTATATAACCCATGGGGTTGGACTCTAGATTTAGCTTGTTTACACTCCACACACCTAGAGCACACCCTAGCTACATCTCTCTTCATGTTAGACCAATAAAAAGTGCTCATGCAATATGTCAAGTGTTTTATCTATTCCAAAGTGATGCATCAACCCTCTATTATGTGATTCTCTTATAGGTAGCTCTCTCAAAGAACACATAGGTATGCATAATTTCCTTTCTCTCATAAGATACCCATCATGCCTATAGAATTTATGAAACGTAACTTTTTCACAAGCACTATAGGCATTAGAAAATTCAAGATCACTTGTATACAAAGTTTTAATGCGTTTAAATCCTAAAATTTTGGTGCTCAAGGTAGAGATTAAAGCATACCTTCTAGATAAAGCATCTACAACTATATTCTATTTACCTTGTTTGTATTAGATCACACATAAAAAAAGTCTCAATTAATTCCATTCATCGGGCATGCCTCTTATTCAGCTAGCCTTGCCCCTTCAAATGCTTGAGTGATTCATGATCATGGTGAATCATAAATTCCTTGGGCAGTAGGTAGTGCTCCCATACTTCCAATGCTCTCACCAAAGCATAAAGCTCTTTGTCATGTGTGGAATAGTTAAGTTGAAATCCATTCAACTTCTCACTAAAATAGGCAATGGAACACCTTTCCTGCAATAAAACAACACCTATTCCCACACCAAAGTCATCACATTCAATTTCAAAAGTTTTATCAAAATTAGGCAAACACAAAATAGGAGATGAACACAATTTTTTGTTAAGTTAAAAGAACGTTGTTCTTTTTCCAAGTGAAATTCACATCTTTCTTAACTATGCTAGTTAAAGGAGCTGCAATTATGCTAAAATCTTTAACAAACCTTCTATAGAAACTATCTAGCCCATGAAAACTCCTAACTTCTCCTATAGAGGTAGGTCTTGGCCATTCTTTTATAGCCTTGATCTTTTCATCATCAACAACAAGACCTTCTTTACTGACAATGAACCCTAAGAAGTCAAGTTTATCACAATAAAATGTACACTTCTTAGCATTTCCATACAATTATTCCTTTCGAAGAACATCCAAAATAGCCCTAATATGCTTAAGATACTCATTCAATATTTTGCTACAAATTAATATATCATCAAAATAGACAATAACAAATTTGCCTAAAAATTCACGTAAAACATGATTTACAAGCCTCATAAATGTGATTGGTGCATTAGTTAAGCCAAAAGGCATGAACAACCACTCATACAACCTATAGTTTTAAAAACATTTTTCCATTTATCTTTAAGTTGCATTCTTATTTGGTGATACCCACTCTTAAGATCAATCTTAGTAAAAATGCATGCACCACTCAATTCATCAAGCGTATCGTCAAGTCTAGCGATAGTATATCTATACTTTACAGTGATTTTATTTATAGCTCGACAGTCAACACATATCCTCCAAGTACCATCTTTCTTAGGAATAAGCAACACAGATATAACACACAGGTTGAAACTTTCTCTAATATGTCCTTTCTCCACTTGCCTCTATAGCTCCTTAGTTTTCTCGGGATTACTTCAATAGGCTTGTCTATTAGGAATTGGAGCTCCCAGAATAAGGTCTATTTTGTGTTTAATTACCCTCAAAGGTGGTAATTCCTTTGGCATCTCCTCAAAAAACACATCCTTAAACTCATGCAACAAAGAAACAACAACACTGGGCAAAGAGTCAAGGTTAGCTAAATTCCGAAAATTCTCCTTGTACATAAGCATAATAAGATATTTTTGTGCATAAAAAACATTTTTTAGCTCTCTCTCCTTGGCATAAAAACTGTGTTTCTTTTTGCTCTCATTTATTTCTTTTCTCTCCTCTCCATTATTTCTTTTGAACTTTCTGTAGACCCTTAATTTTTTACTCAGTCTAGTCCAATATTTTTTTTAAAAATAGTCCAAAATAATTTTTATGGTATATTAATTAAATAATATTTATTTTAATATTCATTACTTATAATATTTATTTTTAATAAAAATAAAAAGGTAACAGAAAAAATAAATAAAAATCGGCGACGGAAGAATCAGCGATGGAAGAATTTCGTCGTGGAAAATGAATTGGCTTGGGCCAATTCGCCGCAGCGCCCGTAGTAATTTTTTTGCTAGCGCACTTTTGAACGCCCATCCCGCATGCGGTTTTGCCAAAACCCTATTCTACTTAGTTTCAAATTTTATTTCCTAAAAGGTTTTTGTTTTATTAGACAATTAGGATTAGGTTTATGATTTTTTCTTATAAATAGCACATTAAAGACACAGAATTAAGGAGCTGAAATTTTTTACTTGACCTTGGACTTTTGGATTTTTTTTCGGCCAATCTCAAGCTTGAAAGATCAAGACGCAGTAAATAACAATCCATAAAAGGCACCCTACACTATCTTTATTATTGTTTAACCAGAATTCAAAGATTGTGGTGGAACCAACAATGGAGGTTTGAATCTCTATTTCTTTGTTTATGTTTACAGTAGCTTCATCAAGTTGGATTAATTGTTTCATCATACAATTTGATCAATTATTCTACAAACCATCCAAACTTTTTTTGAACCCCTAAAAATATTTCTTCAAAAACCCTAATACCTTAATACCCGTAACACATATTTTTAAAATCTAAAACCCTAACTTACACTTTTCTAAAGCCACAACAATCTGTTTTCTTAAAACCCAAACCAAATCTATTTTTCTAAAATCACAGTAGCTTATTTTTTTGAATACCGAATCTAAAAACCAATTTTCATGATTTTCAATCTTACTTATTTAAACCCTAAATTTTACTATTATTTTCATATGACTTCTAAAACCCTAAATTCAAAACATCCATTCTTTAAATCCAAACCCTAATTTATTTCAAATCTAACCTTTATATTCAAACATCCAGTAGCCATGCTATTTCTTTAAAATGTTTCTCAACTAATTAAACTAGTAAATGCAAAAACCTAATTGTTAAACATAAAACCTGAGAACATTGTAAGAGGTATGTTTCCATATTTTGGGTACCTCATTAGTTAAATTTTATGTAATTTATTTTATCTTAAAAGTTTTTGGACCAATGTAAAGGACACGTTTCCACCTTTCGGTGGGTGTCCTATTTAGTTTTAGACATGGACAATGTAAGGACATGTTTCCATCCTTGGATGGGCGTCCATTTATTTGTTTTGTTTGGACATTGCTTTGATTTTAATATAATGATGCTTTATTTTAATTATTGCATGTAATATGGATAATATTGTTATACTTAATAATTTTAGAATATTAAGTCCTGTAAAGGAGGCCAGTTCTAATTAACAGGGCATTGTGTGGGTGCTGGGCATTTTCTTACCTTCCCACACGTACCCAACTTTTTGAACCCATTAGGGGGTTGGGGATTCCTTAGAAATTGAGTCATCCACCCCTTTCTTTTTCCCAGCCAGTCTGGGTGGTGACTCCATTTTTCTCCGAGCTTAGGCCCGTGTTCTCTAAGGTCCCGAGCCTAGGCATTGTCAAAGTCGCAAGAATCATTCCACTGGGAGTGGGGGTAAAAATCTCCGCTCATAGTGGCGACTCCATTAGGGATAAGAGAAGTTGATTCCGTTGGTCTTTATATTATTCTATTCTTTCTTATCATGATATTATCTATTACATCATTTAGATTACATCGTGTGCGTGAGTTAGGACACCCGTGTTACCTGTGTTGTGTTATGTAAGGGATACCATACTTTCACTCAAGGTATAGAGATCGAGCATGGCATAACCACTTATAGTCTTGTACCATTTGGTATATACTTGCTATGGGAACCTAAGCCTTTCAACCCAAAGACTAAAGCTCATTAATTGGCCTAGTTACTTTCCTTAGGTTTTTACCCTGAATGCTTGTTGTTTGACTATGGTTAATTTATCTTGGCTTAAATCATGGCTTATTTGGTTTGTTCCTTTTCTAATATGACCTAAATACATTGTAAGCTCAAAATAAAATTTTTTTTTTCCAAAAGACCAAAGCTATTTTAAAAATTTTTCAAGAATGGTCTTTCGACATAAAACCTTTCTAAAAAAACAAGTCAAATATTCTTTTCTCATTACCTAAATACAAAGCCTAAAATCCATTTTTCTAAAATCTTTTTACAATGGGCATAGAAACAAAATTATTTTCATAATCATTTAAAAGAGCTTACAAATATTTAGGTCAATTATGAAATACCAAAAATCAATTATGAGCCTAGTTTATACTAAGAGTTATTAATCATGGGCTTATTTTTGGCATGAATCATTAGTTACTTTTTCAAGTGAGAAATCTATTTATAATAAACCTCTTAATTTAGTTTTAATCCAATAGAGCATAAAAGCTACTTTAGTTGGTTGAATGGATTAAATCCTAATTAATGGATATTATCATGAACTGATTTCCATTTTTAAAATATAACTATTGATTGAAATGTCTGAGGAAAATATTTGAAAACAAGATACCCCATGTTGGTACTTTGTTAACTATATATCTAGGAAAAGAGACTCGCCATCCGTGTGGGAAGTTATAAGGTTGGAAGGGATGTTCTACTTATGTTTGTCTATTGTTTGTGCATACATCCATAAATGCATACATTTGGATCTCATATCATTAATCCTTTTTGGCTCACAACCCTGGATTATGATAGTTCAAAAGCTTACAACAATCCGACCTATGCCGAAGATGAAGAATCTAGCAATGACTTAATCACTTGCTCACCAAGAGCCATAGAGCCTGAACAAATTCAAAGAATGGTGGATGACGCTCTCAATGCCAAGATGGAAGAAATAAAAGAGGCCTTGACTGAGACCATGAAGAACCAATTGGCTGCAATTTTAGGAAACAATGTCGAAGCATCTGCTAGCACCAAGAAGCCAAAGGACAAGGGGAAGGCTAAAGTTGGTGAAGTGGTTTTTGATGAAGATAAGGTGATCATTGATGATGTGATGATTGGGTTCAATACTTCCAAGATCCTCAAGATAAGAAGAAAGAGTCAAAGGTTGTTGAAAGATCAGCTGTGGAGAAAACTGAAACTTCAGATGTTGAAAAGATGATTACGGACTTGGAAAAGAAATTTGAAAAGAAACTAAAAATGTCCGAAGTTGACAAATTATTTGAGCTAGATGAAGAAGTTTTGTACAAGTTCAAGATTCCATCCTTTGCAAAGTTTGATGGAACCAAAAATCCTCACCTCCATGTGAAGCAGTAAATCACTGCTATGCAGTCTGCCCAAGCTACTAAGGCTCAAACTCTAAGGTACTTCATACTCTCATTGAACCCTATTATCCAGAATTGGTTCAATACCTTAGATGATGGTACACAAAAGAGTTGGGATTTTCTATACGAGGCCTCCATCCAACAATATGGATACAATGTCGAGATGGAAGTTACCTTAATGGAAGTTGAATCTATTAGACAAAGGCCAAATTAGAATTTTATGGATTATGTGAAAAGGTGGAGGAATAAGGCTTCATTGCTCAAGAAGAGGCCCAATGAATATGATCAAATAAGGATGATTGTGAGAGGAGTGTTACCTAGCCTTTGCAAAAGAATGTCTCATACACTCATTCGGGATTTTAAAGACCTTTTGCAAGCTAGTCTACAAATTGAAGAGTGGGAAAGAGAGAAGAACCAATTTTCAACAAGAAGGAACGAGAAAGGAAACTACCAGTCTGGTAACCAAAACATGCAAAAGGCAGTTGGTCTTAATGCTACTGACCAAAGAGGAAGAAGGCAGTTTTCAGAATTGGGAAAGTCACTGTCTTGGGTCCTCAATAAGCTACAAAAGAAGGGATTGTTACAACCCTTAAATCTTCGTCCTTTGCCTAACCCTCTCCCACCTACTTTTGACAATAATGCATTTTGTCAATTTCATCAAATGCAAGGGCACGACATGGATAGATGTGTGAGGTTGAGGCATGAGATCCAAAATTTGATTGATAGAGGGAAGCTGCCCGAGCCCAAAAAGCCAAACACCAAAGATAATCCATTGCCGAGGTTCAATAAAGTACCACCACCGGTGACCTTCATGATTGGAGGAGGTTTGTATGAAAGTTTTATCATGTCTTCTTTCCAAGATGCGGATGAAGAAGCAACAAAAAAGGAAGTGGTATTTAGCAAAGTTGAACAAAATATGGTGGGTAAAGAAGTAGCAATCTGTGTTGTTAATGAGTTTTGGGATTCAAGCGATAGTGATGACGATCTTATACCCAAGAAGGAGGATTGGACCTGGTTCAAGCCCAAAGAAGTTGAAGTAATGAACACAAGATTTGGTAAGCCTTATGCAAGGCTACAACCTAAGGAGGTAGAAGTTAATAAAGGAAAGAAAGTCGAAGGGGGAAATAAAGAAGAGGAAGATGATACTGTGCTTAAGCAATTGAAGAGAACCCAAGCAAGTGTTAGCATTTGGGACTTATTGGCTACTTCTAAGAAGCACTATGAAACTATGGCCAAGGCCTTGGCTAGCATGCCAATTTCCACCTCCACAACACCGGAGGAACTAATTAACTTCATAAAAGTTGAAGAAGTACTGAAGTGTGAAGAGGTTGAAAAGAAAAGCGAAGTTGACATGGGAATGGTATCTTTCTCAGATGCAGATTTATCGGAAGAGGGGAGAGATCACATTCACCCTCTCTTTATTAAAGTAGAAGTCAAAGGAAAAAGGACTCCATGTGTGATGGTTGATGATGGGTCCTCTATAAATGTTTGTCCACTTAAAATATTGCTAAAGCTAGCTATGTCGACGAGGGATCTAAGCCCAACCAAGATAACCATTCGGGCTTATGACAACACCGAGAGGCATGCCGAAGGAACTTTCAAAGCTGCTGTGAAAGTTGGTCCAATTGAATCTATTGTTGAATTTGTTGTTTTGGGCATACCTGTTACCTTTGCTCTACTTTTGGGACTACCATGGTTTCATCCTCTCAGTGGAGTTCCTTTTACCCTTCATCAAAAGATCAAGTTCCCTAATGGAGATGAGATGGTGGTCATCAAGGTTGAAGATAATGAGGTCGTTAATGCTCTAATAATTGAGAGGCCACTCAATGGTTTCCAAGTAACTATAATTTATGATGATGAAGTAGTGGACTCTACGGTCTTAAACATGATGAAGAACATGAGCTACCTTCCCGGAGATGATCTTGGAAAGGGAAAGGCCAATATGACAAAGCTTCTAGATTTTCAGACTCAAACTTCCAAGAAAGGGTTGGGGTATGAAGAAGCTAGAAAAGACGTTCATCCAAAGAAGAATGAGAAGATGAGCTTCCCACCACTTGAAAAACTATTTGTAAAAGCTCCAGACATGGGACCACTCCAAGGAAAGCCCGAGCCAATCATGTTCATGGGAAAGTTGATCCCGAGTTTTGAAATTTTTGTTGATGTTGCCGAGTTAGTGGAACAAGTGAAGAAAGAGCTCACCCTGCCAGCTGACAAGGAGCCCAATCTAGAAAGGAAGAAGGAAGCTATCCCGAAAGCCGAGAAAACTCCAGAGGAGATTGCTTCCCTTGTTGAGGAGAAGTTTGAAGATGCTCTGCTTTATGATTTTGAGAATAATGATTTTGATTTTGATTTTAATTTGTCTGCTTTGTAAGAGGATGATGATGTTTTCTTTTCCAAAATGAATGCAATAAAGTCTGATTTTGCTTACTTGTGTGATGTTTCTCCTGATGGTTGCATACATTCAAATAGTGGTTACATGAGCATCTTTAATATTAACTCTGTTGATACACAATCTTTAATTTTGGGAACAATTGAAAATCCTAAAAACATTAGTATAGCATCCGACCTTACTCCTGATAAGAGAGAGAGATTTGAAAAAAATATTTAAAAAATATGAAGAAGTATTTGCTTGGTCTTATGAGGATATGCGTGGAATAGATTGAGACATAGCTGAACATCTTATTCCTACTTACAACCACATGAAACCTGGTGATTAAGACCTAAATGGCCTGAATTGGTTAAAGAAGAGGTCACTAAACAAATACAAGTAAAGTTTCTTGAAGTGATAGATTATCCAGATTTGCTATCCAATATAGTACCCGTGCCAATAAAAGATGGAAGAATTAGGGTCTGTGTGGACTATAGAGATTTAAATAAGGCTTCTCCTAAAGATGATTTTCCTTTACCCCATATAGATGTCCTCATTGATAGTGCAGCCTCTAGTGTGCTACACTCGTTTGTAGATGGATTTTTCGGATACAACAAAGTGTTAATGGCCCAAGAGGATAAAGCCAAACCTTCTTTCATTACTATATGGGGAATATTTTGTTATACGGTGATGTCGTTCGGATTAAAGAATGCTGGAGCAACCTACCAAAGGATGGCCACCACATTATGTCATGATATGATGCACAAAGAAGTCATAGTATATGTTGATGATATGATGGTGAAATCAGATACAAGGGAACAACACTTCCAAAACTTAGAATTATTCTTCGATAAAGCATTGAAGTATAAGCTAAGATTAAACTCGAAGAAGTGTGTGTTTGAGGTTACCTCAGGCAAATTGTTGGGACATGTGATTGGTCCAAATGGCATTGAGATTGAACCCAAAAAAGTTAAAGCAATCAGGGATATGCCGGCCCCCAAGATGGAGAGAGAAGTTCGGGATTCATTGGTAAATTATAGTACATTAACAGGTTTATAGCAAAGCTCACCACAATCTGTAAGCCTATCATCAAATTGCTTAAAAAGAATCAGCTGGTCCTGTGGAATGAAGAGTGTCAAAAGGCCTTTGAGTGAATAAAAGAGTATTTGCTGAATCCACCTGTGTTGAAACCACCTAAACCCAGTAAACCCTTGTTACTATACTTAGCAGTAGAAGAAAAGTCAATAGGAGCTATGCTAGCCCAAGCAGATGAGTCAAGGATTGAGCACGTAGTTTACTATTTGAGTAGAAAGCTCCTACCTTATGCAATTAAGTATAGTATCATTGAAAAGACCTGTATAGTTGTGGTTTGGTCTTCTAAAAAGTTATGACATTATTTTCAATCTTATAGTGTACAAGCAATTTCCAAGTTGGATCCAATGAAGTACTTAAGGGAGACACCCTCTTTGATTGGGAAGTATGGGTAATGGTTGATATTATAGGAAGAATTTGAGATTGAGTATGTAACCAGGAAAACAATCAAAGGTAGAGCAGTGGCAAATTCTTGGCCCAACAACCATTACTGAATAGCAAATAGGTAGTCTTGGAGTTTCCGGATGAACATTTAGAGGCCATTGAAGTACAAGAATGGAAAATATATTTTGACGGGGCAGTGAATAGGAAAGGAGCAGGTTTGGGAATCATACTAGAATCGCCCAAAAGGGAACTTATTCCTTTAGCCAAAAAGTTGAAATTCAGGGCAACCAATAATATGGTGGAGTACGAAGCATGTATCTTTGGTTTGGAAACCCTAATGATTATGAAGGTGGATAAGGTGGAAGTCTTTGGCGATTCATTACTAGTAGTATCCCAAGTAAATGGAGAGTGGGAGTTGAAAGAAGAGAAATTAAAACTATACCACCATTACTTGACCATGATAAAGAAGAACTTTAAGGAGTGCAGGTTTATACACCTACCAAGAGAAGAAAACCAGATGGTTGATGCCCTAGCCACATTGGCTTCAGTATGGGAAAATTCTGTCAACTTATTCCTCAAGCCTCTAATTTTAACCAGTTCATCAACTTCTTGCTATGAATATGAGACAATCATGGAAACTGATATAGGCCATGATGCATGTTATGATACTATAAGACGGTTTTTGAAAGGAAAGGAATACTCGTTGAGGGTAATAAAGAAAAAAAGAAGAGCCATAAGGCGATGGTCCTTGCAATACATCACCTTCCATGGAGAGTTATATCAAAAATGGCCTAATGGGGTGCACTTGAGATGCTTGAGGAAGCCTGAAGTGGAGCATATCATGTCAGAAATACACATAGGAAGTTGCAGTCCACACATGAGTGGTTTAGCCCTAGTTAAAAAGATAATTCGGCAAGGTTACTACTAGTTTACCATGGAGAGAGATTGTATTGAGTTTATAAAAAAGTGCCAGAAATGGCAAATGTATGGTAATTGAATCACATGTCTCCTGAAGAATTGCATTCTATGTCTTTAACCTGGCCCTTTGCCACTTGGGGGATTGACATTATAGGAGAGATACATCTAACAGCCTCAAACGGTCACCATTTTATTATAGTAGCAGTAGATTATTTTTCAAAATGGGTAGAAGCTGAATCTTTCAACAAACTGTGGGCAAGTCAAATGGCTAGATTTATCGAAAAGAATCTCATATACAGATATGGAGTCCCGCACAGTATGATATCAGTCAATGGGGTACAGTTTCAAGGTGCAGTTAAGGACTTATTCTCGAAGTACCAAATTTATCATCACTAATCCTCTCCTTATAGACCAAAGGCTAATTGTACAGTAGAAGCAACCAATAAGACAATTAAGCAGATCCTGTCCAAGATGACCAAGACATACAGGGATTGGTCAGAAATGCTTCCTCTTGCTTTGTGGGGATATAGAACAAGCCTGCGAACACCAATTGGAATGACACCGTTCTCTTTGGTTTATGGGATGGAAGCAGTGTTGCCGATTGAAATTGAGATCAAATTATTGAGAGTAGTCTTGGAAGTTGAATTGCCTGAGACAGAGTGGGTAGTGAGTAGATACACACAGTTAGCTTTACTAGAGGAGAGAAGGTTAAAAGCATTGTATCATCATAAAATGTATCAAAGGAGGATAGCTCGGGCCTACAATAGAAGGGTGAAAATTAGAAAGCTCAAAGTCGACAATTTAGTGTTGAAACAATGTAAGCCTAACGTATCTGATCCAAGAGGGAAATTTAGGCCTAGCTGGGAAGGGCCATATGTTGTGAAACAAGTCATGAACAATGGTGCAGTGAAGTTATCAGACATGGACGGGAACGAGTTTAGTGAGCCAGTGAATATTGACAGGTTGAAGAGGTTTTATGTATAAAAAAAAAAGAGAGCTCGCTAGGTTGAGAACCCAAAAGGGCGGGCTAGGCAATAATTAGGGCTAAGCGAGAGAAAATCGTCAATTAGAAAACCTAAAAGGGCTAGTTGGCAACAGGAGTGATCTTGTGTATGCTGGCTTTATGTTTGGTTGTTCCCCAATTTAATAAAGCAGAAATTTAGGCCTAGCTGGGAAGGGCCATATGTTGTGAAACAAGTCATGAACAATGGTGCAGTGAAGTTATCAGACATGGACGGGAACAAGTTTAGTGAGCCAGTGAATATTGACAGGTTGAAGAGGTTTTATGTATAAAAAAAAAAGAGCTCGCTAGGTTGAGAACCCAAAAGGGCGGGCTAGGCAATAATTAGGGCTAAGCGAGAGAAAATCGTCAATTAGAAAACCTAAAAGGGCTAGTTGGCAACAGGAGTGATCTTGTGTATGCTGGCTTTCTGTTTGGTTGTTCCCCAATTTAATAAAGCAGAATTAATATTAAAATTATTCTATGTGCACTGTTGTAAATATTTGACCAAATATGGATGAAATAAATAAACACAATAGCAAAAGGTGATGACAAATTATAAAAGGAAAAGAAACATCTCTTATTATTACTTTTATTATTTTTTTCATCCTAACAAAACTCTTTCTAAAGAAATTGACAAATGTAAAATCTATGGTAGATGATAAGTGTAACGTGCAGGCTAGCTTTCCTTCAATCGATCCAAGTAGGTTTCAGACAGATAAGGCATGTCCAAATTAGGATTAAAATTAAAAACTCATGGGTCAGCTCCATACTGACGATCAAGCCGGTGAGGATCATAGCAAGTACCTCGACGAAGAGCAGCAAGAGGAACATACATCAAGTATGTCCGAATGGTGATACAAGAAATCTTCCACCAAGATACTAACCAATGGATGTTGACTTCAGCACGAGAACGGATCCAGCCAACCTAGTCAACATATGAAGAAGCAGGGTGGAGTAGTTTTCTAGCAGAGTGATGTCATAGCAGATATCTGGCAAAATTCATAGATGGAGTATCGAGTAACAAGAGACGCTCCTGAAGCCAAATCTGTAAGAAAAAAAATTTTTAAAAAAAGGGGAGGGGTCCGCTAAGTTGAAAACCTGTAAGGACAACTTAGGCAAAAAATTAGGACAGCTCGCTAGTTTCGAAAACCCACAAGAATGGACTAGGAAAAAATTAGAGCGATAATAATAAAAAAAGAAAAAAAAGTTAAAAGTTATGGTAAAAGTGCAAATCATATATCATCATTATTATTTTTATCATTATTTTTATTATACAATATTTCCTCAAATGATACAATAATGATAGATCACTGAGAAGGAGGTGGTGGATCATGATCAAACAAAGATCTGAAAAAAATCATCGCCTGTTGGATGAGACATATCACCTATCCCGAGTCCACCTGAAGCAGAAGCATCTAAATCTTTATTACCTTGGAATTTAGATCTGTAACGGTCCTCATCTGAAGCATATGAAAGGATCTCATGGTCATCAGCTTGGGGTCCTCTAGATGACGAAGCATCAGGATCTCTCACCCCCTGAAATAGAAAGTCTCAAAAATCTTGCTCTGACTTGAGAGAGTTGAAGGTACAGTTGCAAGAGTTATTGGATAAAGGATTCGTTGGCCCTAGTGTGTCGCCATTGTGAGCACCCATTTTGTTTATGAAGAAGAAGGATGGTACCTTAAGATTGTGCATTGATTACCGACAGTTGAATAAAGTGACCATCAAGAACAAGTATCCATTGCCTAGGATAGATGATCTCTTTGATCAGTTGAAAGGAGCAGCAGTATTCTCTAAGATTGATTTGAGATCAGGGTACCATCAGTTGAGAGTCAGAGATGAAGATGTACCTAAGACAGCTTTCCGTACGAGGTATGGGCATTATGAGTTCTTGGTGATGCCTTTTAGGTTGAAGAATGCACCAGCAGCATTTATGGATTTGATGAACAGGGTATTCAGACCCTTTCTAGATCAATTTGTGGTGGCTTTTATTGATGATATTTCAGTGTATTCACGTAATGAGGAGGATCATGACAAGCATTTACGGATTATATTGCAAACTCTGAGAGAGAAGCAGTTGTATGCTAAGCTATTTAAACGTGAGTTTTGGCTTGATCAAGTGACTTTTCTTGGTCATGTGGTTTCAGCACAGGGTATTAGAGTTGATCCGAGTAAAGTTAAGGCTATTTTGAATTGGAGTCCACTGAAGACTGTGATAGAGGTTAGAAGTTTTCTAGATTTGACGAACTATTATCGACGGTTTGTGAAAGGTTTTTCTATGATAGCTACTCCACTCATCAGATTACTTCAGAAGGGAGTTAGATTCATGTGGACAGATCGGTGTCAGGCGAGCTTTGAGCAGCTGAAGGAGATGTTGACTTAGGCTCCTGTCCTTACTTTGCCTATGGAAGGAAAACCTTATGTGATTTACAGTGATGCTTCACATAGTGATTTAGGTTGTGTTTTAATGCAAGAAGGTAGAGTCATTGCTTATGCCTCTCGACAGTTGAAGCCGCATGAGCTAAATTACCCGACACATGATTTGGAGTTAGTAGCTATAGTTTTTGCTTTGAAGATTTGGCGACATTACTTGTATGGTGAGAAGTGTTTCATTTATATGGATCGCAAGAGTTTGAAATATCTGGGTTTTTAGGGAGAGTCAAATCTTTGACAGAGTTGATGGTTAGAATTGATTAAAGACTATGACTATTTAATTGATTATCATCCTGGTAAGGCAAATGTTGTTGCAGATGCCTTGAGTCAAAAGTCTTTGGCAGGTTTGACTGCTTATTTGCTCTTGTTGCTTGTTGAGTTGAGAGCGTTGCATGCAAGATTTGAGTCTTGTGATGATGGTGCATTGATGGCTCAGTTGCAATTGAGGCCGGTGTTATTGGAGTAGATTAAGGAGACTCAGCTAGCAGATGAGAAAATCCAGAAAGCTATTTTGGATTGCCAAAAGGGGGAGGCCCCAAGTCGACATAAGCATTGGCTTATGTCGACCTGGATGCCCAGGTCGACATGAGCCAAAGGACATGTCAACCTAGATGTCCCAGGTCAACATGGCTTTGGTCCATGTTGATCTGGTTGCTCTAGGTCGACATGGTTTCTATTGTTTTTTTGAAATTAGTTTTCGAATTGAATTAAAATTTGTTTTAAGGATGGATTAATATTAGGGTTAGGGATTCTGAGTGATCTTGGCCTATAAATAATAACGTTTCAGAATTTAGGAAGGTGGTAATTAACATTAACAAGGGGTGGCAATTAATATTAAGAGAGATTGAACCACAAAACAGAAGAGACGGCAACAAACAGAGAAGAACAGCAGCAGCTTTTTTTGGAGAACAAAGGAAACAACAAACAGAAATATTAAGACAACCAAAGAAGAAGGCAAAGTAAATACTGTCTTCACATTGTTCATCCAGAAATCAAATTTTTTGGTGGTACCAACGACAGAGGTTTGATCTTTAATCATAAATTATTCATGCTCATAGTAGCTTCGTTTTCTTTGATTAATAAGAACATGCAGTAACTTGATCTTTGAACGTGCAGTAACTTGATCTTTGAATATGCAGTAAATTTATCTTTGCTTTAATAACTTTAATTGTTTACTTTAGTTAATATATTAATCAATTGGTTTTCAAAACTCCACTTGCATATTTTGTAAAAACTAAAAACTTAAAACCATCCAGTAGCTGTTGAGGATTTAAATTAATTATCAGAATCTATTTTTTTACTAAAACTTCAAGAATCGTAAATTATTTTATTGACACTCAAAACCTTAAATTATTTTTATCCAAAAGCTTAAACCATTTTACTATTAAACTCCAAAATATTGATTATTTTTCCAAAATCGTAATTTATCTCTCCAAATCAAAAATTATTTTTTAAAGGACAGTAAGTCAAAAACCCTAATTCCAAAACCCTAAATCCAAAACCCTAGTTTTAAAAACCCTAATTCCAAAACCCTAATTCAAAAACCCTAATTCCAAAACCCTAAATTCCAAAACTCTAGTTTTAAAACCCTAATTCCAAAACCCTAATTACGAAACTCTAGTTTCAAAACCCTAATTACAAAACTCTAGTTTTCAAAATCCTAGTTTCCAAAACTCTAAGTTCCAAAACCCTATGTTCCAAAAACCCTAAATTCTTTAAAACCCTAAACTTATACTTTTTATTACTTTATTTAATTTTAGATTTGATTATGTAGTTTATTATATGTTTTGATGTTTTATTTATTTAATTTCAATACTTGATTTATTTAATTTATCATGGATTGATATTTTCTTTATTATTATGATTATTATTTATTTATTTTGGTTTCAAATCATTGTAAGAGGTATGTTTCCATTATTGGGTACCTCATCAATTGATTTTCATGTAATTTAAATTGTTTTTATATTTTGGGACCAATGTAAAGGACATGTTTTCACCTTTTGGTGGGTATCTATTTAGTTTTAGGCATAGACGTTGTAAGGACATGTTTACATCCTCGGATGGGTGTCCATTTATTTATTTTGTTTAGACATTGATTTGATTTTAATATAATGATACTTATTTTAATTATTGCATGCAGTATGGATAATATTGTTATATTTAAGAATTTTATAATATTAAGACCTACAAAGGAGGTCGGTTCCAATGAACCGGGCATTGTGGGGGTGCTGGCCTATTTCTCACCTTCCCCACACGTACCCAACTTTCAGAACCCATTAGGGGGTTGGGGATTCCTTAGGAACCCTTTTTTTTTGCCCTTCAGAGTGGCGACTCCATTTTCTTAGGGCTTAGGCCTGTGTTCTCTAAGGCCCCAAGCCTAAACAGTGTTGAAGTTGCAAGAACCATTCCACCGAGAGTGGGGGCGAAAATCCCCGCTCGTAGTGGCGACTCCACTGGGATAAGAGAAGTTGATTCCATTGGTCTTTATATTATTCTAATCTTTATTATCATGATATTATCTATTGCATCATTTAGATTGCATCGTGTTCGTGAGTTAGGATGCCCATGTTACCCGTGTTATGTTATGTAAGGAATACCATACTTTAACTCAAGGTATGGAGATCGAGCATGGCATAACCACTCATAGCCTTGCACCATTTGGTATATAAACCCAAAGACTAAAGCTCATGCAATTGGCCTAGTTACTTACCTTAGGTTTTTACCCCAAATGCTTGTTGTTTGACTATGGTTAGTTTATCTTGGTTTAAATCATGGCTTATTTAGTTTGTTCTTTTTCTAATCTGACCTAAGTACATTGTAAGTTCAAAATAAATTTTTCTTTAAAATCCAAAAGATCAAAGCTATTTTCAAAACTTTTCAAGATGGTCTTTGGACATAAAACCTTTCTAAAAACAAATCAAAAATTCTTTTCTCATGACTCAAATACAAAGCCCAAAATCCATTTTTTTCTAAAATCTTTTTACAATGGGCTTATAAACAAAATTATTTTCATCCAACCTTTTTCTTATAAAGAGTTTGCAAATTATTTAGGTCAATTACAAAATACCAAAAATCAATTGTGAGCCTAGTTTATACTAAGAATAATTAATCATGGGCTTGTTTTTGGCATGAATCATTAGTTACATTTTCAAGTGAGAAATCTATTTATAATAAACCTCTTAATTTAGTTTTAATCCAATATAGCATAAAAACTAATTTAGTTGGTTGAATGGATTAGAACTTAATTAATGGGAATTATCATGTACTGATTTCCATTTTGAAAATATAACGATTGGTTGAAGCGTCCAAGGGAAATATTCAAAAACAAGATACCCCATGTTGGTATTTTGTTAACCATATACCTAGGAAAAGAGACTCGCCACTCGTGTGTGGAAGTTATAAGGTTGGAAGGAACATCCTAACTATCTTTCTTTGTTTATTGTTTGCTCATACATATATACATGCATACATGCATCACATGACATATCATTAATCATTTCTGGCTCACAGACATGGAGTACTACAATCTAACAGCATACAATGATATCACCTACAGCATTGATTTTTTATTCAAGTGCTTCATGGGCAGGATGGATGCAAACCAGCTAAGGGATATAATGGATGAAGTTGTCAAAGCTAGGATGGCCGAGCTACAAGATCAATTGGTTGAAATTATGAAGATGCAGTTGATTGAAATTCTAAAGCTCATCAACAATGCTAAGGCAACATCCATGGAGAACATGTTCACTAATAGAGATCAAATAAAAAATGAGGGATCAATCCCTATTCTATGAGACCAGCCAAATCATGTGCTATCTAAGTGGGGCAATAAGGACGGCTATCGCCCCAGTGGAAAAAGTCAAAGGGAAAGAGAGAAGAACCATTTTTCTGCAAAACGAAATTATCAACCTAGCAATCAAAATACACAAAAGGAAGCTGATGTTAATGCCACCGGTCAAGGAGGAATGAGGAAGTTTTTGGAATTGGAGAAGCCGCTATCTTGGGTTCTCAATAAGCTATAAAAGAAGGGATTGTTACAACCCTTGACTCCTCGACCTTTGCCAAATCCTTTACCCCCCCAAAATTTGATACTAAGGCTTTTTGTCAATTTCATCAGACTCAAGGACATGAGATCGATAGATGTACCTAATTGAAGCATGAGATCCAAAATCTAATCGACAATGGTAAACTGCCTAAACCCGATAAACCCAACACTAAGAATAATCCTCTACCTAAATTTGAAAGGTCGCCACTGCTTACAACCTTCATGAAGAGTTTTATCTTGTCATCCTATGATGATATGGATAGAGAAGCTGCTAAAGATGATTTGCTACTAAGCAAGCTTGGACTAACTGTGGATGATGAAGCAATGATCCTTGATGATGAAAAAAATCCTTGCCTCTAACTCAACAAACTTTCCTTAGCTTGAATATTACTCTATTTATTTTGCTTTCTTTAATATTTAATCGAAACAATCGTATTTTTCAAATTTAAAGTTGTTTGAATAAATTCCTTTCATAAAATTTTTGTTGGTCTTTGTTCATTTTGGTGCTCAACCAATGATGAATCTAGCTTGATATTCATAAATTAATGTGTCTAGACATCATGATTTGAATGACTTTACTAGGTAAGGGAATTGCTCTATAGCATTGAGCTATGTATGCTTACTTAGAGAAGGCTCCTGCATAATTACCTTTGTCTAGGTCCTAGTCAACCTTAGAACATGCTTTGACAAACTTTCAAGGCAAAATTGAACTCTGCTTATTTAAGGGAGAGATGATCTAGGCATTGTTTGGTTAGCCAACAACTAGTATCCACCCTATTAAATATCAATCCCTAGTTGTCCCTTTTAGCCTTCATAAAATTTTTAGCTTTCTTTTCATTGGCTTACAAATCACCTGAATTAGATCAAATATCACAAATAAAGTCAAGACTGAAGCAGATTAATACCACTCCACTCATCCATTATTAGAAATATAAGTTGGTACAAACAAGACAACTCTATTAGAATTAGAATAAAAAAAACAACAAAAAAAGAAAAGAAGAAGAAAAAAAAGAGAAAAGAAAAAGAAAAAAACGAAAAAAGAAAAAAAGAAAAAAAAAGGGAAAAAAGAAAAGAAAAAAAAGAAAGATAAAAAATAAAAAGGCGGTTCAGAAAGCCAACTGAGTTCTCTTTTACATAAAGCAGCAAAAGGCTTCCATTTGGTTTATAAGAAAAGTTTGACTTGAATTGGTCCTACCCAACCAAAGATTCGATCAAAATCAAAGAAAAAGGAGAAAGACCATTCAGTTCTTGAAAGTTCTGTACTTGACAGTCCTAAAAGAAAGAAGGACAAAATGATAAAATGCTCAAAAGAAAGGGAAGAGTAAGAAAAATAAAAAGAAAGAAAAGGGAGAAGAAGAAAAGAAGAGAATTTGGGTACCAAAATTTTTGCAAGGGCAAAGACTGTCCTAATCAAGATCCAGATTAATGCCAAGATGATAGAAGGAATTTGAAGTCTAGCAAAATTGCTCCCAGCTGCCTAAAGTTTAAACAAGAAATTTGTAGTGTGAGAGTTTTTCCATAGTGTCACAACGGCTCCAACTTACAAATGGCCTTCATTTAACCCATGTCCCTTGTAGGCCCCATTTCAAGGTTATCAAAGACCTGTTGATCTCTCTCGGTAAGTAGAGTCTATTAGTGGAGATAGTTTGAATAAGCATGCATATGAGATAGACCATATTCAAACTCAATGAGACCTTTGACTAAGTAATGTGTATGTGCCTATCTGAAGTGAAACAGTTCTTGCTTAAATAGAAATGATTCCCAAGTTTAGTATGGTAACTAGGGATGTGATGTTATAGATATATTAATTTGGAAATTTGAGTCCTGAGGTACTATGGCACTGATTTGACGAAGCCACTGTATCTAATTTAAAAAAAGTGTATACAAAAAAAATCATCATTACCATTTTTGCTTAATTTTATTACAAGTTTTATTGCAAGTTTTATATTTTTGTCACTTGGATTCAGACAAAGCCCTAAAAAAATCATCACTCATTGGAGGAGGGGGCATATTATCCATCCAATATCCGCTCGAAGAAGAAATATCTAAACCTCCAGGATTTCAAAAATCGATTCTATCATTGCCTAAATAGGGAGGTGGTATATCATGGATAATAGTCCAGGATCCCCTTGATGAAGAGGCATTTGGTTCCATCATGCCCTGAAATTGAAAGTATCGGAAGTCCCGTGCCTCTTGTTGATACATTTCCTCAAAATGGGCTGCATGCCGACGACTCGCAACTAATTCTTCCTGAAGCTTCTTGTTTTGCTCCTCAAGCATCCGCTGTGAGACAGAAAAGGAAAGGGTAAATCCATACGTTTTCATGCATACATGCAAGCATATATCATTATGGGATAAGAATGATTGACCAGGTAACTCAGATCAAAGCTCTGCGAATTAGATGGCACATCTAAATGAGAAGGGGCAAATGGAGAAAACTATCGCTGTATCGGGGTATCATACAGAGGGATAGCCCCATAGTCAGAGAAACCAGCAGCCTACAATGATCATATAAATAATCATAATAGATAAATGAAGAGACAGTTGTAATGACAAAGTGATAGCTACATGGAAAGTGCAGCCCCTGAATTATCATGGGATAGAGAAGAAGGCTCCTTCTCATCTTCTTCCTCATCCTCATCCTCTTCCTCATATTCTTCATCTTCTCCTCGCTTTGCTTCTATTTCTTCTTCACCTCCAGATAGCCCACGGACACCAGCAGGTGACACTTCAAAACTTAACAGATGATCTTGGATAAATTGAGCATATGACACGTCCTGTAAGAGTAGGAAGTCATGAACATCGAAACCATTACGGGAACAACTCAAAAAGGGCTCCGGCCACTATAAAAATATTCGGCATTTGCGACGGAAATATGCGACGGACATGTTTTCGTCGCAAATTTGCTACGGATCTGCGACGGATTTGCGATGGAAGGACAAGTCAGAGGAATTTTGAGAAATTGGTCGCAAATCCGTTGCAAATCCGTCGCAAATCTGCGATGAAAATCATTCCATCGCAAATAATCGTCGCAAAAGTTGGCGCGGAAAGTTGGCGCGAGAGAGAAAACACTAAAAAAAGCAATTTGCAATGGAGATCTGCTACCGTCTATTGCTGTCGCAAATTTCACTACAAAAATATTAGGCATTTGCGATGGAAATCTGCGACGGACATGTTTCCGTCGCAAATTTGCTACGGATCTGCGACGGATTTGCGACGGAAGGACAAGTCAGAGGATTTTTGAGAAATTGGTCTCAAATCTCTTGCAAATCCGTCGCAGATCTACGATGAAAATCATTCCGTCGCAAATAATCGTCGCAAAACACTACAAAGATATTCGGCATTTGCGACGGATATCTGCGACGGACTTGTTTCCATCGCAAATTTGCTACGGATCTGCAACGGATTTGAGACGGAAGGACAAGTTAGAGGAATTTTGAGAAATTGGTCGCAAATCGGTTGCAAATCCGTAGTAAATTTGCGACAAAAATCATTCCATCGCAAATAATCGTCGCAAAAGTTGGCGCGGATACTTGGCGCGAGAGAGACCTTCGTATATTTTTTCGCGAAAATTTTTTCCGTCGCAGATTGGTTGTAGAAAATTTTTTCCGTCGCAAATTTACTACGGATTTGCAACCGATTTGCGACGGCTTCCTCAAAATTCCTTCCCAAATTTGCGACGAAAATTTTTCGTCGCAGATTTTCATCGCAAATTCCGAATGTTCTTATTTTGGCGCCTCCCTTAATTATAAACACGTCATTTAATTGGTTATATTTTTTCCCTTTCCTCTGTATTTCTAAATCTAACCTAGCAGCCGCCTCTCACCATATTCATGGCCATCCCAGCCTCTGTCCATCACCGTGCAGCAATTTCCAAATTTTGAAGCACCAGCATGAGAAGCACCGTACGACAGGAGTTAAGGGAATGAGTTCTCTATCGCTCAACTCAAAGCTTATCAGAACGAAATGGACTCTGTGGAATCGTCGGGACAACGCCGAGCCACAGTGACACTACAAAATGTCGTTTGTTTCGATTTTGGGAACTTTGCTTCTCCTTCTCATCAAGTTTCTGTTTTAATAAAACAGCAGCCATGAAATCTTGATGGAGTGAGTCTTTGGTGTTTGTGTTTTAAAAAGTTTTGTTAAAATGATTTTATTTCTTCTACTGGTACCCATTTTTGTCGTTCAAATGAAATCCAGGTGCAAGACTTGATTTTGTTCTTCTGTTTTGAAATCCACCTGCTGTCTTGAATCAAACATCAGCAAAAATTCTGTTTAAGTTTTGATTTCTACCGTTTCTGTTTTTGTCTCTGTTTTGTCATCACTGTCAAATGAAATTTATGAAAGTACATGAAAGTCGCTTGGTTCTTCTTGCTTCTGGAATGCAATGCAAGACATTCACTGGATTCCAGGTGCATATGCAATCATTATTATTAGCTTAAGTTTTATTTATTACATTTTAAATAGGGATGAACTTTCTTCAGCTGTGGTCAGTCTGTCAGGAAAACTTTGTTGAATGGAACTTCATTTTCCAGTGCAGTTAATTTTTTTTCAGTTGGTCCAACAACATGCATTTGAATGATATGCATGAATGAATGTCAAGAACATTTGCAATTTTTGGAGTCTTTGGGTGGAAAAGAATGCATGTATTTTCAGAATACCAGAGCTTTTCTTTTTTTCTTTTTTCTTCTTGGGACAAAGTGGTATTTTTGCTTCAATGTGGGAATATGCTTATGGAGGTTTCTTTGAGTATTATTCAATTTTGTTGGAAGTTATTTTTTGTAGCTTGTTTTCCCTTTTCATGTTATCATTTATCAAGTCTTTTGGGAGGGCCTTTTTCCTCAATGGTGTACTGTACTTTATTTCTTTCTCAACAATTTTTTTTGTCCTATAACAAAAGGAAATTTATTTGTTTTATTGAGACATGAATTAAGGCAGCAGATACGGGATGTTTGATGTGGCTTAGTTAGAGCTGCTTGACAATTATGAGCAACTTCTTAAACTTTTAGGCTTCTTCAGTACTCTGACAGTTGCCCTTTTTCCTATTTAGCTTTCGTCAGCAGGAGTAGTTCGGTTGCCAAAGTTTGAAATGGCAATGGCCAAATCTGAGCCTGACAGTAAACCTGTGCTAGCTGCTGAAGATATCTATATTGTGACAGTGTAGGCTTTCTTCCTTTCTTTTCTTTTGCTAATATCGTAAGTCACCCCTAACATAATTGGAGAACTTGTGAATATTTTCAGCTATGGGAGGATATACTCCTTGCAAATTGATAGAGTGGCAATGCTACTTCACTCTTATTGGTTTTATCGCGATGCTGTTGTACAACAGGTAAGTCTTGCTTTAAATTCCTCCCACATTTTTCTTTCCAGGCTTCTGTTAAGGGTGGATGCTTAATTGCATTTAGTGGTGACAAGACTTATTGGAAATAAAATATAACAATAGGGAAGAAACTTCTATTTCCTTATTGATAGTTGGCTTAGGACCATTATTTTTTAAAATTTATTTTTTGTGACGTGCCTTCAGTTTCCAGTATGTTTGACAGTTTCCTGTGATGTTGTTCAAGGCCCCTTCTTTTAAATAATTTCCTATGTTTTGCATTTAGATTACACCTGCTAAACAAATACTACTTGCTGAAGAGGGAAAATTTTGTTGCAAGTAGTTTTGCATTTCTTAGGCCCACCTGATTTTGTAAAGTGACTAGGAAGTTGGGCAGCATGCTTCACTACAATCTATTAAATTGAGGTGTTGAACCTCTGTAAGGTTGTGGTAAAAATTACCATTTGCATTGGTGGAGATACCTGTAGTTGTTCCTTGAGTCGTTTGATCCGTTTTTGTGCCTTTTCATGGATTATATGATAGTCCAGTGGAAACATTCTACTTAATTGAATCCAAACTTATTCAATTATTGACACAAATCAATTGTTGGAATTTGAATTGGACCTATGCTTTTCGTAGGGTTCTTTGCCAATATATTCAAGCAAGATTGCTGTAAGTGTAGTTGATAATGTACTGCTTGTTCATCAAGTGGATGCAAAGGTTGTTATACTCTATGATATATTTGCTAATTCTCGACCACCAGTATCTGCTCCACTTCCTTTATTGTTTAGAGGCTTCCTAAGGTCAAATATTTCTTCCTCACGATATAGTGGCAGAGATAGTAAAAGTGCAGAGGCCAACATAAGTGATCATGAAACGATCATTTATGGATATGACTGGACATTCTTAGTTCCAGACCTTGTAAGTGATGTTGCCAATAATTTGCTGTGGAAGATCCATTTAGATTTGGAGGTAATTTTTTTTGGTTTTCTATTACATGTCCTTGTGGCTTATAGATGTTTATCCTGTAATTGCTCTCTTTCTTTTACTTGCAGGCTATTTCTGCTAGTAGTTCTGAAGTTCCTTCAGTTCTAGAGTTCCTACAGCGACGAAAGCTGGAAGCTAATAAGGTGGAGATTGTTTTTATACTGAAAATTTTATTTTTACTATGCTTTGTTTCTTTTAATGGAATAAATTATTTTCTGTAGCTAATGAGTTCTCTCCTTGACTATGAATTGTTAGTGAATAACTTATAATTATTGTATGCTTATGCTGTTTCAGGCTAAACAGTTGTGACTGTCAATAACGCATACCATCATCTTGGAAAGGAGACCAGTGTCCGTGGTTTCCACGACAATAGATGTCCTTGTTACTAATTACTCGCACTCAATCAAAACAGGAAATTATCTCAAGGGAGTAAAAGTGGAGAGAACTTCAGCTTCCATTGGGACATATACAAGTAATCCCAGGACCAGTGCCAATGTATCTACAAGTGGTGTTGATGCACTTGGAAAATCATACAAACCTAAGTATATTGCTGGTGTTGAGAATGAGTCGGTTAATAGGTCTTCAAGTATTTCTACTTCAGACTCTGAAAACGATGCACGCGTTGAATCACTCAAAACCACCACAAGTGGTCTTAAGATGGTGGACGGGGAGAAGTTGTTGGTTGCTGAAAATGCTAGCAGCGAAGTGCAGCCATCATCTTCTCAATCTCAGCATTGTGGACTGAGTAACAACCTGCTAAGTGCTAATGTTTCTGAGCAGCACAATTTGCAACTTGCTTCACAATTAATTTCACCTGATGAGATGTACAGCTTTGTGTTTGCTCCAGCTGAGGAAGAGATGGTGGGTGATCCATCCTACTTGGTTGCTATTATTATTGAATTCCTTCACAGGTATGTTATTGATTTTAGCTGATTCAAGCATTTGCCAAGCAAATCAACACTATAATTAGGGATGGTCCATATTCTTACATGCTATACTCCATTTTAACCAAGGTCTGCATGGATTTACCTCTGGAATGTGGCTTATTAAGGCCACTCCCTGATATGAATTCTATGAACTTCTGGGCATAATGGTTGTGTTAACTTTGCCAACTGACATAATGGAAAATGGCACTCTCTGGTTCCATTAATATAAATAATTGACAAGAAAGTAACACTTACATATATTAGTTTAGAAATATAATCACAGTAGCGGCTTTCTTTGGTCCACTGGATCAGGAAACTTGAGCAAATTATCTCCAGGCTTGTTTCCTGTTCAAATTATCTCCAGGCTTGCATTTAGAATGGTCTGGCAAGTTAGCAAAGTTGTGGCTCTAGAAGATGAATTGGAATTTGGAAACATTTTTGCAATACTTGTTTCTTCTTATTATTAAAGTTCACAACTGTGAGAACGTATTTTGGTTTTGTATCCATGACTTATTTGCTTTCCAATGTCGCAGCACAAATATGGAAAAGATTAAAGTTCATCCAAACCTCTATGTATTGACGATACAACTTCTAGCCCGCAATGAGCGATATACATAACTCACATTGTTCATCATAAACAAGGTTCTGAAAACTTTTAAAAGTTTCTGTAAAGTCATGAAGGCTGTTTTATTTCAAGCTTTGTTTTTATTGTCTATGTTCAAATCTGTCACTGCAGGTTCTTGAGCCATCAAAAGAAGTAGCAATGCAGCTTCTAGAATCAGGTCGTCAGAATTACCAAATCAGGAAGTTGGGTTTAGACATGCTGAGACAGCTCGCTTTACATCATGACTATATAATTCTATTAGTGCAAGATGGGTATTATCTTGAAGCCTTGCATTATGCAAGAAAGCACAAGGTAATTTATTCAGTGTCAGTCCCTTGGAGAATGCAAGTTTTATATAATTTTTAAGTTCTTAACTCTGTCTAAAATGTAATTCTTTACAGAAAGAGGTGTATTTAACAATTAGTGCTCAAGGTTTAGGTGCAGCTTTTGCATTCATATCTGTCTATTCAAGTTTTGTTTACTTCATTAGCAACTTCTATTGATGATTTGAATCAGTTGCTTTCTCCAGTTTTTTTCTTGGTTTAGTTGTTTTGTTTTCAAGTTATGTTTTTTTTTTCTTGGTGGAAGTGCTAATGAAGTAATGTTTAGTTTTTTTTTCTTGACTTCTGGAACCACAGGACAGGAATTTGTCAAAAAGAAATGTATCTTTGCTTCTAATAAATTTTCTTTCATGTTATTCTATACCAATGCCGTTCCATATTTCAACAAAATGAAGTAAGTGATTGGTTTAACTTCACAGTCTCATCTTTTATTGCTTTGAAAATTCCTATCCTGTGGTTCCTTTTTTGTTCGCTTGCCCTTTCTTGAGTGTCCAGACTTCTCTTGTTCAGAGAAGAATGTCATGATGTTTTACCATAACAGTAGATGTAAGCATATTTCTACATGGTCAGATTGTTCAAAGGCTCAAGACTTTCCTGACAGAATCAGCTCCTTTTCTAGGTCCATACTGTCCAGCCTTCATTGTTTCTTGAAGCAGCATTGACTTCAGATGATTCACAACTTCTTGCAGCAGTTCTCCGATTCTTTTCAGACTTCATTCCTGAATTTAAAGACACATCAGATCATCATAAATACTACCGAATTCTCAATGAGATGAACTTGGCCATAGCTACCTGATTGTCAATCAGACATCTGATAATGGCTTTTGAGCATGAGAAGTAACATTACTCCATTAGAGAAGATAAGAGGAGATAGATTTATGTTCTGGTTACATCTCAAATTCCCCTGTTCACCACTGACGGTATTTCTGTTCATGTTTCAAACAGAGGCCAAAAGATAAGTATTTTTAACCCATCAAATGTGATAGTTTTAACGGTTTCATGAAAGGGATGACAGAATTACCACAATTAAGAAAATTACCACATGGCTTCTACTATTGTAATAATGGAAAAACAATACTGCTACTCATTAAATGTATTTTGAATATTGTTCTACATACAGGTTGCTTTGCTTTATAGCTTGGTGAATGGGAAGGTCTTCATGGAATGGGTAAGTCCAGCAGTGCTAAAAGCTTATCAATGGCAAGTAAGTAATACAGTATATAAAACTAACTTTTCATAAACAAACTTATTTATTTAATTAGTATAATAATGAAACATTTATATAATATGATTTTGCTTGATCAGATTAGTGCATTGGAAACCAGTTATAGAGAAATTTCAGACATATATGATACAAATGGAAATAGAGGGTTGTCCAAGAATTGCATTCAAATGCTTCCTCAACTAAAATTCCAACCTGGTTCCAACTTTGAAGAGGTTTCTTGTTCCATTTGTTTGCAGGTACGTACTAATTGTTAATTTCTCATTGATGCTTCTATTGGTCTCAAGGTCAATAATGCCCCTATTTTTCCTTTTTATGTTCATGACTGGTATGTCATTGAATTATTGTAATTCCATTTTTAGAATTGCTATTGATGCTGGTGAAGTTTTGATATCAAGCTTTATGTTACATTTATTAGGAAAAGGATCAGATTCAAATTCAATATGTGTTGTGTGTTGTTTATGTTCTTTGATATAGAATTCTTGAGTCATCTTAAGATTTGCCTTCTGTTTTGCTACAAATTACATGATATTGCTCATATTGCAGCTTATTAATGCAAATGTTTGTTCAGGTTCTCTTAAGAGGTCCAAAGAATGCCCGTGAAGCTGTGAAACACTTTGGCCCAGCTCCTAGTGTGTCACACAGCCATACTAAACCCTATGTGCGATCAAAAGGAAGGAAGTTTGAGAGAGCTAGAGGAAGGAAGAACAGCAGAGGATTTAGAGTTTGATTTGTTTTGAGTTCTATATTGTGAGACACTTGTATTACTTTTTCCCAAATATTGTTATTTTCAAGATAGATTATTTGTAGTAGTGTTCTTAACACATGCATAATTAAATTGTAAAATATTTTATTATATTGAAGATTAATAAAAGAATTATTTTTATCAATGTAATTAGTGTTTTTTTTTACATTGTGTTTAAATGTTCCAAATGTATTTATAAAGTTCTCGTAAAATTAATTGATAATACAAATAGTTCCAATAAAAATCAATATTAAATTGTTACGGATTTGCTACGAATCTGTGACGGATATCTGAAATCTATGACGGAATCTGCGATGGAATCCGCGACGGAATCTGCAACGAATTTGCAACAGAAATCTGCGGCGAAATCTGCAACGGCATTCTGCGACGGAATCTGCGACGGCTGCCCTTTACCCGCGAAATTTTAAGCGCGAGATTTGCAACCGCCAAGTGGTTGCAAATCCGTCGCAATCTGTGACGGCCTGTCGCAAAATTAAAAATTGCGACGCCTTTTTTATTAACGGATCGTATCGGTCGCAGATCGGTCACAAGACTTGATTTGCGACGGATCTGCGACGGATTTTGTCCGTTGCAGATAGCGTGTTTTTTTGTAGTGGGCATTGCTATAGTGCTTAGAACAAATGGTGGAATATCAACTAGTACTCTGTGTCGGTTAGGTCCAAGGAAACAGTCATGTATCTCTAGCCTAGAAACCACCCACAAGAGACTGGGCCAGCAATAATTCGATGAGAGTTGTGCAAAGGCATTGCATCAGTCATGCATCTAATCTAGCCATTTTTCTCTTCGACTCTACACCAGACTGTATCCACCTGCAGAAAAGAAAACTAGTAATTTATCTTTAATCATAGGTTTGATGTTAATATTAATGTTTTTCTTACTTGATCCCAGGTCAGACGACTCAAGTGGTAACTGTGAGAATGCACATGGTGACTCCCGGACACTTCCCTACGACCCAAAAACCAATCACCCAACCTTGGAAAATTTACTCGTGGCCGTGTAATGTTTGGAACCCTCACCAAGTAATGCTCGTATGCCCAGACCTATACATGAAAGAGAAAATTAAGCCTATACACATGCATTGTGTTGATCAATAATTTTAAAGGAAGTAGCACCTCAGCAATGGCTACGAAACCAATTAAGGATCTTTTCTTCCTACAAAGCACATCAAAACCGTGATGAAGACAAGCTAGACCAGCTTCCCCCCATGCATAAGAAGATACATGATCCAAGTCAGAAAGGGCACACAACACATATAAGTGAATGGCAAACTTGATGCTACCCAAAATGGTTGCCCTCAACAAATATAACAAAAATCCCTGAGTATATTGTCTTGCCCTCTCACCTTGCACGGGTCGAGTGTACTTTACCCAATACTCTCGGATGGGCTCATATCGGATCTTATACGACTTCCTATATCGGGGCTTGACACCGATCATCTGTCGAATTTCTTCTTCTTTCAAAATATTGCTGGTCAAAGGGGCGGGGGTTCCATCACATCGGAGGCCGGTTATAGCAACAAAGTTAACCGGACCAATTGTCATCTCTCCAATGGGCAAATGAAAAGTATGAGTTGTGTCCAACCATCGTTCTGCAAGCGTCTGGATCATGCTCCGATCTATTTGATAGCCCCGTGCTGGTAATTGCGAAATGAAGTCCTCAAAACCACTTTCCTGCACCATTCTCTTTACTGCATGCGGGGCCTGGTCATACCACTTACGGGCCTTGTAAATATTTCCCCCCACTTTAATATCGCAACCATCATGTTGTCCAAATACAGGTAAGTCCAGGTAAGTATACATGTAATTTTCCTCACACACTTTTGAAAAAGTATAACTATAATAATAAATTAATAAAAAGTAAATAATAGTAACATAAAATAGTAAATAATATAGAATATATTAAATAATAAAAAATAAAATAATTTTGTATAAATATATAAAGCAATATATTTATGTATATAATAAATAAAATATATATATATAATAAAAATAAAAAAGGGACACAGACAAATAATTTCTCGCACAACAATTGATGTGTTTCATTCTTATACAATCATTTTACATAAGACGTTTCATGCATAAATTTGTAGATTTTGTTATACAAATAAATTCTGCTACATAGGTATTTTTGTATATCAACTTCATACTTATTCTTGTGTAATCTACATGAAGATAATTATACTAACAAATCTTGCAATAAATTACTTATATATACGGAAAAGTACCACTTACCGGTGTTTTATCTTTGGAACTCCGATGGAGATGCATGCCGGGTAATAATGGAATTTGCATAACTTCGTTGTCTTGAAGGTAAGAAATCAATTCATTATTTGATCGAGTCCTATGCCTTGAAGAGTGTTGGACGCCTACCATGGTAAGTGCTTGAGCTTTAAGAATCTTACAATGGAATTGAAATATTCTGAGTGATAGTATTTAGTTTGCAAGAAGGGAAATAGCACGACCTCTTTATAAAGAATGAAATGTATATAAGTCAAAAATAGTAAATATAAAAAAAATCAAATAAAAGGGGGGACAAGTTCACGTGTTGTTGCCATTTGTTATAAATGTCTTTATGTAAAGTCATTTAACTTTAGTTAGTCAAAATTGTCTACTTCATCTTTTATCTATTTCAATAATGTGTATAGTATTGCGTCATGAGTACAGATAATTTTAAAAGATATTTATTACATCTAACAAAAAAAAATAATATAATAAAATAATAATTTAATTTTTGCAAAATACTTTACTGACTCTAATTTATTTTTGCAAATATCTCGAGTTTAGAACCCAAGTCTTTTTCAAGTCCAAAACTCAAACTGGGTCCAGAACCCAAATGATCTCAGGTCCAGAACCCAAGTATTTTTCTAGTCCAGAATACAAACTGGGTCTAGAACCCAAATGATCTCGGGTACAGAACCCAAGTCTTTTTTTAGTCCAGAACTCAAACCGGGTTCAGAACCCAAACGATCTTGGATCTAGAATCCAAGTCTTTTTCGAATCTAGAACTCAAACTGGGTCTAGACCATCTCGGGTCCAGAACCCATGTCTTTTTCAAGTCTAGAACTCAAACCAGGTCCAGAACCAAAATCATCTCGGGTCCAAAACCCAAGTCTTTTTCGAGTCTAAAACTCAAACCGGGTCCACTACCCAAACAATTTTGGGTCCAAAACCTATGTCTTTTCGAGTCCAGAACTCAAACCATCTCGAGTCTAGAACCCAAGTCTTTTCTGAGTTTAGAACTCGAACTAGGTCAAGAATCCAAACAATCCCGGGTCCAAAACCTAAGTCTTTTCTGAGTCTAGAACTCGAACTGGTCTAGAACTCAAATCATCCTCGGTCCAGAACCCAAGTCTTTTCAGAGTCCAGAAATCAAACCGGGTCCAAGACCCAAATCGTCTCGGATCCAGAACCCAAGTCTTTTTTGAGTCCAAAACTCGAACCGCGTCCATAACCTAAAACCAAAACTATCTCAAGAAAATTAAGCCTATTTTTGCCAAAATTAAAAGTCTTGTTGGCTTTCACTCTCTGAATCAATTCAAGATCGTTCAAGCAGGGGGTAAATTGTAGACCCTTAATTTTGGCCCTAAGTTAATACGATCTTAATTAAAGAATGCCAAAATAAATTCGATCTTATCTACAACTTTTAATAAGTTGGTCCGATTTTAAAAGGCACAAACTCAGCTACAAAACCCTAAACCAAGTCTTTTTTAGAAGGTCCGGTCCAAAAAATTAAAAAAATGCTAAATTAGTTGAAGTTCAAAGGGCCCAAGTGACATGAACCTTGGCTCATGTCGACCTGGATGCCCAGGTCGACATGGCTTTGGTCCATGTCAATCTGGTCGCCCTAGGTCGACATGGATTTGGTCCATGTCGATCTGGTTGCCCCAGGTCGACATGGTTTCAATTTTTAATGAAATTATTTTCCGAATTGAATTAAAATTTATTTTAAGGATGGATTAATATTAGGGTTAGGGATTCTGAGTGAGGTTGGCCTATAAATAATAACGTCTCAGAATTTAGAAAGGTGGCAATTAGCATTAACAAGGGGCTACAATTAATATTAATAGAGATTAAACCACAAAACGGAAGAGACGGCAACAAACAGAGAAGAACAGCAGCAGCTTTTTTTGGAGAATGAAGGAAACAACAAACAGAAATATGAAGACAACCAAAGAAGAAGGAAGAGTACATACTGTCTTCACATTGTTCATCTAGAAATCAAATTTTTTGGTGGAACCAATGACGAAGGTTTGATCTTTAATAATAAATTATTCATGCTCACAGCAGCTTCGTTTTCTTTTATTAATAAGAACATGCAATAACTTGATCTTTGAATATGCAGTAACTTGATCTTTGAACATGCAGTAAATTGATCCTTGTTTTAATAACTTTAATTGTTTACTTTAGTTAATACATTAATCAGTTGGTTTTCAAAACTCCACTTGCATGTTTTATAAAAACTAAAAATTTAAAACCATCCAGTAGCTGTTGAGGATTTAAATTAATTACCAGGATCTATTTTTTTACTAAAACTTCAAGAATCGTAAATTATTTTATTGAAACTCAAAATCTTAAACTATTTTTATCCAAAAGTTTAAACCATTTCATTATTAAACTCCAAAATATTGATTTTTTTTTCCAAAACATTAATTTATCTCTCCAAATCAAAAATTATTTTTTAAAGGAAAGTAAGTCAAAAACCGTAATTCCAAAACCCTAATTATAAAACCCTAGTTTCAAAAACCCTAATTGCAAAACCCTAGTTTTAAAAACCCTAATTCCAAAACCCTAATTTCAAAAACCCTAATTCCAAAACCCTAGTTTCAAAAACCCTTATTCCAAAACCCTAATTACGAAACTCTAGTTTCAAAAATCCTAATTATAAAACTCTAGTTTTCAAAACCCTAGTTTCCAAAACCCTAAGTTCCACAAACCCTAAATTCTTTAAAACCCTAAACTTATACTTTTTATTACTTTATTTAATTTTAGATTTGATTACGTAGTTTATTATATGTTTTGATGTTTGATTTATTTAATTTTAATACTTGATTTATTTAATTTATCATGGATGGATATTTTCTTTATTATTATGATTATTATTTATTTATTTTGATTTCAAAACATTGTAAGAGGTATGTTTCAATTATTGGGTACCTCATCAGTTAATTTAATGTAATTTAAATTGTTTTTATATTTTGGGACCAACGTAAAGGACATGTTTTCACCTTTCGGTGGGTGTCCTATTTAGTTTTAGGCATGGACGTTGTAAGGACATGTTTCCATTCTCGGATGGGTGTCCATTTATTTATTTTGTTTAAACATTACTTTGATTTTACTATAGTCATGCTTTATTTTAATTGTTGCATGTAGTATGTATAATATTGTTATATTTAAGAATTTTATAATATTAAGACCTACAAAGGAGGTCGATTCCAATGAACCGGGTGTTGTGGGGGTGCTGGGCTATTTCTCACATTTCCCACACGTACCCAACTTTCCAAACCCATTAGGGGCTTGGGGATTCCTTAAAAATCGAGTCATCTACCCCTTTTTTTAGGCATGGATTGGTTATCTAAGCATGGAGTTGTGGTAGATTGTCAGCAAAAGGGTGTTACTCTGAGAACCTGTGATGGTAGAAGTGTGATGGTATCTAGTGAGCAGAGACATCTTTTATCCATATTTGTTTCAGCTGTTTCAACTAGGAGGATGATTCGAAAGGGATGTGAAGCTTATCTTGCTCATGTTGTAGATACCAGAGTAGTGGGTTCCCAGCTTGACAGTATACCCACAGTTGCCGAGTTTTCAGATGTTTTTTCTGAGGAGTTGCCAGGGATACCCCCTGAGAGAGAGGTCGAGTTTGGTATCGATTTGTTACCTGGTACCACTCTCATCTCTATTACTCCTTATCGTATGGCACCTGCTGAGTTGAGAGAGTTGAAGGTACAGTTGCAAGAGTTGTTGGATAATGGTACCTTAAGATTGTACATTGATTATTGACAGTTGAATAAAGTGACCATCAAGAACAAGTATCCACTGCCTAGGATAGATGATCTCTTTGATCAGTTGAAAGGAGCAGCAGTATTCTCTAAGATTGATTTGAGATCAGGGTACCATCAGTTGAGAGTCAGAGATGAATATGTACCTAAGATAGATTTTTGTGTTAGGTATGGGCATTATGAGTTCTTGGTGATGCCTTTTGGGTTGACGAATGCACCAGGAGCATTTATGTATTTGGTGAACATGGTATTCATACCCTATCTAAATCAATTTGCGATGGTTTTTATTGATGATATTTTGGTGTATTCACGTAATGAGAAAGATCATGACAAGCATTTGTGGATTGTATTACAAACTCTGAGAGAAGCAATTGTATGCTAAGTTGTCTAAATGTGAGTTTTGGCTTGACCAAGTGACTTTTCTTTGTCATGTGGTTTCAGCACAGGGTGTTAGAGTTGATCCGAGTAAAGTTGAGGCTATTTTGAATTAGAGTCCATCGAAGACTGTGACAGAGGTTAGAAGTTTTCTAGGTTTGGTAAGCTATTATTGATGGTTTATGAAAGGTTTTTCTATGATAGCTACTCCACTCACCAAATTACTTCAAAAGGGAGTTGATTCGTATGGACAGATCGATGCCAGGCGAGCATTGAGCAGCTGAAGGAGATGTTGACTCAGGCTTCTGTCCTTACTTTGCCTATGGAAGGTAAATCTTATATGATTTACAGTGATGCTTCATATAGTGGTTTAGGTTGTGCTCTGATGCAGAAAGGTAGAGTCATTGCTTATGCCTCTCGACAGTTGAAGCCGCATGAGCTAAATTACCCGACGCATGATTTGGAGTTAGCAGATATAGTTTTTGCTTTGAAGATTTGGCGACATTACTTGTATGGGGAGAAGTGTTTCGTTTATATGGATCGCAAGAGTTTGAAATATTTGGGTTTTTAGAGAGAGCCGAATCTTCGGCAGAGTTGATGTTTAGAATAGATTAAAGACTATGACTGTTTAATTGATTATCATCCTGGTAAGGCAAATGTTGTTGCAGATGCCTTGAGTCAAAAGTCTTTAGCAAGTTTGACTGCTTATTCTCTCTTGTTGCTTTTTGAGTTGAGAGTGTTGCATGCCAGATTTGAGTCTTGTGATGATGGTACATTGATGGCTTAGTTGCAATTGAGGCCGGTGTTATTGGAGCAGATTAGGGAGACTCAGTTGGCATATGAGAAAATCCAAAAAGCTATTTTGGATTGCCAATAGGGGGAGAGTCGAGACTTTCATGTGAGAAGTGATGGCTGTTTGTGGTACAGAAATAGGTTGTGTGTTCCTGATGATGCAAGACTGAAAAAGGTAATTTTGGAGGAAGCACATCAGTCATCTTATGCTATGCACCCTGTGAGTACTAAGATGTATTAGGATTTGAAACAATATTATTGGTGGTCAAGTATAAAGAGGGACATAGCAGAGTTTGTATCCAGATGTCTCACTTGTCAAAGAGTGAAGGTTGAGCACCAAGTTCCTTCGGGATTACTTTAGCCATTATCAGTGCCAGAGTGGAAATGGGAGCGAGTGACGATGGATTTTGTTACTGGATTACCTTTGACTCAGAAGAAGCATGATGCAATCTAGGTGATAATTGATCGGATGACAAAGATAGCTCATTATCTTCCAGTTTGGATGGATTATTCTCTTGAGAGATTGGCTGAGCTATATATCAATGAGATAGTAAGGTTGCTTGGAGTCCTAATTTCTTTGGTATCTGATCGAGATCCCCGATTTACATCGAGATTATGGAGAAGTTTGCAGGATGCTTTAGGCTCTCGGTTACATTTTAGCACTGCTTTTCATCCTCAAACAGATGGGCAGTCAGAGAGAGTGATACAGATTTTAGAGGACATGTTGAGTAGCTATATCATCGATTTCTCTAGGAGTTGGGATAGATTTTTACCACTGATCGAGTCTGCTTATAACAACAGTCATCAGTCCAGTATTAAAATGGCACCTTATGAGGCATTATATGGTAAGAGATGCAGGACACCTCTATGTTGGGATGAGGTTGGAGAAGGTAAGTTGATTGGTCCTTATTTGATTAAGAAAACATAAGAGAAAGTTAAGGTGATTAGGAATTGTTTTAAAGTAGCCTTAAACCGACAGAAATCATATTCAGATTTAAAAAAAAAAGAGACATAGAGTTCAGTGTAGGAGATAAAGTATTTTTGAAAGTGTCTCCTTTGAAGAAAATTTTGAGATTTGGCCGCAAAGGGAAGATGAGTCCACGTTTCATAGGATCTTATGAGGTACTAGAAAGAGTTGGACCAATGGCCTATAGATTAGCTTTACCACCTAAATTGGATCAAATTCACAATGTCTTCCATGTCTCTATGCTTTGGAGGTACAGGTCAGACCCATCTCATAGTTTGTCAGTGGAATCAATTGAGGTGAGTCCAAATATGACTTATGAGGAAGAACTAGTGGCTATTTTGGCACATGAAGTGAAGGAGTTGAGAAATAAGAAGGTGCCACTTGTGAAAGTTCTTTGGAAGAATCATGCTACTAAAGTGGCAACATGGGAGAGTGAGCGCATGATGAGGAATCAATATCCCCAGTTGTTCCAGACTTGAGAGCAGGTAATTTCGAGGACGAATTTGTAGAGGGGGAGAATTGTAATATCCCAAAATTTTGAAAAAAAATATTAATTTTTGAAAATTTAATAAATGATTTAAAAGTATATATATAATTAAGTGAAAAAGGAAAAAGGGAAGTGTGTATATGTTGTATATATGAAGATATACATGTCATATATAAGTCAACATTTAAACTTGGTCAAATATTATTTTTAATTATTTAAATATTAATTAATGGATAGTGGAAGATGATATTTGATATTAATTAAATAATAATAAGATAAATACTTGGTGGAGAATAAAAGAGAAAATTTTATGTGGTTTTAAAGAGAGTAGTTGGATTGAGATGATTTTGGATCATCATCTTCTTCTTCTTTCTCCATTGAAGGCCAGCCACCACCATCAAAGGAAAGAGAGAAGTTGCTTCTTGCTAACTCAAGTAATTGAAGGATTTCAAGTGTTCAAGTTGGAATTTTAAGGATTTTCTCCATATTTGGTAAGTTTCCAACATGTTTCCTTCATTTTCTATGGAAGTTTGTGTATATGTCAATTGGATGTTTGGTGTAGTTCATGTTAATGGTTGATTTTGGTATGTTTGAAGTTCTTTTGTCTAGTTAACTATGAATTTGGGGTTGGATTGAAGAAAAAGTTAAGTTTGGTGAAGAGAATAAGAGTTTTGGGTTGTGTTACTTTTGAGTTGTGAAGTATGATTGTAATTGTGTATTTTTACTTTTAATTGAGTTGTTTTGATGTTTACACAAGTATTATGTGGTATAATGATGGATTTGGTTGAGTTTGTATGGAGTTGAAAAGGTTAATGAAAGATAATGGTTGGATGTGGCAATTATGTGTGGATATCAAGGTTTTTGGCCTGACATGCCCGATGGCACGACCATGCCTTTGGGCATGTCGATGATTCTATTTTTAGTGTTGGTGACACGAGCAGTGACACGCCCATGTCACTGAGCGTGTCACAGCTTCTGTGATGTTGTAGTATTGGCAAGTGCAGTGACACGCCCATGTCACTGAGTGTGTCATAGCTACTGTGTTGTTGGAGTTTTAACACGTGCAGTGACACGCCCACATCACTGAGCATGTCATAGTTACTATGTTGTTATAGTATTTACACATGCAGTTACACGCCTATGTTACTGAGTGTGTCAAAGCTTCTGTGTTGTGTGTTTAGGGCACGATCATTGACACACCCGTGTTGTTGAGCGTGTCATGTGTAGAGTTTGCCCTAGATAATTCTTCTCCTTGTTTTCCTTATGTTGAGAGGTTTTGTTCATATCCATAAATGTATCACTTAGTGATTATTTATAATTACATTTGGTTTAGGCTTTGAAGAGATTTGAGCTACCCTAATCCAAGTGTTGAGGGATATCTTGGAAGAAGAGATTGGAAGTGGTCTTTGTTGCTTTTAGAGGTAAGTACAAACTTTGAATAATTTTTTATATTTACATGACATGGGGACTTAACACATTTGGTTGGAAAATGTGTTAAGATACCTACTAAATTATTGGTGCATGAGAAATATGATATGATTTGTAAAATGTTACAAATGCATTATATGTAATGTGAACTTTGTGCAAAATATGATAATGGCCCAAAACGTATGGGTATTACAATTGGTTATGCATAAATTATAGATGGTATGTAAAGCCATTGGTGATGGCTATATTGATATAAATGAGATATTTGAAGTATTGTGCTTAGTTTGATGATGAGAAAATGAGAAAGGATTTGATAATGGAATTATAAAAGAATTGTGTGCCTAGTATGTTATTCAATTTTCAGAGTTTTGTATTTGGTGGCATGCCTATGAATTAACAGTCCCTTGAAGCTGGGTTAGGCTTAGTCCTTGAAGCCTAGTTGGGTGTTACATGATATAGCAGACCCTTGAAGTTGGGTTAGGCCTAGTCCTTGAAGCCTAGTTGGGATGTTACATATGAGGTAATCCTCATTGTGACTATGATTTGCCTACGGGCTAAACACGTGGTGTCATATTGGACCAAAGCAGTAACTCTGAAATTTGAATGGCATATTAAATCCTTTTGGGCCCATGCTTGTGTTTGCTTTTATGTGAATTATGAATTGTGGAACAATTGAGCAATTTATCAAGATATAATGATATAATGTTATGAGATATAATATCCTTATGTGTTGTTCATTAGCATTGAATTTGAATTATATTGTTATCAAAGTTTGTACCACTAAGCTTTTGGCTTAGCGCAATTGTGATTCATCTCGCAGGTGTCTGGGTAGATCCGGTTGAGCCGGAGAGTTCATCTAGACCGAGTTAAGTCTAGGCTTGAGACCTTGAGATCAGAGTTGATTGTTGGATATCAAGATCAGAGACTATCTGCCAGCATATATATATTTTATATTTTTGTATATATTGATTTCATGTGTTTATATATACTTTGCAAACTATTGAAAATGTTTTGGATATGTCTTTGATAATGAAGTTTTATATGCGTTTTTAAAAAGTAATATCTCAACTATTATTTATATGATATCGGTTGAATGTTTTAAGATTATATAGATTTTCTAAATGATGATTTGATTGCTTAAAATGGTTGTGGCATTCTTGTATTCTCTATATGTATATTACATATGTTAGGTATATGTAGTGTATGTATATTGAGTATAAGGGTGTTACACTTCTTTAGGTGATAAAGGAACCAAAGTAATCTTCTTCCCTTCTTTCTCGAAAGTGTATTGATTAGTAAATCCATTGTGCATCACCCTCCTATCATATTGTCATGGCCTTCTGAATAAAAGGTGACCCGCTTGCATTGGAACAACATCAAATAATATTTCATCGTGATACTTACCTTTTTTAAAGGCCATAAGAACTTTCTTGGTTACCCTAATTTCCCTATAATCTTTAAGCCACTTTAATTTGTAAGGTTAGGGATGCTTGATAGTTGGTAACCCAAACTTTTCTATTAGGATAGTGCTTGCATCATTCATCACACTTCCTCCATCTACACTGACATCACACTTTTTATCCTCTACTAAACATCTTGTATCGAAGAGGTTCTCTCTTTGATCATTTTCTTCATGTTGAGCTCGCAAATTCAAAGCTCTCCTAGCTACAAGTGCTCTCCCTTTTTAGTAATAGTTAAGCTCTTCCTCCTCTTCCTCACTATCTTCATCTTCAAATTTTTCCTTGTCAGCCTCCTCCTATTCGTCACTAGTGGAAAAGTACTACCCATTAACCATGTACATTGTCCTTTGATTGGGACACTCCCTTTTATAATGAACTATACCATCACATTTAAAACATTTAATTTTAGATGAAGATTCAACCTTACCCTTTTCCTTGCTAATGATAGGAAGTTTGGAAACTTCCTTGAGTTTAGCCTTTGGTTTGGTTTTTGGTGCCTTGTCTTCCCTCTTCCAAGCTAGTTTAAAAGATGAGGATGTGGATGAAAAATGATTAGAGCTACTCCTCCTCTTAAGCTGCTTCTCAATCTTTAGGGCTAAGTGTAACAACTCATCTACCTCCGTGTATGGTTATAGTTCTACCACATTAGCTATCTCCTTATTCAATCCATTTAGGAATCTAGCCATGGTTGCTTCATTATCCTTTTCAACATTAGCTCTAATCATTGCTACCTCCATCTCCTTTTAATACTCCTCCACACTCTTAGACCCTTGATTGAGGTTTTGAAGTCGGTTGTACAACTCCCTATAATAGTGGTTTGATATAAACCTCCTTCTCATAATAGATTTAAGGTCTCCCCACTCTTCTATAGGCCTCTTCCTATTTCTCCTTCTTCTTTGCTTGGTGTTATCCCACCAAATAATGGCATAATCTTCAAAGGTAGCCACAGCAAGCTAGACTTTCTTGGCCTCAGTGTATTTGTGACAATCGAATACTAGTTCTATCTTCTTCTTCCAATCCAAGTAAGCATTAGGAACCATCTTCCCATGAAATGATGGTATTTTCAACTTCACTCCACGTCCATCTCAATTATTATGCCTCCTTCTTGGTCTTATTTCCTCTTCTTCATTATTGCCAAAAGATTCTTCTCCTTCTGAACCTTCATTGGTAAATTCCTTTGATTTTTTTCCCTCCTAGGGCCATTGTTGGGTTGAGCCCTTGCAATTGAAACTTCCACTCTCTCCATATAATCCATTATTTCTTCAACTCGCCTACTTTAAAGTTTTATAGATTCACCCATTGCATCTATCCAATCAATAGGCCCTTGAGTTATTCTAGCTTCCCCACTCATCTTAGAATTTTTTATATGAGCTGCAATAAAATGTTAGTAAAACAAGAAAGTATATCTAGATAGTTCCTCACTTCAGTCCCTCATGTGTTTCACTCAAGTTAACTCGTGTTTGCACTAAATATATGCCTTTTCTCTAAATATGTTCACACTCTTGGCTTTTACCTCTCAAGTCTCTTGTCAAGATCTATTGTATAGTTCAACATTCCTACAAACTACATAATCACAAAGATGCAGAAATTCCCTTGAGGAAAGAGTTTTCATGACCGGGGTAAATGATGGTCTGACCGAGAGTTGAGGGTCAATTAGATACAGCAAAGATCACAATATGTAGTACAGTGAGAAATTGAGTGGAATAGGATTGGTATGGTCAGGATATTGCTGGTCCAACCAGGATTTGGTTCAGTTAAATTTCAAAAATTACACAGTAGGTTTCACAGTGAGTGGTACAGTATGATTTTGGGCCAACTAAATGAGATATGGTCGGGATTATGATGGTCCAACCGAGAATAGATTAGAAAAAAAAAATTGGACAATTTGGCAGTAGGTTTCATGGTGAATGGTACAGTGTGATTTTGGGAGGACTGCGTGTGGTACTGTCAAGATTATGGTGGTCTGACTAGGATTGGCTTAGACAAAAATTGGACAATTTGACAGTATGTTTCACGATGGACAATACGGTGAAAATTTGGGAAGAATGGGTTTGGTCCGACTAGACCAAGTGTGATTTTGTCGAAAAAATGTGTGTAAACTAATTATGAAAATTTTCTAGGGTTTGGATGAATTAGGAAGTTTCTTTAGTGGTTTTTAGGGCTTGAAACTATATTTTAACAGCCAATAACACACAATAATCACAACTTTGAATCAAAATAAGATCAATCACACATTTTTTTTAATTTGATTTCTTTTTTTTTAAGGTTTCTTTTCTTTTCTTTCTTTTTTATGACTTTCTCAACAAATATAGAATATGTAACACTCTTATACTCGATATACGTATAATACATACACTCAGTATATGTAAAATATCCATATAAGGTATAAAAATATTATGACCCGGTAAAATAAAATTTTTCAACTTTTGAATTTAAAATCTTAATTACTTAAAAATGTAATTTTAAATAACCAATCAAATATTTATTAGAAATTATAGGTTCTAAAATAAGCATTTTTCATAAAAATCACTGGAAAAAATTCGTCAGTTTTATCTGTAATTGGGACATCCCCAAATTATAACAAACTACAACTTGCAAAGAAAAAATACAACCAATACAAACCAATCATACATTTCACCCATGCTCCTCAATTTCTCCAAGTTTCTCAAAATATTTAAATATATATATATATATATATTTATGTCAACACACATGTAAAACCCCAAATTACATAGTTTATCCAAATATTCTTTATAATTTACAATTTATTCTCAAAAAACATAATTATAAAATACATCATAACAAATTACACTATAAAATAATATATATATGCATGATGGCAAATTGGCTCTGATCTTGACATAGCAAAATCAACTTAACAAGCAACCTCAATCTAGACTCGACCTGGTCTAGTAGAACTCTCTGGTTCTACCGGATCGCCCCTGTCACCTGTGTAAAAAATTATAATTGCACTAAGCTAAAAGCTTAGTAGTACAAACTTTTATAAAAATAAAATTATAAAATAATGCCAATGTACAATGCTTATGGATATAATATCTCATATCATTTCATTATAACATATTTTTCAATTGTTTCACAATTCACAATTCACATAAAGAAACAAACACAAGCATGAGCTCAAAGTATCTAATATGCTATTCAAATTTCAGAGTTATTATTTTGGTCCATATTGGCATCCAGCATCTAGCCCGAAAGCAAGTGACGCCTAGTATCTAGCTCGAAGGCAAATCATGGTGATACCCAGCTGATCATGATTTGAGTAATTATTGATTTGCCTTCGGGCTAGACGTTGGATGTCACTTGCCTTCGGGATAATAAGGATAACATCATAGGCATGCTGCCAAATACAGAACTCTGAAAATTGAATAACATACAAGGCACACAATTAATTCTCATTTCTCATTATCAATCTCATTCTCATTTTCTCATAATCAAACTAGGCACATTGCCTCATTTTTCATTATCTATTAGGCACATTGCCTTATTTTCTCATCTTTTTCTCACTTTTTTCATTTTTCTTATTAACAGCAACATCAATTCATCACATTTCATCATATCATTACATTGCATCACATTTTCCTTTAAAACTCATCATCCAAATATTTTGAGTAATTTCACATAATCCATATATGATTCACATTTTATACACTTTAGCCATCACCAATGGCTTTTTAACAATGCCCTTAATGCATACAAAACAAATTGCATTACCCAAATATTTTGGGTCATTTTTACACAATACACAAATTTCACATTTTACACAATTTAGCAATTAACAATGGCTTTTCACATTGCATTTAATACATATATGACATTACACATGTCATAGCACATTATTCATATAGGTTCCATGTATCAAGTAGCTTAATATATTTTTCAGTCCAAAATGTGTTAAGCCCAATGTAATGCAAATATAACCAATTCATAAAAGGTTTGTACTTACCTCTAAAAGCTTCCAAAAGCAAGCCACAAAACTATCACCAACCTCTTCTTCCAACTTGCCTTTCAACACTTGGATTAGACAATGCAATTCTCCTCAATGCCTAAACCAAATGCGATCATAAATAATCATTTAGTATCACATTCTAAGGTATTTTCAATCTTAAATCATAACTAAACACCATTCAAACTAAAATCCCAAAGTTAAGGCTAACCTCACCTTAACTTTGGAATACAATATTAAGCCATTCAATTTGGTGTTTTAATTTTATTTATATTATTAAAAACATATTATAACATGTTTAACACAATTGCATTACATAAATACATACTTTTGTTCAAAACTCTAAAATGGCATAACCTTCACCATTAAAGGTTTTCCATTCCATCTCAATCCAATTATCATTCCAAGCTGATATTCATCATTTATATCATTGAAAAACATGTTTTAACCAATAAAATCAAACAATTCAACAACTTGAAAAATCACTTTTCCAAAATCCTAAATCAACACTTTCATTCTCAAACTATATCCAAAATTTTCCAAATCCAACATTTAACTTTAAAATACTTTTTTATGAATCAAAACAAATCATTTAAAATCAATTTGCACAATTAAAATCTATGATTTTACAATCCCTAAGATTTCATAACCTTAAATTTTCTCTCTTCACCAATCTTAACTCAAACTTAACCATTTCTTCAATTCAACCTTAAAATCATTGTTAATTACTTAAAACAACTTCATTCATACCTAAATAGACAATTAAAACATACCACTTTAAAAACCCAAAAAACACATATTCTTAATTTCTTGAAATTTCAAAGAGAAAAGTTAAAGAACTTACTAATTTTGGTGGAAATCACTAAAAATCCCTTTTGAACCTTTGGAATCCTTCAATTCATGAAGCATGGAAGAAGAAAATCCTCCTCTTGAATTGGCTATGGAGTTTGGCTATGGAAGGAAGAAGAAGAAGAAGAAGATCCAACTTTGTTTTCTCTCCCCATCCACTTTATTTTAAACCATATATATATAATATTTAATTATATTTTTATTTAATTATTTATTTAATTAATTAAAAGCTCAAAAGTACTTCTTCCATCCAAAATAATTTATTTTTGAATTATTGTAATAATTTTAAATTTTTAAATTTTATTTACCAAAATGCCCTTGAAACTTTGACTTTTGACTTTTTAAAAATTGACTTTTGTTAACTTTGTAAATATTATGTATATTTTGGATATATATCACATATACATTTTACTTTTTCATTTAAAATCTTTCATTTTCCATTGAAATTATTTATTGAATTTATTCAATTCAATTTTATTTTATTTTATTTAATGTTTAAAATTAGGGACGTGACAATTTTCTCCCCTTAAATAAAATTTCGTCCTCAAAACTATCTAGTAACGTGATAAATTATCTAAATCAAAATAAAATCTTAAAATCTCATATGAAATTAATCTTCTCAACTCATTATTTCATCAATTCACATAATTTCTCCTCTCCGCATTAAAGTCATTCTCAAATACCTTATCACAATTGCATAACTCATCATTATACTTTCTATTTAATCAAGTAATCACAATAGATTATCATATAATCAACCGAATTATCATGAGACAAAATTAGTTAATCTCTTTAATATAAAAGGATTATACATCTGTTACACTCAAGATATTTTATGACTTTATTAATTTAAAAATACACTCTCATAATGTTAAATATAAAGGTTACTAACTTATATCTTAACACTAACTATCCAGTCATTTTCAAAATTCTATCTCTATTTAATTTTTTTCTTATTCATATTTATAAATAGTTATCTATAAAACACAAATAATAATAATTCCCAAATAACAAGTCTTAACTTAATAATCTTCTGCACATCCTTACCTTGATCTTACTCTCTATATCATTACCATGTATTACATCAAGATTATTAGTATACAATAATAAAATCTTATTTCCTTATTAAGATTCATTCTCACAGGTTACTCATCAACCCAAAATATACATACATTCCCATCACAATATAGTTAACATATTTTTCTTATAATCATTTACAACTAATATATCTTAACTCCTTTCATAACCATATACATATCAGAACATTACATCATATACATTATTACATATCTCTCACATTCTTAATACAATTATATATTTTTTGAATCTCAATAATTACTTGTAACTTCCATATTCCAGATCAATTGATCTAACTATCTCAATATGACTATCATAGTCTTATTCCATTTAGTCAAATTTTAGCTTATTTTAAATTCATTAATCTATTTCAATTCATAGCCTAACTCAATTAGGTTAACTTATTCTTAAATCTTAATTCTTTTTGGATTAATCTTCATGAATAATATTCATTTTAACTTATTGGAGCTAATGATTGTATATAATACAATTTTCATATAATTCTCATGACTAGCTCTTACCTTAATCACTTCCCTTAGTCTCATTCACTTTAAATGTCATTTTCATCAACTTATTTATATTATACCATTTTTAAACACGTTCAAGATAACTCTTAATCACTTTTGATAATTCCTCTCATTTATCATCTCTTCGCATTACTTATAATTTCCATACTTACATAATTATTTCCTTACACATCATTTGTAGCTCATCATATTTTCACAATCTTCTTCTGTTTCCACACTGCTTATAACCATAAATAAATTTCTAAAAAATAAGATTATGAGTTCCAACTATACCAACCCCAAATCTTACTTGGATCTCATAAAGCAAAACTATTAATTTCCTCAAATATATTTCACAATCATGTCATCTCAAGCCCACAACCGTGGGTTACAAATAAACATTGTCTGTACTACAACTTCTCTCAAACAGTTCTTATCTCGCTGCTATGTCCATGACTTGGTGGTCATACGCCCATGGCATCTCAAAATCATACATTTCATATACATTATTACTTTAATATTATCTATTCCTTCATTGTTTATATTATATTATATTTTTTATACTTTTCTCAGTTCCCACATTCGTATCCATATTTCACTTCATTTCCATAATTTTCCATATTTATCAAGTGATCAGCTCACTCATGATCACTTTCATATTTTATCTCATTTATGAATTTTCTCAAATTTCCATACAATTATCATATTCCATAATTCACATACTCATCATAATCATGAGTCACATTTACAATGTGACTCATCTCCACATCTTATCATTTTTCACAAACACATACATATTATGCTGCATTTTATATTCCGTTCCAATTTCATATTCTCATTGTCATCTTTTCAGGTCATTTTTAACATAGTTCATACTTTTAATCATATTTTATATTTTTTTCCATACTTTTTTCCTTCCATACACAAAAATATTATTTCTCACATCAATTTTAACCACATACTCACTTATACAAGACACTTTAAAGAATATATTTATTCCTTAAAGAATGCCCACATACATAATAGCATACATTATCAATTAAATTAAATGTTATAAAAGTATGTACTTGCTATATAATCCTTTATTCTCCTCTCTTATAAATACTCTTAATTATTTGTATAATGTCTATTATAAAGATCTCTACTAAATATAAATTCTCCATTTATTTATATCCCATGTACACTTTAACTCAAAAATAAATTCAGTTGTTCAATATAATAATACATCCATACATTTCAGATCATTTCTATCATTAACTTCCAAATTCTTTAATTCCAGTTATGTGTATATATATATATATATATTTACATAGAAATGTCAAATTCTCTTTATATGAATCATACTTTCGAACTCCTCTACTGAGCTGATCTCATTGCTATCTTTGATAATCATTTAATATCAATTACAACTACTCCCACAATTTACTCTTTATGTTTTAATTTATTTTATTCACTTAAATCAACTAGATCATATTTTGGTTAGTCCATCAACTACCATTCATGGAATAAATAAAAAAGTCATTTATTATACAATCATCTTAGATCCATTATTAAATCTTTATTCCCACCTTAGATATTCCAAAAAAATGCTTATTACCCTTTCTCATAATATTTATTTCCACACAACACCTCAATGAACACATCTCAATCATGCCTTTAAATATGGAGTGTATATATAACCTCAACTCGCTTTAACTTAGTAATCTATTTATGTAGATTTATATTTTAATTACTCAATATAAGGAACAACATTTAAATTCTTACTTACTTATAGTCACTTTTGACTTAACCAATATTATACTTCATATTAATATATCCTTAGTATATTTCCATCATAAATAATTTGTTGTCATATATCATTTCTCTCTTTAATTTTTAATTAAGAACTCTTTGTTATAAATTATTAAAAACTCCCTATTCTTTCTTCATATCTCTACCTGTCCATATATAAATTTGCATAATTTCCTTCATTTATTTATCACATAAAATTATTTTATTACTGACTTATACAAATTCTCTTGACTTTCTTACTTTCATGTCAATCTCATTTTTCAATTTTTAATTACTTATCAATTCTTCATAAAGATTATAAAATTTTAACCAAATGCCCTTGACACATATATGGACTTATATTTAAAATTTTAGATTTTTCCAAGCCGATTTACTATATTTAAAAATTAAATCTTCCAAACTCACAGAATCTGTCTCTTTAATAATTTCTCGAGCAACACCTGATTATCCATTTTTTCAGGTATCAAACTTTAATCAAAATTTATGAAATTTTAACCATATGTTCTAAGAATATATATGATATTTTGTGTAAATTATAGATTTTTATGGGTTGATTTGCTATGGTTTTTAAATATATTTCTCAATTTCTACAAATTCTGAGTTGCTGGAACTACTCCAACAATCTGTGTTCTTTTATTTTTCTTAATTAGTAATTAATCTGTAAAAATTATGAAATTTTATACATTGGATTCTAACATATAGAAAAAATTCCCAACAAATTTTTAAGCTCACCTAACATTCCTAGATTTTTCCAAAAATTCAAACAATATCACTTTGTAGCACACATATAGAATTTTTTATAATTATCATATTCATCCCTCAAACTTTTTATTTCATATCTTAAATTATTTCTCATATTATTTTCTTAATTTTACTTATTCATTAATTAAATTAACTATGAATCTTAATTTCAAATTAAAAGTATCAAAAATTCTTAATCCATAATCTCCAGAATGATGCTTCAACTGTGCCACTCTGATATATGTAACTTAAACGCCATCTAGACTCATATCTGTTACATCGAACGGACATTGCCACATTAGATATCAGATAAAATGGTAATGCCAATGTATGTATCACAATTTAAAATCATATTTAAAATCTTAATTTTCTCCCTCTAAAAATCCACCTAGGTCGAGAATCTCAAACCTAGGCTTTGATACCAAAATAAATGTAACACCCTTATGTCCGATATACATATAATACATATACCCAGTATATATAAAATATGCATATAAGGTATAAAAATATCACGACTCGGTAAAATAAAATTTTTTAACTTTCAAATTTAAAATCTTAAATATTTAAAAATGTAATTTTAAATAATCAATCAAATATTTATTAGAAATTATAGATTCTAAAATAAGCATTTTTCATAAAAATCTCTGAAAAAAATTAGTCAAAGTTTTATCTTTAATTTGGACATTCCCAAATTACAACAAACTACAACCTACAAAGGAAAAATACTCCTAATACAAACTAATTATACATTTCACACATACTCCTCAATTTCTCCAAGTTTCTCAAAACATTTAAACACACACACACACACACACATATATATATATATATATGTTAACACACATGTAAAACCCCACATTACACAGTTTATCAAAATATTCGTTATAATTTACAATTTATTCTCCAAAAATATAATTATAAAATACATCATAACAAATTACACTATAGAATAATATATATATGCATGATGGCAAATTGAATCTGATCCTGACATAGCAAAATCAACTCAACAAGCAACCTCAATCTAGACCTAACTTGGTCTAGTAGAACTCTCCGGCTCTATCGGATCGCTCCTGTCACCTGCCCTATAAATTATAATCGTGCTAAGCTAAAAGCTTAGCGGTACAAAACTTTTATAGAAATAAAACTGTAAAATAATGTCAATGTACAATACTTTTGGATATCATATCTCATATCATTTCATTATAACATATTTTTCAGTTATTTCACAAATCACATTAAAAAAAAACAAACAAAAGTATGGGCCCAAAGGATCTAATATGCTATTCAAATTTCAGAATTACTATTTTAGTCCATATTAACACCCAGCACCTAGCCCGAAGGCAAGTGACGCCCAGTGTCTAGCCCGAAGGTAAATCATAGTAATGCCCAACATCTAGCCCGAAGGCAAGAGACGTCCAACGTCGAGCCCGAAGGCAAATCAATAATTACTCAAAAGCTATCTCCGAAGGCAAATAATAAGGATAACCTCATAAGCATGCTGCCAAACACAGAACTCTAGAAATTGAATAACATACTAGGCACACAATTAATTCTCATTTCTCATTATCAATCTCTTTCTCATTTTCTCATAATCAAACTAGGCACATTGCCTCATTTTTCATTATCTATTAGGCACATTGCCTTATTTTCTCATATTTTTCTCACTTTTTTCATTTTTCTCATTAACAGCAACATCAATTCATCACATTTCATCATATCATTACATTGCATCACATTTTACTTTAAAACTCATCATCTAAATATTTTGAGTAATTTCACACATATATGATTCACATTTTATACACTTTATTCATCACCAATGGCTTTTTAACAATGCCCTTAATGCATACACAACAAATGGCATTACCCAAATACTTTGGGTCATTTTCACACAATACACAAATTTCACATTTTACACAATTTAGCCATTAACAATGGCTTTTCACATTACATATAATACATATATGACATTACACATGTCATAGCACATTATTCATATAGGTTCCATGTATCAAGTAGCTTAATATATTTTTCATTCCAAAATGTGTTAAGCCCAATGTAATGCAAATATAACCAATTCATAAAAGGTTTGTACTTACCTCTAAAAGCTTCCAAAAGCAAGCCACAAAACTATCACCAACCTCTTCTTCCAACTTGCCTTTCAACACTTGGATTAGACAATGCAATTCTCCTCAATGCCTAAACCAAATGGGATCATAAATAATCATTTAGTATCACATTCTAAGGCATTTTCAATCTTAAATCATAACTAAACACCATTCAAACTAAAATCCCAAAGTTAAGGCTAACCTCACTTTAACTTTGGAATACAATATTAAGCCATTCAATTTAGTGTTTTAATTTTTTTTATATTATTAATAACATATTATAAAATGTTTAACACAATTACATTACATGAATACACACTTATGTTCAAAACCCGAAAATGGCATAACCTTTACCATTGAAGGTTTTCCATTCCATCTCAATCCAATTATTATTCCAAGCTTATATTCATCACTTATATCATTAAAAAACATGCTTTAACCAATAAAATCAAACAATTCAACAATTTTGAAAAATTACTTTTTCAAAACCCTAAATCAACACTTCCATTCTCAAACTCTATCCAAACTTATCCAAATCCAATATTTAACTTTAAAATACTTGTTTATGCATCAAAAAAAACTCATTTAGAATCTGTTAGACAAAAGATCTTTATTTTGATCCTTGACAACTCAAATGGATGATCTATTTAACTTGTGTTTAAGAATCTTGTTGCAGGATTAGGTTGCCTCAAGTAAAGCAAGACAGAACAATTCTAGCGGTCGCACCAGACCAGAATACGACCGCTACATGCAATTACAGAATGAAACCTTATCACAGTAGGTTTCGCGGTCAGAAGTTCGACCTCAGTAGCGACCGCGCCTCAAGAATGGCGGCCGTCCAAAATACTTGCCCGACCGCTACTCAAGGAACTTAAATCATTACAATCACAGTAAGGTTCGCGGTGACAAGAACGGTGAATGATTTGACCTCGCTAATCAATTTAGCGACCGCCCATTCAGAATCGCGACCGCCCAACAATTCAAGAAGAAATTGCTCAAAGAGACAGTAGTGTTCGCGTCCACAGGTGCGTCCAGAAGTTCGACGCGAAACTGTGAGTTCGATCGCGAGATTCTGCATAGGGCGACCGCGAGATTCAAATTATGGCGGACATTCAGTTTTGCTCTGTCAGAGAATGACACGTAATATGACCGTTGTAAACCCACTTGAAGATTCAAAAAGGGCGACCGCACCTCTGCTTGGCGCGACCGTCCCGACAAACAAAGCATGGGCAAGAAACGGTCCGACAAACACAGCATGGACAAGATTCCAGCTGCAGAGCACTAAAATTCGACCGTTGTAGCTTTTTTAAAAGCAGCGACCGTCCCTTGTTAAAGGACGACCGCGAGAAGCATGAGCGCGACCATCCTTGCATGAAGGGCGACCGCGAAGTGCTTCGGACAGTTTAAGTAAAGAAGGTCTATTCTGCCAAGACTTTATTCAAAACTTCAATAACGGCTAGTAAGACCACATTGGCTATAAATACAATGTCTCTATGAGAAAACAATATAGTGAAGTGAAAAGAACAATCAAGAAATCAGATTTTCATAGCCAAGCAACAAATTTTCTTTTACTTAAACTTACAATTAAATTGTAATGAATGTTAGGTGTGATCATTGAAAACACCATTGTATAAGTTTGAGTGTAAGCTTGGGAAACACTTGGGTTGTGAGAGTGAGCCTTGTAAAACTCTTGATTGGGTTGTAAGTGTGAGCCTTAGAAAAACACTTGTGAAGTTAGGTGTGAACTTGTGAAAACACCAAAGTTGGAAGTGAGCTTGTAAAAACTTCAAAGAATAGTGGAACCTTAACAAGTTGTTAAGGAAGTGGATGTAGGATTGAGGTAAATCCGAACCACTATAAATCTTGTGTGTTCTTTCTTTCTTTCATTACTCAACCAACTTTCTATTCCGCATTTGTGTTTGTTGAGTTTTTTTTTAATTTGCCATCATTTCGTGAGGAAACCAATTCACCCCCCCCCCTCTTGGTTGCCATCTTGGGACAACAGAATCAATTTTCATAATTAAAATCCATGATTTTACAATCCCTAAAATTCCATAACCCTAAACTCTCTCTCTTCACCAATCTTAACTCAAACTTAACTATTTCTTCAATCCATCCTCAAAATTATTATTAATTACTTAAAACAATGTCATTCATACCCAAATAGATAATTAAAACATACCACTTCAAAAATCAAAAACACATGTATTCTTAATTTCTTGAAATTCCAAAGATAAAAGTTAAAGAACTTACTAATTTTGGTGAAAATCACTAAAAATCTCTTTTGAACCTTTGGAATCCTTCAATTGAAGCATAGAAGAAGCAAATCCTCCTCTTGAAAATGCTATGGAGTTCAGCTTTGGAAGGAAGAAGAAGAAGAAGAAGAAGATCCAACTTTGTTTTCTCTCCCCATCCACTTTATTTTAAACTATATATATATAATATTTAATTATATTTTTATTTAATTATTTAATTACTTATTTAACTAATTAAAATCCCAAAATTACTTCTTTCACCTAAAATAATTTATTTTTGAATTATTTTAATAATTTTAAATTTTCAAAATTTATTTACCAAAATGCCCTTAGAACTTTGACTTTTGACTTTTTAAAAATTGACTTTTGTTAACTTTGTTTATGTTATGTATATTTTGCATATATATCACATATAAATTTTACATATTCATTTAAAATACTTCCATTTTTTATTTAATTTATTCAATTTAATTTTAATTTATTTTATTTAATATTTAAAAATTAGAGACATTACAGAACAAGAGTAATACTCAAGAACAATGCTGGAGTAAGAACAAAACTAAATCAAAAAAATTATTCAAAAGGTACTAGTATAGATAGATAGATTGGGAACATGAATTAAAGCCTAAGCTCTAATAAAAAAACTGACGCAAACCTCCAGTATATGGACTAGAGACTCTCTCGCCTTTATGCCTGGAAGCGACTCTTTGGAAAGCCAAATCAAATCCTTACCAAGTCCTTGACCCAATTCCAATCTATGAAAAAGAACCTTAGAATTATCTACTTCAAAGTGATTAACTTTGTCGTAGCAAACCTTGATCCCACAAGTAAATCAAGAACAAGAGAAGTTGAATCTCTCAAATCTGGAATTTTATTCAAAACAATGTCAACCCCCTACAAGAAGATATAAGATGGTTTAAATAGGTTACAATATTAAAGGGGTGTTTGGTTACATGGATACCTCCACCCTTACCCTACTAATCTAACTAAAATAACCTAATAATAAGCTAACAATTTTGGGGGCTTAAACAACAAGGCCTAAACCACTAATATTGGCATAAAAAAAAACCCAATTATTAAAGGTCATCTAAATAATATAAGCCTCATAAATAACTACTAATAAAATAATAATGCTAAATGGGCTAAAATTGTAATATCCCAAAATTTTTGAAAATATTAATTGTTGAAAATTAATTAAATGATTTAAAGATATATATTTGATTAAGTGAAAGAATGGGAAAAAAAAAGGGGGAAAGTGTGTATATGTTGTATATATGAAGATATATACAATATATATAAGTTAACATTTAAACATGGTCAAATGACATTTTAATTAAATAGATATTAATTATGATAGTGGAAGATGACATATTAGGGATTAAGTATTATAATAATATATTACTTGGTGGAGATTAAAAGAGGGAAAATTGGGGATTTGTATGGTTAAAAGTGAAGTAATTGTTTTGATGTTTATCTTCTTCTTCTTCCTTCTCCTTTGAGGCCGACCACCACCAACATCAAAAGGAAAAGAGATTTTGTGTAACATCCTCTGACAATTCTTATATAAAAACTATCAGAGAATGTTATTCGATATACTTTCCGTGCTCCAATCAATTCATAGAAAATTTCTCTTTCAACTAATAAAAATTTTACAATAATAATACAATCTGTATAATATAACACTTATAGTCCAACATTTAGACCAATCTCCAATAATCCAAATACTAGTTACAAACCAAATAACTATCATAAGTTTATCAAATCAAATGATTATGTAATACATTCCTTTCTTTAATAATCATTCACTAGAATTCTCAAACTTCATCCTTTAAATACATATATTCCTTTCATGTTTACAAATTTGTACAATCTCTCAAATAGCCAAACTAAATCACATACATATATTATAATTTATGAGTACAATATACAAAAGATCTTTATATGTACTATAGGTAATTTCCTGAGATTCTTAATTTCACTTCATAACTTGCTCCGATGTCCTGATACCTATGTCAGAAAACAATTCTAACACGTTAAGCAAAGCTTAGTGGTGCATATATAAACATATTTTGTCACTTAATATGAAGGGAAAATACTTATGAAAATATAGTAATAACACTTATTTTTAAGAAATCTTTCAATATATTAACTAATTTCAGTGACAAACCAACATAATATTCTGATTACACAAAATAATAGCTTTAACTTTATAAAAGTCATCATGCTATACTATACTTTCGGTACTACAACTTTTCTCTTTATGAATCATTTTGTTTAAGACTTGTTTTCTCATTTGATAACATTATTCACAATATGTTTATTTTGTTTTTCAATAAGTCTTAGTTTTCAATTTCACATATAGAATAATTCATTCAATCTATAATTTTCAGCACTTAAATTTAGTACTATACTTTGGAGCACTTTGTATCTTATATCATTATATACACTTTCAATCATTACAACACTTATAACATTATTGATTTATTCAATACCTTGAGCATAACCTTTCCATTCCGTGCATTAGAACTTTCCCTTGTAAACATTAATATATATATACAATCATTTTCATATTGTAACACAGTAAGTCAATTTCAAGTAATTGACTTATATTATTCTTTTGCATTTCTTCCATTATTCACTACTATCATGTTCACATATATTTTCAATTTAGATATCTTCATTAAATATGTCCATACATACTAAACTCAGATCATAGGTTTGAATAACATGTTAGTGTAGCAATTTAATGCCAAATCTCAAGAATGTATAATGGCAATTACGCCCACTATCACTGATAACACATTGTATCCATTAATGGCATGAAGTGCCCACTATCACTATAGCTATCCTTTCTATGGTTAGCCATTCAATTCAAATCTAGATCTAAAATTAGTATGATTTAGGCAATTCATTAGTTTTGAGTAACACTGAATTGTTTGTATCACTTTACTAGTACAATATTTTTATCAACATTTAGTATGATATATATATTTATCACATATCTAATGTTTCTCACTCTTTTCCATAATTTTAACACATACACATGAATTCTAAACACAAAAGTAAGAAATATAAACATATTAGTCTCATACTAGGCTTGTATATCACAAAATACAAGCCAAAAATATTATTTAGGTACCCCACGGCCGTGGCATCACAACCCCACGCCCGTGGGATACCAAATGAAGCTGTCCAATGACTTTGGAGACCCCACGGTCGTGGCCTTCTAGGGCCACGATCGTGGCATTGAGACTTGCTCTGTTTTATCGAACTTTTTGAAGAAACAACATCACTTTCAATCCCACGGTCGTGGCACTCAATTGCCATGACCGTGGCATTGATTTTGGGACTTTTTTTGGAGTAATATCATGTATTCTGCACTTTTAACTTCATTAAACACAAACATATTGAAGATCTAAGATAATAATGTATCAAACTCACAGTTTTCATATCAAATATTTTATTAAAACTTCACTTAATCAAACTTTTAACCATTTCATATGGATAAAAATAATATCAAACCACTCGATTCTCATAAAGGTTGAGTTAAGAATCAAAACCATCATATCAAAGTTATTTTTCACTCATCAATCCTTTTAATCAATAATTTCAAGAAATCTATCATTATACATAACTCAAACATTCAATTAAATCATTAAAACTCATAAAAATTCATAGTTTTACAAAGTATAAATCAAAAGCACATACCTCTTCACAATTGCTCTTTCTCTTTCTTTTTCTCTCTTTCCCTTTGATTACTTATGGATAATCTTGCCCTTTTCTAGCTTGTTCTTCTCAAAATCTATACCTATGTGTGATTTGCTCTTAATCCTTGATGAATTTGATGAAAGGAAGAAGAAATAGAGAGAAGATGGTGACGGTGGTAGATGGTGGCGTGGAAGATGGAGAGGAAATCAGAAATTTCCACACACATACACATATACATATATATATATATTCTAATATTTTTAATCTAATGATGGAATTCTCATAATAACTATGGTGCACCCTCATTCTTAACCGTTGATTCTAAATCGAGTTTTAATCTCGTAAAATAGTAAAAAAATAATCTCTTCAGTCAATTTTTGAGATATACAATTTACTATTCTCTACTTATAGCATTTATCCACAATACTCTTGTCACTATCCACTATCAATTTTTTTCAATATTAGTTAAAACATTCCTGTTTAACATCCTGACCATTACATTTTGCTTCTTGCTAACTCAAGAAATTGAAGGATTTTAAGTGTTCAAGCTGGAGTTTTAAGGATTTTCTTCATATTTGGTAAGTTTTCAACTTGTTTCTTTGATTTCCTTTGAAAGTTTGTATGTGTGAATTGGATGTTTGGTGTGATTTATGTTGATGGTTGATTTTGGTATATTTGAAGTTTTTTTGTCTAGTTAACTATGAATTTGGGGTTGGATGAAGAAAAGGTTAAGTTTGGTGAAGAGAATAAGAGTTTTGAGTTGTGTAACTTTTGGGTTGAGAAGTCTTGGTTGTGATTGTATATTTTTGCTTGAAATTGAGCTGTGTTGATGTTTATACAAGTATCATGTGGTATTATGATGGTTTTGGTTGAGTTTGTATGGAGTTGAAAAGGTTAATGAAAGATGATAGTTGGATGTGGCATTTTTGCGTCGATATCAAGTTTTTGGCCTGACACGCCCGGTGGCACGGCCATGCCTTTGGGCATGTCGATGGTTCTGTTTTCAGTGTTGGTGACACAATCAGTGACACGCCCATGTTACTGAGCGTGTCACAGCTACTGTGATGTTGTAGAATTGACACGACCAGTGACACGCCCAGGTCATTGAGCGTGTCATAGCTACTGTGTTAGAGGAGAATTGACACGTGAAGTGACACGCCCATGTCACTGAGCGTGTCATAGCTACTGTGTTGTTAGAGTTTTTACACGTGCAGTGAAACGCCCATGTTACTGAGCATGTCAAAACTTCTGTGTTGTGGGTTTAGGGCACGGTCATGGACACGCCTGTGTTGTTGAGCGTGTCATGTGTAGAGTTTGCCCTAGATGGTTCTTTTTCTTATTTTTCTTTGTGGATCACTTAGTGATTATTTATAATCACATTTGGTTTAGGCTTTGAAGAGACTTGAGTTCCCCAGTTCAAGTGTTGAGGGATATTTTGGAAGAGAAGGTTGAAGTGGTATTTGTTTCTCTTAGAGGTAAGTATAAACTTTGAATAATTGTTCATATTTACATGACATTGGGACTTAACACATTTGGTTGAAAAATGTGTTAAGTTGCCTACTATATTGTTGGTGCATGAGAATAATGCTATGATTTGCATAATGTGAACTATGTGAAGTATATGATGATGATTCAAAATGTATAGATAATGCAATTTGTTATGTATACACTAATGATGGTATGTAAAACCATTGGTGATGGCTAAACTGATATAAATGAGATATTTGAGGCATTGTGCCTAGTTGATCATGAGAAAAAGAGAAAGGATTTGATAATGGAATTATGAAAGAATTGTATGCCTAGTATGTTATTCAATTTTCAGAGTTTTATTTTTAATGGCATGCCTAAAAAGTAACAATCCCTTGAAGATAGGTTAGGCTTGGTCCTTGAAGCCTAGTTGGGTGTTACATGATGTAGCAGACCCTTAAAGCTAGGTTGGGCCTAGTCCTTGAAGTCTAGTTGGGATGTTACATATGAGGTAATCCTTATTGTGATTATGAATCGCCTTCGGGCTAGACAAATGTTGTTATATTGGACCAAAGCACTAACTTTGAAATTTGAATGGCATATTAGATCCTTTTGGGCCCATGCTTATGTTTGCTTTTATATGAATTATGAATTGCGGAACAATTGAGCAAGTTATCAAGATAATGATATAATGTTATATGATATGATATCCTTACGTATTGTGCATTGGCATTACATTTGAACTATAATGTTATCAAAGTTTGTACCACTAAGCTTTTGGCTTAGCGTAATTGTGATTCATCGCGCAGGTGACATGGTATATCCGGTTGAGCCGGAGAGTTCAGCTAGGCCAAGTCGAGTCCAAGCTTGGGCCTTTGAGTGCAGAGTTGGTTTGGACATCAAGATCAAAGACAAACTACCAGCATATATATATTTCATATTTTTGTACATATTGATTTTGATGTATTTAAATATGTATATTCCGCAAACTATTAAAAATATATATTTTGGATTAATCCTTGGTAATGAAGTAATATATATATTTTAATAAGTAATGTATCATCTATTATTTTTATAATATCAATTGAATGTTTTAAGTTTATACAGATTTTATAAGTGATGATTGAATTTTTTTAAAAAGGGGTTGTGACATTAATGTATTTTCTATACGTATATTACATACGTGGAGAGTATGTAGTGTGCATATATTGGGTATAGGAGTGTTACAAAAATAACATATGGTCCCCAACTAGCCTTCATCATCAATGGCCTCCAACAAAATAGTCAACTTCTCATTGCTTCTACTTGGACCATATAGCTTTATGTTTGTATCCATAAATATTTGCTTATAAGCTTATAAAGCTTCTTTTATCTTCTTGGCTCTTTAAATTGTAATTGGTCCACAAGGAATCTTCAAGCTTTAAGTTTCATAACCTCCTTCCATGGATTCCATAACCATATTTTTAGCACCCTTATACCTCAAATATATATAATACATATACCCCATTTATATAAAATACATATCTAGGATATTAAAGTACTACAATAATTATATATCAAAAGGATAATTTAATGTGTAACAAAAATTAAATAAATTAGTAATTAAATGTTAAAAATATAAATTTAAAGAAAATTTCATGGGAAAATTTTGCTATTGTTTATAATTTCAATATTCCCAAATTATCAAATAACACAAACTACACAAAATAATTCCTAAAACTCAAATTCTCAATAAAACTTCCACGTCTTCATTACTCATCCAAAAATCTCATACCCAAAAATATTAATTATAAAATTTACATACATTGAAAACATTACTGGTCTCATTTACTTATATATGCAATATTTTCCAAAACTCATTTAAAATACTTAAATCTCAATTAGAATTTACAAAACGAAAGTACATTATAGTAAAAACTATATGTAAATGCAATCCTAGCATGGTTGGTCTTATGGAAAAACAGATACTCCAATCTCTACCTCACTCTAGACCGTTCTGCTCTACAGTCCTCTCGTCTGCGTGGTACAACTAACTGTACTAAGCATATAGCTTAGTGGTATATATTTTTATAGCATTACACATATATGTAAATGTCCTTTGTCATAATGTAATATGCAACATTTATACAAAACTCTTATTACCGCATGACCATATACACATAACACATTCACACAAACACACATTGGCCCTGATTAACTCAATACAATTTCCAAGTCCAGTTATCACAACATCATTTTCACGACCCAGCTCTGCTTGGGTCCATGTCCAAATTCAAACTTAGGACCTAGCTCTGCTTAGGTCTATCAATGCATGCATAAACAATCTCAACAGTACTGGACAAGTAATTATATAAGTTACAACACACAATAACACATTATCTTTTCACATTCCCATCTCATTATCACATTTCTTACTTTTATCACATTTATTCTTTCTTTCATTGCTTTCACATTTTCTTTCTCATTTCTTGTCACATTGTTCATTTCTCATCTTTTCTAATCATTTTTAGCATATTTCACATTGTATACATTAAGTACATAACCATTGCAATAGTCATTCTACAATGGCTCATCTTTCATACTTCATGTATTAATCACTCCCTTAATTATACAATACACATATCCTATCAAAATAAAAAATGAAAGTGACATAGCACATTCTCAAATTCACAATGTGTTATGCCAATTACAATGTTATTCAAATAATAATTATTAAAATATGTACTAACCTTATTTGCTTCCAAATCCACTTTGAACCCCTTTCCAAGCCAAAATACTAAACTCCGCCACCTTCATCAATTTGACATATATATACACATAACTAACAACAAGCAACATTGTTTAATTTAAATTCATTTCCAAGATCAATTTATACCAAACTATCATTAAATACACAATTTTTTTCAAAATCCCAACAAAACTCTAATTTCATCACTTACTACTTTATTCAAACTTCATCATACCCAACTTATTTCCAATATTTAACCATAAATTCATTACTTAAATATCAAAATAATAACAAAACAACTCATTTCAATAATTATAATTACCCCCATCCAAAATCCTAATTCCATATAACCTTCCATAAACCCTAACTTTATCTAAACTCACTCATATTCAACAAGTAGCCTTAAAATCATAATATTAAAACAATATTAAATCAATACATTACTATAATTATAAGCACCCTTACTAAAAACCCTAAGTATAGATATTCAACCATAAAACCCTAATTTCATCATTTATGCTCATCACCACAAATTGATCATCAAATCATCACATATCCACTATATTAACTCAATTACTACATTTTTAACTATTTAAACATACTTTCTCTCTCTATACCAATCTTATATAACCTTAAAACTAAGAAAATAAAGCTTTAAAGGGAAAGAACTTATTTGAATTCTTGATTTTTCTTCAAAACCAACTTGTTTTCTTGAAAATTCTTGTAAAAATGATGATTGAAGAATCAAAAATCCTTCCTCTCTCTCTTAAAGATTTTGGCCCAACTTGGATGAAGAAAAAGGTGAAGTCCTCTTTTCTATTCTCTTCTTCTTTTACTAACCATATAATTAATTTAATTATTTATTTATTTAAATTACTTTTAATATCAACCATGTATTTTTTTTCTTCTTTTGACTTTTATTTTCTTTTATTATTTATTTATTTTAATTATAATTTTCCACCCATAATTATGTATAAATATATATCATTTATATTTCATATATATGTATATGTCATTTATACGTTAAATATATATGTAAACCCTTAATTTTAGCCCTAAATGAGTTTAGTTCTTATTAAGAGGCCCGAATTAAGTCTAATCCAATTTTAAGAAGCTTGAACTTAATCTAGTCTAATTTTAAAAGCTTAATTAAGTCTGGTCTAATTTTAAAAGCCCAAATTGATCCTGGTCCAATTTAAAAAGGGGCTAAAAGCGAGTGGGCTATTTTAACTCGACGTGAGTCATGCGCATGTCGAATTGGACATGCCCAATTTGACATGAGCATATGCTCATGTCGAAATCAGCTAGCCCATCGATATGAGTCCCTTATGCAGGCTTAATCCAGTGTTAATTCAATTTTTAAGTGTTCTTATTATGTTTAAACTTAAGGATGGACTCAGATAAGATGAAGGTTTTATAAAGCAATTATGACTTCTTAACCGAGGAGGAATTTTGATTAACCCTAATACTACTTATAAATACGCGATTATCAAACCAAAAGAGGGGGCCACAATTAACGAGAAAACCTGTATTACAGATCCTTCAAGGTAGAATCCTAACATGAATTTTACAGAGGATTATGCCAGTTCAATCATCAAGGTTTGGTTCAATATAATCATTTGGTGGAACCTAAATGCAGGTATGATTTCTAGTACCTAAGTTTATTCAATTTTGGTAAATTATCATCTTATTTATTTTCTAATATAGCAGATCTGTTTTAACTTGTGTTGATCTTATTTAATTAAATATAGAAACCCTAAATCATAATCTAAAACCCTAATATATATTCTAGCAGAAGCAACTCATTCAACGAATTTGGTAAATCGTTTATCTTTCAGGGGTATGCCCCTGATTCCCCGTAAGAGGCTCTACCCCCCTTGACCCCGCCTGCTAACCGACTAACAGGACTACCATGTGTGTCGCGCCTTAAATTTCATTAAGGGGTTAATATTAACTTTTGCTTGAGGATTGCAATTTTGTGATTAATTGTGATTTTCTTTTAATTAAGCCATAATCTTATGATTATATGTATGAGGATTATTTATGCTTGTTTTATTATGTGGATTGAAATTTCTTATTATTTGGATTTAAAGCTATAAAAGACATGTTTCCACTTGTGGGTCTCTTACTTATTTAATTTTTTTATTTTAATTAATTTATTTTTGGGACAAATGAAAAGGACACGTTTTCACTCTTTTGTGGGTATCCCATTGTATTTGTATTTTGGACTATTGGTACATTGTAAGGGCATATTTTTATCTTTGTATAGGTACCCATTTTATTTTTTTTGTTTATTATTTGTTTTATAATATGATAATTATTTATTTTCTGCTTTTGCATGTAGTATGAATAATATTATAATAATATAAAAATTCAATAATAATTAGGCCTGAAAAAAGTCGATTCTAATGAATCAGGCATTATGGGGATGTTGGGTCATTCTCACATTTCCCATGCATACCCAACTTTTCAAACCCAGTAGGGGTTGAGGATTCCTTAGGAATCAAGTCATTCACTCCTTTCTACCTTCCTGGCTCCTTCGGATGGCGACTCCTATTCTCCGAGTTTAGGCTCGTATTCTCTAAGGCCCAGAGCCTAATAATGCCGAAGTCGCAAAAACCATTCCACTATGAGTGAGGGCGAAAATCCCCGCTCACAATTTGTTATTTATATCTTTATATCTATGTATATTTTATGTGTATTTAATATATACATCATACGTACAATAAGTGTATATCTTATATATATTAAATATATAATATGTATCTAATATTTATAATAAGTATATGTTAGGCATATACTATATATATACTATGTAGATCGTGTATATACATTAGGTATATACTACACATATACCTCTCCCAACACTTTAAATAACCTCCAAATTCATATTTAATTTGTTTACAACTATGGATATTACAATGTTTATATCACTTAAGCCCTTATAAATACCCTAGATCTTCCTCAAAACAAGACACACAATTTAGAGAGCAAAATTTCCAAATTTTTGAAGACAAGGCTTTAAAAAGAAGAATAGATTTTTGTTCAAGATTCATTCAAGACCAAGAAGCTCCCTTCATCCAAAGTTTGATCTTTCTTATTGGATTTGAGTTTTAATCATGTCTCCTACTCTTTCTATTTAATTTTTAGTTTTTATTTCAATTATGAGTAACTAAAAACTCTAATTAGGGTTAAACTTCTCTTATTGATTTTACTAAGGAATGATTATTCAAATTTGATTTAACTAAAGTTTAATCTTGATTATTTTGTTATCTTGGTGTATTCATTATCTGGCCAATAATTAATTGATCTAAGATATTGTGTGATGAAGCGAGAGTGAAAGCACAATATTGTTTAAAGAAGATAACAATCTTGAGTTAAGATTTCACTTAAAGATAAGGTAAGCACTTAAGAGATTGGCACTAGATTCTCATAAAATTTAATGAATTGGCTTAATTACTGGTGATCATGAGAATAGACATAAGATTAAGTCAATATTAGGTTTAGTATTTAAGAGAGACCGGATCTAAATTTAGGAGAATCAAACCAATAATCTAGGGGAATCTAAAATATAATCAATATTGTAGGAAATCCTTATTAATTAACCTTAATTCCAAAACAATTAGATTTAAATTAAATGTTAGTTTAGTTTTAATATTAGTTCATTTTAGTTTCAACTCTCACACATTTCACGATCCAAATAATAATTAGCTTAATTATTTGGTACTTAGAATTTTCTTTCTCGTGGGAATGATACTCACTTATTTTTTCATTACTTGTTAACGATCTATGCACTTGCAATGCTAGGCTAGAAGACTTAATAAATAATATGCCTACATCCACAAAATTTGGGTGCTCACAATGCAGTTTTGGCTAACCAAAAAAAAACAAATCATCAATTCCAATTTAGAAAAAAAATCTTAATTTAAAATTAAACCATAAATAAATAGTCAATTATCAGTTAACCACATAAAATAGATTGTTAATTGATATGTTAAGTTTTTAACCATTATGCTACATACCTAAAAAGGTTTAAAATTTAACAAATTTAATATACATATAATAAAAAAAAAACTCAAATGTAACTCAGTATATTAATAAATTTTAATGTAAATATACAGTTAAAATATAAAATATTAAATCTAAATATAATTCATTAAAATAATTTAATATATATATAAATATATATTTTTATACATAATTATATATATAATTTATAAGTTATATATATATATATATTATAAAATTTATAAATTTGTATTACTTATATATATGGTATTTTATCAATAAAAATTGATACCAAAATCGAAAATTGAAAATATTAAAAATTAAAAATCTAAACTTAAATCATTGGTTTAGTAAATCATAATTTTCATTTCAATTTAATTGATTTTATTTTGATTTTGGATTTAATAATTTTTTTATTAGTCCTACGAAAAATACATAAAATTCACTTGATTTGATAAATTAATCTCACAATTATGAGCAAGAGCGAATTTTACTCGAATTGATGAATAATATCAAAATTTTAAGGATGGTGTTACAAAGATAATGCTACTTGTTCATAATGAATTCTTATCCTAAATAATTTAATACTATCCTAAATTAAAGATCTAACTTTTTTTATTTATTATAAAATATAGTCCATTTCTCTTTTCTTAGTTACTTTCTACCCAATTTAAGAGAATACAAGTATTAAGATAATTATTAGAGTATCTTTCATAAAGTGAAGTATTCTTTTATTTTCCCTTTTTAATGTCATTATTAAAATATTTTTTCATTTTATTAATCAATCATTGTACACAATTTTTTTTTAAAAAAAATCTAAATTCATGAATATTTTTTCAATTCTCACCAAATTTGGATCATTTTTTAAATTTGAAATTATGATTTTTTTTATTTTCCACCAAAATTTATGTTATATTAACTTTCACTTCTCAATTAATCTTGACCTGTTTTTGTTGAGTTTTTACTTGCAACTAATATTGAACTCTTTCCACTTTTTATGTGAGATATGCAAAGTAGAACTATACTTTATTTTGCTTCAACTTTTAAGATTCTATTTGTAAAATATACATAAGTTGAAAGTTTATGTTTATAGTGAAGAAATGTGTAAAAAAGATAAAGTTTAATAAGGATATTAATCTAGTGGTGATAACAATGACAAGGGAAATTTTGGAGGAAAAAAAAAAAGGAAAGTATTATTTTTTTTATTTCATAAGTGACACTTTAAGTGTGATAAGATTTTTCTTCAGCAACCCTCTTGTCATGGAACGAAAGGAGTAGTTTCATAAAGAATTAATGTATAAATATTGAACAAGGTGTGTAAAATTAATGTCTGTTATTAAGGATTAAGGGCATTTTAAGAAGCTTATATAGTATTTTCTATATCTTGACTGGATAAGTATACTGTTTTACTTCACAATAATTAAGAAAAACCAATTAATTTTATTGAAAATAGAAAAATTTATATGTATTTTTATTATTACGTATGCTTTTATTTTAGTATGAGATATATCTATTAAATATTTTTATTATGTAATATTAAATATAAGTATAATAAAAATTTGGCATATTCATTAATGAGCTACTAAAATTGTAGGTGGGTCTTCAATTTGATGCGGGAAAAAAATATTAACTAATTTTGTTAGCATATATGCAAAAGTTAACTGAGATTGATGGAGTAAATATTACTATAAAGCGTGATTAAATATACTACAAAAATTTTAAATGTATATGCGACACCCTCATTTTTAGGTTCACTAAAATAATTAATTTGGAGGATTAGTTAATGTGTTGGAAGGAAGAGACATAAGATATAAGATATAAACATAGTATATATAAATATATATACACATTGTATACATGATGTATACACAATATATACATGATATATATATTGAACTAAAAAACAAAATGAATTGAAAAGTAAAAGTAAAAGTAATAAATAAATAAATAAAAATTAAATTAAATTTAGATGGAAGAGGAAAAAAGAAATATTAAATAATAAATATTAAATAATTAAATAATTATAAAAACATATATATACGTGGTTGGAAGAAAGAAAAGAAAAGGTTAAAAAAAATTAAAAAGTCTTCTTCCTCATCTTCTTCCTTCTCTGGCTGAATATTTTGATCATATATGTATATATTTAGGTTTAATTTTATTGGCTTTAAGTTAATTTTTCTTTTAATTTGTGTTTAAAGTTTGCTTGAAGTGTTTGATTTAGATGGAAGCTCAAAAGAATGAATTGAAGGATCAAAAAAGGTGGAAAAGCATGTGACACACCCAAGAGACACGACCAAGCCATTGGTCGTGTCCCTCATCCAAGGCAACACACATGACACAGCCTGAGTTGACAAGCCACTGGCCATGTCCTTCAGAACAAATTGGCAGAAGCAGACACTAGGAGAAGACACGGCCAAGCCACTAGTCGTATCTCACTTGATGAAGCCAAGAGTGAAACCAAAGAAGCAAAGGCAAACATGAACACACCCAAGAGACACGGCTAAGCCATTGGCAGTGTCTCATCTAAAGAACAAAGCAAGGATGAAAGCACAGTGGGGAACACACTCAAGAGACACGGCCAAGCCACTGGCCGTGTCCATGACACGGCCAGGGCCTTGGCCGTGTCTCAAATGAAAAAAGAAGGAGACTTTGAGGCATCCTTGGATACGGCCACATGACTTGGTTGTGTCCATAAGAAGATGAGTGACACGGCCAAGTCACTCATGACTTGGTCGTGTCTTGTGAAAATTTTTTCAATCATTTTGTACGAATTGGGGGACAAGATGGGGGGTAATAGGGGACATCTTTTAAAAATAAACAATTAAAGATCAAAAAATTTGCCTAATTTATGAAAAAAAAAATATAAAACAAAAAAAAGGTGGGAGACAAACTGTGGTGTGTGAGTTGACAAGAGATGGATGTTTCTTAAAAAGTTAAAAGAAGATGAGAATGGAGTAGTATATACACGTTGGCTGTTTTTGAAGAAGGGGGTTCTGAGTTTTGTTCTTTATTTTTCAAGAGGAGAGACACCATTCTTTCTTCATCTTCATTCCCATTCATCCTTTATTTCTTTCATAGACAAGAGCCAAACAATATTGGGGATAAAATTGAGTGAGCAAGTTTCTTAGACAATTAGGGTTTGAAGAAAGCTTGATTGGAGTTGAAGCTTGAGAAAGTTACATTCCATCCTTCAAGAGGAGAGCCATTGATTTAGGGAGCTTGAAAGTTGTTCATCGCACATTAAGGTGAAATCTAGGAGGACGACAAGTAGTCCAACTTTTGGCATCTACAAGGGATATTTCTTATTCTCTCTTTTGATTCATTTCTATATTGTTTTTTTTTATTATGAACATTAATATTATAATATATAATTTTGATTTGATGAATATTAAGATGGATATTTGTTTTAAATTGATGATGAGCTAATTCACTCATGCCTTGGGTTGTAGTAGATTTAATTAGATGACTTGATTTGATAATTTCATTAGTATACCTTATTGTTGGTTGATTGCATTGGATTGAATGTTAGGTTGATAGATTGGCTACCTGTTAATCACTTAATATTGAATTATGAACCGAGAGGTGAAATTCGATATTGAAACTATGTAATTAACTACCCTAAGAATGAATTAGAAATATAAGTTCGAGGGTTTATTAATTTGCAAATTCAAACAATTGGTTGTCGTTAATTCATGAATGTGAAAACTAATGAATTGGTAATCACTAATTAAACTCAAAGAACAAATTAAAATACAAGGTTATACTAATGGATAATTTGAGAATTAAGCTTTGATTAAATTGATCTACAACCCTAGGCATCATTCCTAGAATTGAATTGATCTTACACAAATTGCTTTTCACCATTCCAACATATCACACTCTTGCTTTTAAATTTACTTGCCAATCAAACTATTGCAAAATAATTCCTTCCTTGTGAGATGATCTTGGGGTGATCATGTTGCTATAATTACCTCGTATACTTGCGAGTGTCGCTTGTAGTAGTGTTAGTCGAGTGCAACAAGTTTTTGGCGCCGCTGCCGGGGATGGCAATTGTTATTTGTAGTTTGATTCTTTTATTTTAATTATTTTATTGTTTAAAGTGTTCCTTTTTAAATTGCCTAGGTGATTTATGCAAGGATGAAGGTCTCAAGAAAATAAATTTGTTCCTTATATAGATGATATTCATAGACTAGCAAGAGCCGAAGGAGTAGATCCCTTGAGACAGGAATGAGAAGAAATTGGCGAGCAATTTGCGGAGGACACTAAAGTAGAAATGGGTGACGTAGAGGAACCACCTATGAAGGAGTTTTCCTGGCCAATCAATGGAGTAACCACATCGTGTATCCGATTGAGCAACGTAGCAAGGAATTATGAACTTAAAAACACTCATTATAGTATGATGTCATCCTTCCATGGATTACCGAATGAAGATCCTCTCAACTTCATTCAAGATTTTTACACAACACTGCATACTTTTCCTTAGCAAGCACTAACAGAGGATGAACTTAAAATGAGATGTTTCCCATATAGTTTGAAAGATAGGGCAAAAACATGGTTAATGACCTTACCGAAAAATTCTTTGACCACTTGGACCGAAGTGTACAATAAATTTATGAAAAAAATTTTATTCACACCAAAAGACCAAGGAGCTTAGGGGGACTATTGCAACTTTCACCCAATTTGATGGAGAGTCATTTCATGAGGCATGGGATAACTTCAAATCTCTATTATTTCAATGTCCTCATCATTATTATCCATAATAATTGCTCAATTAGTTTTTCTATTATGGGCTAACTCAACAATGTCAAAACACAGTGGATAATGCTGCAAGAGAGGCAATGGGTGAGAAAACAGCAGCTGAAATAGTTGTATTATTTGAAATGATGGGAGCCAATTCTCAATAAAAGAGCATTGGAGAAAGGAGAAGATGGGCAAATGAGCTGAATGCAAACTCAGAAATGGCAAGGCAAATTGCCGAGTTGACAAGACAAGTTAAATTGTTGAATTCTAGAGGAAATTTGTCGGGGCCAAGCCAAGAATCATACGCATCATGTGGTGTGGTAGGCCACAATGTAAATGTATGTCCTTCAAACTTTGACCAATTCCAAGAAGAGCAAGAACAAGCTTTTGCTTTTGAAGGGTTCCAACAAAGGGGAAGGAATGACCCGTACTCAAATTCTTATAATCCCGGTTGGAGAAATCACCCTAATTTTGCATGGAAGAACCAACAACAAATTCCTCCTCAACATTCATTCCAACCTTATCAAAGGGGACCCCAATTTCAAGGGCAAGGTTCAAATCATGAGCAAGTCAAGAAACCTTCACTTGAAGACAATTTGAATGCTTTCATTCAAATAAGCACTTAAAATCAAGAGGCGAACAGCAAACGATTTGACTCTTTGGTAGCCTCACTCAAGAAGGTTGAGACACAAGTGGGTCAATTGGCTAATCATTTACAAGCTAATTAAAAAGAAAAATTTTCAAACCAACCGGAGCAAGCCAAAGCAATCACAGTCATAAGAAGTGGTAAGGTACTTGATAACAAAATTGGTGATAATAACATTAATGATTCTTTAGATGCAAGAACAATGGAAGAAGATGGCGAGGAAATACATGGAGGCAAAGCTCAACCAATTGAGCCTAAGAAAGTTAGTGAGGAGGCACCAGTGGCACCAAAACTGCACAAATCTCCAAATTCATACAGACTGCCAATTCATTTTCCAAGCAGGTTAAAAAATGAGAAGCATGATAAGCAATTTACTAAAATTTATAATATACTCTCAAAGGTAAGTATTAACCTTCCCTTACTTGAGGTGATTAAAAATATGTCATCATATGCCAAATTTTTTAAGGAGCTTAACAAAAAAAAAAAGAAAAAATATGAGTTGAATGAGAAGGTGATAGTCTTGGAAGTAACAAGTGCTGTTTTACAAAATAGGTTACCTCCAAAACTAAAGGATCCTAGAAGCTTTATAGTTAGTATCTCTATGGGGAATGGGAAAGAAATTATTGGTATGTGTGACCTAAGAGCAAGTATAAATTTGATGACATACTTTGTTTACTTGAAATTAGAGCTAGGGAAACTTAAACCGACTAGAATGGTTTTGCAACTTGCGGATAGAACTCTTCAATACCCTAAGGGAATCGTAGAAGATGTTCTAGTGAAGGTAGGTGATTTAATTGTACCCATTGATTTCATTGTCTTAGATATGGGAGAAGAAATTTCTAGAGATTTTGAACATACAATTTTGTTAGGGAGACCTTTTATGGCCACAAGTAACACATTAATTGATGTTAAAAATGAAAAATTAACCATGACTATTTTAGGTTAAACTGTAGAATTTTCAATTTTTAACACTTTTTCTATTCCCACTACTGCTTTATATGAGGACTATTCTCTCATTGATTTTACTGATAATGTTGTTGAAGAAGTTTTCTTACAGGAGAGTGGTGAAGACAAACTGGAAAGGGCTTTAAATTTGGAGGAAGAAGTTAAAGGTTCAAATGAGGATATTCAACCAAAGGGGGTTGAACTTAAAAAACTTCCAAAGCACTTAGTGCATGTTTTTCTTGGAGAAAACAACTATCAACCAGTGATCATTTCTTCTACTCTTGGTAGTGAGAAGGAAGATAAACTTGTGAGGATGTTGAAAAAATTTAAGAGAGCTATTGGTTGGGGTTGAGTGATATCAAGGGTATTAGTCCCTCTATGTGCATGCACAAGATAGTTCTAAAGGAATGGGCTAAACTGGTGAGAGAGGCTCAAAGGAGACTTAACCCTAATACGAGCTAAGTAGTGAAAAAGGAGGTTCTTAAATTGCTTGATGAAGGGGTAACTACCCCATTGCTGATAGTGAATGGGTTAGTCTCGTTCATGCCATGCCAAAGAAAGCAGGTTTGACTATGGTCCAGAATGAGAAAGGAGAGTTGGTACCTACTCGAACACAAACCAGGAGGCGAATGTGCATAGATTATAGAAAATTAAATAATTTCACCAAGAAAAGATCACTTTCCTTTACCATTTATTGATCAAATGCTTGATAGGTTTTCTGGACACACTTTTTATTATTTTCTTGATGGTCTTTCAGATTACTACCAAGTCCCGATAGCACTAGAAGATCAACCAAAGACAATCTTTACTTGTCCCTTTGGGACATTTTTCTTTCAGAAGATGTCATTCGGACTATGCAATGCACCAGGTACATTTCAAAGATGTATGCTTTCGATTTTTTCTGATATGCTGGACAAATGCATTGAAGTGTTTATGGATGAATTCTCTATTTTTAGTAATTTTTTAATGATTGTTTGCAAAAATTGACTCTCATGCTTGAAAGATATATTGAATGTATCTTTCTGACAAAGGGATTATTTTGGGTCATGTCATTTCTGACAAAGGGATTGAGGTAGACAAGACTAAGGTTAAATCAATCATGAATCTAACTCCACCCACAATTGTTAAGTGGATTAGAAGCTTTTTAGGACATGCTGGATTTTATAGGAGGTTTATAAAAGATTTTTTAAAAATTTCACATCCTTTGTATTATTTGCTAGGAAAAGATGTCCATTTATTTTTTATGACAAGTGCTTAGAACCTTTTGAAATTTTGAAAGAAAAATTAACTTCCGCTCCTATAATTGTTGTCCTAAATTGGAATTTGCCATTTGAAATCATGTGTGATACATCGAATTATGTCATTGGAGTTGTTTTGGGCCAAATAGTGAATAAATTGATGTGTGTAATTTATTATGCAAGTTTATCTTTAAATGATGCACAAGTGAATTACACAAACACTGAAAGTGAAATGTTAGCAGTGGTGTTTGCACTAGACAAATTTCAGATCTTACTTGATAGGTTCTAAAATCATAGTATTTTTGGACCATATGGCCTTGAAATACCTATTGACCAAACCACAAGCTAAACCTAGGCTCATTTGGTGGGTATTGATGCTATAAGAATTCAATGTTGAAATCAAAGATCGAAAGGGAAGTGAGAATGGAGTAACCAACCATCTCTCTAGATTGAACTCTCATGATAATGATGCAGAAATTGCTTGTGAAAATGCTTTTGAAAAACTCCCGGATGAACACTTGTTTGCTTTAACTCAAGCACCTTGGTATGCAGATATTTCTAACTATCTCTCTTGTGGTGTTGTGAGAAAGGATTTGAATTTTTAGGCAAAGAAGAGGTTCATGCATTCATGTAAGTACTATTTTTGGGATGAGTCATATTTGTTTAGAATTTGTAGGGATGAAATTATAACAAGATGTGTACTGAAGGAAGAACAAAAATAAGTGTTGCAATTTTTCCACAACATGTATTGTGGAGGGCATTTTGGAGGAAAGAAGACCATTGAGAAAATTCTTCAAAGCAGTTTGTATTGGCCTACTCTTTTTAAGGATGCTCATAATTTTTGTACAAGTGCCAAAGAGTAGAAAACATTAACAAAAGGAATGAAATACCTCTCAATGTATTTATTGTGATTGAAATTTTTGATGTATGGTGAATAGACTTCATGGGCCATTTCCCAAGTCATTTGATTTTGAATATATTCTTCTTGCAGTGGATTATGTGTCTAAGTGGGTGGAGGCTATCCCCATGCTAATATTGTTTTGAAATTTTTGAAGGAGAATATTTTGAGCAGGTTCGGAACCCTAAAGGCAATAGTAAGTGATGGAGGAAGCCACATTTGCAACAAATGGATTGAGAAGTTAATGACCAAGATGGGCATCTGACACAAAGTGGCAACTCCATACCACCCTCAAACATCCGGACAAGCTGAGATCTTCAACAAGTAAATTAAAGGGATCTTGGAAAAGACGGTGAGCACGATAAGAAAGGATTGGTCAATCCGACTTTCAGAAGTATTATAGGCTTATAGAACTGCTTTCAAAACACCATTGGGAATGAGTCAATATAGGTTGGTCTTTGACAAGGCTTGCCACCTACCGGTGAAATTGGAGCATAAAGCCTATTGGGCAATAAAGACCACAAATATGGACTTAGAAGGAGCAAGAGAGCAAAGAATGTTGCAAATTTCTGAGCTTGATGAGCTTAGAAATAAGGCCTATGAGAGTTCAAGAATCTATAAGGGAAGGGACAAAGCTATGCATGACAGGATGATCCTTCAAAGAACTTTTGAACCGGGAATGAAAGTCCTCCTATTCAATTTTAGAATGCGATTATTTCCCGAAAAATTGAAGTCCCGTTGGAGTGGACCATTTCAAGTAATTCAAACATTCCCATATGGGCCATATGGGATTGTTGAGTTGCTCAATTTGAAAACTAACGAGATATTTAAGGTAAATGGACAAAGGGTGAAGCCCTATCTTGAAGAAATTGATGTTGCAAAAACTGGTGAAAGTTTGATGTTTATAGACAAATGATGTAATAATGTCCAGCTACACGACATTAAAGAAGTGTTCAGTGGGAGGCAACCCATCGGTTTACATTTCTTTTCATAGTTAAATCTTCATATTTTGTCATTTAAATTTCATTTTATTTTAAGAGAATAGAATGGGTGCATTGATCGGTTTTTATTTTTGATGGAGTTTCAGGGTAAAGCTGAAAAGATAAGTGTATATCTAAGACTGACACATTTGTTTAAATAAAAAATATAAAAAGAGCAAAATCAAAAATTTTGGCAGTAGAGGACATGGCCACTTGACATGGCCAAGCCACTAGCCGTGTCAAGCAAACCCAGAATTCCCAGGCGTGGACACGGTCAGAAGGCTTGGCCGTGTCACCCAGACATGCCTAAGCGCCAGCCCGTATCCTCAACCCCTTACCCTACACCTAAACACACAGACCCGAACATGCCCATAGGATACGGTTAAGCCACTGGTCGTGTCCCTCCTAAAAGCCCAAACACGGCCTAGCCATTTCAAGCTTGGTTGTGTCACCCTCTTTAAAAACCCGATCGTGTCCTTTTTGTTCATCCCTAACCTTGGTTTTCCATTTTTTCTTTCTCTCGCCTCTCTCTTTAAACCTCCATCCCCATCTCTCGAAACTTAAAAATCTCACCAAATTTTCCATTTCTCTTACTCAAAACTCAATTAAACCCACTCAATCTTCCAATTTTCAACTCAAAACTCCATTAAATCCATCAAAGTTCGATTTTCACCAAACAGATCAAGATGCCTAGAACAAAAATGGTGTCCCACCATAAGAGGAGGCAACCTCCATCATCCACTCCATCATCCTCTTCATCATCTTCAAAGAGGTCAACTCTTCTAGCACGGGGTTTCTTTTCGACGAGGTATGTGAGCGATGAATCCCTTGATACTCTCCAAATTAGAGATAATTTTGCTATATATGTTCGAAACCTTGAATGAAAAAAATTAGTTTTCCTTAAACATTTGTAATTCCAAGAACTCACCATAGAACTTTTAACGTCCCTTAAGGTTGAAAGAAATGAAACGAATATTTGCACTAGATTTAGCTTAAAATTGCTTGAAAAACAATGTGTTCTTGATATTGAGCAATTAAATACTATTTTTGGTTTTCGCCAAGAAGGGGAAAATGCATTCCTAAAGGTTTTAAATAATAATTTGCCTGGGGAAAAATTGGCTCGGGAGGTATGTATGTGGCTAAATCGACCAAAGCAACCAAATTGATAAAATCCTGCCTTGAGGTATCTACATCGATTTATGTCTTGTGGATTCTTTGCAAGAAAAGAAAGCACGGGAGTGGTGGAACTAAATGAGCTATTTTTTCTAGATTGTGCTAGCAATACTATACTCATAAGTGTCGGCTATTGGTTGGCCGATGTGTTTGATAGCGTAGCAAATAGGAAAAAGGGTGCAATTTGCATAGGTGATTGGTGACCACCTTGGTTGTAGCACTTATTGATGGATTTGATCTGAGCACTTGTCAAATGACTAAAATTTTTGGGAGTGATTCATTGGATCTTGCTACCTTTGAAAAGATGCACATGGTTGTAAAAAGGAGAGGGGCTTATGTTATGTGTTTAGATGAGAATGTTGCACCTGAGGACCGACAAAAAAGGCTACGAGTTGATGAGGAGTCCGACTTTGATTCACTCAGTTTGAATAAAGATGCTCTGGCGCCGGATAATCAGGAGATTATTAGTAGGATTGAAGCATTGGAAAGCAAGGTAGATCGTAATCATGCTGAAGTCCTCGCTCAGTTAGAACAAATCAATAGCAACCTCGCAAAGATTCTTAGCCTCCACCCTTCAGCAGCCTCGTCGTCATATCCTCCACCGTTGTAGAGCATATCAGCTTCTGCCCTTTTGAATACACTTCTTATGTTTATTATTTTCAGTTTTTTAGTTGTTGTTTTTCGTACCGATGTTTGTTACTAAAACTTTATATTTTATTTTGGTTATTTTATATTTATTGCTTTTTAATCTTGAACAATTAATGTTTATGGATGAAAGGTAGCACTTGCCTCACAATGAAAATGATGAAAATCAAGTTGTACTTTAACTCTTACCTCCTTTGATTTACCCTAGTTTCCATTGAGGACAATGTCAATCTTAAAGTGTGGGGTGCTAAGTTTGTTCATAAATGCAAGTTGTTTTTTGTAATCTTGTTGTTGTTATTAAGTCTTTTTTTTAGTAATTTTTATTAATTGTTTTGCCTTACCTTACATATTGTTTAAGTTCAATTATTATAAGATGGTTGATAGATGACCTTTTAATTTTTAAAGCATGAATTAGAGAATTGAATAAAATTTGTGCTTATTGTTGATTTGGTGGTTATTCATTACATCACCTTTAAACTAGTGAGGAATTGAGCCATCAACTTATTATTCTTTATTATGTGTAAACATCTTTAATTGATGAATTTTTAGAACTTGCTTTGACATGCATTTTGAGACTACAAAAAATATTTTCAATTAGGTATCAATATGATTAAGGCAATTAGGTGAACCCATTTTGGCTTAAAGAGACCAACCTTATATCCGACCTTAGTTAACCAATTTTGAGCTTATTTCATTTTTCCTTTTCTTTCTGTTTCACAAAATCATTAGCTTGAACCTTATTTTTTAAACTATTACCCTTGCATAGGTCAAGAGCATTTTAAGAGCATTTATGATTGAGTGTTGTGTTAAATAAAGTGTGGGGTTAAATTTATTGGGTTCAAAATTACAAATTAGTATCTTCTTTAGTTGCAAACCCTAAAAAAATAAAAAAATCAAAAAGAGAAAAATCAAAATAATAGAAGTTGTTGTTCTTTTTTCATAGGGTTGGAATAAGTTTGGGAATGATTATTGCAAAATTTAATAAGTGAGTTCCCTTGAAAAGCTCTTTAATGTCAAGTGGTAGGTGAGTGGAAGGTGTTTTGGGATTGTTGGGTTATACATATGATCGGTTACTTCATTCTTAAAGTGCTCTTGAACTTAATGAATCAACTCACATTTTCTAAATGTCATGTATTTACCTTAGTCCCATTATAACCAAATGAAAGACCTTATGATTGATGATTGATTGAAATTTAGTGGTGGAAGTTTGATTGATAAGCAAGCTTATGGTGATAATCTATCATTGAATGTTATGAGTGTAAACACTACCTATTTAAACACTTCAAGAGTTGGTGAGGGAGTGTCAATATTGGTTATGTGTGGAAAACTACTAAATTGCATGAGTATTGGTTTTATTTGATTTGATATTGATTGTAGATTTAAGAAATTGGAAGTCTTGATATACTCTTATAACTCTTGAACTTGGCTAAATTTTCTTGTTTACTTGTTTTGATTTTAACTTTGCTTGGGGACAAGCAAAGGATTAAGTGTAGGATAGTTATTTTGATCATATATGTATATATATTTAGCTTAATTTTATTTTCTTTAAGTTAACTTTTCTTTTAATTTGTGTTTTAAAGTTTGCTTAAAGTGTTTGATTTAGATGGAAGCTCAAAAGAATGAATTGAAGGATCAAAAAAGGTGGAAAAGCATGTGACACACCCAAGAGACACGGCCAAGCCATTGGTCGTGTCCCTCATCCAAGGCAACACACATGACACAGCCTGAGTTGACAAGCCACTGGCCGTGTCCTTCAGAACAAATTGGCAGAAGCAGACACTGGGAGAAGACACGGCCAAGCCACTGGTCGTGTCTCACTTGATGAAGCCAAGAGTGAAACCAAAGAAGCAAAGGTAGACATGAACACACCCAAGAGACACGGCCAAGCTATTGGTCGTTCCTCATCTAAAGAATAAAGCAAGGATGAAAGCACAGTGGGGAACACACTCAAGAGACACAGTCAAGCCACTTGCCGTGTCATAAGGCCTTGGCCGTGTCTCACATGGAAAAGGAAGGAGACTTTGAGGCAGCCATGGATACGGCCACATGACTTGGTCGTGTCCATAAGAAGATGAGTGACACGGCCAAGTCACTCATTACTTGGCCGTGTCTTGTGAAAATTCTTTCAATCATTTTGTACGAATTGGGGGACAAGATGGGGGACAATAGGTGACATCTTTTAAAAAGAAAAAAGTAAAGATCAAAAAGTTTGCCTAATTTATGGAAAAAATTATAGAACAAAGAAAAAGGTGGGAGACAAAGTGTGGTATGTGAGTTGGCAAGAAATAGATGTTTCTTAAAAAATTAAAAGAAGATGAGAGTGGAGTAGTATATACACGTTGGCTATTTTTGAAGAAGGGGGTTCTGAGTTTTGTTCTTGATTTTTCAAGAGGAGAGACATCATTCTCTCTTCATCTTCATTCCCATTCATCCTTCATTTCTTCTATAGACAAGAGCCAAACAATATTGGGGATAAAATTGAGTGAGCAAGTTTCTTAGACAATTAGGGTTTGAAGAAAGCTTGATTGGAGTTGAAACTTGAGAAAGTTACATTCCATACTTTAAGAGGAGAGCCATTGATTTAGGGAGCTTTAAAGTTGTTCATCACACATTAAGGTGAAAGCTAGGAGGAAGACAAGTAGTCCAACTTTTGGCATCTACAAGGGATTTTTCTTATTCTCTCTTTTGCTTCATTTCTATATTGTTGTTGTTTTATTATGAACATTAATATTACAATGTATAATTATGATTTGATGAATATTGAGATGGATATTTATTTTAAATTGATGATGAGCTAATTCACTCATGCCTTGGGTTGTAGTAGATTTAATTAGATGACTTGATTTGATAATTTCATTAGTATACCTTGTTGTTGGTTGATTGCATTAGATCAAATGTTAGGTTGATAGATTGGCTACCTATTAATCACTTAATATTGAAAGATGGACCGAGAGGTGAAATTCGATATTGAAACTATGTAATCAACTACCCTAAGAATGAATTAAAAATAAAAGTTCTAGGGTTTATTAATTTGCGAATTCAAACAATTGGTTATTGTTAATTCATGAATGTAAAAACTAATGAATTGGTAATCACTAATTAAACTCAAAGAACAAATTAAAATACAAGGTTATACTAATGGATAATTTGAGAATTAAGCTTTGATTAAATTGATCTACAACCTTAGACATCATTCCTAGAATTGAATTGATCTTACACAACTACTACTCGTTTACTTTTAAATTAAAATTATTTTTCACCATTCCAACATATCACACTCTTACTTTTAAATTTACTTGTCAATCAAACTATTGCAAAATAATTCCTTCTTTGTGAGATGATCTTAGGGCGATCACCGTTGCTACAATTACCTCGTATACTTGCGAATATCGCTTGTAGTAGTGTTAGTCGAGCGCAACATTGAACTCCATGGCTATGGAGGAGTGATTTTTTCTTTATCAAATACTCCATATTTTACAAGTTTTCCAAAGGTTTTAGGGTGATTTTGAAGGTTAATCAACCAAAGGTAAGATTTCCTCTCAATTTAGGAGCTTTTCTTTCAATTCAGAATAGGTAAAAATTTAAAATTTGATGGAGGTAGTGATAATTGTTGTAATAGGTTGTTTTGTAGTTATTGTGATGAGGATGTTAAGATTTTAAGGTTGATTAGTGAAAATAGTTGAATTTTTTTGAAGTTAGGGTTATGAAATCCATATGTGAAATTAGGGTTTTGACACTACAAAAAAAACGCTATCTGCAACGGACAGAATCCGTCGCAAATCCGTCGCAGATCAAGATTTGCGACCGATCTGCGACGGATACGATCCGTTAATAAAAAAGGCGTCGCAATTTTCAATTTTGCGACGGATTTGCAACCACTCGGCGGTTGCAAATCTCGCTCTTAAATTTTCGCGGGTAAAGGGCAGCCGTCGCAGATTCCGTCGCAGATTTCGTCGCAAATTCGTTGCAGATTCCGTCGCAGATTGTCTTCACAGATTCCGTCGCAGATTGTCGTCGCAGATTCCATCATAGATTTCAAATATCCGTCGCAGATTCGTAGCAAATCCGTAGTAATTTAATATTAATTTTTATTGGAACTATTTGTATTATCAATTAATTTTATGAGAACTTTATAAATACATTTGGAACATTTAAACACAATCTAAAAAAAACACTAATTACATTGATAAAAATAATTCTTTTATTAATCTTCAATAGAATAAAATATTTTACAATTTAACTATACAAGTGTTAAGAACACTACTATAAATAATCTATCTTGAAAATAACAATATAGATCTTCAATATTAAATTATAGTGCTGGGGCGTTCTCTCCTTATCACGTCTTTCAGATCCTGAACAACTTCAGACATTGGAGGCCTGAATTCTGGTTGAGTCTGCAAGACATACTTGAGGTTAAAAATGCGATTCTAAATAGATATGTAATAATGATAGAACTTGAGATACTATTCGACCAAACACTTAAGTGTCAGTAGTTTCAAGATAAATTACAAATGTGCCAGTTGAATAATAGAAACTTACCGTGCCCTAACCTTTTTAGCACGCTTAACATGTCTCCTTAAGAGATCTTGTGCTGATAAATGATCTACAGATTCTTCATCCTGAAAGCATGAATAGGCAAAAAGATGACAGTGAATCAAAACTTCTACTGCAAAAGATGATGCAAGAAACTCATAATTCAATATTGTTGAAAAACAATCAAGTACTACCAACCTCCTCATCTTCTTCTGCTGCTGCTTCTTCCCCTTCCTTTTTTGGTGAGTGAGTGCCTACAACAGGCATAGGCAAAGGTCTTGGGAGCGACTTTACAACATCCCCATAATGTGGCTGCGACAAAAAGTAAAATAACAAAGAATATGGGATAATAAGCAACGAATGTAGGATCTATCCCAATTTCAGGTAAAGCGATTTCCATATAAAGCACAAACAAAAGTCAAAAAGTTGGTCAGCATAATATACAGCTTGAATGGTTACCCTCACTAACAAGAAGGCAATAATGCGTAATGCCCTGGAAGGTTAATTTTATGATGCAGTTGGCTAGCACACATCAAACATATAAACTTAAGTTTTTTGGTGACCATCAACTGAACAACCTTTCCAATCTCAAGTAAAGTGAACCCTACAACAGAGAAGTTATTTCTCTTCTCGGTGTCAACATCATCCAAGTCAATCCATACAAATTAGGACTAGCAAGCCATAACTGAGTGGGATAAAAGGCAATTCCAACCAAACATGACTCAAACCTGGCTTTCTTCTGGAAATCCATTTCTCAACCATGATCGACAAAGTGAATAGAAAGAAGCCTCATCTGATATCTTTACTTGAAAATGTTAAAACAAAATAGTAACTAATATTTTTAACTTAATGTTACAATCATGAGATTCTGTCCTATAGCATATCCATAACATAATTTATGCCAAACAGGTCTTAATCGCATCTGCAAAAAGTTGAAATGCCATTAAAAAGTGTTAAACAAAGAAATCATGCAAAGAAAGAAAATAAAATGATGTTTTTAGTATCATCTCAATTAGCCGCCTTCCCAACTGCTGTTGCATTTGAAATTTTATACACATACATGAACAATTCTAAACAGGTGCAGATTACTGCTTTTTATTGATGCCAATTGCCAAATATATTAACATTATGCTAAAAAGATCTGCACCTCTTCATTGAACAGAAAACATCAACAAAAGGTGGTGAACCATATTGATTTTAGTACAATCTCACAAGACCTGATAAGAAGCCAAAAGGTTTTGGTATCAGTAATGGTATCTTGGAGCCCAAAAATCTCATATTATTCATAAATCGTGAGAGTATGAATAAAAAGTTATAGAGATCATTGTTATCTAAAAAGTTTTTGGGGTTCAGGATTTGTTATTTCTTGCAGCAACTAAGAACAACACAAACATAGATAAACAAAATGCCCAAAAAAAATAGCAACAGAAAAACAAAATGAAACAAAACAATATTTGAATTATCAGCAGAATGACTTAACCCATCTCTGCCAGGAAGGAAGTAGAGGGCATGCTTGCAATCACAATAAATAGCCATCATGACCCAGGGTTGAATAGAATTCCAACATGATTTACTACAACATACAAACAGCATGAATGTCACCCCTAAATGATAGAATGTACATGCAGATGGAATGGCAAAGGTGGGAAGTTTTATTTGCCACAGGATTCTAAATCGTACATATTCAAATAGCCTAAAGGGTACACCAGTGCCCACAAAGCCTTCAACCCAATGCTTAGGACATTAGCTTATTGCCCTTAATTGCTTAAAATAGGATTGAGATACAAAAATTGTGTTCATCCAAAAAAAAAAAGATAAAAAATTGTTAATGCCTCATGGTTAAAGAATCTCTATCCATTTTCCTCTTAGAGGGATTTGAAAGGTCTACTTGACCAAGTTCCAGAATTCAAATCAAAAAATACAAAAGAAATTGAAATGAAATTAAAGTAGGTAGAGTTAATAATTTCTTTTAGCGGAGCTTTTGGCTATCAAATGGGGTCTTGCAATGGCTTGGGAGAAAGGTTGGAGAAATTTGGTTATTCAGTCCGATTGCTTGGAAGCTGTCAATGCAATTTGCTCTCCTTTTGTTTCGCTGGTCCTGAACATCAGTGTTTAGAACATATTTGTTTGTTATTGAAGAATGCTTGGCGAGTTCGTTTGATGCATGTTCCAAGGACTCAAAACTTGGTTGCTAATGGGATTACAAAACTTGCTTTTACTCAAACTGAGCGGACTGTTTGGTACCATAGGCCTCGTCAGAGTGTATGGGAGTGCTGGTGCAAGGATAGCTTATTGGTATTGTAAGCCTTAGAGCTGTGTTGTTTTTTGTTTCTTTTCCTTTCATAGATTAAAAAAAAATTCCAAGGAAACTTTGGGGAAATTTTAGAAGTTCACCTACAATAAAAAAATTTTAAGACAGAATCATGGTTTTAACTTTAGTTATAATATATACACTAAAATAATTAAAAAATAAAATCTTTATTGTCTAATCTACAGAACCAGGGAACAGAGAAATTTAAGGTATTAAATTCTATGAACAACACAACATGTGATGTTATTTATATTCAGACATTCAATTTGTGAAATTAAATCCGCGTTCTACAATCATATCCAAAACTACAAGCATATGTTCTGATTTTCTGACCCATACGATGATTTTACAAGCTTCTGCAATCCTTACTAGTCCTTAACTAGAGCATTGTCAGATAACCATGTGATTGAAAGGATAATCATGTGCTTCTATCATGTCCACGAATTATATGAAAATTGTAATTTTCTTTGGTCAAGCATGCAGTGTAAATGCAATCATGCATGCAAAAAATCCAACTTCACTCAAATCAAAAGAAATTATTGTCATTCCTACTTCATGAATGGACATAGAAACAAAGATCAATTTCCCTTCTTGCTGTGCAGTGGCCGGTGGGTCTCAACTCTCAATCATAATAATTATTTATAATATATGCATATAGAAGTTCCTAGAAAAGGAGAAGAAGGGAGGTGGCTCTTACTTTTCGATCCCAAATCAAAGCATGCGTATCATCTCTGCCTCTTTCCCTGTACTTCCTGCACTAGTCTTCTAATTTCCAGAATGCTATAAACTCAGCCAAGATCAAGTGACACGAAAAAGAAAGAAAAAATTATACAGCATTAAACTCAGCCAAATTCAATTTTTCACTACAAAAATATTCGGCATTTGCGACGGAAATCTGCGACGGACATGTTTCCGTCGCAAATTTGCTACGGATCTGCTACAGATTTGCGACGTAACATTTTCCTCAAAAATTCTCGGCGGGAGTAATCCCGCCAACTTTTGCGACGATTATTTGCGACGGACTGATTTTCGTTGCAGATCTGCGACGGATTTGCAACGGATTTGCAACCAATTTCTCAAAATTCCTCTAACTCGTCCTTCCATCGCAAATCCGTCGCAGATTCGTAGCAAATTTGCGACGAAAACATGTCCGTCGCAGATTTTCGTAGCAAAATTCCGAATATTTTTATAGTGAAATTTGCGACGGCAATAGACGGTAGCAGATCTCCGTTGCAAATTGGTTTTTTTAGTATTTTCTCTTTCGCGCCAAGTTTCCGCGCCAACTTTTGCGACTATTATTTGCGACGGAATGATTTTCGTCGCAGATCTGCGACGGATTTGCAACGGATTTGCGACCAATTTCTCAAAATTCCTCTGACTTGTCCTTCCGTCGCAAATCCGTCGCAGATCCGTAGCAAATTTGCGACGGAAACATGTCCATCGCAGATTTCCGTCGCAAATGCTGAATATTTTTGTAGTGTGAATGGAAGTGAGTATAATTATTGAAATAAGTTGTTTTAATATTATTTTGATGTGTAGGTAATGATTTTATAGTTGAATTTTGAAAATGAGCTGGGTAAGTTGAAGTTTGAGAAAAGTAGTAAGTGGTGGAAATAAAGTTTTATTGAGATTTTTGTAAATTGTATAAATAATGGTGGTTTGATAGAAATTAAGCATGAAGATGATTTTAAATGAATAATTGTACTTCTTATGTGGCTTGTGCATATTTAGGACGAATTGGTGCAAATGATGAAGGTTAAGGCTTTGAATAAAGTAAGAGATGGAGGGAGAATTAGATTGATTTTGAAGCAAGAAAAAAGGTTAGTACATACTTTAATAAATTATAATTGAATTGTATTTGAGTTGTCATAACAAATTGTGATTTTTTTAATGTGTCATGCCATTTTGATATTTGTTGTGATAAGACATGGTATTGTACCATTTAAAAGTAAGTGAAAAGAATTAAATATAAATGTTAAGCTATTATATTATAGCTAATGTAATTGTGATGTACATAGTATGTGAAATGTACATTATGTCTAATGTGATGTAAACAGGTAGATAATAAATGAAAAAATGTGGAAAATATAGAAAATTGTGGGAAAATGTGGTGAGAAAAGAATACAATTTGGTGAGAATAATAGAAAATTGATAAATATGAATAATGTGGTGAGAAAAGAATACAATTTGGCTCACTTTAAAGAATAAACAATATTATTTAAAGTGGCAGTATTATGAACTAATGTGTCGATATTAATAAGATGATGATTTGTATAATATATTGAGAATATGATAATGAGTCACATTGTGAGTGTGACTCACGCTGTTGCATTGTGTGAGAGTAATGATTAATGTTATGAAATATGAGCTGGTTAAGAAAAGTGTTGATCACCTGGTAAGTGTGGAAAAGAAAAAAGACTAAATGAGAAATGTGATAAAGAGATGAGAATGTGAAAAGATAATATATTACTGTATGTTTAATAATCTATATAATTACTTGTCCAAAAAGTTAATATTAGTATTGCATATATTAATAGACCTGAGCAGAGTTAGGTCTTGTATAGCATATGTTGATAGACCTGAGCAAAGCTAAATCATGATATAAGTAGAGCTAGGTCATAAAATTAAGATTGAAAATAGACTAGAACAAAGCTGGACCATGAAATCAATGTTGTGATAACTGGACTTGGCAATTGTATAGAAGTGGTTGGGCCCAATGTGTGTGTATATGTGTTCGTGTGCGTGTGGGTTTATGAGATATTAGCATGTATATGTTGGGTAAATGAGTATTATATGGAAATATAATTATTATGAGTAAAAGAATAAGGAAATGTGTGTGTCATATGTTGATGTATATGAATTAAGTTTTTGGATGAGCAATAAATATGTTAAAAGATAATGAACGACGGCATAATATTTGTGTATCTTGATAGTCATGTATTGGATTTTAAGTATTCTATTATTATAGTATGTACCGCTAAACTCTTAAGCTTAGCGCGATAGTGTGTATCACGAGGTATTATAAATACAGACCAGGTGAACTAGAGTGTGAGTGAGACTTAAAAATGTGAATGCCATGAGACCAACCCTGACGGTATTGTATTTATATATTATTTATGTATGGTATAGTATGAGTTTTGTAAAGTAAAAATATTATTGTGAACATTTTTGATAAGTTTTATTGTTAAAAATGAAAATTTGCAATGTACACCGGTTTTATTGAGAATATTTGAATATATATATATATATAATGATGATTATTTATAATCCCTTAAGAAGTTTGGGAGGAATATTAGAGATTGTACTTATAAATATTTGGGAGTATAGTTTTTTTATACAGGTTGTGTAATTGATAAATTGGGGTATATTGTATAAGCAAATTCTCATTTTATTAACTAGAAAAATTTAAATATTGCAAGTTATTTAACCATTTTCATAATACTAACAGCACATGAATTTTATAAATGATCTTCTTATTATATTTGCATACTTAAAAGATGTAATTGGTCTATGATAGATACATTTAATCATCATATATATAACATTCTATCATACAAATAAATATAACACTGGAGGCACCACATAAAGTGGTAAAATTTTATATATATAAATTTCTAATGCCTAGGTAATGGCTGATCCTCAAAGTTTAGGAATAATAATTTGTAGAAATCCATCTCTGCATCATTATACAGAACACATTAGAATATTATCCAAAACTACAAAGTAAAAATTTAAAAAAAAAAATCAAATTTGATATGCACAATCACTTTTTTTTTTGTAAAGAATAATTTCAACATCAATTGTATCTTAATTTGAAATGTATAGTTACTAAAATTTGAATTCCTCAATCTCTTATGCTCTAAAAATCGCCATGATTGAGGAACAAGTGGTTACATACTTTTTTTTTAAGTTTTTCATTTTCTTTAATTTATTTCTTGAAATTAATTTTAAATCTATTTTATGTTATAATTTGGGCAAAAATTAAATTTTCAAAAAAAGATAAAAATTTATAGCAAATAATAAACTATTCATGCTATAATTAATATTTATTGAAAAATAATATTTATTTTATGATATGAATTTAATAAAATTTAAGCAATTTGATAAAAATTAACAAGTAAATTCATTTGGCAACCAAATATATATGTATCTCTAAATATATTCTAGAAAAAGTTTCACCCTAACTATTTATTCAACCAATGACTTAAAGAAATTAACATGACATAATTTTTCCTCACCGGCAATGTGAATTGTCATTTGGAGAAAGAATAAAGTCAGCAATATGAAATGAAATGTCAAACCATCAATTATTGAGAAATTTTGACTTTTATCTACAATCTGTGTAATCAATTTCTTTCTTCATTCTATGCATCAAATTTCAATTACCCTGTTATCTACGTTAATGGAACATTATCATGATTGACAATCAGACTTTGGATTGACCCCAAAAAAAATCATGCTATTTCAATACTAATTTATGTTTTTAGTCATTATATTAATTGAAATAATAAAAGAAATATTTTAAGAAATTAAAGTATTTGATAGTATTATAATCAAAATGCATTATATTTTTAAGATTTTAGAAATCAAAATGTTATATAAAATTTAGACATATATGAATTAAATTGTATTAAAGAATTTACAATTTTGTAGATAAAGATTGAAGTATATTGGATTATTAAAAAATTTCAAGAATAAATCTAAATATTATTTTAAAAATGATAAAAAAATTAATTAAGTAGAAAAAAAATGTAATTAGTGCACCAAGAAAATAAATAATTAAGACTTACAGAAATTCAGCTGAAACGGTGTTCTTGTTTGCATCAGAAGGAAAGGGCCAGTCAACTTGGCAGGGTCCTTGTAAAATTTCTCTCTTGTGATATGCTGTGATTGAATCATTTGAACATCGTGACGTTTCCCAGCATTGTGTTGTTCGTTTTCCCATTATTGTCAAACTGCCAACAAGGAAAAATAAAATACTATTTAAATGATAATCAATCAATTATGAGTCTAGTAATGTCACCTTGATTCGTTTTTAAAATTCGAATATCTTAAATTTAAAACTCAATTCCTGATTATATTTATAAAAAATATAAATTAAAAAAAATAAAAATTCACTTAATGAAATAAAATCATTTTGCATATATGATCCGAGTCCAATTAAATTCGGGTCTTAACTCATTAAGCTCTAGTTAGGCCTTTAAAAATAGAACTAAAATTAAATGTGCTTTTGACAAAAATATAAAAAAATTAAATAATTCTAAATTTACCATATTTATAAAATATTTATCAAAATATCAAAATTTATAAAATATTTATCAAAATACCAGATTTTTATTAGTTTACAATGAATTTATCATGAGTTTATAATAAGTTTATAAATTTTACACAGTTTATAATGAATTTATTATGAATTTATAATAAAATGATTAAAATATCCTTGATAAAAAATAAAAATTTTTAAAAATATAATAGAGTATGTCATTTTTTAAATTAAATCTAAGTATTTCAGTCTAATTAGTCAAGTCGGACCAAAATTAAAAGTTTTAAAGCTTTTTGATGGAATCCAATAAAAAACTATTTTTGATGGAATCCAATAAAAAACTATCTAATTTTGCTATAAATTTTTCTTTTTGGTTCTTTTAGTACAGCACATTCCAATTTAAGTCTGACTTAAACAAGGAATATATATCATGTTGATACGGATAAAACACCTAAAATAACTCTTCTTCACAGAAAACTGGCTTAATTTTACCATTATTTATTTTTAGGTTTTTTTTATACAATTCACTCGATTTTAATTCTGACTTTAGAAGGAACATCAAGTCCGTGTCCTCCCGATCCAAATAAAAGTATCAAAAAACACTTTAAAAAAATAGAAAAACCAAAAAATCAACTTATAGTCCCATTTGAAAATTCGAGTTTTATAAAATTTTAATTTATTTTATTCTTATTTTATTAATTATCATATTTAGAGAGGTATAATTAATAAATTTTAATTTTTTTAGTTTAAAATAAAATGAATAATTTTAATTTTTAAAAAACGAAATCATATCAAAATATAAGGATTTTGAAGGAATTTAATTGAATAGTGAATTGGTAAAAATAAAAAAATATCCTCATCTAAATTAAATATAAATTTTTACATAATGAGAGAATATATTTTTCTATTTTTAATTATTCCAAACGATAAAATGCAAATGAATTGTATCACTTTACAAATTTATTTCAAATATATAAATTCTATTAATTGAATATTTATATATAATTAATTTCAAAAGTTGCCATATAAATTTGGCAGATAAATGCAAAAATTCAAACTATCCAATTTTCATATGAAAAAATTTGCATAAAAATGAAATTAGCAAGTTTTTAACTTTTCTCCAAATTAAATTCAACCATTTTAATGGAAAAATCAAATCAAATTAGTAAATAAAAAATTATATGTACATAAAAATTAAAAAAGTAACTGTTAAAATAAATTCTATTTATAAATATTCTATTTATGGTATGATTTAATTCGTTAAAAAATTAAATACCGAATAAATCCATAAACTATTTTTAAAAAAATTTCTCAAAATTAAATCCAATTATGTCAAAAAGTATTAAAATTATTTATATTTAATTTAAATTGACAGCTTAAACCAAATAATTTATATTTTTAATAGAACTTGTGCCATGCAAGAATGAATATACTTACACCGTAACTAAGACGAGAAGTTTGCTTTAATAACCCAAAAATGCAAATTAATTATTAACATTAATTGAAGAAAACAAATGTCCCTTTTTTTTATATGCAAGTAATAAAGAAAATGCATATAATATAAGAATTATAATTAAATAGATAAATAAAAAATGTTTAGAGAAAGAAAGAAAATTTATTACCTTTGGTCATTGACTTCCACTCTAATGTCATTCGCATTAACACCTGGAATTTCTACGGTGAGAACGTAACTACGTGCAGATTCTACGACATCCATCCTTGGTGACCACTCACTTTCTGTAAAACAAGTAGTCAACAACCATTTGAGTCTCATTTGCTTTAGCGATTAATGATATTTAGTAATTGATAGCCGTTGTCCACAGTCAATAAATGAAAAACATGATAATTTGGTAAAATTTTGTCAGCAAATATTGTTAAGTTGAAAATTAAGAATACAATTTACTTTTATATATATCATTACATATATTTAAATTATTTTCTTTTTCAATGTGTGCTACAAACTGTAAAAAAATAATAAATTAATAGTTGAATGAAAATTTACAGGTAATTATTTTTATACATTTATATTTTTTTTTGTTTAAATATGACTGTATATGTCATTTTGTATAAGTATTATTTATAGAAATTTTAATAATAAAGTTATATAAAAAATTATGAAAAAATATTTTATTAGTAATAATTTTTTTATCCAACGGGTTGGGCTTAGATATTGAGTGCAAATAAGCTAGGCAAAATTACGCTTTTTGTCATTTTTTATATATTTTTTTATTTTTATTAACAATATTTTAATTATTTTATAATAAATTCTTAATAAATTTATAATAAACTCATAATAAATTTATAATAAATTATGTGAATCTGTTATTTTTATAAATTAATTATATTTTTTTTATAAATTTGTACATATTTTTTAAAATATGATAAATTTAAATTTTATTATTTTTCTGACATTTTTATAAAAATCCCAACAAGCTATTAGTTACATCCAAATATACCAAATGTATGTCCTCTTAGAGTTAGTTCAAAATTGAATTTTGAGCTTGTTTTTAGAACTGCATTTTGATATTTTCTTTAACTTTAAGAAGTTTTCAATTATTTTTTTATAAATCATGATTTGTTAAAAAGTAAAAAATATTAAATTTTCTAAAGTGTAGCAAAAAATAGTTTAAAACATAGGTTAATAATAATCTCGTTAAAAAAACAGTTAACTATAATTAATGCCAAACGCGCATTTATTCATTAGAAAACCCTTTCTTATTAAAAGAAATGATTTAAAATTGAATTTTCATCACTCAGGTAAGTGATGTTTCAACTACTTAAATAAAAATTTCAATTTTTTTTGTTTCATTTCTTGCATTTTAAAGATTTACATATTAGAAGTGAAAAGAAAGTTAAAATTACCCAACAAGAGCCATATTTTCTATATATTTCTCTGATGTAATAACTCATAAAAACAAAGATTCAAATATAAATCTAAAATATTATTATATATTGAATTAGATTTTGTTAAGACTACTCGATAAATTAAATAAAATGTGAAAAAATCTCACATCTAAAAAATATAAATAAATGATAAAACTAATATAAAAATATGTATTCTACCTTAATAGCTAGTTTTTATTATTGATTTCCTAAATATATATTAAAATCAATTTAATCCAAAATAAATCTTGAAAAAAAATTAATATGATGCCAAAGCAAATGACTTGTATACGTAAATATATATATATATATCATACCATTCCTAGATGAACTGAGCAATGATCACCATGAACAAACTTTTCAAGTGCCAATTGGAGTAATTGACACTTGAGGTGTGAGTATCAGGATTATCCTATGATTTAAATGATTTAAATTAAATATAGAAAAATTTCACATCTAAAAAAAATATTAACATATGATCAAACTAATATATAAATAAGCGATCTTCAACATTAACGGTTAGGTTTTAAGATTGATTTTCTTAAATTTACATTAAAAAAATTTTAATCTAAAACCAATCTTGAAAAAAAAATATGATAAATTTTAAAATTTTTTAAAACTAAAGATATCTTTTTTTTTATTTAAAAATGAGCTAGAGGTGAGTAGATTTTGTCAACTCGACCCAACCCGCCCAACCCTAATAGATATTGGTCAAATTCAATCTATTTATAATATATATATTGGTGAAATTAGATTTATATTTTTAAAAAAATTCGCTTTCGGTCAATTAATCGGATTGAGATATATTTTTTTCGTTTCAATTCGAACCCGACGGATAAAAATATATAAATATATAAAATTATATATATTATGTATATTTATTTATAATATATATTACGTTACCCGATCCGACCTAACCCAACCAAATCTTCATATAAAATTATATAATATATTTTTATAATATATATTATATGTTATATAATCTGAGTGAACCCGCTCAAACTCAACCAAAATCCATGATATTCGGTCTGGTTAAAATACTAATTATTGACGTTTAAAATCAGTTTAGCTCTATTATGTGTTTCACAGGTTTGATTGGATTAAAATTTTATTCCAACCATACTGAATTCGACCCATGTTCATTCTAGAGTTGCTTTGACTCTCAGTATATAGAAGATTGGATTGCTATTAGAAAAATACTGATATGACCTTATGTGAAATTGGTTAAAGATTTTAGATAAAAAAAATCGAATATGACTTTAAAATAGTTTTCAAAATTTCAATTTGACCTCATAATAATTATTCTAAAAATATATATTGATATTATCATAATATTTTTATATCAATATAAATATTTAAATAATTAATTATTATAATAATAAAAAATACAAAAAAATTATGAGAAAATAATTATTATATATCAAAATTTATACATCTAGTTATTTATTTAGTTATCTTATAATGTTATTTTTTCACATAATTTATTCATATAAAATGATTAATATATATAAAAGGAAAATATTTTTTTTAAAAAAAAATTAAATTTCCATATTATCTATCTTGTTAATTAACTCACATTTATTTTAAATTATGTGTTAAATATTTATCTTTTACAAAAAAATTTCAAAAATTTATAATAAAAATATATAAATAGATTGATAAGTAAGCTCTAACTTTATATATATATATATATATAATCAGTTTAATATATGTATAAAATAAATGCTACAAAACACAATTATGTAATCGTTTATTTAGTTATGAGGGCATTGTATTCTCAACAGTTAAGCATATATTCTTGTTTACGTAGATTCAATGTTTCAAAAAATTAAGTTAAAATATTGACATTTTCATTAATTTTTAAATATTTTTGAGGTAGAAAAAAATAAACATAAATATATATATATATATATATAAGTGATAATATTATCTAAATTTCAAGTCAAATGCAACCACGGACGGAACAGGGGGATGGGGGGCATGGGGTCCATTGTCCTCCCGGCTCTTATATTATGCATATATATGTATATATATATATATGCATTATTATATATCTTTTATAAAAAATATATATGTATTTATATATATAATTAATATACTTATATTTATATTATATAAAAATATAATTAATTTTATATTTATAGAATTTATATATTAAAATAAAAATAATAAAAATTTTATTATTTACTTATTTAATATAAAAATAAAATTAAATATAAATTCGTTTATTATTTTTTTTATTTAAAAATTTTATCCTCTTCTTCTCCCTTTTGATTCCATCACTAAATGCAATGTTATAAATAATTTAAAATTTTTAGGCTAAAACTAGATAATTAAATGAGAGGGAAAAAAAACTAAATTTTTATACGTCGATTTTTCTGTAATTGGTAGTCAGGGAATTTTTTTTAAATAAAAAAGTTTTGTAAAAAAAAAAGACAAAAGTGTAATATAATAATAAAAAAAAACCCAACAATCAGAACAAAGTCAAAAGCGAAGCCACATATTCAAAAGTGCTGACTTTCAATTTTAACAAGAAGCCAGGCCCATGCCGTCCCAAGTAATTAACCGCCATGTGGCAGAATCCTGCATCGGCAACAGTAAATTTCCTGCTACGGGGTGCTCAGGAAAAAACTATCCGTTAACTATATTTTTATAGTATATCTTTTATTTATTAAATTATTTGGTTCAATATTGGAGGCGTATGCCAATGATGGCCGAGGGAGGATTGTCAGATCATGTCCAATTGGGAAGGACTAAATCCTATTAACTTCCCAGTTCAAAAAAAAATCCTATTAACTAGCATTCCAATTAAAAATTGAAATTTAATATTATTTATTATTTTATTTTTAATAATTAACTTTTAAATATTAATTTAATTTATTAATTTTTAGTAAAATAAGTTTATTTTTTTAGCAAAATGCTGCCAAATGGCAGCTCTTTATTGAATATATCATGAGGTCAGTCCCTCCAGTTCTATGAGATTTGCTCCTCAAGAGAGCAAGTCTCAGAGTCTCAATTTCACTAAAGAATTGAGATCAAATTAGAGCACCCATTATGAATGCTCTCAGGCTTAAGGCCTTATTTAGATTCCAGTGTCCCAAAATATGAAAATTTTATAAATTTATTTTTTATAAATTTATTTTTTTTTCAAACAAAAAATTGTAGGTACCATCAAATTAAGCATTGAGTTATAAATCACTTGACAATTCCAAAAATGACTTCAGTATATTGAGACGTCGGATTTAACATTTTATATTGATCTTTTAATATAATTTGTCTCAACTTTCTAGCATATTGACTGAAATTAGTCGATTGGCCTAATCAATATGCATTATTAAGCCATCAAATAAATATATTTTCATAATTTGAATAAAACATATGTTCAAAAAGAAAAAAAAAATTTGAGCCTGGAATTCAAAAAGAAAAATTGAATAAAATAAATACTGACCATTTGACTGGGAAGAATATGTTTTCTTCTTGGAATGAGACTGCCTCTTTCTGCCAATACGTGTCCTTGGTCTTGCAAAGCTAGGGACGTCTGATTCTAACACAGGTGATTTGCAATCTTTCAGTACTGGAGATTGCACTGGTTCCGCATTTGACAAGTTCTGTTCAATTCTTGTTGGCCTAGAAAATAATGGTGTTGACGAAGCTGAATATTTGAAGGGCACACCACCAACCTTCATTAAAAAGACGGAAAGAAAAACAAAACATTTAGTTCCTCAAAAACAAAATAATTAATTTATCAATCAAAATTCATAAAAAAAATAAATATATTAAACAATGAACTTTTGATTCAACAGTATTGAAATCATTTTCAAACTATGAAATTTCGAATTCGAGCCATGGTCCAAAATAAAAAATTATAGAAGTACCTGTGATTGTTCAGTAGATAAAGCTTGTCTCATAAAGAATGCTTGAGAAGCAGAACTTTGGCAGCCAAAATTCATTCTATTATCACGCCTTGAGATAACTGAATTCAAACTACTACTGCAGTTCTGAGATAAAACAGATATTTATGAAGTTTTCATTCATTAATTTTCAACTATTACAAAGTTGGATTAAAAAAAATTAATAGAAGCAAACCAACTAATTAAGAGTGCCTAGAAGAAAACTTGAAATCGACTTTGTAAAATGTTCCAATTGAATTTATTTATTAAATCATTGGATTTAAGATTAGCTCCATATACAAGCAAATGCTAATTGAGTCCAATAAAATAATTGTAATTCAAAAATTTTATCCGAGTGCATTTCAATATGAAAAGACAATAGAATTGAAAAGTCATAGGAGATCGTTGGAGAAATATTGATTATTATAAAAACATAATTTTATATTCATATTGATAAAATCAACTTAACATTACTACCTAAAATTTATCTTTAATAATTTAATCAGTATCAAAACTTCAGAAATAAAATATAGCAAATTGTATTTTATTATTTAATGCCTTAAAAAATAATTCTCAATTATTGCGTAGATTAGAGATATAGATTAAGTTTAATTTAGTATTATCTTATACAGTTTTTTTTATCAGAATCTTATACACTTTAATTGTAAATTAAAAAATATAATATAAAGAAATAGGTAATGGGGTGAATGGAAATGCCGTTGGAATATATACAAAAAGAAATCATTTAAATTAGAAATGATATTTAATTGGAAAAAAATCAAATAAAATAAAGAATTAAGTACCAAGGGAAGGAGGTGAGTGGGAGAAATATCCTCAGTGGGGACAAAGTGGGCAGCTAACATGTTCATTCTTCTTCTCATCACTTCTTCACTCTCCATTCTTTTGATTTTTTTTTCTTTTTGTGTGTAAAATATGAGATTTTGAAGAGGATGGTGCAATTTTTAAAGAAGAGAACCAGATAACGTGCCTGTAAGATATTTTTCTTCTTCTATTTGGGAAAAGCAAAAATTGGTGGGGCCCTATGAACTAAAATATCTCTATGAAGATAATGTCGACTGCCACGTGGTTAAACTATCAATAAAATATCTGGAGAAGTGTTTAAAAAAATAAAATAAAATGTAGTTTGATTTATTTCCCCATTTTTAGGTCTGCAAAATATTTTTGGCAAAATGAAACATGGGGTTTCTGCCACAGCAATATGGGGTTCGGAGAGAAGTGGGCATAATTTAGTTAATTGATTAAAAATTTAATTTGATTAATTGACTTTATAAATTAATTGGCTAATTTAGTTAAAAAATATAGTGCTAAAATTTTTTTGATCGGTTAATGATTAATTAAATTCAGTTAAACAATTAATCGTTAATTGAATAGGCTTTTTTTTAATTTTATACTATTTATATTATATAGTTTATAAATATTATTTTGTGTCTAAACAAAACAAGTATATAATTATTAATCAAAACAAAAATAACAATTTTAGTGATTTATTCTAATAATTTAAAAACATTTACAATTATTTTATTTTTGATTAATTATAATTCTGTTAATTGACTGAACTGGCCGAAAATAAAATTCGATCGATTTAATTAATAATTTTAGTCTTTAAAAAATCTAATTAAGATGAAATTCGATCAGTCGATTAATTGATCGACCAAATATCTACTCCTAAACTATAATAAATTAGTTATGAGCATAGATGTAATGCTTATATGAGGCATAAATGGATCCACTTTTTTTATTTTTTTAATAATAAATTACACATATGTGGATTATCCACGTTGATCAATAATAAAATTGAAAAAAAAATGAGATAAATATATTTATATTACATTTAATAAAAAAATTTCATATTGGCCGTAAAAGAAATTTCTGATCCTAATTTATATAAAAAAAAATTTCTCAGCTACAAAATGAAAATGATTCAGATTACAGGTTATTAATTTTTCTGTACTTTTCTCAAATATCAATTTAATTACAAGCTAAGAGACCAAGATCCAAACTGCCTTTCAAGTCTATAGAGTGGTTTATTATTATTATTTTAAGATTAATAGTATTATGAATTAAATCTTACTCGTAAGAAATTAGATGTTTATGTTTGAAATTTTCATTCATATTATTATCATCCTGTGAGTGTGATTATAATTGTATATGATTGTAATATGAAAACTATTGCTATAAGAATATATCTACATAACATAATAAATGTCTGATATTACCTCTGACGATATTAACAGAAGACTTTGATCATAACTTATGCGATCGATCGTAACAATGAAAGAAAAAACTCTTGCATTCACAATCTGAGAGCAAAACAACCTCACAATTACACTCCCGCTTACAAAGAGAGAATTACTTGTGGAAGAAGAAATTTATAGAGAATTAAGAGAGAAAAAAGTATAGGAAAAAAAACTAATTCTTATATTCTCCTTAAGATATTTTCGCTAAGCTTAAATTATGCTCCTTTTAACCCCTTTTATAGGATTTTATCAAGAATTATTGGTTTTTTGGGTCGATTACGGCCATGATAAATGGATAAATTCATGAGCCTAATATTATCAAAATATTAAATATATAATATTTATTATTATATATAAGATAATATTTTAATTAAATACAAAAAAGGGAGAAAACTTGGATAATAATCTATCTAAGAGTTTGATTTCAGTTAGAAAATCAAACTCTATATCCTTTTATAAAAGGATATTAATTGGTTAACATATAATAGTTATCAACTAAGGAAAAAAAAGATTATGTAAGTTTTTCTATTCTTCTCTTTTTGTCTATCCTTTCCCTCTCCCATTCTCCATACTTTCTTTTGACAGTTAAGATATTTTCTGTGAAGAGAGTTAGCTTTTATACTATAGAAAGCAAGTGTTTTCCCTCTATGGTGATTATCCTTCACAACTGGTGATACAAGTAATGGTTCAAGTCTTCTGCAAGTGTCATCAACATCCGACCCTTTTCTTTATGTATGGATATTTTTTTTCAACATTGGTATCAGAGCTATAATTGTTTGTACTTTAGTTTTAATGATCAATTATGTTGATTAGTTGATTTTAAAATAATTTTTTGTGAATTATTTGTAAACTTAATCACCAATTTGTTTTAACATGTTTAGGCATAAAAAACTTTGTGTTCTTACTCCTATTTATATGATTTCATATTAAAGTAGGTATGTAGAGCTTCGATTTTATATATGATTTGTTAAAATTAGAGCTAAATTGATCAAGCTATGGCCTTCTAAAGTTGGATACTTAAATTAGTTAAAAATTAATATTCTAGATTAATTTTAATTAGGATTAACCTCATATTATAACTAGAATGACAGGTTAGGGTGTTTTTTAATTTGTTTTGACCATATCATTGGAATTTCAGACCCTTAAAATCCCCACCAAAAAAAATCTCACATGCTGATTCAGCTAGAGATGCAGCATGTGGCTCCCTTGCACCGCATATGGAGGTTGGGCTTCATGAGATGCTTGATGAAAACTGGGGTGAGAGGCATAGGATATATCGAGTTGTTCTTATTTCTTTCTTTAGGGTTTGGTGTGAGGAAGTTTTGCACTAGTTATAAGGGTATGACTCTTCATAGTGGGACACAATTAGTAGTTGAAAGATTTTCTAAAGACACCATATATTCCTTGTCAATCAACCTGTTCAGCTCCTGGTAAGAGTAAAGTCATCCGAAGTGTCCAAGTTTAGTTTTCTTTATAATCCTAGATTATTCTTATTTTTTGGTTAGTCTTGTAAATAAGGATTTTCCAGAGGATTTATATGGCTATATTTGATTATTATTGGTTTGACTATAATTATTTATTTGTTAATGAAAAATACATTTTTTAATTATTTTGTACAATTATTTTAATTCATGACATTAATTAATTACTATAATTATTCAATATATAGTTTTTTTTAAACTTGATTTGAATAATTATATAATTTTTGCGTATAGATTTTGCATTAATACTAATATTCAGATATAATCGAGATGATTGAAAATCTAGTAACCTTTTGACTTGAGATTGTATATATATTATTATTAATGTATAAATTGGTTATAAAAATTATAATGACATGTAAACTTTGGTGTTAATAATTCATGTGTAATGTCTAGTTTTTTTAAATCCTCCATTTTCCAAAGCGAAAAGTCGTTTGCTTTCAAGAACATTGTTGTTGAATTGAACAACGGTGCCAAGTTTTCTGGGGATAACTATGAGACCTGGAGTATGAAAATTTAATACGTTTTGAAGGAACATAAGGTGTTAGAGCCTCTCAATGCTATCATGGATGAACCTAACCAAGAAGGAACAACCCAACATAGGCATGGTAGTGATGCCTTCACTGTTTGGAAGAGGAAGAACTTATTTGCTCACATCAATTTGCAAATGGACGGTGATATTATGAAGGAGTTTAGCAGCTATGAATATGCAAGGGACATGTGGATGGACTTAAAGAAAAATTAGGTGGAGTTTCTTCAATTAAACCGTGGTCGCTCATTATCATGTTTGACACTTACAAGAAGTATCCTGAACACAGCATGAGGAAATATTTTCGAGAAATATCCAAAATAATAAGTGAGCTTCATAATGCCAATCATAAGTTGACTGAAGAGAAAAAGATCTAGACATTCATGAGGTCCTTACCAAATAGCTAGGAGCCTATGAGAATGCACATAGTCTGGCTATCAAGACCTTTGCTGATGCCTCCCATCACTTGGAATTGGAGGCTGACAGACCTGCAGCTATGCAACTTGGTGCAGAGGTGCATCTAGCTCAAGCCTATCCAAATGGGAATCATGGCACCAAATGCAAGTACTATAATAACAAAAGAAAGGTTAAAATCAAAGAAGGTCAAGACAACAAAAAGCTAAAACAAAACAAGGGCCACTATGTTAAGGATTGCATTGCACCTAAAAAGGTACAATCCACTAACTCTTGTATAAATGGAATAATAATTTCAAGTTCAATACTGCTAATTGAAACTAATTCTCTGTGGGTTGTAGATTTGGGAGCCACCAACTATATAATGAAGGTTCATGAAGCCTTCGTTGAATTCCATTGATTACTTGTCGGGGTGAGATGGATTTTCGTGGAAAATGATGCTTGCATTGAGGTGAAAGGGATTGGCACCTGCAAACTGATATTGCATGGAAGTCAAACCTTGTTGCTCCACGATGTTCTCTACGCCCCATAAATAAGATGAAATTTAGTTTCTATTATTGTTTTGCTTAGATTAGGTTTTTCTTTTAATTTTCATGATCATTCAGTACTTTTATATTTGGGACAAATGTTTTATGGTTCCGAATATATTTTAGAAAACTTTTTTGTCTTGGAAACTGAACAAGGTTCTATTTTTAATAACAGTCTATATTCACTATTTCAAGCAATTTTGATGATAATGTGAATGCATGACATTCTAGACTAGGTCATATTAGCCAACAACGCATGGATAGATTAGCTAGGGCTAGTCTTTTATAGAAGTGTTCAAAAATCTGTGGCTCAAAAAACTTGACCCGAGGTGTACGGGTCGGGCTAGGCTAGCCCGAACAGCACTCGAGGTAAGGCTTCAGGGTTGAAGGCTGGACCTAAGCTCTGCTCAGGTCAGGCCTCTGGTTATGCTTCAAAATTCTCTAGTCTGCCCGACCTGAAGGGTTTTGATTTAATTTTTTTAAATAATCCTATCTTAAATAACGAACTAGCTAAGCCATTAGCCCAAAACTAAAACAATTCTAAACTTTACAGTAGATAAGTTAGACTTTGATCCTTTTTTAAATTTATTTCTTAATAATTACTAATTGCTATTGATGTTTAATATTGAGAATTTACATCATTTGTGATTATTTATTTAGGTTATTTAATTTAGTTTGTTGTTAACTGAAGTTATTAACTTGTGATGATTTAGGTTAGGTTATTTAATTTAGTTTGTTGTTATTGAGTGAGTTATTGAGTTATGAATTTTTGATGATTTGTTGCTATTGTTGTTAATTTGTTATAGTTGAAACTTGAAAAGAAAATAAATTATGAAGTTTATATAAATTTTCATTATTAAAAATTTAGAAAGAAAAAATTCAAGTGGAAAAATAGAGATACTAGTAGCTACTAAAAAAAAAACTAAACCAAATTTAAAAATAGAGATACAATGTGTGCAAAAATTTAGAAGGAAAAAATTCAAGTGGAAAAATTATTAAAATTACTTTGCAGAATTAAAATAATAATTTTTAAAAAAATTGTAAACCCGACCCAAGAACATTGTAATATCCTTATACCCTATATACGTATAATGTATACGTCTTGTATATGTAAAATACATATATAGAATATAAGAATGCTACAATAATTATTAGTAGAAAAATTTCATTCTCACTATCAAATATAAATACAACTTTTAAAAGATAAATTTAATAAATAAATACATTTATCTTTGGTAAATTAATAAATCTTTATAAGAAAATATCTGAAAAAAATTTATCAGAGTTTTATCTGTAATTTAGACAAATCCCAAATCAATAAACACACAGTCTGTAAAGAAAAAGATTGTAATATTTCAAATTTTTAAAATTTTTAAATTTTAAAAATTTAATAAAATAAATTATAAGTTAATTGGATAAATTAAATAAAAAATTTTAAATAAAAAATGAAAAGATTTTAAGTGAAAAAGTAAAATGTATATGTGATATATATGTAAATATACATAACATATACAAATCAATTTGTGAAAGTCAAAGTTTATTTTAATAATTCAAAAGTAAATTACATTGTTAGTGAAATATGATATTTGATGTTATAATTAAATAATAATATATATACTTGGCTAAGATTAAAAGTGAAAATATATGTGGTTAAAGTGAAAGTGGGTGGAGAGAGAGTTTGTACTTAGCCTTCTTCTTCTTCTTCCTTCTCCTTTAGCCGGTTTCCATGGATGGTGAGGATTTTTGTTTCTTTTAAGCTTCCTAAAGTGAAGGATTTTCAAGGTTTCAAAGAAAGATTTGGTGATTTCCACTTGAGTTGGTAAGTTTCTAACTTGTTTCCTTGGATTTTCTTAAGATGTGAAGTTTGACTTATTATAGTTGTATATTTTTATGGTTGGAATTGGTTTGAGAAGTTAACCATGATTTTAAGGTTGGATTGAATAAATGATTAAGTTTGAGTTGAGTTTGGTGTAGTGAGAGAGATTTAGGGTTATGTAACTTTTGAGTTATGAATCCATGATTTTGAATTGTGTAATTTGATTTAAATTGAATTATTTTGATGCATAAACAAATATTTAAAAGTGAAATAATGGATTTGATTGAGTATGGATAGAGTTGGAATTGGAAAGAAAGATTGTTCAAAGTATGGAAAAGAATGATGACTTTGGATATGTGATTATTTTGTGTTGATATTAGAAATTTGGCCTGACACGTCCAGTGATACGACCATGTCATTGGGTGTGTCGATGATTTTATTTTTAGTAGTAGTGACGCGTGCAGTGACATGCCCATATCACTGAGCATGACAAAACTACTGTGATGCAATATGTTTGGCACGGGCAATGACACGCCTATGTCTCTGGGCGTGTCATAGCTACTGTAACGCAGGACTAAGGACACAGTCATTGACACGCCCATGTTACTGAACGTGTCAGAGCTTCTGTGTAGTGGGCATATGGCACAGTCATTGACACGCCCATATTGTTGAGCATGTCATTTGTAGATTTTTTTTTCCATAATAGCTCTTTTCTTTGTTTTTCCTCTATGGTTCTTATCTTTGTGTTGAGAGATCATGTATATGTATTTAAAAATGATACTAAGTGATTATTTATAATCACATTTGGTTTAGACTTTGAAGAGATTGGATTTGCCCAATCCAAGTGTTGAAGGATATCTTGGAAGAGAAAGTTGAAGGTGGTGTTTGAGCTTGTTTTGTTGCTTTTAGAGGTAAGTACAAATTTGAATAAATTGGTTGTGTTTGCATTATATTTGAACTTAACACATTTTGGTTGGAAAATATGTTAAGCACCTAGATGCATTAAATATACATGAGCATTGTGCTATCTTATATGATTTGTTAAGAATGCATTGTATGTAATGTGAAAAGCCATTGACAATGGCTAAATTGAGTAAAAAGGTGAATTTATGCAATATATGAAAATGATCCAAAGTGTTTGGGTATTGTGTTTTGATATGAATGTATTAAAGACATTGTGAAAATCCATGGGTGATGGCTAGATTGCATAAAATATGATATAATGTAATGATATATTGGGATATGAGAAATAATGAGATGAAATGATATGACATTGAAATAAATGAGAAAAGAGGCAGCGTACCTAATGAATTATGAGAAAATGAGAAAGAGATTGATAATGGAAAATGAATTAATTATGTGCCTAGTATGTTATTCAATTTCCAGAGTTATATGTTTGGCGGTATGCCTATAAGGTTATCCTCATTATTTGCCTTCGGGCTAGATGTTGGGCATCACTATGATTTGCTTTCGGGCTAGACATTGGACGTCACTTACCTTCAGGCTAGATGCTGAGTATCACTATGATTTTGCCTTCAGGCTAGACGTTGGGTGTCGCTTGCCTTCGGACTAGACACTGAGTGTCAATATGAATCATAACAGTAACTCTGGGATTTGAATTGCATATTAGATCCTTTGGACCCATGCTTATGTTTATTTTTATATGAATTGTGAATTGTAAAACAATTCAGAAATATGTTATAATGAAATGATATGAGATAAGATATTTATATGCATCGTGCATTGGCATTGCATTTCAACTTTATTATTATTAATGCTTGTACCATTAAGCTTTTGGCTTAGCGCGATTGTAATTCATTGCGCAGGTGACAAGGTAGATCCGGTAGAGTCGGAGAGTTCGTCTAGAACAAACCGGGCCTAGGTTTGAGTTCTTGAGTGTAGAGTTTATTATTGGACATCAAGATCAGAGACACACTACCAGCGTGTACATATTTTATATTTTTTGTATATTTTGATATCATGTATATTATATAATATTTTAATATATATATATATATATTGTACACTATAAAGAATGTTTTGGATAAAAATTTTATAATGGGGTTCGTATGTGTTTTTGATAAGTAATATTTTATTTGTTATTTAAGTATATCCTTTAAATTATTTAAGATTGTACACATTTGAAAAGTAAGGGTTTTTATAGAAAATGGATTGTGACATAATTTGTACCATATATGCATATATTACATATGTTGGGTGTATATATTGTACGTATATAGAGTATAAATGTATTACAAAGATACTCCAAATATTTATATTTCTCCAAATTCAACATTTCCTCCAAAATCATCAAATATTTCACACATACATACATAATATATTTGATCTTTATTTATAATACTTTATAATATCTTAATTATATAAACATTTTACAAAATGACATAATGTACATAAACATAGTAAATTTGAATAAGGATGTATATTTACATGATATACGGTCTAGCACCAAACAAATTGATCTTGTGGAAAAAATCTTTAACTTTAAAAGTAACTCAAAAGCTAAACCTAATAAGGTCTATCGGGGCTTCATCTCTCAGCAACCCTGTCCCATGCGCAATACAATTAAGCCGCACTAAGCTAGAAGTTTAATGGTACATACTTTGATAACACGACATATTTTAACCAATCAATAAATATGCTTTATGCTATCATGGCAATGCAATGCTCATTTATTATTTCATAACTCTTACATTTTACTAACACACCACATTCACACACATTGGATCCAACTAATGTATATTTTATGTATATATTGTATATACATTAGGTATATACTATACACAGCTCTCTTCCATCACTCTAGTTAACCCTTCATATTAATTATTTAATTATATTTAATAAAAATATGGGCATCTAGTCTCTTATCAAATTTTAGTACTTGCAAATTTTATCTAGTGGGAAAGGCTGCGAGAAGACCTTTTCGGAAAGGTACAAGAGCCACTATTTCATTGCAACGTATACATTCAGACATTTGTGGTCCAATGGAAATGAGGGCAAGGCATGACACTTACTATTTCATCACCTTCATAGATGATTATACTAAGTATGTTCATGTCTATTTGATTGCACATAAATATGAAGCTTTAAGTTTCTTCAATAACTACCTCAAATTAGTTGAAAATCAATTAGATAAGAAAGTGAAAATACTTCGAATTAACAGAGGTTGTGAATATTTGTCTGATCAATTCAAACAATTGTGTGATGAAAAAGGGATAGAGCATCAATTGACTATTCCTTGAACTCCGCTATAAAATGATGTTGCTAAAAGGAGAAATAAGACTCTCCTCAAAATGGTTAAGTTGATGAGGGCACAAGCTAAATTATCCATTGTCTTTTAGGGTGATGCATTATTAACGACCACATATATACTTAACCGTGTCCCCTCTAAATCCATTCCAATAACTCTATATGAGTTATGGATAAGTCAGAAACCCAACCTAAGCATCCTAAAACCTTAGGGATGAGCCACCTATGTACATGATACCTTAGATAAATATGAAAAATTATGCCTAAGAGGGAAAAAGAGTATCTTTATGAGGTATTCTGATCTATACAAAAGATATGTTTTCATAGGTTCTTAAAGAATAATTTTCCTAAGCAGGGAGATCTATATCAAGAATTCTCCTTGTATGAAACCAAGGATTAAAGTTCATAAGGATCACTTCATTTGAGTGGGAGGAATTTGGTGGATTCAACTCCACCAACTAGTTCGGCTAGGAGTGATTCTGGTTTGAATGGGAGTATGAATCCTAATTCCAGTGGGAGTCTTATGGATTTTGATTTAGTTGATGTTCCAATTCAAGTTGAAGAAAATATTCCTTAAGATTCTAATTTAAGGCCGAGCAATCCTGGAACTGTTCCTTGCCGTCGATTTACCATCGAAAGCAGTGACGAGGTATTCATGGTTGTGTCTCAAGACAATAAAGAGCTTAAGAAATTTAACAAAGCTCTCTTATGCCCAGCCATGGATAACTTGATGAAAACAATGGAAAAGGAGTTAGACTCCATGAAATCACACCAATTTTGGAATTTGGTTGATCTTCCAAAATGATGCAAAGCCAGTGAAAATAAATGGGTTCTCAAAATCAAGTGGAAGGATGATGGAAGTATTGAGAGGTATAAAGCTCATCTCATAGCAAAGGGGTATACATAAAAAGAAGAAATATACTACAAAGAGAAATTTTCCCTTATTATGAAATTTGCATCTATAAGGTTGATATTAGCAATTGTGCAAAACTAGATCTTAAGTTGCATCAAATAAATGTAAAAACTGCTTTTTTCAATGGAGAACTAGATGAAAAAATCTATATAAACTAACTATTTGGTTTCGTTATACAAGGCTGAGAAAAAATAGTATGTAGGTTGAAAAAGTCAATTTATAGCTTGAAGCAATCCTCAAGATAATGGTATATTTGTTTTCATAATGCGATTATATCATATGGTTTTACCATGATAGATGAGAACCATTGAGTCTACATCAAGTGGTTGAAAACAAAGTTTGTCATAATGTCATTATATGTTGATGACATATTAATTGCTGAAAATGACAAGGTGTTTCCATTTCTCATCAAAGGGTGGTTATCAATCAGTTTTTAGATGAAAGACATAGGTAAGGCTGCATATATTCTTGGAGTAAAGATTTTGAGAGATCGCTCAAGAAAATTATTATCTCTTTCCTAAGAGGCATACATAAAGAAAGTACTTAAGCAGTTCAATATGCGTAATGTAAACTCATGGATTTCCCTATCACCAAAGGTGAAAGCTTGAGTTGAAGGCTATGCCCCAAAACTTTAGAAGAAATAGAACGTATGAAGAATGTCCCTTACACAAGTACTATTCTAAGCCTAATGTATGTAATGATATATACCAGGCCCGATATTTGCGTTGTCATTGGGATGATAAGCATATTTCAATCTAATATAGGTTCGACACATTGACAAGCAGTTAAGAGGATTTTAAGATACTTAAAAGGCATTGCTGATTACTCGTTATGTTATTAAGACATAAATCTGAGTTTTAGAGGCTACACAGACACTAATTGAGTGAGAGATGTGGATTAAAAAAAGTCTATCTTGGGATTTATTTTCCTACTCAACAAGGATACTATCTCATGGAGTAGTAAGAAATAATCATATGTAGCATTATTGACTATGGAAGGTGAATTTATGGCATTTTCAGTTACAATACAAGAATGTGTTTGGCTTAAGTAATTTCTGGATCATTTGGGTATTAATGTTGTAAATGAGTCAGTCACAATATACTATGACAGTCAAGCAACCATTGCCTACACCAAAGACCCAAAATTTCATTGCAAAACCAAACACATAGACATCAAATATAATTTTGTTAGAGACATGGTTACACGAAAAGAAGTAGACATGAAATACATATCTACACATGATATAGTAGCAGATCCTTTCACGAAACATATACCTAGAGACGTTTTGTCAAACATACTAAGTCTTTAGGATTGCGTATGTGTTGATGTATTTTTTTAACATTGATCACTTGTTATTTATTGATGCCGATACATGATGTTTGTTTTGTCTTTATATGAATTCATTAAATATTTTTGTTATATTTGATGAGCATATCGTATAGGATTAAGATTGACATTCTCACTAGTTCAGTTGCCTTTATTAGTCCGTATGACAAGTAAAGATGATGCCATTTCAAACAATATTATCTAGGTGATAATGAGCTCATATTTGAAGCAAGATGATTGTCTCATTTATTGAAACTCATATGACAAGCTTATTATGACTACACCTAATTTTGTCTACATTGTTAGACATGAGTTCTAAGAAGGACTGAGTAGATATGTAAACTAAAGGTCAAACACTGGGTGTGTCTAACATATCATTTGTATAGTATTTTCTTTTGAGACATACACTCCATGAAAAGGAATGAACACTATAACATGCGACTCATACCACATGTGCGTTTTCTCAACCAAAAAGGGGGGGAAAAGAATATGATCTTTATTTTGTCAAAGTGAGACCCTTTGAGAATTTAGGTTCTCAATATTGTTACCCTTAAAACTTTTAGTTGGTTCTTAAGATATGGTTAGATGTTTGCTATCTTAGGGTGCTACTAGAGGATTATGAATAATTAGATCTAATAGGGCATTTCTAGAAAAGCGAGTTTAATCATGGTCAAGAGAACTAAACTGGAAGGAAGAATTCTTGATAGTCACTTTCTTTTTGTATCCATAGGTCGACTAATTATATTTGTAAACTTACATGATTATGGGTGCAAATTATCCTGAGATCTTATGAGGACAATGGAAATGTGATAAGTAATCTAAGGTATAACATACTTTATCTACTCCAAAGTTCATTGTTTCAACTGAGACGCTATATATCCCTAACAAATGTATAACTTAGAGCTCTCATAGTGTGCAAGTCACACGGTTTATTAGCTTTGTACGAGTTATCTTAAACAATTACCTTTTAAGCATGTGTCTCGTCATCTGTGAGTGTGAGATGTTAGTTTTTGAGTCGGGTATGCCATAACAGGTGGGTAAGCCCAACATGATTAAAATATTAAATATATAATATTTATTATTTATTATTATATATAAGTTAGTATTTTAATTGAAGAAGGAAAAGAGAGAGATAACCTGGATAAGAAGTTATCTAAGAGGTTGATTTTATATATAAAATCAAACTCTATATCCTATTAGGAATAAGACATTATTGCTATGTATATTAGCTATTAACTAAGAGAAATAGAATGATGAAAGTTTATGTAAGTTTCTTTTCTCTTTTTCGCTCTTTGCCTATTCTCTTTCTTCATACTTTTTCTTGAGATAGTATTAAGATTTTTTGTAGAGAGAATTAGCTTTTAGACTATGAAAAGCAAAAACCTTCCCTCCTTGATGATTGTTCTTAAATAACTGATAGTATAACCACATGCTAATTTTTTTCGTGGGCATCGTCAAGAGGTAATATTCGACTCTCTTCTTATGTATGGATATTATTTTTCCAACAAGAATCAAAATCCTATTATGTATAGGATTCCTAATCTCATTCGTATTATACAAATATTTATCAAAATATAATACTTAATTATTATTTAAATTTTTTAGGACCATGTGTCTTGCAAATTCATCATGGGCGGACCTGATAGACAAATTAACATTTTTCACTTGCACATAATAGATCATATGCTAATAAAAGAAACTAAATTAGGTAGCTCATACTAAGCAAATAGATCATACAACTAGTATACTACAAGAGCTTTATATTTAATATTTGTTAGGGATATATAATGTCTCATTTGAAGAAATGACTTTGGAATAGATACAGTATATTTTACCCTAGACTACTTATCACACTTCCATTGTCTCTTTATGATCTCAAGACACATTTTGTGGACATAAAGAGAAAGTGATTGCCAAGTAATCTTCCTTCTAGTTTAGCTTCCTCGATCATAACCAAACTTGATTTTCTAGAAATGTTCTATTAGATTGAATTATTATAACCCTCTAGAAACACCCTAAGATAGCAAACATCTAATTACATCTTAGAAACCAACCAAAAGTTATACAAATAATCAAGTTAAGAACCATAATTCTCAAAATTTTCAATCCTATTTCAATTTTAGTTTTCAATTTGTGTTAGTGATGAATATTGGTTATGAACATACAATATTTGAATAGGTCGTCAGGGGTTGTTAGGGTTGTGTTAGGGGGCTGTAAATGTTGAAATTTTATATTACAAGACAAAATTCAGTAAACACAATTCTAATTTAATTTTTAATTTTCAATATATATTAAGGATGAATATATAGTACTTTAATAGGTTGCTAAGGGTTGTTAGAACTATATTAGGGGCTATTAATGTTGAAACTTTTTATTGCAAGACAAAAATAAGCAAACACAATTCTAATTTAAATTTTAATTTTCAATATGTACTGTTAAGGATGAATATATAGTATTTTCATAAGTTTTTAGGAGTTATTAGGACTCTATTAGGGGCCGTTAGCTACTAACAGCCTCTAACAATGGAAATCAAGAATATACTAGAAAAACTTCAAAAATATAAAAGCTCATAATTTAAAACATTCAATCACCATTAATAATACAAAATATCCATCAACATAAACACACGTTCAATACACTTACTACTACATTCATCAAGGAAAATGATTTCAACGCGTGCATCATTTTTCTTCCACCATAAATCATTTAGCATCCAATATTATTCGTTTTAAAATAAAAATTAAAAAATTAGAAAACTTATTTACTGTGAATGTTTTGAAGAACAATTTTTGCTTTTAAAGATGCAGAGATGCTAGGAGTTCAACTTCATATGATTGAAGAATAATGAAGATTTTTTCTTTTTAGATGATTGAAGAAGAAGGTGCGGTTCCTATAAGGGGATTTAAGGATTTTAGAGAAAGCAAGATAATAAAGAAAAAAAAAGAAGCAGTTTTGATGATTTCAAAATAAAAAAATAAGCGGTTTTGAATGTTGAAGAGCAAATCTGTCAAAATATTCAATATAAGGCTATAAGGGTCTAAAAATATTATTTTTTTTTATGTTAAATCCCAAATTTTATTACAATATTTTCTAATAAAAAAATTATATAGTTATTAGATATACTTTTAATTGTATTTTTTTAAACTCATGATAATTACTAACTAAATGCAATAAGAATATTGTAGTCACTTTAATAATAAAAATAAAGAAAATAATTGGGGGTGTCAAAATAGAAAGCAAAGGGTTATTATCACAACATAAAAAAATAAAAGAAGTAAATTAATATTTATGAATTGGACAATAAACATATATTTGAATTATTTTATAAATGGAAGCTATATTGCCACTCCTAAAATGTTTTTGGCACTCCTACTATTATTTTTATATCTATAATTGACTTTGATAGTCTCTTCTTCATCATTTTATCTATATTTTCAGAAAATTTTTTAATTGAGTTTTGGTATTCCATAAACAATTTCCATTGATATCAAAATAATTTTAAAGTTTTCAAAATTAAAACATTCTTTATTAATCTTCTTGTTGTATGAATTTTATTTTTTTTCGTACAAACAAAACAGATTTTTTATTTTATATATTCTAAATAAAATAAAAAATAATATTTTTAATTAAAAATTATTATAGAAAAATATAAAAAATTTAAAAGTTATGACCTTAAACAAAGAAATTTTATGTAATATCCTAAATTTTTAAAAATTTTTAATTTTTAAAAATTTAATTAAATAAATTATAATTTAATTGGATAAATTAAATAAATAGTTTTAAATAAAAAATGGTAGGATTATAAGTGAAAAAGTGAAATAAATATGTGATATATATGCAAAATATACCTAACATATACAAAGTCAATAAAAAAAGTCAACACTTTTTAAAAGAAAAGTCAAAGTCAAAGTCAAATGGCATTTTTATAAATAAATTTTAAAAATTTAAAATTATTAAAATTATTCAAAAATAATTTATTTTTGAATGGAAGATGAATTTTTGAATAATTAAATTATATATATATATATTGGATATAAAAGTGAGTGGAAGGAAAGAGAAAGTGTCATCTTCTTCATCTTCTTCTTCTTTCCCTTTGAAGGCTGAATTTCTCCATTGAAGGAAGGCAAGGATTTTCTTCTTCCAAGATCAAGTAATTAAAGGATTTCAAGTGTTCAAGTTAAATTTTTTAGGAATTTCCTCCATATTTGGTAAGTTTTCAACTTGTTTCCTTTAATTTTCATGAAAGTTTGAATATGTGTGAATTGAATTTTTAATGTAGTATGATTTAATTATTGGGATTGGTATATGTGAAGTTATTTTAAGTATTTAACAACGATTTTAAGGGTTGATTGAAGAAATGGTTGAGTTTGGATAAAGATTGGTGAAGAGAGAGAATTTAGGGTTATGTAACTTTTTGGTTTGTGGAATCTTATGATTTAATTGTGAAATTTGATTCTAAATGAGTTGCTTTGATGCATTAACAAGTATTTTAAAATCAAATATTTGATTTGGTTGAGTTTGATTGGAGTTTGAGAATGGAAGTGGTAATTTAGGATTTTGGAAAAGTGATTTTTCAAAGTTGTTGAATGGTTTAATTTTATTAGTTTAAGCATATTCTTTAGTAATAAAAGTGATAAATATAACCTTTAAATGATAAATGGATTGAGTTGGAATAGAAAATCTTCAATGGGGGAAAGTTATGCTATTTTAGGGTTTTAGTTATAAGTGTGTGTTTTTGTAATATAATTGGTTTAAACATGTTAAAATATATTTTTAATAATATAAATAAACTTAAAACATCAAATTCAATGGCTTAGTATAGTATTCCAAAGTTAAAGTGAGGTTAGCTTTAACTTTGGAATTTTTATTTGAATGATGTTTAATTATGATCTAAGATTGGAAATGCTTTAGAATGTGGTACTAAATAATTATTTATGATCATATTTGGTATAGACACTGAGGAGAGTTGATTTGCCCCATCCTAGTGTTGAAGGGTGAGTTGGAAGAGAAGGTTGGAGGTGGTGTTAAGCTTGCTTTTGGTTGTCATTTGAGGTATGTACAAACTTTAGATGAATTGGTTATATTTGCATTACATTGTGTTTAACACATTTTGTATTGAAAAATGTGTTAAGCTACTTGATACATAGAACATGCATGAATAATGTGTTATGACATGTGTAATATCATATATGTATTAAATGCGTTGTGAAAAGCCATTGTTAATGGTTAAATTATGTAAAATGTGAAATATGTGTATTATGTGAAAATGACCTAAAGTATTTGGATAATGCTATTTGTTGTGTATGTATTAAGGACATTGTTAATGGGTAAAGTACATAAAATATGAATCATATGTTGATTATGTGAAAATACTCAAAATAATTGGGTAATGTATTGTAAATATAAAATGTGATACATTATGGGTATATGTTGAGATATGATGATATGAAATGGGATGATATTGCTATAAATGAGAAAAATTAGAAAAGTGAGAAAAAGAGGAGAAAATAAGGCAATGTGCCTAATAGATAATGAAAAATGAGGTAATGTGTCTAGCTTGATTATGGAAAAATGAGAAAGAGATTGATAATAAGAAATGTGAATTAATTGTGTGCCTAGTATGTTATTCAATTTTCAGAGTTCTATGTTTGGCGGCATGACTATAAGGTTATCCTCATTATTTATCTTCGGGGCTAGCTTTTGAACAATTATTGATTTTTCTTCGGGCTAGATGCTGTGCATCACTATGATTTGCCTTCGGGCTAGACGCTGGGCATCACTTACCTTCGGGCTAGACACTGGGTGTCAATATGGACCAAAACAGTAACTCTGAAATTTGAATAACATATTAGATCATTTGGCCCATGCTTGTGTTTGCTTTTTATGTGAATTGTGAAAGAATTGAAAAATATGTTTTGATGAAGTGATATAAGATATGATATCTATATGCATTATGCATTGGTATTGCATTTGAATTTTATTGTTATCAAAGTTTGTACTGCTAGGCTTTTGGGCGTGATTGAAATTCATCGTGCAGGTGACATGGTACATCTGGTAAAGCTGGATAGTTCATCTAGACCGGGTCGGGTCTAGCTTTGAGATTGCTTGAGTTGATCTTACTGCTTCTTCGAAATCAGTGCCGGTTGCCAGCATGTATATATTTTTATTACATTCTGATATTACATATATTATATTATGTTTTTAGTATATATATTGTAAATTATAAAGGACGTTTTGGATAAATATATATATGTATATAAATATTTTGTGAAACTTTAAAAATTTTAGAAGTATTTGGATAATGTATGAATTGATTTATTGGGAGTGTTTTTGTGTGCATGTTGTGGTTTTGTTGAATTTGAGAATATCCAAATTACAGATAAAATTTTGGTGAATTTTTTTAAAAATTTTTACGAAAAATGCTTATTTTAGTACCTATAATTTATGATAATATTTTAGTTGTTATTTAAATATATATTTTAAAGTATTTAGAATTTTAAATTTGAAAAGTAAAAAATTTCTATTAAATCGAATTGTGATATTTTTATACCGTATATATATATTTTATATACATTAAATATATATTATATGTATAAGAGTATAAGAGTGTTATATTTTATATTATTTTATAAGCCAAACAATGAATTTGAAAGTAATAAATATATTTTAAAATTTTATTCAACTTGTCAAAATTCTTATTTAAAAGATTAGTTTAATATCAATTCAATTTTTTTTGTCTTCATGTTTAAGTGTTGCACAATTTTCTGTTAGTCAACCAATGTGAATCAAATAAAACAATAAAAGTAATTTTTGTTCCTTAGATTACCCTTGTAATTGAATGAGATCCATAGTGCAAACTTAAACACTATCCCCAAATATTATCCTGATAAAACTCTTATAAAATATTAATTAACCCATACATTTTTAATTTAATAAAAACCAAAAAAATGACTCATTCATTCTATCAATAATAATAATAATAATAATAAGGCCTAATACATTTTCAGTCCATGTATTTATCTATTTTGATTAATTTAATTTTTATATATTTATCTATTTTATACTAATAGATATTTAAAATATAAAGATATCATTCACTTTATTTTATGTATTTATCTATTTCGTATTAAATAGATACTTAAATAAATATAATATTACATAAATATCTAAGTGACTATTTAGAATAAAATATATAAATATAAAATATAATAACATAACTAATATGTATTTATGTAAATATTTATTAATATAAAATAAATATATATTATAAATAAAGCGATAAATATATAAATGTAGAAAGTAAAATAATTAAAATGGATAAACACATAAAGCTATAGATGTACCTAATAATAAAGGTTCAATCTCATTCACCTAAACCCCATTTAGACTAGTCAATCATCACATACGGTAGTTTTACCACATATAAACTTAAAAAGAGTACATCAATAGCAAAATTATCAAAATGCTAGGAAATGCGCCGTCATAATATTATGCATAAAATTATTAGAAAGACTTCTAGAATCTATTTCAGTTTTAAAATTATTAAATTAACACCATACTTGAAACTTAAAATCAAATATGCATACTAAAATATTCTTGAAAGAGAAATATTAACAGAAATAAAAAAAAATTACAATACAAATCGGAATTATCTGAAAGGTTTGGGCATTACATGCTATCATGAAAATATTCATCTTCATTTGCCATAATAAAAAATTGATTTTGAATTTCTAGTGAGTTATTCCTAAGGATGAAGAAATCAAAGTTTAATCTAAAATATACAAAATAAAATTACGTGAATTTATTAAAATTATACAAAAGAAGTGTAAAATTTAGTTATCCATTGACATAATTTATTAGGAGTATTCATCTATCCGATAAGTCTAAAAAATATTACATCCTATTTCATATAATTTGATTCATGACAAGTCGTGCTTTATATAAATCACAATAATTTTCAAGTTATATATGCAAATTCGATTTATTTTTGGACTGAGTTTTATGTTGAGTAAAATTTTTTTGACCAACTAAACTTGAAATTTATTTTATTATTATTTTAAATAAGTTCAAAAAGGTGATATTTTAAACAAATCTAATTAGTTTTTTTTTTGTCCAAAACTCATCCAAAAAACTTTGGATATTCACAAAAATAACCTAAAAAGCAAAATCAATCTCAATTATAACGTATTTTTTTATAAAAAAAATTCAATTTTACGAAAACAAAACTAATCTTTCAATTATAAAAGTATGGCCTAAAAGCAATTATAAACAATTGTTGTGGGACTACAGTAATAAATAGCCCTGTCTTTAACACGCACATACATATATGCATACACACACATCCATAGACATATATAATATTGTCATTAATTGAATAAAATAATAAAATAAATATATTCTATTATTTTTTTAATTCAACAAACATATCTAATTATATTTAATATACATCAATATATACTATTATTCTTTTTAAATTTAACGCATATATATATTTAATTATATAGATAATATATACCTATATCAATACATACATCTAGTTATATGTAACATATATTCATATATAATTAAACATATAAAATATTATATATTATTATTCTTCTCAAATACAACATATATATTTAATTATATATAACATATTTCGACATATACTGTATTTTTTTAAAATTTAATACATATATTTTATATGTAATATATACAAATATATAAGTAAATATATATGTAGGACTTCAGGCGCTATTACTTCTCTTAAAATTAATTGGTGTCAGAAAATACACATATCCTAATCTTATAGTGCATTCAGTATATAAGAGCGCCCACGATATTCTACTGTGATTTGGCCTTACACTTGGATCTCCGCCACAGAACAATTGCTGTCACATCTTGTGTAACAATCTCCCCTCAGCAAATGCTTCTGCTGAAAATTAAACTCGTGGCCTCGGCTCTGATACCATTTGTAAGACCTTAGACGCTATAACTTCTTCTAAAATTAAATGGTGTCAGGAAAGGCACATGCCTAATCTTATAATGCATATGAGCGCCCATGATATTCGATTGTAATTTGACCTCACACCTGAACCTTCGTCGCGGGATAATTGTTGCTACACATTGTGCAATAATATAAAACAATTATATACTGTTATTTTTTCAAATTCAATATATATATATCTAGTTACACGTAACATTTTACCCTTTATTTTTTTCTAATCTTTTACCATTTTGCCCTTTACTATTTTGTTAATTACTATGTTATTTAATGTATTTGCACTTTGTTGTTATATTTTTTTAGAATTTATATTTTTTGGATAATTTAATTCGTATTGCTGTTAAATATCAAATTGTACATATTTTACCTCTAAAAATTTTCAATTATACAAATTAGAGAATGTGTGATATTTTATATTAATTTTTACAACAAATTATAAATTTTAAACTTTATTTATTTTAACAGAATTTATATTTTATATTTTTTAATCATATTAAAAAATAAATTAATATTGACAAATTTAAAAATAGTAAGAAAAATGATAACCGCTCAAATTAAAGCATGCTAAATAAAATTGATAATACATTATGTGAAAAAAAATTTCTGCAAGCTTATAAAAATAATTTTTGAAAAATTATAAAATAATTATATCTTTTAATTATATGTACTCAATTAATAATATTTTATAATAATTATTTTAATATTTTATTTATTTGTATTAAATTAATAATATATTATTTTTAATTTCTGATTTATTTTATTTATTTTTAAAATATTAATTATTTTTTATATTATTTATAAAAAATTAAAATATATACATTATTGAACCAGTGCGGCAGAGTCATTCCAAAATTGCATTTCAGAAAAAAAGAAGAAGAAGAAGAAGAAGTGTGAAAAGAACCGCATCATGAGAGAACCGTGAGAAATAAAAAGAAGATAAAAGAACAAATAAAAAAAAAATAATATATTGACTAGTCTTCTCCATTGTAGAATGTTTGAACGTTTGAAAAAGAATATGGCTGCAGTCAAAGCTTTACCACCACTTCTGTTTAAGACTAACAACTTCTCTCTCTGCCTCTTTTTCTATATGTATAAGTATATAATCATATATGCATATAAATTTGTATTGCAAAGATAAATAGGTTGATAAAATTCACTTAAGAAAACATAGGATAAACAAAGAATTATTGTATTCTTTTGGCTGGTCATCAATAAATATTTCTTTTTTTTTTTTGCCACGAAAATTTTAGCTTCTTGATCCCTTCTTTTGTATCAAAATTTCAATTTTGAAGGCCTTATTACTTTTAAAGAGTCAAATGCTTTGATTTTTATTTAGTTTTCATTTTCCCTTTCTTTCTCACCAAGTTCTGCAGTTTCATTGGTCCTCGCAACTTCTATCCGTACAACTGCTCTTCCCAGTCATTGATCTTCACTTGCAATTGCTGTTGAGTTTTTGTTTATATCAACCAAAACCCAGTTATTATTTGTGATTGAATTTCACGAAAACTCACTTTTTATCTTTGAATTGGTTTCAGATTATTTTGAATGATCGATATTTTCTACTTCCCAATACTGGGTATCACTTGATCTTTCTCAAACTTGGTTTTATCTTCCATTAAAGGGAAGCTTTATTATTGGTGTACAAAAACAGAGTTTCTTGGTAAATATAATAAGATATGGATAGTTCACATGCTAGTAATTCAAATGCACCAGCACCTTTTCTGATCAAAACATATGAGATGATAGATGATCCGTTGACAAACTCAATCGTTTCTTGGAGTCATAGTGGCTGCAGTTTTGTTGTATGGAACCCACCTGAATTTGCTCAAGATTTGCTGCCAAAGTACTTCAAACATAATAATTTTTCAAGCTTTGTCAGGCAACTTAATACCTATGTAAGTTGGCTTCTTTAATTTTGTTAGTCTTAATCCATATGCTAATTAATTTTTGTTTAATTTGGAGTTGCTCTGTTTTTAAAACAGAAATTATTTTCTTTGTCATTTCTTAGCCTCTTTTCGTACAGGTTTTACTGTTCATTGACTTAGTAGCCTAATGATTGATGATATGTCTCGTAACATTAGCAATCTGATAACTGTTTAATAATTGTCTCGTAGTATTATTAGTAGCTTGATTATAGTGTAATGTGATTATCTATTAATTAGATGATAGCTTAATGATCAAGTACATGTCTTATAATATAATTCAACTTATTAGGAGCTTGGTAATTGAGTACAAATTTTAATATGAATAGTGGGCTCCAACCCTGTTTCTTTTCTTCTCTCACGCAATTTTTACTATCTATTTTCTTAATAAGTGGAATTTTCCTTGCTGAAGATGAATCTTTGTACCTAAATTTAATGTATAAGGTTCTATGCTTGAGCAGGGATTCAGAAAGATTGATCCAGATCAGTGGGAGTTTGCTAATGAGGAGTTTATAAGAGGGCAGAGACATCTTCTATGTAATATACGTAGACGCAAGCCAATTCACAGCCATTCTTTGCAGAATCAAAGCAATGTCTCTCCGCTAAATGATACAGAGAAAAGGGAATTTGAGGAGAAAATTAAGACACTAAAACAAGATAAAACCATGCTTCAAATGGAGTTACAGAGAAATGAAATAGAGAAGCAAGCCTTTGGATCTCAAATTATGTCATTGGGTGAAAGGTTGCAGGGTATGGAGGAAAGGCAAATCCAATTAGTTTCTATCTTGGCTCAACTAGCAGAAAAACCAGGATTGGCCTCTATTCTAATCCAGCAATCTAAATACAATAATAAAAAGAGGAGATTATTAGAATTTGATCACTTGAATGTAGAGTACAGCATTAAAGACAAACAAGCCTTAAGTTTTCCAAAAGAAAATTCAAATGAATCCCCTGAATCAACCTTGGATTTTGAGTTAGTTGACAAGTTGGAATCATCCATAAAATGTTTTGAAAATTTTCTTTTTGGAGTAAGGGAAAAGTTCGGTCAAGATATAATCGATTTTAGATCTGCTCTACATTCTTCACCGGCCATTGTTAAAGAGTTAAGTTCACCCTCTTTAGACGGGGAAACATGCTCTCTCCATTCTATGGATGTTCCTTCATCTCCTGAGATACAAGCTTGTGTTACAAGTCCAGCATGTTTTGCTGACTGTGAAGTAAATTGCAAGCCTGCAGTTGAAGAAGCTGCTACTGCTGCAGCTACTGCAGAAGAAGAATCAGCAATAGAGGCAACAAATACTAGTGCAGTACCAGGAGCAAATGATCATTTCTGGGAGTATTTCCTAACTGAGGCTCCTGGTTCTTCTTTAACACAGGAATTCGAAAATCGGGTAGAGACTGAGAATACTGATGATAGAACAGGTGAGAATAGAATTTGCTGGAACGCAAATAGCATTCAAGATCTGACAAAACATATGGAGCACCTTGATCCAGCTGAAAGAAGATGTTTGTTTTGAATCTTGCAAGTCTTGTTAGTTTGGTGCTGTATATTAAGAATTGATTTAGTGGTGTTATTTTATGTAGGTCATAGACATTTCATATATATTATATTTATCAGTTTTGCATGCAGTGATTTCTGATGGTAGAACTCACTTGAATAGTTGCAATAGCAATTTTATGTTTAGGCTTGATTTCAAAGTGAATTCAGGATTTTGTGGTTGGGATTTGGGAATTTGATTTTAAATTCACTTTGATTAGATTATAAAAGGTGGATAATTTATTGTTTTATGGAAAAAATATTAATCAACCGATTGCTTTGTATTTTCAGTATAGATTCAGTTGGTTTAGCACTCACTACCATGTCTAGTTTAATAGCTATGCACACACATTTGCAGCATACAAGCCAAGACATTTGTGCCTTGGTGTGAAGCATTTCTAGCATTTATGAGCCTGTAATATATGGAAAAATTATTTGATAAAGTATATATACATGGGAGAAATTCTTATCTCATCTGCTCTAATTAATTAATCAATTTGGATTGATATAAATAGCAAGGAGCTTATTACTCTTTAAGTAAGGTCTTGAGTTTGAAACATGTAAATAAAAATTTTTTGCTCAGAGAGCTATCTTTTTTGAAATCTAACAGTGTTCGAATCCGAATGAGTCTAACAATACCTCATATCGAATCCGAATGAGTCTGACAATACCTCATATATCGAATGGTTCAAAAAAAAATTAATAATAAAAAGATAACTTAATTATTTTAATATTATATATATAGATTTTTTTTTTCTGATAGTGAAGTAAATCCTTAAATTACTATTGAAATTAATTTGATCCTTTGATTAATCAAACCTAATAGTTAGCAAATTAGTACCAACTACCATCTATTTATCTACCCACAAACTATTATAGTAAAATTAGAACAACTGATGAAGAAATAAAATAAAATAAATTAGTTGTAATGGTAATTATAGTGGTGAATTCTCTTTTCTTTTTTGACATTTCCTTAGTGTTGACAATTCATGCGGGGGGTGCTGTCATCAATATCGTCATTAATTCTAGAAACTTATGTTTTAAAAAATTAAAAAATATACTATAATACGAATGGAAGATAAGAGTTCTCCCACAAGTATTTTGAACAGACGAACTATTAATAGAAAGAAACACCCATAAATGTGCACAAAAAATGACTTTAAGACAATTTTTAACTTATTTGAAGCTCTTATCTTTACATTTTCTTTGATTTTGATACTTATGGTAAGAGAATTTAACAAGTATAATTATGTAAATTTTTTTTGTAAAAAAATTGTGTAAACATACTAACTTTATTTATAAATAATAGTTTTATTTTGACACAAATTTAAAATTTCTATTTATTTTATTATTTCACTCTTATAATAGCTGCTACTATATGTGAATGATTAAAAATATGATTTATTAATGTATTGTATGATATAGTATTGTATAGTATAATATTATAAGCAGTGTTTATTATGTTTAGATAGATGGTATGGTACAATATGATACTATAAGTTATTTTTATTTAGTTTGATGATATGGTATGACTAAAAAAATAAAAAGAATAATCAAAATGCCCTCAAATTGAAGTTGATATTAGTTATTAGTCCAATTACTCTATTTTTTATCTTAGTCAATCAAATTGAATTAAGCTAACATTTGTATTAAGTTACAATTTGCAGGAAGTTAATTTTTTGAATGAAATGTGCAAAGTCCGATCAGACCATGAAGGAGTCCGACCGAATCTTCAATGAAAAATTGAACAAAATATTACAGAAGGATTTACGATGGAAAGTACTCTTAAATTCTCACCGTACCTTAGAAAGTCTGATCGGACCTTGAAGAATTTCGACCGGACTATTGGAAGAAAATGCTGCAAATCACACAGAAGGATTCACGGTCAAAAGTACTCTCACATTCTCAATGTACCTTGAAAAGTCTAACCGGACCAAGCTAAAGTACGACCAGACCTTACAAGCCAATTTTGTTAAAAACATCCAGAGAGGTTCCCGTCCAGAAGTACACTCAGTTTTTCACCGGACCTGCAAAATTTTGACCGAACCATGATGCAGTCCGACCGGAATATTTAAATAATTCACAAGTCAGAAGCCGTTGGACCTCCACTCAATTAGTGGAAGCCATGTGGATCGACCGTTGAAAGAGCATTCAGCAGAATTTCAAAATGTACGACTGGACCACTATGTTTCTCGATCGGAAGTAAGAAATTTTGACCGGGCCTTAGTAAGTTCGACTATGAAATTGCTCTGGCCAAAAAATTAGTGGAAGATAAGAATCAAACATATTTGACCACTCATCAAATGGCTAGTTTATGACTTGAAGGCTATAAATATCATATGTAATTTCATTTTCACAAGTGGTTGTGATTATAATAGCCTACTTGAATATATTTATTTTCTTTGCATCAAAATTATACTTTGTACTGATTGAGTGTTGGGTATGAGCATTAAACACCATCTTAAGTTTGTGTGTGAGCTTGAAAACACTTAGATTGTGAGAGTGAGCCTAGGAAAACTCTTGTAAGGGTTGTGAGGTGTGTGATCTCAAATCATTGTAAAGTTTGGTTTGAGCTTTTAAAAACACCAAGTTAGAGTTAAGTTTGTAAAAACTCAAAGCTAGTGAAACCTTAACAAGTTGTTAAGGAAGTAGATGTATGATCAAGGTAAATCCGAACTACTATAAATCTTTGTGTTCATTATTCCATCTTCCACACTTCCAAATCATATTTTTAAACTTACCAAGGCCCTATATGGATTGAAACAAGCTCCAAGAGTTTGGTATGATAGACTTAGTGTATATTTACTTGAAAATGGATTTTCAAAAGGGAAAGTTGATGCAACTCTTTTTGTTAAAAAGAATAAGCATAATATCTTAATTGTACAAATTTATGTTGATGACATTATATTTGGTGCTACTAATGAATCTTTGTGTAAGAAATTTATTTCTTGTATGACTAGAAAATTTGAAATAAGCATGATGGGTGAACTCAATTTCTTCCTTAGACTACAAATCAAGTAATGCAAAGATGGGATCTTCATTAACCAATCCAAGTACACAAAGGAACTTCTCAAGAAATTTGGAATAGATGGTTGTAAGACTAGCAAGACTCTCATAAGCACATCATTAAAACTTGACAAAGATAAAAATGGTAAGGTAGTAGATGAGAAGAAATATTCAGGTATTATTGGATCCCTACTTTACTTAACCGCTTATAGACTTGATATAATGTATAGTGTATGTTTATATGTTAGATTCCAATCTTGTCCTAAAGAATCACATTTGAATGCCACTAAAAGAATTTTGAAATACTTGAATGGTACATTGCATTTAGGACTTTGGTAACCTAGGAACACATCATTTAACATTTTAGGCTTTTCGGATGCCGATTATGCCGGTAGTCTTTTGGATAGAAAAAGCAAGACCAAGGCATATCATTTTCTTAGAGAATGCATAGTTTCTTGGTTTAACAAGAAACAATTGTCGGTTGCTTTGCCTACCGCGGAAGTCGAATATGTTGCTGCTTGTTTTTGTTGTACTCAAGTCCTTTGGATGAGACAATAATTGGTTGATTATGGAAAAATATTTGATCATATACCTAGTAAATGTGATAACACTAGTGCCATAAATCTATTCAAAAATTCAATTCAGCATTCTAGGTCAAAACATATAGATCTTAGGCACTATTTCTTGAGAGACAATGTCCAAAACCAAAATATTGTTTTAGAATTCATTGTTACATAAAACCAACTTGCTGACATATTTACTAAACCCTTGAATGAAGAAAGAATGAACTTCATAAAACAACATTTAGGAATGATGGATGGAAGTACCATTTCATGAACTTGATGTTATATGAAAATCTAGTTCATTTCATAAAATGTTTTCTCTTTAATATCTATTTTTTTTATCAAGTCCTCGTGCCTTAAATGGAAAGCACTTGTTTTTATCAAAATTTCTACATTTTTTGAAGATTTTCTAATCGGACTCATCATAAGTCCGACCGTACTTTTTGAAAATTCGTAATTTCAAAATTTTTCATAAAAGTATGACCATGCTTTCCAAGGTGCGACCGAAATTTTTTAAAATTTTATGACCGTTGTGCCTAAAATCAAAATTTCGTTCGGTATTCATAAAGTTCGATAGCAATTTTTAAAATTTTCAAAATTTTCCATCGGACTTTAACATGATTTTAAAAATTTCTACCCATTGGAACTCAATCAAAACGTATATTTTTAATCTCCAACAGCTATAAACGGCTATTTTTCATATCAAACACTATAAATACCCTCTAATATCAGTTTATACATCTTTTTATCAAACTCCAAACACTTAAACACTAAATCTCTCTCAAATCAACTCTATTCTTCATATGTTCTCTAAGAACAAACTTAATGGCACCTAAAGAGCACAAGAATAAGGCTTCTAGAGCTAAAAAATGGAAGGGTGTTGCTGCTCCTTCTCAACAAGAAGAACTCCTAAGAAGAAGCCATAAGATAAGATTTAGAGATGAAGAGTAAAGGCAAAGGTATGCTATAATTAAGGCCAAACTCGTAGAACCAAACCGTCACTTCTCTATGCTCACTCTTGATTCTTTTGGAATAGAAAATGACATTAGGGGATGTCTTCGAACATTGGGTTGGGAGAAATTTGTTTCTCTAAATCATGATAATCTTGGGTGGGAAAGTTTAACCAAAGAGTTTCTAACCACTTTGGTAGTGAGTAAGAAAAGCACAAACCCTCTAGGCTATTATAGGATTTCCTTTAGACTATTCAATCAAGAATATGACCTAACCTTTGAAGATTTTTCTTCTATTTAGGGTTTTCAAATTGAGGGCATTTCTCGCATTTTAAACACCATCCTTACCTCCGAAAGACAAAAAGAATTTTGGATGAAAATTTTTCTAGAAACCACTCTCTATAAACAATCTAATGCCAAACACCTTAGGACTCTCACTTATTGGATGCTACATAGGATTGTTACCTACACCATTGGGGTTAGGGGTAAAAGCAAAAAGCATTGGGCCCAAGACACACTAATATGCCATTCAATTTTCAGAGTTAATGCTTTGGTTTGTTATCACATTTATCAATATCATATACCCAACTAGGCTTCAAGGATTAAGTTCAACCAAGCTTCAAGGGGAGCAAAGCATGCTAAGCTTCAACCCAACTTGGCTTCAAGAACTAACCCAACCTAGCTTCAAGGGTGGTAACATCTCAATTAGGCTTCAAGGATTCAATCCAACCTAACTTCAAGAGATTGTTACACTTATTAGGCATGCCACCAACAACAAACTCTGAAAATGGAATAACACATTAGCCACACAATTCATTTAGTTTTCATTCTCAATTCTTATTATCATTTAGGCAAACATGCCTCATTTATCTCCATTGAATCACCCTAGCCAATAACAATGGCTTCACATTTCATTTCACAATATAACACTTCATTATTCAAGTGTATATTTATCTCATCCATGATCACATTATATCTCACATAGCATCATTCGTAAATATCAACATTTCATTCCACATTACTCATGCAACACATTACCATTCACAATGCATAACATAACATTGTTCAATCTCAACAATGCAAGAACAATTTATATTATTCATAGCTTTAGGATCATCCAAAAGTGTTTGATTAAGTTATTCCTTGGTTTAAGTATGTTTAAAATGTTTATGTTTAGGTTTAGAGACCAAACTACCCTTTGAAGAATCCAAACCATGCAAAAAGAACAAAGAAATCAAACAATATTCAACTCATTTGAGGGACACGCCCAGCCCACTTGAGGAACACAGCCGTGTCTCTAAAAATAAAAGAGGCAGTAGCCAACACAAATAAATGACACGGCCGTGTCTCTTCGTTGCTTCTGGCCGTGTCACCCATAAACATAACCTTAACTAAAACCAACACTTTCTCAATTGCACTCAAACACAATATTCATCATATAACATGTTTCAAATGAACATAATCAATGTTCTAAACACATATTTACCACAAGAATTACTTCACAATACATTAATATAACAATTAAACACATATCATCTCAAAACCCTAAAACCAACATCCTTCTCCATCCTTCCAAATCAACATCCACCATTTCCAACAACAACCTCTAATTTAACTCATAACTTAAAATCAATTTAACACTTGAAAACACAACACAACACATCTCAAATCCACCAAATCACAAAATCACCAAACCCTAATTCACTTCCAACACAACTTCCAAATAAGTAAAGAAAACAAGAGGATACTTACTTTAAAAGAAGAAATTCCACAAATCCCTTGTCAAATCCTTTGATTGTTTCTTCAATTTGCTTCTTGCCTCAAGAACACCTCCCTTTCTCTTTGCAATATGGAGAGCCGGCCACTTCTTGAAAGAAAGAAGGAAATGATGAAGACACAAAGTCAAATTTTGCTTTTAATCTCCACCAAGTGATCTTATCCAAGCAATTACCAAAATGCCCTCAATCATATAACTAAATTTTTGTTTCATATAAGCCCTTATATGTAATTACACACTTAACACAAAAATATCTCTCTTCCTTTGACTCTTCCTTTGACCCATTTATATGTTATATATATTATCATATACACAACATATACCATTCTCTCTAAACCCTATTATCTTTCCAAAACACATATACACAAGCATTCTCCTCCCAAATTCTTTTCTTATCCCATCATATACATTCAATCCAATTTATAACAATAACAACAACAACAATATGCAAAACTTCTAGGGCATAAATGAGGATATTACAATTCTTCCCCTCTAAAAAGAAATTTCGTCCTCGAAATTACCTGATATCAAGTCTGAAACAACTGAGGATATTGCTCTCGCATGGTTTGTTCATTTTCCCAAGTTGCTTCTTCCTTTCCATGATTCTTCCACAAAATTTTCACAAGTGGCACTCTCTTGTTTCTCAACTCTTTCACATCACGTGCCAAGATAGCAACTGGTTCCTCTTCAAACGTCAAATCAGGATTTACTTCAATTGACTCAATCAGCAACACATGAGATGGATCCGACCTGTACCTCCTCAACATAGAAACATGAAATACGTTATGAATCCGATCCAACTCAGGTGGCAAAGCAAGCCGATAAGCAACTGGCCCAACTCTTTCTAACACTTCATACGGCCCAATGAAATGAGGACTCAATTTTCCTTTCCGACCGAACCTCAAAATCTTCTTCCAAGGAGATACTTTCAAAAACACCTTATCTCCAACATCAAACTGAATGTCTCTCCTCTTCAGATCTGCATAAGACTTCTGTCGGTCTGAAGCTGCTTTTAATCTGCTTCGAATCAACTTTACTTTTTCTTCAGTTTCTTGAATTAAATCAGGCCCAATTAACTTACCTTCCCCAAGTTCACTCCAACAAAGAGGTGTCCTACACCGTCTGCCATACAATGCTTCAAATGGTGCCATACCAATGCTGGATTGGTGACTGTTGTTGTAAGCAAACTCCACAAGTGGTAAAAACCTATCCCAACTTCTAGAGAAATCGATGACACAGCTTCTCAACATAACTTCAAGAATCTGTATCACTCTCTCTGACTGTCCATCTGTCTGTGGATGAAAAGCAGTGCTGAAGTGCAGTCAAGAACCCAAAGCACTATGCAAACTCTTCCAAAATCTTGAAGTAAACCTGGGATCTCGATCAGACACTAAAGAAGTTGGAACACCATGCAGTTTCACAATCTCATGGATATACAGCTCAACCAACCTCTCCAAAGAGTAATCCATCCGCATCGGAAGGAAATGAGCTGTCTTAGTCAATCTATCCACAATCACCCATATGGCATCATGTTTCCTTTGTGTCAATGGCAATCCAGACACAAAGTCCATTGTCACTCTTTCCCACTTCCATTCTGGCACTGACAACGGTTGAAGCAACCCGGTTGGAACTTGATGCTCTGCTTTAACCTTCTGACAAGTGAGACATTTCGATACAAACTCAGCAATGTCTCTCTTCAACCCCATCCACCAATAAAGCTGTCTCAAATCATGATACATCTTCGTATTACCCGGATGCATAGCAAACAACGACTGATGAGCTTCTTCCAAAATGACCCTTTTCAAATCAGCATCATCGGGTACACACAATCTGCTCTTGAACCAGAGACTTCCATCACTCTTCACAATAAAATCTCTACCCTTTCCACTCTGACAATCCGAAACAATCTTCTGTATCTCCTTATCGGCCAACTGAGCTTCTTTGATTTGATCTAACAAAACCGGCTTCAATTGCAACTGTGCGAACAATGCACCATCATCACAAGGTACAAAACTAGCACACAATGCTCTCAACTCAACAAGCAACGAGAGCGAGTAAACTGTTAAACCAGCTAAAGAATTCTGACTCAAGGCATCAGCAACAACATTTGCTTTACCTGGATGATAATCAATCAAGCAGTCGTAGTCTTTAATCAATTCTAACCATCTCCTCTGACGAAGATTGAGCTCTTTCTGAACACCCAAATATTTCAAGCTTTTGTGATCAGTGTAGATGAAACATTTCTCCCCAAACAGATAGTGGCGCCAAATCTTCAATGCAAACACAATGGCAGCCAATTCCAAATCATGGGTCGGATAGTTAAGCTCATGCGGTTTCAACTGTCGAGATGCATAAGCTATAACTTTCCCTTCCTGCATCAATACACACCCCAAACCTCTATGTGAAGCATCACTGTAGATCACATATGGTTTGCCTTCAACAGGTAAAGTAAGAACAGGCGCTTGAGTTAACATTTCTCTCAATTGCTCAAAACTCGCCTGACACTGATCTGTCCACAAAAACCTCACTCCCTTACGAAGCAATCTGGTGAGTGGAGTAGCTATCAAAGAAAACCCTTTCACAAACCGCCGGTAATAGCCTGCCAAACCCAGAAAACTTCTAATCTCTGTCACAGACTTGGGTGGACTCCAATTTAAAATGGCTTCAACTTTACTCGGATCAACTCTGATGCCTTCTGCAGAAACAATATGTCCGAGAAAAGCTACTTGATCCAACCAAAACTCACACTTCGACAATTTGGCAAATAACTACTTTTCTCTCAAAATCTGCAACACAATCCGCAGATGCATATCATGTTCCTCTTCATTCCTTGAATACACTAGAATATCATCGATGAAGACCACTACAAACTGATCCAAATAGGGCCTAAACACCCTATTCATCAAATCCATGAAAGCTGCAGGTGCATTCGTCAGACCAAAAGGCATAACTAAAAATTCGTAATGCCCATACCTGGTCCGAAAGGCGGTCTACGGAACATCTTCAGCTCTGACTCTCAGCTGATGGTACCCAGATCTCAAATCAATTTTGGAAAATACAGCTGCACCCTTCAATTGATCAAAGAGATCATCGATTCTAGGCAAAGGATATTTATTTTTAATAGTCACCTTGTTCAATTGCCTATAATCGATACACAACCTCATAGTACCATCTTTCTTTTTCACAAATAGCACAGGAGCTCCCCAAGGAGAAACACTGGGGCGAATGAATCCTTTATCCAACAACTCCTGTAATTGCACTTTCAACTCCCTCAATTCTGCTGGTGCCATTCTATAAGGAGTAATAGAGATAGGAGTGGTACCAGGCAACAATTCAATACCGAACTCCACCTCTCTCTCAGGAGGCAATCCTGGCAACTCCTCTGGAAAAACATCAGGGAAATCTGCAACTGTGGCAATACTATCAATGGGAGAACCCTTCACTCTAGTATCCACCACATGAGCAAGATAGGCTTCACACCCCTTTCTAATCAATCTCCTAGCTGCAACAGCTGAAACAAATAAGGAGGCTAGCTGTTCCTGCTCATTAGATACTATCACCTCTCTACCATCACTCGTTCTCAAAGAAACAATTTTCTTTTTACAATCCACCACAGCTCCATGTCGAGATAGCCAATCCATACCTAAGATCACATCATATTCCCTAAATGGCATCTCAATCAAGTCTCCAAGGAACTCCTCACCTTGCACCCTCACTGCACTATCTCGGTGTACCTTACTCACAACCACACTATGCCCTAACGGATTTGTCACCAACACATCAAATCCTAGGGACTCAGCATGCACATCAAATACAGGCAATACAGATGCACTAACATATGAATGCGTGGAACCCGGATCAATCAAAGCAAGTACAGAAAAAAAACCAAATAAGGAAAAAGTACCAGCAATGACTGCCGAAGCATCTGGCTGCCTCTGCATAACATACATCCTCTGGGAAGAACCAACCTCCTCGGGTCTACTCTCCCTGGATGTAGCACCTCCTCTAACACTGAACCCAGATCTGCCTCCCCGGCTGCCACCTCTGCCTGCTCGACCTCCCCTCACACTAGGTCGAGAAGCTGCAGTATCAACTGACATCTGCTCTTGCCTCTCAGGACAATCTCTCACAAAGTGATCTGGCGATCCACACCTGAAACATACCCCTGCAACACCAGCCTTCCAACAAGGACCACCATGCGGCCTACCACAATGGATGCAGATGGGTAAGGTGGATCTCTGAACCATAGGGGTCGGAGCACTCGCCACTGAAGCTGCAGGTCTAAATCTCTGTCTCTGTAGCTGCACTGACCTACCAGCTGACCTCTGACTCCTACTAACTCTAGGAACAAAGCTTCCTTTACCTCTCTTCGCAGAAGAAGACCCTGCCTCGAACTGGGGCCTTCTAACCCTAACCTCTTCTTCTGAAGCAACCGCAATACCCTGAGCTCGCTCTACACTTCGAGCTGCTGCCACAAGCTGTGAGAAATCTTGATATCTGGATCCAGCTACTAAGCACATAATCGAGGGCCTCAATCCCTCCTCAAATCGCCGACATCTATCAATCTCATCAGCAATGATACCCCCAGCATACTGACTCAGTCGAATAAACTCAACTTCATACTCAGTAACAGTCTTGCTGTCTTGCTTCAAGCTTAAGAACTCCATCTTCTTCATGTCCTTATACTCCCTAGGAGTATACTTCAACTCAAATTCCCTCAGAAAATCAGTGTAAGACAGTGTTGGAGAATCATCCATAGAATGGGGCACCGTCTTCCACCAATCGTATGCATCTTTCTGTAGCAAAGATCTTGCATAATCAAACTTTTCCTCTGAGGTGGCTTGCAACTGAACAAATACCCTCTGAACTCTATCAAGCCACTATTCTGCTACAGCCGGATCAACTGTACCAAAGAAATCCTCTGCTCCATACTTCCTTAGCTTATCATAGTGCCTCACTGGTACTGAAGGCTGAGGGGGTGGTGGCACTGGTTGCACTGGTGCTTGTCTCATAGCTTCCATCATATGCCTAAACCAAGCTGGCGGAACCTCCTCACCAACTGGTCTACCCGACACCGAAGCAGGTGCCTCCTCAATACTCTCAACTCTAGCTCCCCCAGCAGGAGCAATACTCTCGGCACTACCCTCAATCGACTGACGTGAGTGAGAATCCATCACAACCTAAGTCTGCAAACACAACATACTACATCTTATTAAAGATCAGAGGTTGCCAATCCCAAACATATATTGTTATTCAAAAACCACCTTTTTAAGTAAAAATATTCTTTTTATTACATTTTACCTAGGCTGAGAATCTCAAACCTAGGCTCTGATACCAAAACAATTGTAACACCCCCATATCCAATGCACACACACTACAACCACAACAATGTAGCATAAGTGCACCAAACATAGGGATGCTACGGTTCTCTTAACATTCAAAACACTTTAAAACTTGATACAATACCCTTATCATTATACATTATAGAAAAGTAGATCATTTATTTATAAAACAAAACATATTAGTTATATATATATATTTAAATATTACACAGCGGAAGTTATAAAATATGTACATATTTACATATTAAACATTTCTTTACAAAATATAAAGAAGTATACATGATTGGCAAGTTTACTCTGATCTTTAAGCTCCCAAAATGGATTCTTCAAGGTCTACTCTCACTTGGTCTTGATGAACTCTCGGGTTCAACTCTATCAATTCTATTACCTGCGCGATTAAACACTATCGCGCTAAGCCAAGGGCTTAGTAAGATAAAACATGCTATTGATATGCTTTAATACAATACAATGTCAATTCTAATTCATATCATATATGTAACAACATAGATGCAAAGCTAACAACATCCCTTTATATTTTATAATCAACATACATATATGCATATCACATTTCAACATCATTGCATATACTTCATTATTTAATCATTTAATCATCCATGAACAACAATAAACAAATCATGACTCACATTAAACAAAGACAAGCATTGGGCCCAAGACACACTAATATGCCATTCAATTTTCAGAGTTAATGCTTTGGTTTGTTATCACATTTATCAATATCATATACCCAACTAGGCTTCAAGGATTAAGTTCAACCAAGCTTCAAGGGGAGCAAAGCATGCTAAGCTTCAACCCAACTTGGCTTCAAGAACTAACCCAACCTAGCTTCAAGGGTGGTAACATCTCAATTAGGCTTCAAGGATTCAATCCAACCTAACTTCAAGAGATTGTTACACTTATTAGGCATGCCACCAACAACAAACTCTGAAAATGGAATAACACATTAGCCACACAATTCATTTAGTTTTCATTCTCAATTCTTATTATCATTTAGGCAAACATGCCTCATTTATCTCCATTGAATCACCCTAGCCAATAACAATGGCTTCACATTTCATTTCACAATATAACACTTCATTATTCAAGTGTATATTTATCTCATCCATGATCACATTATATCTCACATAGCATCATTCATAAATATCAACATTTCATTCCACATTACTCATGCAACACATTACCATTCACAATGCATAACATAACATTGTTCAATCTCAACAATGCAAGAACAATTTATATTATTCATAGCTTTAGGATCATCCAAAAGTGTTTGATTAAGTTATTCCTTGGTTTAAGTATGTTTAAAATGTTTATGTTTAGGTTTAGAGACCAAACTACCCTTTGAAGAATCCAAACCATGCAAAAAGAACAAAGAAATCAAACAATATTCAACTCATTTGAGGGACACGCCCAGCCCACTTGAGGAACACGGCCGTGTCTCTAAAAATAAAAGAGGCAGTAGCCAACACAAATAAATGACACGGCCGTGTCTCTTCTTTGCTTCTGGCCGTGTCACCCATAAACATAACTTTAACTAAAACCAACACTTTCTCAATTGCACTCAAACACAATATTCATCATATAACATGTTTCAAATGAACATAATCAATGTTCTAAACACATATTTACCACAAGAATTACTTCACAACACATTAATATAACAATTAAACACATATCATCTCAAAACCCTAAAACCAACATCCTTCTCCATCCTTCCAAATCAACATACACCATTTCCAACAACAACCTCTAATTTAACTCATAACTTAAAATCAATTTAACACTTGAAAACACAACACAACACATCTCAAATCCACCAAATCACAAAATCACCAAACCCTAATTCACTTCCAACACAACTTCCAAATAAGTAAAGAAAACAAGAGGATACTTACTTTAAAAGAAGAAATTCCACAAATCCCTTGTCAAATCCTTTGATTGTTTCTTCAATTTGCTTCTTGCCTCAAGAACACCTCCCTTTCTCTTTGCAATATGGAGAGCCGGCCACTTCTTGAAAGAAAGAAGGAAATGATGAAGACACAAAGTCAAATTTTGTTTTTAAATTCCACCAAGTGATCTTATCCAAGCAATTACCAAAATGCCCTCAATCATATAACTAACTTTTTGTCTCATATAAGCCCTTATATGTAATTACACACTTAACACAAAAATATCTCTCTTCCTTTGACTCTTCCTTTGACCCATTTATATGTTATATATATTATCATATACACAACATATACCATTCTCTCTAAACCCTATTATCTTTCCAAAACACATATACACAAGCATTCTCCTCCCAAATTCTTTTCTTATCCCATCATATACATTCAATCCAATTTATAACAATAACAACAACAACAATATGCAAAACTTCTAGGGCATAAATGAGGATATTACAACCTAGCTTGTCACCTTCCATCCATAGCTCCTATCCTCAAGAAGAAGAAGGTGAAGCTGCTGCCTCTCAACCAAGGGCAGAAGAGCATGGAGAAGAGGAAGGTGGTGAAGAAGAAGAAGGTGATGAAGAAGAAAGAGAAGATGAAGAGAGTGACAATGATCTTTGGATTATATTTTCTTGATTGTTCATATTTCTTTGTTAATTTGTTTTTGTTAAATTTGACAAGTTGAATTTAATAAAAGTTTTTTCTTTGTTAATTTAATTGATTGTTTGAATTCATTTGGTTGTTTTTTGTTAAAATTGTTCAAAATTGTATAATTAGGCATTTGTTTTTGCCTTTGTCAAAGAGGAAGAGAACATCAAAATTGAACTAAATAATTAAATTACACATATTGAGGGGGAGTAATTCAAGAAATTTAACATACTTGCACAATTTGACATAATTTTTTAACTTTGAATAATTTAAAATTCAATTTAATTGCTAAAGTCAAAAAGGGGGAGATTGTTAGTCCAATTACTCTATTTTTGATCTTAGACAATCAAATTGAATTAAGCTAATATTTGTATTAAGTTACAATTTGTAGGAAGTTACTTTTTTGAAGGAAATATGCAAAGTTCAATCGGACCATGAAGGAGTTTGACCGAACCTTCAATGACAAATTAAGCAAAATGTCATAGAAGGATTCATGGTAGAAAGTACTCTCAAATTCTCACCGTACCTCAAAAATTTCGACCGAACCTTGAAGAATTTCGATCGATTTATTGGATGAAAATGTTGCAAATCACACAAAAGGATTCACGGTCAAAAGTACTCTCACATTCTCAACATACCTCAAAAAGTCTAACTCGACCAAGCTAAAGTACGACCGAACCTTACAAGCCAATTTTGTTAAAAATATCCAGAGAGGTTCCCATCCAGAAGTACGGTCAGTTTTTCACCGGATCTGCAAAATTTTGACCGGATCATGATGTAGTTCGACCGAGATATTTAAATAATTCACAAGTTAAAAGTCGTTGGACCTCCACTCTATTAGTGGAAGCCACGTGGACCGACCGTTGGAAAAGCATTCAACAGAATTTCAAAAGGTACGACTGAACCACTATGTTTCCGAACCGGACCTTGGTAAGTCTAACCATGAAATTGCTCTGGCCAAGAAATTAGTGGAATACAAGAATTAAACATATTGGACCACTCATTAAACGGCTAGTTTATGACTTGAAGGCTATAAATACCATATGTAACTTCATTTTTACAAGTGGTTGTGATTGTAATAGCCTACTTGAACATATTTATTTTCTTTGCATCAAAATTATACTTTGTATTAATTGAGTGTTGGGTGTAAGCATTAAACACCATCTTAAGTTTGGGTGTAAGCTTGGAAACACTTAGATTGTGAGAGTGAGCCTGGAAAAACTCTTGTAAGAGTTGTGAGGTGTGTAATCTCAAACCATTGTTAAGTTTGGTGTGAGCTTGTGAAAATACCAAGTTAGAATTAAGCTTGTAAAAACTTAAAGCTAGTAGAACCTTAACAAGTTGTTAAGGAAGTGGCTGTAGAATCAAGATAAATCCAAACCACTATAAATCTTTGTGTTCATTGTTTCATCTTTACTCAACCTTCTTCTATATCTTCTATATTTCTTGTTCTTAAATTTTGAGTTTTGAGTTTTAAATTTGCTATCATTCTTTAAACCAACCAATTCATCCCCTTTTGGTTGCCATATTGAGACAATATTAGTTTTAATTAAAATTCATAAGTAATTTTAATTTTAATTTTTTATAATTAATAATTAATTTAAATTTTTATTTTTTATGATCACAAATTAATTTCATTTTTTATTTTGTATGATCAATAACTAATTCAATTAAAAGAATAAAAAATAAATATTAAAATAAAAATATATATAACAAATTATTTCCAAATAATTTAAATTGAAAAATTATAATAAAATTAATGCATAAAGAAAATAACAAATATAAAAAATCATATTCTTAATTAGTGAAAATATTAATCTAAAACATTAATTTGAAAACAACTGTTTATGGTGAATTAAACAAAGTAACAAAAACAAAATAAATAAGCTAAAAAAATAAATAATAACTAAACTTTCTATTTGCAAAGAAAAATGAAAAGAAAAATTGTTGCAATGGAAAGGGTTGGCGAAGAAAGATGAAAAAAAGTATAGAAATTTTTAATATGATAAAAGTGATAAGGGCACTTTTGAAATGTAAATTTAAGAAACTATGATGAACCACTAATTTGATGGTTTAAAATTATTTAAGAAAAGTCATGGCTTTAAAACCATAACAAACCATGTTACACTATACTATGGCTATGAAAATCAAGACAAACAATTTATTGAAAAATATCATGCTATACTTAGGGCTGTAATCGAGCCGAGCCGAGCCGAGCTTTGAAAAGCTCAAACTTGGCTCATTATAAAATAGTCGAGTTCGAACTCGAACCCGAAACGAGCCCGAGCCGAGCTCGAACTTGTATCGAGCCACCTCATATATCATGTATCTCGAGCTTAAACTCGAGCTTGATTTAAATAATTTTAACAAACTCAATAAACTTATATTAATTTTTATTTTTCATTCACTTTTTTTAAATTTTCATAAAAAATATACTAAAATTTATGTTTTTATAAAAGATGAATAATATAATTATATATTAACAAAAATAAAATATTATATTACTGTAATTTTATATTTTACTATAAATTACTAAGTTATTTTATATTGTATATTATTTAATTTATTTATCAAATATACCATATATTAATAAATTATATAAATTAAGTTAGTCAAAAAATTAATATATTCACATACATAGTTTAATATATATAAATTAAATTATATATATTTTTAATCCAATACACTAAATGAGCTAGCTTACGAGCTTAACTCACGAGCTAACGAGCCGAGTATTTCATAGCTTGAGCTTGGCTCATTTAACAAATGAACAGTTCGAGCTCGAGCCTGAACGAACTTTTACCGAGCCGAGACCCAAGCCGAACTCGAGTAGCTTGGCTCATTTACAGCCCTAGCTATACTAAACCATTACTTACCATCATCCAAACGAAATTGTTCTTTTCTTGAGAAGAGTATATATATATATATATATATATATATATATATTAAAAAACGTGATCTCCTGTTTATGGAGAAATATGCAGAACGATCGGAGAAGACTTGAACCATAATTGGATTGCTTATAGACTGCGTCTATGCATCTGATCTGCTTTTTACAGATCGGATTTGCTACTAAATAATGTTTTTTTTAAAAATTTCTTTTTCACATAATGGCAAGAAAATAATGCTATCTATGGATTTGAAAACCTAAAATAAATTAATATATTATACCACTACATTCATAAAAATACTAATAAATAAATAATATACGTCTTTAGCAAAATTATCATGAAAAATGTATAATAAGTTGAAAATTAAAAAAAAAATATTAATGCAACCGAAGAATATTACCTTTCAAAATAATGTGTTTAGGTCATAATTCACTCAACTAAAATTCAGTTCAAACTGAAAAACATAAAGACTCAATTTATGCCAACCTAAACTCAGATGAAGCTATCAAACAAGTTCAAAGTTAGCCCACCCAAAGACCATACATGTAATTTTTTGCAGACTTTTGCACGCACAGAGCAGTAGTAAAATTTACTGCGAAGAAAAACATTTTACAAAAAGAGAAAAAAAAAAGTCAACCAGTGGTGCTAGAAGATATTACCCTAACTAGAATAAACAACAAAGAGATCAAGCTTGACCAAAAGAACTACTTAATTATAATGGTAACAAAATTCAACTCGCAGTAACTTCAACTGTGATAAACATGGCTCAAATAATGGTTAGGCAATGGACACCAAACAAAACAACACCTCTTTTCTCTAAGTTAATTCATCTTATCAATTAAATTATTTATTTCATCCTCACGGTTTCCAGAGTCTCCTCCATCCTTGTGTTGTGCTTTCTTTCCCTGCAATCCTTCCTTCGGCTCGTTGAGAGCAAAAGGCCCCAAAAAATTAGTTATCTCCTTAAAATGTGGACCCACATTAGCAATTTCATGTACCATATCTTCTAAACATAGGATGCCATACTTTCCTAATGCCTGCCAAGCAAAAAAAATGCAGCAAGTGTTGCAACTTACAAACATTACGAATCTTTAGACGTCAAAGTTTTAGTGGGATTATATTCAATACCTGATCAATAATGTTGTTATCTATCAGAGGAACTCTCTGCCCATTTAGTTTTCCATAACCCTTCTTGTAAATTAACTCATTCACGTTCTTAAGATTTGGATATCTTTAGGGGAAAAAAGAAATTGTGTTAGTACAAAGAAATAACTGATCAAACAAGTGAACATCGGAATAATGATCTCTCAAATGATAACATTTTTAGGGTACAGCTAGAACAATTTAATTAGCCCATTTTTGAACTTGAATATATTATGGAACACCTGAATACCTGATGAAGATCATAAACTCGTATAAAAATTCCTACTGTATTTCTCTATCATTTCATCCCCTACTTGTATTTAGATATTACATTAGGCATGTAATGTAAGAATGAAGGTTTGGGCTTCCTACCCAAATGTAACATATGGCTCCACCTTTTGCAGCATTTCCTGTGCTCCAGCACTTGCCTTCATGAAAACACCGTGAAAGATTCTCCTTAATTTCAGATTGTATAAAATCTTCCTTGTTCTTGGGTGCATATCATTTTTACTGAAAAAAAATGGATATATCAAAAGAATGGACATGAGAAACATTGAAGGAAACTGTTGGTACCAAAAGTTCAAAAAGTATGCATACCCCTGTATGCGAATGATAAACAAGAGCTTCGACTTTGGTGTTGGTGATGCCCATTTTGGCCTTTTTGATCTCAGTTTCATTCGGATGAGGTCCAATTCCTAGTTGAGAGTTCCATGATAATATTAGAAACAAAAAACCATCAAGTTCCACACAAACGTGGGGATGTGATATGAAATGCATACGAGGAAAAGGTACAATCTCATAGAATATTAGACAGCATAAGTTAAACATCAATGATTAATTGACGAAAATTAGTTAGATTTTATCAAAGGGATTTCAAATACTATGGACGCAACCTTAGGACAAGATGGGTGGGACTGACTAAGCTATTTTACAGTTATATAAAGGAAACTATGGTTTTAAAATACTCCATAACAATGATTCAGGGCTACATGTAAAAACCCAGGTCTGAAATGGTAGTGGCAGACAACCGAGGGTAGAGTATGCCCAGAAGGGTGCAACATTTATCCCCAGTCTGTATTCTTGTTTCCAAATCCACAAAGAAAGAGAATACATACATCCAGAAGCACCCTTCCATTGACATACATAACATAATCCAAAATACCCTTCCTTGCATTTCGCACTACAGAATATATCCTGATTTACACATGTACAAACACACATATATAAGTGAGTAGAGATAGAAAACAAATCAAAGATACAAGCCAAATCGCATTTCAACAACAAACAAACCAATCAATAATTGGCTTATAGTTGAATCATCTTCATAAATAAAAGGAATAAATATCAGTTCTTATATGGTTTATCAAAATTTATATTAGTAACGAGCACAAAATAACACTAAACTAAATTGATACAAACCCATTTGGGCATTTACCCTATCCCTGAACTCCTTGATAAATTGCTCAGGCCTTTTGATTTCATCCATCTTCCTTTTCTTCCCTCCATATTTTCCAGACTCCAATTGGGTTTTCCTTGTAATTGCTAAAGATTCTTCCTTTTGTTTTCTTTTCTTCAATATAACTTCTGGTATATAAGCCAACGGCTTTGCCTCCTCTTCTGCCATTATTATTGTCCTCCTATTCACACTAATATACACAAATTTCTCACTCCACAGAAATCCTAAAAATTAATTAAAAAATAAAATGAATAGTTTCTGTTTGGTTGCTCAGAAACTACGAACAAATGGTCCAAGTTAATAAAAAATGGAACAAATTGAAAAATGGCACATAAAAAAGAATAGATTAAAGGAACAAATTGAAAAGTTAAAATTAAAAAATGGTAGATTAAACAAAAAAATGACAAATTAACAAAAAAAAGATGAAAAATCGGCACTCTAAAGGAAAAAAAATGGTAAGCTTGCACTGACCTAAAATCCTGAATAAAGGAAGCCTGAATAAAGGAAGAAGAACAAGAAATAGGTCAGAAAGAAGAACTGAAACGGCGGGGCAAAAGAGTCTGAGGGCAGCAGCTGAGTTTGAGATTTTAGGGTTTCATTTTTTTGACCATTAATTAAAAAATATAAAAAGTAAATATTTTATAATATTAACGTACCGCTATTAATTTAGGGCTTTAGTACATGGGGTTTAAGACTAATTTTTACAAATTTAAATAAGTCATTTAGTCTAGGGAAATTAAATTGGAGTTTTTTCATGGGATATTTATTAAATTATCTAAAAAATAAATTTTATTTTTAGAATATTATAAAAAAATAAAAATATTTATATTTTAAAAAAAATTAAAATAATACATGTGCGATACTATATGTATTTTTAATTAATATATAAAATAATTTTAAAAATTTTATAATAATTTTAAGTAAAAAATATGAAAAATTAATAATCATAATTAATTTATATTATTATATAATAACTAATTATTATCAATATGCATATTATAATTCTATTTGAATTTTTTAAATAATAATAAATTTATTATTTTAAAATTAATTTATATTATTAATTAATTAATTAATTATTAGATTAATATTTTATTAATTATTTAAAAATTTAAATTATATTATTAGATAATAACTAATTATTATCAATATTAAATATGATATTCTAATCGTATTTGAACTCCCTAAATAAATATTTATACTAATTAATTAATTATCTATTTTGATAAATAATAATTTAATTTAATACTTAATAAAATATTAATATTATACTGGTACAAATTTATACTTTCCAAATAATAATACATTTAATATCTTAAAAATTAATTTATATTATTCGATAAATAATTAATTATTAAATAAAAATTAGATAAGTATCTTATTAGTTATTTAAAAATTTAAATTATATTATTAGATAATAACTAATTATTATCAACATTAAATAGAATATTTTTATATTATTTGAACTCTCTAGATAAATATCTATAATAATTAATTAATTATCTATTCTAATAAATAATAGTTTAATTTAATACTTAAAAAAATTAGTATTATGACATATGAGACGAAATTATGCTAGTGTTATCTGTATTAGTATTATATATAAATTAGAATAAAATTTTAAAAATATTTTACTCCTTATTAAAACAAGTATTTTTTATACATAAAATAAGAGTTTTTTTTTTCAAAAATGTCTATTCTCTCGCTACAATTAATATTTTACTTCAACTTTTATTTTTTTCAAACTTTAATATTTAATAAAAATATTCTAATAAAATAATAAAAGTTAATATTTTAAATTTTTAAGCATTTAAGATTTATTAAATTTTATAAAGAAAAAAATTTTAATTTTAATTACAAAAAACTCACAAAAAATTAAAAAAAAAACAAAACATATAAAAATATATTAATAAAAATTATCAAATTTTATTTGTAAATAAGTTTTACATATTATACATATAAAATTTTTTTTAAAATTATTAATTTTATTTCGTAGATGTTGTAGATTTTGAGTAGATGTTATGTATTCATTTATAGATGCTGTATATATTTTATATAGATATTTGTGTGAATGTTGTGTGTATGTTGTATGAATATAAAATTAAAAAAATAAAGTAAAAAAATATTAAAAATATTATGTATATATTTAGTAGACGTTTAGAAATATCTGGTAGATATGTATTGTAACATTTAATAAGTAGATATCTGGTAGATATATATTGTAATATCCGTAAATTCATCGAAATAGAAACTAAATTAAGTTAAATAAATAATTTAGAAAATTAATTAAGATATTTGAAAATGGAAAATATAAAAGGTATATGTAAAAAATATGGAGAATATAAATAATGCATAAAGTAAAAGCGAAGAGTTAAGTCAAAGGATAAAATGGTAAAAGAATAAAAAGTTAAAAGTTAAAAAATAATAATAACAAAATAATAATAATAATTAATAAAATAAATCAAAAGAAAATATTATTGAATGAAAGATGTAAAATTAGAATTTTAAAATAAATAAATAAATAAATAATAAAATATATACATGGTTAAAATGTGAAGAGAAGAAAAGTCAAAAATTCAAAAGAACTCATCTTCTTCCTCTTCTTCCACCCAAATCCAAATTTTCCATTGATGAAGGGGAGAAATTCTTCTTCCAAACACCAAATTTAATAAGGATTTTCAAGAATTAAAAGGAGTTTTGGTGGTTTTTCAATAAACTAGTAAGTTTTCTTTTGAAAATTTGACGTTCTTTGAAATATATTGAATATGTGATATTTGAATTTTTGATGTGGTGTTTTATAATTTGTTCTATGGGTAGAGAAGGTGTTAGTTTGATGAGGAGACAATGATTTTATAGTTGGATGGTTTATTTGTTTAGATTTGATACAAGTTTGAAGTGGTTAGTGTTGAATTTATGGTTTTAAAAAAGTATTGTTAAAGAATTGATGTCTATTTGATTATATTATTTAAAACATATTATAAAATGATTTTAATGATGAAAATGAACTTAAAATGACATTTGTAAATGAGTAGAATGAGTTTCTAGAATTAAAGAGAGTTAGAGTTAAAATTTAAAAATCGGAGGGAATGATGTTTAATTGATATTTAATAGTTTAAATGTCTTAGAATGTGATTATAAATAATTATAAATACTCACATTTTGAATAGGTATTAAGTAGATTGTAATTCTCTAACCCAAGCGGTGAAGGATACATTGAAGAGGTGGTGAAGAATTATATTTTCTAGCTTGAAAGTGGTGAAATCTAAGGTTAGTACATACTTTGATAGAAATCTATTAAAATGCATTTGTTTAGCATGCTACATTATTATTTGATAATAAGACTATATCAATTTGATGTGTGAATTCACATGCAAAGTGTATAACTATGTGTTAAAAGGTATGGAAGATATAATATTTGAATATTTAAGCCATTTTAAGATGGTTATTGACATTGTTAGTTATGTTTGTGACAAAAATGCAATTATGCCAATTATCGAGCAAAATTCAGCCATTGTGAGAAAGTGGTAAAGAAATTGATGAAAATTATGATAAATTATGAAAAAAATTGTGAAATGATGGAAAAAGTACAAAAAGAATGAAAAATAGCAAAATTGTCAAAGTATGAAAATGTATATAAAATGTGTGTTCTCTTATGTAATATTCTGTTTCAGAATTTTGTGTTTAGCGATATGCCTATAATTGCCTTCAGGCTAGACGCTGGACATCACTGATATTTGATTTGCATTTGGGATAGACACTAGGAGTCACTGATATTTGATTTACATTTGGGTTAGATGTTGGGCGTCATCGTTATGTACTTTGCCTTTGGACTAAATGCTGAGCATCATTATTATTTGCCTTCGGGCTAAACACTGGGTGTCAAAATGGTTCAAAATAATATCTCTAGATCCTGAATATAATATAGGATTAATTGAGCCCAATATATGTGAATGTGACATGTGATGTTTATAATGAAAGATGCATAATATTTAATATGAAATCGCATGCCACATTATGATTTTCAAAAGAAAGACATTTTGTATTGTTGTCATCACATTTTTATTATTATCAAAATATGCACCACTGGGCAAAATCTTAGCACGATTTAGTTATCATGCATGTCACATGATTGAGATAAAGAGCCCGTAAGATCAGATAAGGTCTAGGGCGAGAGGGTGGTCTTAGGAGCTTGACTTTGCCATCAGGCCAGGGTTACCGACATACCATGTATTTTCATGTTTTTGTAATTTTGCTATGTACATTATATTTTCATAGCATTAAAATGTTGTAAATTGTAAAGTTTTTGGTGAAATGTTGTAAATTTAGGGAAACTTTTGTGTCTGTATTTATATGAATATTTTGAAGGAAATGAGATGATTTGAACCATTGGGCTTTCTTAGAAAAATGGTTAAGTATATGATTATTGGGAAGCCCTTTGTAGGTTGTGTTGTTAGAATTTTTGGAAAATTTTTGAAAAACAGACAAAACTCTAGCGAATTCTTTCCATAGATTTTTCTTTTAAATTTGTATTTTTGGTAATTAAATTTCTTATGTATATATACTCAATTATTTATTAAAGTACATTTTAAGGTATTAAATATTTTCTGATAATAATAGAAATTTAAAAAGTCTGGGACTGTGATATTTTTTTATTTTGTATACGTATTATATATATACTAGTTGTATGTATTGTATGTATATATGATATAAGGGTATTACATTTATTTTAGTATCAGAGCCTAAGTTTGAGATTCTCAGCCTAGATATATTTTTAAGAGAGAGAAAGAGAATTTTAAATATGATTTTAAAAGTGTAATACATACATATGCATTGGCACCTGAACTGGTATTTGATGTGATAATAGTTATAAGTAGAGAGTGATGTTCTGTGTGAAGACAAAGTACAATTTAGATTGAGCGTATGTAATGAAGAAGTTGAAAAAGTTTATTAATTCAATTGATAGTTTAGAAGAAGTAGTATTTTGACTAAATATGATTAATCATGAAGAAATTAATTATAATGTAATTTGTATAAAAGGTGATTCTGAAGATTGGTTTCTTTGAAATAAGTTATTATTATAACATATGAAGAGCGTTTATGGTATAAGTTATTGAAAATCAAATTTTGAAAAAAAAAATAGAATTGAATTAGAAGATTATGGAAGGAAATGATCATAGAGTTTAGTGATCTACTCAGGTATTCTTGTTAATTATGATTTAAATGAATTGTATTTAAAGTTAATATCAATTGTAATGGAAGTTATTAAATTATATTATTAAAGTATACTTCTTCAAGAATTTGAAAATGGAAGAGGAAAGAAAATGTACTCAAGGGAAGATTAAAGTGGAAAATAAAATAATAATAATTATTTGGAGAATTGAAATATCAATTGTAATATCCCTAATTTTAGAAAATTAAATAAAATAAATTAAAGTTAAATTGGATAAATTAAATAGAAAATTAAATGATTTTAAGTGAAAAATGGAATGTATATGTGAAATATATATAACATATAAAGTCAACTAAAAATCAATATTTTTAAAAGAAAAGTCAAAGTCAAGTGGCAATTTTATAAATATACTTTGAAAAATTAAAATAATTTAAAAAAAATTATATATGAATGGAAAATGTAATTTATAGTTTTTATTAAATAAATAAATAAATAAATAAATAAATAATTAAAAATATAATAAAATAATATTATATATGTGGTTAAAATTTAAGTGGAAAGAAAGAGAAAATCATAAGTTATTATCATCTTCTTATTCTCCTTAGATGGCCGAACTTCCATAGCTAAAGAGCCCAAACTTTTTCTTCTTCCAAGCTCCATTAATTAAAGGAATTTAAAGACTTCAAGTGGAATTTTTGGTAATTCTTTATCAATTGGTAAGTTTCTTTACTAATTTTGCAAGTTCTTTGGATTTTCATGAAATTATGAATATGTTGAGTTTGGGTTATTGTGATAGCATGATTTAATTGCTTAATTGGATATGTATGGAGTTATTTTGAGTAGTTATTAATGAGTTTTAAGTTGGATTGAAGAAATGGTTAAGTTTGATTTGAGTTGGGTGAAGAGAGAGAATTAAGGTTATGAAATATTTGGATTTTTAAAATCCTATGTTTTAATTATGCAAATTGATTCCAAATGTGTTATTTTGATGCATAAACAATTATTTTAAAGTCAAATAAGGGATTTGGTTAAGTTTGGTTAGAGATTGAAAATTGTAGTGTTGAATTTAGGATTTTGGAAAGGAAATTTTTAAAGTTTGGTCAATTGTTTGATTTTACTGCTTGAAGCATGTTATTTAATGATATAAATGATGAAAATAAGATTGGATTAATAATTAGAATGAGCTGGAATGAAGAACCTTTATTGGTGAAGGTTATGCCATTTTAGGATTTTGTTTAAAGAATGTATGTTTATTGAATGTAATTGATTAAAATATATTATAATATGTTTGTAATGACATAAATAAACTTAAAACACCAATTTAAATGGTTTAACATGGTTTCTCAATGTTAAAGTAAGGTTAGGCTTAATTTTGAAAATATTGTAGGAGTGAGATTTAATTAAGGTTTAATGCTTATAATGCCTTAAAATGTGATATTAAATAATTATATTTGATCACATTTGGTATAGGCATTGAGAAATAGTAGATTGTCTAACCTTAGTGTTGAAGGGCAACTTGGAAGTGAAGGTTTGTGGGAGTTTTCTTAGCTTGCATTTGAGTGCTTATTAAGGTATGTACATGCTTTTGATAAATGAGATATGTTTATCTTACATTTGGGCTTAGCACATTTTGGATGGAAAATATTTTAAGCTACTTGATATATTGAACATTCATGAACAATGTGCTATGATATGTGTATTGTTATATACGCCTTATATGAATTATGAAAAGCCATTATTAATGGCTAAATTGAATAAAGTGTAAATATGTGAAAATAACCCACAATATTTGGGTAATGTGATTTTAATGTGAAATGTGATATATTGTGATGGAATGATAAAATATGATGAATTACTATGAATTGACATTGATATGAATGAAAAAAAGTGAAAATGATGCAATGTGATGAAAAATGAGAAAATGAAGCAATATGAGAAAAATGTAAAAATGAGGCAAAGTACCTAGTTGATAATGAGAAAATGAGAAAAAGTTGATTATGAAAAATATGAATTATTTGTGTACCTAGTATGTTATTCAATTTCCAGAGTTATGTGTTTGGCGGCATGCCTTTGAGGTTATTCTCATTATTTGCCTTCGGGGCTAGACGCTATGCATCATTGATACTTGATTTTGCCTTCGGGGCTAGACATTTGGCATCACTATTACTTGATTTTTCCTTCGGGGCTAGACGCTTGGCATCACTGATATATAATTTGCCTTCGGGGCTAGACACTTAGTGTCAACATAGACCAAAAACAGTAACTCTGAGATTTGAATGATGTATTAGTTTGTTTGGGCCCATGCCCATGCCCATGTGTATGTTTATGTGAATTATAAAAGATGAAAGATTATGCTTTAAAAGTGAACTTGTATGCCACATTGTGATATAGCATACAAATGCATTATGCATTGGCATTGTATTAAAGTGTTGTTATTATCAAAGTTTGTACCGCTAGGCTTTTAGCTTAGCACGATTGTAATTCATTCCGCAAGTGACAAGGGTGATTCGGTAGAGCCGGAGAATTCTTCTAGACCTGGTAGGGTCTAACTTTGAGATTGTAGAGTTAATATTTGTGCATCAAGATCAGAGCCATTCGTCAGCATATATATATTTTATGTTATAGTTCATTTAGATATTATGTATATAATGTTATATTTTGGTTAAATTGTTCACTATGGGGTTTTATATGTGTTTTGATAAATATATGTATATGTATAAATGTTTTGAGAAAATATGGAGGATTTGTGAAGTTGGGATGAAATGTTATTTATTGTTTATTGGGATTGTATTTTATGCAGGTTGTGTAATTGTTGAAAATTTGAAATGTCCAAATTACAGACAAAACTCTGGTAATTTTTTCCTAGGGATTTTCATATAAAGTACTATTTTGGAACCTTTAGTTAATAATAAATATTTTATTTATTACTTAAATATATATTTTAAAGTGTTCTAGGATTTTAAATTAGAAATGTGAAAATTTTTGTTAAACCGGGTTATGACATTTTTATACCATATGTACATATTTTATATGTACTGCGTGTATGTATTATACGTATATAGGGTATAAGGGTGTTATATTTATTTTTGTATCAGAGCCTAGGTTTGAGGTTCTCGACCTAGGTGGGTTGTTAGAGAGAGAAAATGGGGATTTAATGTATGGTTTTAAATTGTGATTCATGCATTGGCACTAGCAATTTATTTGATCTCTAATATGGTAATTTTTGCTATATTTGCATATATAAGTAGTTATGGCATCTAGGATGCACCAGTCTGCAAAGGGTAGTGCAGAGAGTGTAGCTCCTAATGAGGGCAGAATTGGAGCTAGTGTTGAGATTGCTAGAGAGGCGTCTACTTCTGTGCCGGTGAGACCAACAGCTGATGAGGTTCCGCAGGGCTGGGTATGACATATGGTGGAGTTATTGAGACAGGCTCTGGTTTAGCAGCTGCAGCAGCCACCATAGCTGCAATAGCAGCAGTAGTTGCCGACTTGGAAGTATGACAAGCTGAGAAAGTTTGGAGCTATAGATTTTGTCGGCACTTGTGAACCTCGGTTTTCTGCCCGAAAAGGATCCGGGCGAAAGTTCACTCGTTGTCGGGAGTCGCCACTCAGTTTATTTTGTTCGAAGGGAAAAACTAAGAAAACCCTTGTTTGACTCCAATAACTTGTCCAATGTAAAGGTTTCTAGTCTGCGAACCCAAGGAGGATTCGGGGACTATGTCATGCTTTTGATTAACTTGCAAAAATGGAACAAATTTAAAGACAAAAAGATTGTTGGTAGTTTGTGGACTTGCTATTTGGGGTGAATCCCAAACATGCCTACATACTCCCGTTTGAATAGGAGATCAAAGCCCATGTAGTTCAGAAAAGCCTATTTAAAGGCGATGAAAATTATGCTTCATGCATGTGTGTGTGTATACTTCGTGCATTTGTCGAGCATTTTGCCAAATTTGTGAGATTTAGCACTTAGTGCTAAATGGTGAGATTTGGGTACTTTGTACCAAAGGAATGCAATTTTTAGGCCTTTGGCCTGTGTTGTCGGGCTTTTTGCCAAATTTGTGAGATTTAGCACTTAGTGCAAAAATTGTATAATTTCGGGTACTTAGTACCAAAAGAGTTCGATTTAGGCTTCATGCCAATAGTTCATTTTTGATAATGCCGTTTAGGTACTTAATACCAAAGAGATGCAATTTAGGCTCCGTGCCAAAAAGATTGATTAATTTGTGGCTTAAAGCCGAAAGGGTGATTGATTAGTCCGTTAGGCCCTCAGACCTAAAAAGATTAGGCCTTTGACCGAGAAGAAATTAAGAAGAAGATTAGAATGCTTATGATATGCTCGAATTGACCAAAGATGAATTATGATATTACCTTGATCAGAATTTTTCCACTTCTAAGTTCCAGATCTTGTTTCCTTGCACTTTTGAGTATGATTCTTGGTTTCTACAACACAATATTAGAAATTTTTAAGCATAAAAATTTCGTCAGCATCTGGACATAGGAAGTCCGAAAAGTCCCTCTCTTTTGAAAATCTGAAGCCTATATATAGGCAAAATCGGGCTGGACGGCGGCTGGCCGCCGAAAGTACGGCGGTCAGGCAGCCGGTTCCGGCGGCTGGGCCGCTGTCCTGGCCCACCGCGACTCGCGCTACTTTTGCTAAAACCGACTTTCCGAGAGCTACGGGCCTCCAAAAATTATTCCGAGACCATATCCGTGATCCTTGTGTCGCACCGGACATTCCAAGTACCATGAAGACATACTTTCAGTGGAGTTTCACCGTTGTTGCCCGGTCCGGCCTGGTCTGAGGAAATTGGCTTTCCGAGCCTCAAAATTCGAGTGTTCACAATTGCCCCTCACTGGGGTCCATAGAAATGATTTATGGAACTCAGTGGTCTTCTGAAGAGCGAATTTTGAGCGAGGTGCAAAAGACCCGTATTTTCATATTTTTCTATAAATAGGCTCATTTCATTCAATTTTCATTTGCTTTCATTCGTTCTCCTTCTTTCACTTCTTTCAAATTTTCTTTCGACGATGGATTTTACCGGCTTTGAAGACCTCGAAATCCCACTCCCTCCCTGCGATCTTTTACTTGAGGAGGAGAAGCACAGTTCTCGGACCGGCTGCTACGAGGTGAGTACATTCCCGTTTGTCCATCTAGTATGCATGCTTAGGAATTTTATTTATTTCCAGTAAGGAACTTAGAAATAAATTTTAGGAACATTTCCTTTACATGTACTAGTAATGAATTAGGAATTGTACCAGGCTTCATTATGTTCTGCCATCGGTAATTATTTCTAGTAAAGAACTTAGAAATAATCCTTTAGGGATCCACACCCGGCTGGGGAAAGGACTTAAATCTTTTCTGAATTTGTCCATCTTTTCTAAATCTTTTTTTTTAGAACTCTACGATCAAGATATCTATAGCTGAGCGTCCGATGGGTACTATTCCGGCTTACATCTTTGATGCTGGGCACCCAGTGGGGGATCTTATCAGACCTGCTTTCCTCCACCATTTGAGGGCTATAGATGTGGGCAGAGATATCCACCAGGATTTAATCTGTGCTTTAGCCGAGCGCTGGTGGCCTACTACTGACACCTTCCATTTTTCTTGGGGGGAGATGACAATGACGCCTACTGACTTTTCCATCATTTCTGGGATTCCCTTTGGCGTCGAGATGGTGGAGTCCTATGATGACTGGCGGCAGGACATTTCTTCAGCCGACATGATTACTCTGATCGGGGTTGACTATCCTCGATATCAGGCGCCTCGCTGCATTCAGCGGAGGTGGCTTGTGGAGCAAGCGCCAGGTATCTACACTGGTTACGAGACAGGCAACCTTACTGCTGACCAGACGGCCAGGTTTACCTTGCTTCTCCTGTTTGCTAGCTCTTTCTTATCAAACAGGAAAGATGCAGTGAGTCTCAATGTGCTGAAGAGCCTACTTGACCTGACACGGCTTCATAGGTACGATTGGGCTAGCATGATGCTGTGTAGGTTGTATGACGACATGTCAGACCTCTGCTATACCCGTGTTACTCCGTGTGGCTTGTATTACTTCTGGGAGGTAATGTAAAGAACATTTTCCCTATCTTTATGTATGTTGACATATACAAACTCTGATACCTTTTTTTTTTTTTTAGACTTGGGCTTACGAGTACTTTCCGGACATCGCCCCTTTTCTTCGTGAGATACCGGCCCCCGCGGATCCTCTTTCCCCCATTGCTTGGAGGTGGTATAGAGAGAGGGTAGAAGTACCAAAGAGGAAACTTCCCATCAGAGTGCTGAGATCGTTCTTCGACAGCTGCCCAATGGACTCGGTAAATGCTTTATCGTCATCTTTTTTATTATATTAGAGAAAATGATTCGCTAATATAACAAATGTTTACAGGTTGCATCTAAAGTGATGTCTAGCCGACTGGCAGAGTGGATAGCTCAAGATTACAGCTTTCAGCGATCAGAGTTTCTGACTCGACGGCGATTCATACTTCCCCATCCAGAATTTCGACGGTATTATCTCGCTGAGAGGGTGGCTTTCCAGATTGCTGGTTTCTGTGCAGTTCCCGTAGACCCCCCTGATGATATGCTATCTACAACACTTCTGCCTGTTATTGTGTCCCAGTATGAGGGCGACCCTTTCGAGTCGGCTTATGCCCCGGATGAGGAGGATTATGACTTCTACTGTCTTCATCGACTGATGCCACGCATTGGGGCACGATTTGACTCTGTACCCCCTTATCGGTCTTCCCACTCTTCGGCTCCCACTTCTAGCACTCCGAGAGACCATCCCTCTCCCGACTGGCGAACTGACAGACCCTCTTCCTCTAGGGCTGAGGCCTCTGCTTTCAGGGCCGGACCATCACACACTGGAGCAAGCAGCAGCTCATCTCATTTGAGGCCTCCCGCATTTGTCCTTACAGCTACCGGCCAATTTGACCCTATTTTAGCCGGCTTGAGGCTGCCTTATGCTGTTCGTCATCATGCACCTGGTGGTTGGGTGACCCGACCAATTAGTGCAGAGGGTGCATTATATCAGAGCTTTGCCCAAGTCACTCAGGTATATTCTCGTAGAACTTTTCATGAAAAGGATTCATAAAATTCTCTTGAGATTGATTGTGATTTTGTCTCTTTTACAGGTACCAGAGGGCCTGATCACAGAAATGGCGGTACTGATTACTGCTTTTTCGGATGAACTGTCTGGTGCTTTGACTGAGGCTGCTTACGAGAGGCAGAGCAGGCCGCAAAGACGGAGAGGCCGGCACTGATTTTTTTTATACTTGTCTTGAACTATGCTTGCTGTATTTGAACTATTCCCCTTCTGTACTTTGTACCTTTCATGTTTTTCAGCTGTTATCTGAACTTATCTGTAAACCTGCACTTATTTGTTAGTATTAACAGCACATATGTATGCATGATGCTTTTTCCTTTTTAGAAATTTCTTTTAAAAATAAATCCCTGATACAATCCCAAAAAATTGCACATAACAGGGCCTAAACAGGGCCAAAACATGAGAATTTTACAAAACACCAAAAAGAAAGAGGAATCAGGACGGTCGGTGGCGGCCGAGCCGCCGGCAGCGGCGGCCGAGCCGCCGCCCGGGCTAGACCAGTATAAAAAAAAACAAGGTTGTCTTACATCTGTGGGCCAGAAAGCAATCCTCTTACTGAAAGATCTTATACATATATTTTTTTTCAAATAACAATGAATCCTCTTTTTAATCACGTGATGCATAATTGGACCAAAAGTCTCCACAATGTTGAAAGGATCAACATGGGGAGGTACGGGTTGAAAGCTGTCGCCACACTCAGAGGTGTAGCAGTAGACTGGGATTTCTTGCACTCTTGCATCAGGTTTTGGGATCCCCAAGCCCATGTTTTCAGATTTGGGGCTCGGATGGAGGAAATGTGTCCTCTTTTTGAGGAGTTCTGCTCGATCATTGGGTGCGATCCAAATGCCCCTCTTGTGAGGCATGAGGTCCAAATCGGGTATGTGGGATCTTTTCAGAGGCTTTTTGGCTTCACAAAACCCCAAGCCCAAGCCATGATTGTAGACGGGGATAAGGCGATGCTGCTTCCCCTAATTGATGAGTTCTTGACCTCCGATTTTGAAGACGATGTTCAATTGAGGCATAGAATGCGAGCCTTCGTCTTTTGTCTGCTAGCTGGGTTCCTCTTCAATCGTGACCCCGGCTTTGGAGATTTGAGACTTTGCCCGATGGTTAGGCAAATGGAAGAGCTCAACTGTATTGGGGGCATGATCCTAGCTGAGACTATTCAGAGTCTCGACAGATGTGCACTTGGATTTGAACGTTGGACCGTCACCCCGGTCATCCTTCAGGTAATTTATACCTTTTGTTTCCTTTTTTGCTTATTCCATCATCTCTCTTTCCCTTTGTAAAATAGAAAGGATCTATTTTTTCAGGTTTGGCTGAGAGATCATCTTCGAGTGGTGGCAGCCCCCCAGACTTTGACCTACAACCCTTCGCAGTACCGCACCAGGAAAATTCAGATTTCTTTTCCCTCTATGGCCGAATGGACTGTTTGGCTGTTTGAGCTTGGATCGGAAGAATTATTAAGGTTCGTCCCTTGGTATAGGATCCCTCAATTCATAGAGGTAAATGCCATGCACAACCATGTCTACCTGCTTGGGTTCACTCACAGTACTTGGTACAGTGCTTCCCGTGTCCTCAGGCAGATGGGTGTTGATCAGAGAGTTCCCCTTCCTTTCGGGCTTACCATTGCTTCTCCTATTACCCCCGAGGTTACTCGGGCTGTTCTACAGACTTGGGTCAGAGACCATCGGATGATCAGGCCTGGTGCAGAGCCTTCCCTCGTTCAGCCCACTCCAGAGTACAGGACCTGGTTTATAGCTGAGGTTTGGCCCGTTGAGAAACCGAGGAGGTGCGCATTGCTGCAGGAGTTGGAGGGAGAGGGGGTGTAGGATTTGGATCCCAGGGTGACTCCATTGTCTTTTCTGTTTTTGGGTTGTTTTTTACCTTTTTGGTTTTTTTGAATGTATAGGACTTGTAGTCTGACTCTTTTGATGAACCGACTGACTCTTTTTTGTAATGGCCGACTCTTTTTGTAATAGATGATTCTCTTTTGTAATGAATGATTCTTAATGAATGACCCTTTTGTTTGCTTTCCAAGCATCATCTACTTTATTTATTTGCTCTTATTTTTGCCTAAGCCGTCCTTTCGGATTTTCAACTTAGCGAGCTTTTACCCATTCTTGCCTAAGCCGCCCTTTGCGGGTTTTCAGCTTAGCGGGCCCCACTATTGCCTAAGCCGCCCTTTGTGGGTTTTCGGCTTAGCGGGATTTTTCTATTCTTTTCTTTGTTTTTTGTTTTTTTTTGTTGGCAAAAGAAAAAATGAACTAATGATTTTTATTAAAATTTAGACCGTGCTCAAGGAGAGCTGCCTACATATCTCGAATTAGTTTGAGAGAATCAGGTCTAATGTAGTTCATTACAATGCGTGATCATGCATAATATTTCTTTAGTTGATCCAGATTGCATGGGTTTGTGAACTCCAGACCATCCAAATCAGACAAGATGACGGCTCCGCCGGAAAGTATTTTCTTTAAAATGTAGGGTCCCGCCCAATGAGGACGAAACTTCCCACGAGGATCTGTAACAGGTGTTCTGATCTCCTTCAAAACCAAACAACCTTCTTCCAACTTTCGATCTTTGACCTTTTTGTTGAAATGTCTGGCCATTCGCCTTTGATACCCTTGAATCTGATGTAGAGCTTGAAGTCGTTTTTGGTCCAAACTCAACAACTGATGATGATAATTGCTGATCCATTCAGCTTCATTTATCTGACTTTCTTGAATTATCCTCGCCGATTGAACTTCCAGTTCAATGGGGAGTACTGCTTCCATTCCGTATACCAGTGAATACGGGGTTGCCCCAGTAGGAGTTCTAACTGATGTTCTGTATCCCCACAAGGCCAATGGCAACTTCTCATGCCAACGCCTATGTTCCTTGATCATTTTTTGTATGATCACCTTTATAGACTTATTCGCTGCTTCTACAGCTCCATTTGTTTGAGGTCTATAAGGAGAGGACTTATGATGCTGGATTTTCTTATCCTTCAAGAGTTTGGCAAACTCTGCGTGGAAATGAGTTCCATTATCAGTGATAATTTCAAACGGCGTTCCGTACCGACAAAGGATGTTGGTTCGGACAAACTGTGCTGCCTTTTTGGCGTCTAATTCTGCATAGGAAGCTGCTTCAACCCACTTTGTGAAGTAATCCACCGCTACCAAGATAAACTGATGTCCATTTGATGCTTTTGGATGTATTTTGCCAATTATATCGATTCCCCAAGTAGCGAAGGGCCATGGAGAAGTGATCGGATTCAGGGCAACAGGAGGTTGCTTCTGTAGCTTAGCAAATATTTGGCATTGATGACATCCTTGCACAAATGTCACGCAGTCTGCATTCATGGTGGACCAATAATATCCTAGATTGGCAATTTTTTGAGCCAAGGCGATCCCATACATGTGTGGTCCTGATTCGCCACCATGTACCATTTCCATTATCTGCTTAGCCTCTGCTTCATTTACACACCTTAGGTGCATTCCATTCCAACTTCTCTTGTAGAGGGTATCTCCATTGAGAATGTAACCTGTGGCTAGCTGCCTTATGGCCCTCTTCTCGACCTTTGATGATCCCTCCGGGTAACTTCCATCCTTGAGATAACTTTTGATATCCCAAAACCATGGTTTACCATCGGCCAAGTGCATTACATGGGCGGGTTGCTTTTGAAGCTGAACTTTCAATGGACGAATGACTTTCCCCTCGCTGATATTGATCATGGAAGCTAAAGTAGCCAAGGCATCAGCAAACTGATTCTTTGCTCTTGGGAGATATTCGAAGGACAGATCATCGAATTGTTGTGCCAAATGATCAAGGCGTTGTAGGTAAGGAACCAAACGCTCTTCTCTTATCTTCCATTTCCTTAAGGCTTGTGATACTATTAAAATAGAATCACCGTAGACCTTTAGGTTCTCAATCCCCAATTCTAGGGCGGCTTCAAGCCCATTAATGCAAGCTTCATATTCTGCTTCGTTGTTTGTGCAGCTAAAGTCAAGTTTAACTACGAATGGAATGTATTCTCCACAAGGAGTTTTGAACACAATCCCAATTCCGTTTCCATGATAATTGGATGCCCCATCAAAATACATCTCCCAAACACTGCTCTCCATGTTCAAGAGGTCTTCATCAGGGAAACCCATTTCTCGCATCTCGTCATTCACAGGTAATTCTGCTAATTGGTCAGCTATTGCGCCACCTTTCACAGCTTTCCTTTGAACAAATTTCAAGTCAAAGGCTGCCAATGTTGACACCCACTTAGCCATTTTGCTGTCCAAAACAGGCCTCTCCATAAGGAATTTCAAGGGACTCTGTTCTGACACGACATAAGTAGTGTAAGAAGACAAGTAGTGTTGTAACTTCGTACAAGCCCAATGCAAGGCTAAACACAACTTCTCAATCTTGTTATACTTTAACTCATAGTCCAGCATCCTTTTGCTGAGGTAGTAAATTGCATTTTCTACCTTTGTATCTTCAGCCTCTTGAGCCAGCATTGCACCCATGGCTTCATCTGTTACAGACAAATACAAGAGCAGAGGCTTTCCCATTCTGGGAGGTTGTAGAATTGGCGGACTTAACAAGTATTCTTTGATCTTGTCGAAGGCCTTCTGACAGTCCTCATTCCATTCTTGTGAAGCACCTTTTCTTAGTAGCTTAAAGATAGGACCACAAGTCTCAGCCAACTGTGATATGAATCGACTGATATATTGTAATCTACCTAGCAAGCCTCAAATCTCTTTTTCTGTTCTTGGCGGAGGCATTTTCAGAATAGCCTTTGACTTTGCTGGATCAACTTCTATTCCTTTTTTGCTGACCAGATATCCCAAAAATAAGCCCGATGTTGCTCCAAACAGACACTTTACAGGATTAAGCTTTAAATTGTGCTTGCGAAGTCTAAGGAAGAACTTCTCAAGCGCTTCAACGTGTTCTTCTGGAGATTTTGACTTGACAATCATATCATCGACATACACTTCTACTTCTTTATGAATCATGTCATGAAAGACTGTTGTCGCCATCCTTTGGTAGGTAGCCCCTGCATTTATCAACCCAAAAGGCATAACCCTGTAGCAGAAAGTGCCCCATTCTGTGATGAAAGCTGTCTTTTCTTTGTCTGGTGGGTGAACTAGGATCTGATTGTACCCAACCGCGAGATCAGTCATGGAAACCATCATATGCCCAGCCATCCTGTCTATCAGTAAATAGATGTGAGGTAGCGGGAAATCGTCCTTGGGACAAGCCTTATTCAGATCTCTGTAGTCAACACACATTCTGACCTTTCCGTCTTTCTTCGGGACCGGCACAATGTTTGCTAGCCATGAAGGGTAGGCAATTGGTTCTATGAACTTATTGTCCAGTTGCTTGGCAACCTCCTCTTTAATTTTCAAAGACCATTCTGGCTTCATTCTTCTCAATTTCTGCTTAACCGGCTTCGCATCGGGGTATAGCAGAATCTTGTGAACTGCTATGGCTGGGTCTATTCCCGTGACATCACTTGCCTTCCACATGAAGCAGTCGACATACTTCTTGATGCAATCGACAACCTGTTCTTTATTCACACAATCATATGCAATGTATGTATGTTCATTTTCTTTGCCAATTATTATCTTTTCATTTATTTCTTTTATTTCATTTATTTCATTTTTGCTAGATAATACTTGGAAAGCAAAAGACAAAGGGTAACCAAGAATCCGAGCAATTTCATTGATAATGGTGGAGTCATTCTCCAAGATTACATCAGATTTGACATTAGGGTTCTCTAAATCTGAAACTACAGCAGACTCAGAATTAGACTCCGACTTGGCTTTTGACTCAGAATTAGTACAAGGCCCGGTACAAGACTCAAGTTCAGGGTGTGACACAGGACTAGGTTTAACCTCAGCAGCTTGTCCCTCCTCGACGTACCAGTTTCTCAGCGGTCCATCCATTGTCTTGATCAGCTTTGTAAAATCCCTATTGTCTTCAAAATTGGTTATCATAGCAACCTCATCAAAGAGACTAGGCCGCATGAAATCTTCCATTTGGGGGTCAGTTTCAGGTTCTGGCTCTTCTTCTTTTATGGCCACAACATCAGCAAACATTTTAAAACCCGGTAGCTTCTTTCCGGTCATAGGAGAATAGAATGGTTCCTGAAAACCACGGTGATGAACCGCCTTTCCAGTTTTGCAAAAGTGACCATTCAGAGTTCTAAAGTAAGGGCGCATTTTGAGGCTTCTTGCCCCCCAATTTCCCTTTTTCTTCCTTCCACGCTCAAACTCTTCTATTTCCTCGTCTGTAGGTTTGTACCCCAAGCCAAAAGTTCCCTTATTCTCTGGTTCTTCCCATGACCGTACTACAGGTGTCTTTCTCCCAGACTTGATCATTTCCATTCCGGGCAATAGACCTACCCTCAGCATCATTCCCACTAGGCAGTTGATTTGGACCTCCCCAAAGTCATATGAGACAAACGACCCTTTGGGTTTTTCACCTTCTATGCATTGAACTGTGTCGTAATGAAACCCAGTCAAGGTCATGGCGGTTTCACCAGGAACAACCTCAAGGAGAGACTGATCCATGGTTTTCTTGTTGATTTCACAGGTATCCCCTTTGATAGTGATTACTTTTCCTTCAAAAGGGAATTTAAGTTTTTGGTGTAATGAAGAAGGTACAACATTAATTTGATGAATCCACGGCCTTCCAAGGAGGAGATTAAAGCTCGCGGGTACATCAATTGTAATATCCTCATTTATGCCCTAGAAGTTTTGCATATTGTTGTTGTTGTTATTGTTATAAATTGGATTGAATGTATATGATGGGATAAGAAAAGAAATTGGGAGGAGAATGCTTGTGTATATGTGTATTGGGAAAGAATTAGGGTTTAGAGAGAATGGTATATATTGTGTATATGAGGATATATATAACATATAAATGGGTCAAAGGAAGAGTCAAAGGAAGAGAGATATTTTTATGTGATATGTGTAATTACTATCATGGGCATACATGAGACAAAAGTTAAATTAAATGATTAAGGGTAATTAAGTAATTGCTTGAATTGGAACTCTTGGTGGAGATTTAAAGAAGAGTTGACTTTGGTTTATTCATAATTTCTTCTTCTTCTTCATGTGTGTGGCCGGCTCCTCCATAGAGAAAGGAAAGCAAGTGGTGAAGAGAGGATCTTGATGTGTTGAGCTCAAATTGAAGGAAGATTAAGTGTTTAAGTGTTGATTCAAGAAGTTTTAACTAAGGTAAGATCTTTCCTTTGATTTCTTTCCTACTTTTGAAGTGGTATGGGAAGTTAATTAGGGTTTGATGATTTGATGATGAGATGTGTTTATGATTTATTCTCAAGTGTTGAAATGGAATTAAAGATAAGAAGCTAGGTTGGTGTTGGTGATGGAAGAGTAAGAGTGTGTTTAGTGAATTCTTTTTCTGTTTTACAATTAGTAAAGGCTGTAACTTATATGATTTTTAATTAATTATAGAAAAATGTTCTTGAAGTGAATTTTTGATATGTTGTGACTCTATGAGTCTAGAATGACTGAAAAATATGTTGATTCGATTTTGGAATGGTTATGAGTTTAGAAAGATTATTTTTAGTAGAACTGTTCCAGCAGGTACCTTAACTGAGATAGCTATATTTCGGGATTTTTAATAAAATGTAGAAAAATCATATCCAATTGAATTTTGGATATGTTGTTGCTTAGTGAGTCTAGTATTTGAGAAAAATAATTTAGAACCACGTTGATTGAATTTGATTTATGGAATTCACAAAGTTCAGAACTGCTGCCAGGATGCAGGGCAATTGGGGCAGTCTGGTTAGGTGAACTATTTGACCAAGATTTTGTGTTCAGTTTGATCTGAAATTTTAAAGGAATGATTTTAAGATACAAAACTAAATTCTGTAAAAATTTTAGAATTTTTAATCAAGTAGATTATTTTATACAAATTTTCAAAATAAGGATAAAATGGAGTCTAAAACCAGAATGTATTATTCATATGAATCATATCAATTGTTCTTTGCCCTAATTGCATTGTTGAGATTGAACAATGTTATGTTATGCATTGTGAATGGTTATGTGTTTCATGAATAATATACATTGAAATTGAAATAATAATTCAAATAAGACATGATATGAGACAATGCCATTGTGATTGGCTATGATGATGATATTGAAAGAAAGAAGGCATGTTTGCCTAAATGTGATGAGAATTTGAGAATGGAAATGGTAACTATATAATAAATGAATTGTTTGTTTAATATGTTATTCAGTTTCAGAGTTCTGGATTTGGGTGGCATGCCTAAGAAATGATGAAAGGTAACAGTCTTGCCGGGTTGAGGATCTCCTCATATGTGTTGAGTTGATGGTCCAAGAGACTGGGACTGTTACACTATGAGAATTGTGAATATAAGATATATGATTTGTAACAGTCTTGCCGGGTTGAGGATCTCCTCATATGTGTTGAGTGATGGTCCAAGAGACTGGGTCTGTTACACTATCCATGGATAGAGATACATGTATATACATTGCCTACGGGCGTGATTATTGTGACTATGAACCAAATCGGTAACTCTGAACTCTGAATATCGTATTAAATACTTGTTGGGCCCATAGGTGTCAAGGTTATATGAATGTCCTAAATAATGTTATGAGTTAATGAAATGAGATGTTGGTTATTGAGTATGATTGAGTAATGTTGAATGTGGAAAGATGTTGAAATGGGGTATACTCATATGACTATGATTTGTGAAATGCATAATTATGTGATTAACTTTATATTTATGATGTTGATCTTATCAATAACATATGTGGCATTGCATTACATTAAAGCATACCATTAGCATGTTTTATCTTACTAAGCCCTTGGCTTAGCGCGATAGTGTTTAATCGCGCAGGTAATAGAGTTGATAGAGTTGAACCCGAGAGTTCATCAAGACCAAGTGAGAGTAGACCTTGAAGAATCCATTTTGGGAGCTTAAAGATCAGAGTAGACTTGCCAATCATGTATATTTCTTTATATTTTGTAAAGAAATGTTTAGTATGTAAATATGTAAATATTTTATAACTTCCGCTGTGTAATATTTAAATATAGGGATTGTCACAAAACCTTTATGTTATGTTGCACTAGAAGTGTAAATTCTTTTTGCAGGTTGTAGTTGAGGTTACAAGGGGGATTTATTGGGAGTGTACTGAGAATGATTTTGTTTGCATTGGTTTGTGTAAAATGTTTTTAAAAATAAGAAAAAAACCGGTTTTGTCGACACTTGGGACTCAATTTTTAGGCGAAACTATGGCAAAATTTTTGAAAAAAAAATCGGAACTAAAATTTGACTAAGTAAAATTGGTAGCAACATTAGGTTAGTGTGGCGCCTCTACTCAGCTTACACATGTAGGTCGGGAAGGGGTGTTTCAATTGTTTTGGTATCAGAGCCTAGGTTTGAGATTCTCAACCTAGGTAAAATGTGATAAAAAGACTATTTTGATTTAAAAAAAAATGGTTTTTGAATAACATATATGTTTGGGATTGGCAACCTCTGATCTTTAATAAGATGTAGTATGTTGTGTTTGCAGACTTAGGTTGTGATGGATTCTCACTCACGACAGTCGGTTGAGGGTAGTGCCGAGAGTATTGCCCCTGATGATGGAGCTAGGGTTGTTAGTGTTGAGGAGGCACCTGCTTCGGTGTCAGGGAGATCAGCTGGGGAGGAGGTTCCGCCAGCTTGGGTTAGGCATGTGATAGAGGCTTTGAGGCCAGCATCAGTGCAACCACAGCCACCACCACCACCCCCACAGCCTTTGGTAGCAGTGAGGCAATATGATAAACTAAGGAAGTTTGGAGCAGAGGATTTTATAGGTACTACTGATCCAGTTGTGGCTGAGCAATGGTTAGACAAAGTTCAGAGAATATTTGTTCAGTTGCAAGCCACCCCTGAGGAAAAGTTTGACTATGCAAGATCTTTGCTGCAGAAGGATGCCTACGATTGGTGGAGGACAGTGCCCCATTCTATGGATGATCCACCAACTTTGTCATATGCTGATTTTCTGAGGGAATTTGAGTTGAAGTATACTCCTAGGGAGTATAAAGACATGAAGAAGATGGAGTTCTTGAGCTTGAAGCAAGACAGCAATACTGTTACTGAGTATGAAGTTGAGTTTATTCGACTGAGTCAGTATGCTGGGGGTATCATTGCTGATGAGATAGATAGATGCAGGAGATTTGAAGAGGGGTTAAGGCCTTCTCTTATATGTCATGTGGCTGGTTCAAGATATAATGATTTTTCTCAGCTTGTGGCAGCAGCTCGCAGTGTGGAGAGAGCTCAAGTTATTGCAGCTGCTTCAGAGGAAGAGACTAGAGTTAGGAGGCCCCAGTTTGAGGCAGGGTCTTCTTCTGCAAAGAGAGGAAAAGGGAGTTTTGTTCCTCGGGGTGGTAGGAGCCAGAGACCAGTGGGTAGGTCAGTGCAGTTACAGAGACAGAGATTTAGACCTGCAGCTTCAGTAGCGAGTGCTCCTACTCCTGGAGTTCAGAGATCCACCTTACCTGTGTGTAACCAGTGTGGTGGAAGACATGGGGGCATTTGTTGGAGGTATAGTAGATCAGGGGTATGCTTCAGGTGTGGATCACCTGATCACTTTGTGAGAGACTGTCCTGAGAGACAGGAACAGATGTCAGTTGATACAGCAGCTTCTCTACCTAGTGCGAGGGGAGGCCGAGGAGGCAGAGGTGCCAGCCGAGGAGGTAGACCAGGGTTCAGTTCTAGAGGAGGTGCTACATCTAGGGAGGGTAGACCAGAGGAGGTTGGATCTTCCCAGAGGATGTATGTTATGCAGAGGCAGCCAGATGCATCGGCAGTCATAGCTGGTACTTTTTCTTTATTTGATATTTCAGTACTTGCTTTGATTGATCCGGGTTCCACACATTCATATATTAGTGCATCTGTTTTGCCTGTGTTTGATGTGCATGCTGAGTCCCTAGGATTTGATGTGTTGGTGACAAATCCGTTAGGGCATAGTGTGATGGTTAGTAAAGTGCACCGGGATTGTGCAGTGAGGGTGCAGGGTGAGGAGTTCCTTGGAGATTTGATTGAGATGCCATTTAAGGAATATGATGTGATCCTAGGCATGGATTGGTTAGCTAGACATGGAGCTGTAGTTGATTGTAAAAAGAAAATTATTTCTTTGAGAACTGTTGATGGTAGAGATGTGATAGTATCTAATGAGCAGGAACAGCTAGCCTCCTTATTTGTTTCAGCTGTTGCAGCTAGAAGATTGATTAGGAAGGGGTGTGAAGCCTATCTTGCTCATGTGGTGGATACTAGAGTGAAGGGTTCTCCTATTGATAGTATTGCCACAGTTGCAGAGTTCCCTGATGTTTTTCCAGAGGAGTTGCCAGGATTGCCTCCTGAGAGAGAGGTGGAGTTCGGTATCGAATTGTTGCCTGGTACCACTCCTATCTCGATTACTCCTTACAGAATGGCACCAGCAGAATTAAGGGAGTTGAAAGTGCAATTACAGGAGTTATTGGACAAAGGATTTATTCGCCCCAGTGTTTCTCCTTGGGGAGCTCCTGTGCTATTTGTGAAAAAGAAAGATGGTACTATGAGGTTGTGTATCGATTATAGGCAATTGAACAAGGTGACTATTAAAAATAAATATCCTTTGCCTAGAATTGATGACCTTTTTGATCAATTGAAGGGTGCAGCTGTATTTTCTAAAATTGATTTGAGATCTGGGTACCATCAGCTGAGAGTCAGAGCTGAGGATGTTCCAAAGACCGCCTTTCGGACCAGGTATGGGCATTATGAATTTCTAGTTATGCCTTTTGGTCTAACGAATGCACCTGCAGCTTTTATGGATTTGATGAATAGGGTGTTTAGGCCTATTTGGATCAGTTTGTAGTGGTCTTCATTGATGACATTCTGGTGTATTCGCGGAATGAAGAGGAACATGATATGCATCTGCGGATTGTGTTGCAGATTTTGAGAGAGAAGCAGTTGTTTGCTAAATTGTCGAAGTGTGAGTTCTGGTTGGATCAAGTAGCTTTTCTCGAACATATTGTTTCAGCAGAAGGCATTAGAGTTGATCCAAGTAAAGTTGAAGCTATTCTGAATTGGAGTCCACCTAAGTCTGTGACAGAGATTAGAAGTTTTCTAGGTTTGGCAGGCTATTACCGGCGATTTGTGAAAGGGTTTTCTTTAATAGCTACTCCACTCACCAGATTGCTTCGTAAGGGAGTGAGGTTTTTGTGGACGGATCAGTGTCAGGCTAGCTTTGAGCAGTTGAGAGATATGTTGACTCAAGCGCCTGTTCTTACTTTACCTGTGGAAGGCAAACCATATGTGATCTACAGTGATGCTTCACATAGAGGTTTGGGGTGTGTATTGATGCAGGAAGGTAAAGTTATAGCTTATGCATCTAGGCAGTTGAAACCGCATGAGCTTAACTATCCGACCCATGATTTGGAATTGGCTGCCATTGTGTTTGCATTAAAGATTTGGCGCCACTATCTGTTTGGGGAGAAATGTTTCATCTACACTGATCACAAGAGTTTGAAGTATTTGGGTGTCCAGAAAGAACTCAATCTTCGTCAGAGGAGATGGTTAGAATTGATTAAAGACTACGACTGCTTGATTGACTATCATCCAGGTAAAGCAAATGTTGTTGCTGATGCCTTGAGTCGGAAGTCTTTAGCTGGTTTAACAGTTTACTCGCTCTCGTTGCTTGTTGAGTTGAGAGCATTGCATGCCAGTTTTGTACCTTGTGATGATGGTGCATTGTTGGCACAGTTGCAATTGAAGCCAGTTTTGTTAGATCAGATTAAAGAGGCTCAAATGACTGATATGAAGATTCAGAAGATTATTTCAAATTGTCAGAGTGGAAAGAGTAGAGATTTTGTTGTGAAGAGTGATGGGAGCCTATGGTTTAAAAACAGATTATGTGTACCCGATGATGCTGATTTGAAGAAGATTATTTTGGAAGAAGCTCATCAGTCGATGTTTGCTATGCATCCAGGCAATACCAAGATGTATCATGATTTGAGACAGCATTATTGGTGGATTGGGTTAAAGAGAGACATTGCTGAGTTTGTATCAAAATGTCTCACTTGTCAGAAGGTTAAAGCAGAGCATCAAGTTCCCACCGGGTTGCTTCAACCGTTGTCAGTGCCAGAATGGAAGTGGGAAAGAGTGACAATGGACTTTGTGTCTGGGTTGCCATTGACACAAAGGAAACATGATGCCATATGGGTGATTGTGGATAGATTGACTAAGACAGCTCATTTCCTTCCGGTGCGGATGGATTACTCTTTGGAGAAGTTGGCTGAGCTGTATATCCATGAGATTGTGAAGTTGCATGGTGTTCCAACTTCTTTAGTATCTGATCGAGATCCCAGGTTTACTTCAAGATTTTGGAAGAGTTTGCATAGTGCTTTGGGTTCTCGACTGCATTTCAGCACTGCTTTTCATCCACAGACGGATGGACAGTCAGAGAGGGTGATACAGATTATTGAGGACATGTTGAGAAGCTGTGTCATTGATTTCACTGGAAGTTGGGATAGATTTTTACCTCTGGTGGAGTTTGCATACAACAACAGTCACCAATCCAGCATTGGTATGGCACCGTTTGAAGCATTGTATGGCAGACGGTGTAGGACACCTCTTTGTTGGAATGAGCTTGGAGATAATAAGTTGATTGGTCCTGATTTGATTCAAGAAACTGAAGAAAAAGTAAAGTTGATTCGAGACAGGTTAAAAGCAGCTTCAGACCGACAGAAATCTTATGCAGATCTGAAAAGGAGAGATATAGAGTTTGATGTTGGAGATAAGGTATTTCTGAAAGTGTCTCCTTGGAAGAAGATTTTGAGGTTCGGTCGGAAAGGAAAATTGAGTCCTCGTTTCATTGGGCCGTATGAAGTGTTAGAAAGAGTTGGGCCAGTGGCGTATCGACTTGCTCTGCCACTTGAGTTGGATCGTATTCATAACGTATTTCATGTTTCTATGTTGAGGAGGTATAGGTCGGATCCATCTCATGTGTTGCCGATTGAGTCAATTGAAGTAAATCCTGATTTGACATTTGAAGAGGAACTAGTTGCTATTTTGGCACGTGATGTGAAAGAGTTGAGAAACAAGAAAGTGCCACTTGTGAAGATTTTGTGGAAGAATCATGGAAAAGAAGAAGCAACTTGGGAAAGTGAACAATCCATGCAAGAGCAATATCCGCAATTGTTTCAGCTTTAATATCAGGTAATTTCGAGGACGAAATTTTCTTTTTAGAGGGGGAGAATTGTAATATCCTCATTTATGCCCTAGAAGTTTTGCATATTGTTGTTGTTGTTATTGTTATAAATTGGATTGAATGTATATGATGGGATAAGAAAAGAAATTGGGAGGAGAATGCTTGTGTATATGTGTATTGGGAAAGAATTAGGGTTTAGAGAGAATGATATATATTGTGTATATGAGGATATATATAACATATAAATGGGTCAAAGGAAGAGTCAAAGGAAGAGAGATATTTTTATGTGATATGTGTAATTACTATCATGGGCATACATGAGACAAAAGTTAAATTAAATGATTAAGGGTAATTAAGTAATTGCTTGAATTGGAACTCTTGGTGGAGATTTAAAGAAGAGTTGACTTTGGTTTATTCATAATTTCTTCTTCTTCTTCATGTGTGTGGCTGGCTCCTCCATAGAGAAAGGAAAGCAAGTGGTGAAGAGAGGATCTTGATGTGTTGAGCTCAAATTGAAGGAAGATTAAGTGTTTAAGTGTTGATTCAAGAAGTTTTAACTAAGGTAAGATCTTTCCTTTGATTTCTTTCCTACTTTTGAAGTGGTATGGGAAGTTAATTAGGGTTTGATGATTTGATGATGAGATGTGTTTATGATTTATTCTCAAGTATTGAAATGGAATTAAAGATAAGAAGCTAGGTTGGTGTTGGTGATGGAAGAGTAAGAGTGTGTTTAGTGAATTCTTTTTCTGTTTTACAATTATTAAAGGCTGTAACTTATATGATTTTTAATTAATTATAGAAAAATGTTCTTGAAGTGAATTTTTGATATGTTGTGACTCTATGAGTCTAGAATGACTGAAAAATATGTTGATTCGATTTTGGAATGGTTATGAGTTTAGAAAGATTATTTTTAGTAGAACTGTTCCAGCAGGTACCTTAACTGAGATAGCTATATTTCGGGATTTTTAATAAAATGTAGAAAAATCATATCCAATTGAATTTTGGATATGTTGTTGCTTAGTGAGTCTAGTATTTGAGAAAAATAATTTAGAACCACGTTGATTGAATTTGATTTATGGAATTCACAAAGTTCAGAACTGCTGCCAGGATGCAGGGCAATTGGGGCAGTCTGGTTAGGTGAACTATTTGACCAAGATTTTGTGTTCAGTTTGATCTGAAATTTTAAAGGAATGATTTTAAGATACAAAACTAAATTCTGTAAAAATTTTAGAATTTTTAATCAAGTAGATTATTTTATACAAATTTTCAAAATAAGGATAAAATGGAGTCTAAAACCAGAATGTATTATTCATATGAATCATATCAATTGTTCTTTGCCCTAATTGCATTGTTGAGATTGAACAATGTTATGTTATGCATTGTGAATGGTTATGTGTTTCATGAATAATATACATTGAAATTGAAATAATAATTCAAATAAGACATGATATGAGACAATGCCATTGTGATTGGCTATGATGATGATATTGAAAGAAAGAAGGCATGTTTGCCTAAATGTGATGAGAATTTGAGAATGGAAATGGTAACTATATAATAAATGAATTGTTTGTTTAATATGTTATTCAGTTTCAGAGTTCTGGATTTGGGTGGCATGCCTAAGAAATGATGAAAGGTAACAGTCTTGCCGGGTTGAGGATCTCCTCATATGTGTTGAGTTGATGGTCCAAGAGACTGGGACTGTTACACTATGAGAATTGTGAATATAAGATATATGATTTGTAACAGTCTTGCCGGGTTGAGGATCTCCTCATATGTGTTGAGTGATGGTCCAAGAGACTGGGTCTGTTACACTATCCATGGATAGAGATACATGTATATACATTGCCTACGGGCGTGATTATTGTGACTATGAACCAAATCGGTAACTCTGAACTCTGAATATCGTATTAAATACTTGTTGGGCCCATAGGTGTCAAGGTTATATGAATGTCCTAAATAATGTTATGAGTTAATGAAATGAGATGTTGGTTATTGAGTATGATTGAGTAATGTTGAATGTGGAAAGATGTTGAAATGGGGTATACTCATATGACTATGATTTGTGAAATGCATAATTATGTGATTAACTTTATATTTATGATGTTGATCTTATCAATAACATATGTGGCATTGCATTACATTAAAGCATACCATTAGCATGTTTTATCTTACTAAGCCCTTGGCTTAGCGCGATAGTGTTTAATCGCGCAGGTAATAGAGTTGATAGAGTTGAACCCGAGAGTTCATCAAGACCAAGTGAGAGTAGACCTTGAAGAATCCATTTTGGGAGCTTAAAGATCAGAGTAGACTTGCCAATCATGTATATTTCTTTATATTTTGTAAAGAAATGTTTAGTATGTAAATATGTAAATATTTTATAACTTCCGCTGTGTAATATTTAAATATAGGGATTGTCACAAAACCTTTATGTTATGTTGCACTAGAAGTGTAAATTCTTTTTGCAGGTTGTAGTTGAGGTTACAAGGGGGATTTATTGGGAGTGTACTGAGAATGATTTTGTTTGCATTGGTTTGTGTAAAATGTTTTTAAAAATAAGAAAAAAACCGGTTTTGTCGACACTTGGGACTCAATTTTTAGGCGAAACTATGGCAAAATTTTTGAAAAAAAAATCGGAACTAAAATTTGACTAAGTAAAATTGGTAGCAACATTAGGTTAGTGTGGTGCCTCTACTCAGCTTACACATGTAGGTCGGGAAGGGGTGTTTCATCAATGACCTGAAAGGGCACTTTCATTTTCACCGGCCCAAAAGCAATTTCTAGAGTGGCAACACCCAAAATTTCTCTTCGAGTGTTATCATATGCTCTCACAATCTGATCAGAAGGTGTAAGATCTGTAGCCTCCAACCCCAGACAGCTTGCTACTTTCAATGGACATACATTTAAGGCTGACCCATTATCAATGAGAACCATGGGCACAGTCTTTCCCCCAGTCTGTATGGTGATGTATAGAGCGTCATTGTGTTTACTGCCACCTTCTGGTAGGTCTGAATCAAAAAATCGGATGCTCAATGCCTTGGTTGATTGGGTCAAAGTGGCCACCAAAGTTTCTGGACTTGTATCCACTGGTGTATCAAGTTGACTCAAAGCTTCGCTGAGAGCTTGGCGGTGTGGGAATGAGGAAGCAAGGAGTTCCCAAATTGACACTTTAGCTTGAGTTTGTTTAAGCTGAGTGAGGACAGGGTCTTCTTTTGGCCCTGGTGTTTTCTTATGGGGGTGATTTGAGGTTGTAGGGGTTTTTCCCAAGTCAAGTGGTTGATATTGTCTTCCACCTCTTGTCAGAGCACTGACCTCTTCAGCAAGATCGTTCAAATCTAACACACACACTTCATTCATTTCCAAGAGAAGTTTGAAAGGATCAAACAACTCTTCTTCCACAGTAATGGCGTGGATGGAATGATTGGGCAAAGGGTTAGTGTTGATATTTGGTTGCCTCCTGAGGGGAATGATGTCACCACTATCAACCAGCTCCTGGATGCGGTTTTTGAGTGTCCAGCAAGCATCTATTTTATGCCCATTCCCTTGATGGTATTCACAGTATTCATTGACTTTATAACTGGAAGGTAATGGGTTTGGAGGAGGTCTTGGGTCCAAAGGCTTCAAATATTTCCCTTCCACAGCCTTTTTAAACACCAAATGAAGGGGTACCCCAAGGTCAGTATATTGCCTTCTTGGCTGATTTCTCGGCCCAAGATTGCCCACACGTAAAGGATTCGCAGGGGCAATATTGGCCACTTGATTGACCTTGCTTGAGGAAGGAGTTTGGCTTTGTTTCTTATATTTCGATGCAGCCCCCTCATCCACTATTTTACCCAACTGTATCAAATCTTCTACCTTGGTTGCAGTCGCAATGAGCGATTTGAAAGTAGGTAGATATTGGGTTTGCAGTTGAGCCTGATATGTAGGCCTTAAATTTCTGATTATGATATCAATCTGCTCTTGTTCTGAAGGGCGATTGATCATCTGGGCGGCTTTTGCCCTCCACCTCGTAAGGAACGAGGAGAAGGGTTCATTGTTGTTTTGTTTGGTGGTCTCAAGTTCCCTTCTGGTGACATCTACCTCAATATTGTAGTGGTACTGAGAGTTAAATGCATTGTAGATGTCTTCCCATGTCATAATCTTGGAACGGTCTAGACTCACAAACCATTTAAGAGCAGCCCCAGTCAGGGATTGTTGGAAGAGTTGAGCAAAGAGCTCATCATTTAAACCCCAAGGACTCAAGGCCCCCACATACATCTTCAAATGGGTTTTAGGGCAGGTGGTCCCATCAAATCTGTCCATCCCCGGCATCTTGAATTTTGGAGGTAATCTGGCTTGGGGAAACAAGGATAAGGAATCCATGTCTACCACCTCTTTGTGAGTTTTCATGGCAGTGATTGACCTCTCAAGTAATTCAAGTTTCCTTTTCAGTTCATTTGTCTCGTTCTTGGAGGGTGGATCCTCCAAATTGATAACAGGGGTATTAATCTGAGCAGTCACGGGGGTACTAGTTTGCCCCACAATGGGTTCCTTCCCCAAATTTCCAGGAGTAGAGGTTGTCTTTGGTGCTCCTTCTAATTCAGCTAGAATGGCTACCCTTTGGGCGGCTAAAGCTTCATCAATTTTTTCTTGCATTCTAGCTTCAATTTCCTTAACCTGACCATCCAGCAAGGCCTTAATCTATTCAATTGTGGCCATTTCAGTAATTGGAGTAGTTTGTGAAGTTGGGGTAGTAGAACTTGTAGGGGATAGCACAGTTGGTGTTGGTGTGTCTGGTGTAGGTGAAGGCACACGGACAGAGGGTACCTGAAAAGGTCAAGGGTAAAAAATCAGGGTGGTGTGTAGGGTAGGAAAACTCTTGGTCCACTTATGTACATCAAAATTTTTTCCCCAAAAACAATGTTGTTATGTTGCATGAATGCACCTCATCACATCACAATTCATTTTAATGGAATGCGGCACTATCATTGGGTACATACAACCTAAGGGAAGGTTCTATTGTTATGTAAAAATAGAGAATTGGCTTATCATAGGGACCCTTGAGTCTTGAGTAAGATATACCTAACCACATGTGAAACAAGGAGTTTCGCGTGGGTCCAACAGTACGATTACTCATGGGCCATTCCAAAAGGATTGGAATGGTTTGCGACAAAAGGGAGGACGCTTTGGCTGTCCGCCGGCATAATCAAGGAGACCTGCCGGTCAGCGCTACTTGCTATCCAGACTCAGAACTTTGAACAGAAAGAGAAGAAATTCATTTGAAAATAATTTTTTATGCAATGGAGGAAAAGGATTCCCCCATATATGCAAGAGAAAAAGATTCTCTGAATGACAAAACAAATGCACATTTAGCCAAACAAGAGATCCATCCAAGGAAAAAGATTCCTTTTGCCAATCTTCATTCCAATATCCTTAAGGAGAGGATATATATTGCTAGGGTACCCTGCAAAATGAATAAAAACACCCTAAGAAGGGCAAATTAGTCAAATAAGCAATAGTAGCCTATTAGGATCCCATAAATTATTTTTATGGTCTCCCGTGGCAAATTAATCAAATAATCAATAGTAATCCACTAGGATCCCATAAATGGTTTTTATGGTCCCCAGTGGAGTCGCCAGATTGTGAACCTCGGTTTTCTGCCCGAAAAGGATCCGGCCGAAAGTTCACTCGTTGTCGGGAGTCGCCACTCAGTTTATTTTGTTCGAAGGGAAAAACTAAGAAAACCCTTGTTTGACTCCAATAACTTTTCCAATGTAAAGGTTTCTAGTCTGCGAACCCAAGGAGGATTCGGGGACTATGTCATGCTTTTGATTAACTTGCAAAAATGGAACAAATTTAAAGACAAAAAGATTGTTGGTAGTTTGTGGACTTGCTATTTGGGGTGAATCCCAAACATGCCTACATACTCCCATTTGAATAGGAGATCAAAGCCCATGTAGTTCGGAAAAGCCTATTTAAAGGCGATGAAAATTATGCTTCATGCATGTGTGTGTATGCTTCGTGCATTTGTCGGGCATTTTGCCAAATTTGTGAGATTTAGCACTTAGTGCTAAATGGTGAGATTTGGGTACTTTGTACCAAAGGAATGCAATTTTTAGGCCTTTGGCCTGTGTTGTCGGGCTTTTTGCCAAATTTGTGAGATTTAGCACTTAGTGCAAAAATTGTATAATTTCGGGTACTTAGTACCAAAAGAGTTCGATTTAGGCTTCATGCCAATAGTTCATTTTTGATAATGCCGTTTAGGTACTTAATACCAAAGAGATGCAATTTAGGCTCCGTGCCAAAAAGATTGATTAATTTGTGGCTTAAAGCCGAAAGGGTGATTGATTAGTCCGTTAGGCCCTCAGACCTAAAAAGATTAGGCCTTTGACCGAGAAGAAATTAAGAAGAAGATTAGAATGCTTATGATATTCTCGAATTGACCAAAGATGAATTATGATATTACCTTGATCAGAATTTTTCCACTTCTAAGTTCCAGATCTTGTTTCCTTGCACTTTTGAGTATGATTCTTGGTTTCTACAATACAATATTAGAAATTTTTAAGCATAAAAATTTCGTCAGCATCTGGACATAGGAAGTCCGAAAAGTCCCTCTCTTTTGAAAATTTGAAGCCTATATATAGGCAAAATCGGGCTGGACGGCGGCCGGGCCGCCGGAAGTACGGCGGCCGAGCCGCGGTCCTGGCCCACCGCGACTCGCGCTACTTCTGCTAAAACCGACTTTCCGAGAGCTACGGGCCTCCAAAAATTATTCCGAGACCATATCCGTGATCCTTGTGTCGCACCGGACATTCCAAGTACCATGAAGACATACTTTCAGTGGAGTTTCACCGTTGTTGCCCGGTCCGGCCTGGTCTGAGGAAATTGGCTTTCCGAGCCTCAAAATTCGAGTGTTCACAGCACTATAGACCCGAGTGTAGCAGAGCAGTGGTTGGACATGGTTTAGAGAGTATCCATTCAGCTGCAGGCTACTCTGGAGGAGAAATTTGATTATGCTATATCTCTATTGCAGAGGGATGCATATGAGTGGTGAAAGACGATTCCCCATGGTATAACTGATCTATCGGTGCTAACTTATGATGATTTTCTATGGGATTTCGAGAAGAAGTATACTCCCAGAGAGTATAAGGATGCTAAGAAGATGGAGTTTTTGAGTTTGAGGCATGACACGAGGACTATGGCAGAGTATGAGGTTGAGTTTATCAGGTTGAGCCAGTATGTTGATGGTATTATTTCTGATGAGACGGAGGTTTGAGGAGGGGTTGAGACCCTCTATCATGTGTCTTGTGGTAGGCTCTCGGTACTAGAATTTTTCTCAGTTGGTTGCAGCTACCAAAAGTATAGAGAAGGTGCAGGGTCTTGCAACAGCTGCCAGAGTAGAGGAGAGCTAAGCTAGGAGACTCTAGGGTGAGGTAGGGTCTTCATCAGTGAAGAGAGGCCGAGAGAGTTATCATCAGAGATTCAGTAGGAGCCAGGGGTAGTCTGGCAGGTCAGCTCAATAACAGGGATAGAGATAGAGACCTGTAGCCTCAGTGGCTAGTGCCTCGACCCCAGTGGCTCAAAGGTTTGCTCCACCTACCTGTATTCATTGTGGTAGGGCTGGAGGACAGATGCACCAATAGTATGTTAAAGATGTGGATCACAAGACCCTTTTCTTAGAGACTGTCCAAAGCCACAAGATGATAGACAGGCGGATACAATAGCTTCTAGAACTAGTGTCAGAGGGGGGTTGTGGTGGCAAAGATTTTGGCAGAGGTGGTAGATTAGGGTCTAGTAAGAGAGGAGGATATGCAGCAGGGAGTAGACCAGAGGATGTAGGGCCATCACAGTGGGTCTTTGTGATGCAGAGGGAGCCGGATGCTTCAGCTATCATAGCTAATATTTTTACTTTATTTGCTACTTTAATTCTTACATTAATAGATTTTGGGTCGACGCATTCATACATCAATGTATCCATCTTGCCTGTAAGTGATTTGCATTCAGAGTCCCTAGAATTTGATGTGTTGTTTATAAATCTTTTAAGGCACATTGTTATAGTTAGTAAGGTATGCCGAGATAGTCCAGTTACTGTTCAGGATGAGGAGTTTCTAGATGACTTGATTGAGATGCCTTTTACAGAGTATGATTTGATTATGGGCATGTATTGGTTATCCAGGCATGGGGCTGTGGTAGACTGTCAGCGAAAGCGTGTTACCCTGAGAACACATGATGGTAGAGATGTGGTGGTATCTAGTGAGCAAAGACACCTTTCATCCATATTTATTTCAGTTGTGTTAGCTAGGAGAATGATTCGGAAGGGATGTGAGGCATATCTTGCTCATGTTGTAGATACCATAGTAGTGAGGTCCTAGCTTGACAGTATACCTACAATTGCCGAGTTTCTAGATGTTTTCCCTTATGAGTTGCCATGGGTACCTCCTGAGAGAGAGGTGGAGTTTGGTATTGATTTGATGCCTGGTACCATGGCTCCTTCTGAATTGAAAGAGTTAAAGGTGCAGTTGCAGGGGCTGCTTGATAAAGAGTTCATCTGTCCTAGTGTATCCAGTGGGGAGCGCCTGTCTTGTTTATGAACAAGAAGGATGACACTTTGAGATTATGTATTGATTATAGACAGATGAATAAGGTGACCACCAAGAACAAGTATCCATTACCTCAGATAGATGATCTCTTTGATCAGTTGAAGGGAGCAGCAATATTTTCTAATATTGATATGAGATCAGGGTATCATCAGTTGAGAGTTAGAGATGTGAATGTACCCAAGATAGCTTTTCGTACGAGGTATGGGCATTATGAGTTTATGGTGATACCCTTTGAATTGACGAATGCACCACCATCATTTATGAATTTAATGAACAGGGTGTTTAGACCATACTTAGATCAATTTGTAGTGGTCTTCATTGATGATATCTTGGTGTACTCGCGTAATGAGGAAGATCATGACATGCATCTGTGGATTGTATTACAGATATTGAGAGAGAAGCAATTGTATGCTAAGATGTCTAAGTATAAGTTTTGGCTCGATCATGCGACTTTTCTCGGTCATGTGGTTTCAGCAGAGAGTATTAAAGTTGATCCAAGTAAAGTCGAGACTTTTATGTGAGAGATGATGTCAGTTTATGGTACAAAGATAGGTTATGTATTCTTAATGATGCAGGATTGAAGAGAAAGATTTAGAGGAAGCACATCAGTCACTCTATGTTATGCACCCTGGTAGTACTAAGATGCATCAAGATTTGAAGCAATATTATTGGTGGTCAGGTATGAAGAGGGATATAGTAGAATTTGTATCCAGATGTCTCACTTTCCAGGGAGTGAAGGCTGAGCATTAAGTTCCTTTAGGGTTGCTTCAGCCATTATCAGTGCCTGAGTGGAAGTGGGAGCGAGTGATGATGAATTTTGTGACTGGACTGCCTTTGACCTTGAAGAAGCATGATGCAATCTAGTTGATAGTTGATCAGATGATGAAGACAACTCATTTTCTTTCAATTTGGATGGACTACTCACTTGAGAGGTTGGTTGAGCTGTATATCAGTGAGATAGTGAGATTACATGAAGTCCCTATTTCTTTGGTGTCGGACAGAGATCCTCGGTTTACATCGAGATTTTGGAGGAGTTTTCAGGATGCTTTAGGTTCTCGATTGCACTTTAGCACTACTTTCCATCCTCATACAAATGGGCAGTCAGAGAGAGTGATATAGATTCTAGAGGATATGTTAAGGAGCTGTATCATTGATTTCACTGGGAGCTGGGACATATTTTTGCCACTACTTGAGTTTACTTATAACAATAATCATCAGTTTAGTATTGGGATGGCACCTCATGAGGGCTTGTATGGAAGGAAATGCAGGACACCTTTGTGTTGGGATGAGGTTGGAGAAGGTAAACTGGTTGATCCCGATTTGATTAAAGAAACAGAAGAGAAAGTGAATTTAATTCAGGATCATATAAAAATAGCTCCAGACCGACATAAATCCTATACCGATTTAAAGAGGAAAGACATAGAGTTCAGTGTGGGAGATAAAGTGTTCCTGGAGGCGTCGCCATAGAAGAAGATTTTGAGATTCGGTCGTAAAGGGAAATTGAGTCCTTGTTTCATAGGACCATACAAGATACTAAAGAGAGTTGGCCTACTGGCTTATAAATTGGCTCTGCCGCCTGAGTTAGACTAGATAAATAATATTTTCCATGTCTTTATGCTTTGGAAATACAGGTTAGACCCATCTCATATCTTGTCAATGGAGTCCATTGAGGTGAGTTCAGATTTGACTTACGAAGAAGAATCAGTGGCAATCTTTACACGAGAGGTGAAAGAGTTGAGGAACAAGAAGGTGCCACTTGTGAAAGTTATTTGGAGGAATCATGCCACTAAGGAGGCGACATGGGAGAGTGAGCAGACGATGCGGAGCCAGTATCCTCAATTGTTCCAAAGTTGATTCCAGGTAATTTCGCGGACAAAATTTTCTTCAGGGGGAGAGACTTGTAATATCCTAATTTTTTAAAATTAAATAAAATAAATTAAAGTTAAATTGGATAAATTAAATAAATAATTTAAATGGAAAATTGAATATTTTAAGTAAAAAAGTAGAATGTATATGTAAAATATATATAAAATATACATAACATATATAAAGTCAACTAAAAGTCAATATTTTTAAAAGAAAAATCAAAGTCAAGTGGCAATTTTGTAAATATATTTTAGAAAATTAAAATTATTTAAATAATTTAAAAATAAATTATGTATGAATGGAAGATGTAATTAATGGTTTTTATTAAATAAATAAATAATTAATTAATTAAAGATATAATAAAATAATATTATATATATGGTTAAAATTTAATTGAAAAGAAAGAGAAAATCATAAGTTATCATCATCATCATCTTCTTCTTCTTCTTAGATGGCTGAATTTCTATAGCTAAAGAACCTAAGCTTTTTCTTCTTCCAAGGTCCATTAATTAAAGGAATTTAAAGGTTTCAATTGAAATTTTTAAGAATTCTTCATCAATTGGTAAGTTTCTTTACTAATTTTGCAAGTTCTTGGGATTTTCATGAAATTATGAATATATTGAGTTTGGGTTGTTGTGATAGCATGATTTAATTGGGTACGTATAAAGTTATTTGAGTAGTTATTAATAATTTTTAAGTTGGATTGAAGAAATGGTTAAGTTTGATATGAGTTGGGTGGAGAGAGAGAATTTAGGATTATGGAACATTTGAATTTTTGAAATTCTATGTTTTAATTTAGCAAATTGATTCCAAATGTGTTGTTTTGATGCATAAAAAGGATTTTAAAGTCAAATAAGGGATTTGGTTAAGTTTGATTAGATATTGGAAATGGTAGTATTGAATTTAGGATTGTGAAAAGGAAATTTTGAAAGAATGGTCAGTTGTTTGATTTTAATGCTTGAAGCATGTTATTTAATGATATAAGTGATGGAAATAAGCTTGGATTAATAATTGGAATGAGTTGGAATGAAGAACCTTCATTGGTGAAGGTTATGCCATTTTAAGGTTTTGTTTAAAGAATGTATGTTTATTGAATGTAATTGATTAAAATATGTTATAATATATTTGTAATGATATAAATAAACTTAAAATACCAATTTAAATAGTTTAACATGGTTTTTAAATGTTAAAGTAAGGTTAGGCTTAATTTTGAAAATATTGTAGGAGTGAGATTTAATTAAGGTTTAATGCCTATAATGCCTTAAAATGTGATATTAAATGATTATATTTGATCACATTTGATATAGGTATTGAGAAGTAGTAGATTGCCCAACCTTAGTGTTGAAGGGCAACTTGGAAGTGAAGGTTTGTTGGAGTTTCTTAGCTTGGATTTGAGTGCTTATTAAGGTATGTACAAGCTTTTGATAAATGGGATATGTTTATCTTACATTTGGACTTAACACATTTTGGGTGAAAAATGTGTTAAGCTACTTGATATATTGAACATTCATGAACAATGTACTATGATATGTGTATTGTTATATACGCCTTATATGAATTATGAAAAGCCATTATTAATGGCTAAATTGAATAAAGTGTAAATATGTGAAAATAACTCAAAATATTTGGGTAATGTGATTTTAATGTGAAATGTGATATATTGTGATGAAATGATGAGGTATGATGAATTACTATGAATTGACATTGATATAAATGAAAAAAAGTGAAAATGATGCAATGCGATGAAAAATGAGAAAATGAAGTAATGTGAGAAAATTTAAAAATGAGGCAAAGTGCCTAGTTGATAATGAGAAAATGAGAAAAAGTTAATTGTGAAAAATATGAATTATTTGTGTGCCTAGTATGTTATTCAATTTTTAGAGTTCTGTATTTGGCGGCATGCCTTTAAGGTTATCCTCATTATTTGCCTTCGAGGCTAGACGCTATGCATAACTGATACTTGATTTTGCCTTCGGGGCTAGGCACTTGGCATCACTGATACTGATTTTGCCTTCGGGGCTAGACGCTTGGCGTCATTGATATATGATTTGCTTTCGGGGCTAGACACTTGGTGTCAACATAGACTAAATAGTAACTTTGGGATTTGAATAATGTATTAGTTTGTTTGGGCTCATGCTTGTGTATATGTTTATATTTATTATAAAAGATAAAAGATTATGCTTTAAAAGTGAACTTGTATGCCACATTGTGATATAGCATACAAATGCATTGTGCATTGGTATTGTATTAAAGTGTTGTTATTATCAAAGTTTGTACCTCTAGGCTTTTAGCTTAGCGCGATTATAATTCATAGCGCATGTGACAGGGGTGATCCGATAAAACCAAAGAGTTCTTCTAGACCTGATAGGGTCTAGCTTTGAGATTGTAGAGTTGATACTAGTGCATCAAGATCAAAGTCATTCGCCAGCTTGTATTTATTTTATATTAAGTAACATATTGGAGAAAAAGAGAAAGAAAGTGTTGTTGAATGAGAAATGAAGATGGGAAAGATTGATATGTAATTTGGTGAAGATTAAATGTAAGGGAATTGAGTGGTAGTGGGTTGATTAAGACATGGAAGTTTAGAGTGAAATTAAATTGAGTTCTTGGTATGTTAAATATAATTCATTTAATTTTGGTGGATGGAATTATTAAAGACATGATGAGTATGAAGGTTGTTGGAAATTTTGTTTATGTGTTGCAAAGTAAATTTGTCTAAATTTTTAGACTTATCTAGAGATATTAAACTGGCTTGAAATTTTAATCGAACATTTATCTATGTATTAATGTTTGATGTATGGAATTTCATAATTTTTAGAGATGATTTAGTATTTCAAAAAAAAGAAGAAAACAATTTGTTGTAGCCATTTCAGTGATTTAGAATCTTTAGAAGTTGAGAAACATATTTAATACCTATACCAAACAATCCCAAAAAAATCTAAAAATTTATATACAAGATCATTTGTATTCCTTGGACATATGGTTAAAATTTCATAAATTTCTATTAAGGTTTGATACCTAAAAAAAAGGATAAATAAGTACTGCCAGAGAAGTTATTGAAGAAAGAGAATCTATAGGTTTGGAGAATTTAATTTTCAAATACAGTAAATCAAGTTAGAAAAATCTAAAATTTTAAATCTAAGTCTATATATGTGTCTAGTGCACGTAGTTAAGAGCTTATAGACTCTATTGAAGATTTAATGAGGAATTAAAAGTTGAAAATTGGGATTGGTATGAAATTATGAAGTCGGACATATTTTTGAAATTGGGTAACATTAAATTTTATGTAGCAAATGAATGAAGTAAAATATGAAAATATATATGGATTTGTAGATATATGATGAAGGAATATGGAGTTCTTAATAAATTAGAACTAGGGGTTCAATACTAGAATAAATGGAAGAATTAGTTTATGGAATAATTTTGTTTTTTCTGGAAGTATATAGAGGTTTTATTAAAGTGACTTATAGTATTGGTTAAGTTAAGATTTACTATGGGTAAATAAAAATTAAATAATATCCTTATTATGAGCAATTATCCATACTAGGATATTTTCTAAGTTATAAATGAATATATGCAATTAAATTATAAATAAACATAACTGGTTTATTATGTTAAATGAGCAATGAAAGGGTAACTAAATGAAAATTTAGGGTTTTAATTTGATTGTAAGTGGGAGAGTTAGATGTTAAATGTTTGGCTTATATGTAACATCGTAAAATTTTTAAATTTTTTTAATTTTTAGAAACATTGGATAAAATAAAATATAATTTAAAAGGATAAATTAAATTAATAGTTTTAAATGAAAAATGAATGGATTTTAAATGAAAAAGTGAAATATATATGTGACATATATGCAAAATATACATAACATATATAAAAGTCAACACTTTTTAAAAGAAAAGGCTATTTTGGTAATTAAATCTTATAAATTCAAAATTAATAAAATAATTTAAAAAAAATTAATTTTGAATGAAAGAGGAAATTAGGACTTTTAATTTATTAAAAAAATAATTAAATAATTAAATATTAAATTATTTTAATATATATATATATATATGTGGTTAAAAAAAGATGAAAAGGAAAAGAATATTAAAAGTCTTCTTCTTCTTCTTCTTCAAGGACGTGGCTTCCATGGGAGTTTGAAGATCAAGAATTTTGCTTCTTCCATACTCCATAAATTGAAGGAATTAACAAGTTTCAAGTGGATTTTTGGTGATTTTCACCAAAATTAGTAAGTTTCCATCTCTTTTCTTTGAATTCCATGGAAGATGAGATTATGTGAGAATTTGAATTTTTATGTAGTATGTTATAATTGTTGGAATTGGTGTGTATGATGTTATTTTGGGTAGTTAACAATAATTCTAAGGTTAGATTGAAGAGATGATGGAGTTTGGTTAAAGAATGGTGAAGAGAGAGAATTTAGGGTTATGGATTTTTGGGGTTTTAAAAACATGATCTTTAATTGTGCAAATTGATTCCAAATGAGTTGTTTTGATTCATAAACAAGTATTTTAAAGTCAAATATTGGATTTGGTGGTGTTGGGTTGGAGTTTGAGAATGGAAGTGGAGATTTAGGGTTTTGGAAAAGTGATTTTTCAAAGTGGTTGAATTGTGTGATTTTATTTGTTTAAGCATGTTGTTTAGTGTTTAAAAGTGATAAATATAAGCTTGGAATGAGTAATGGATTGTGTTGGAATGGAAAACCTTCAATGGGGGAAGGTTATGCCATTTTTGAGATTTTGTGTATAAGAGTGTATTTTTATAATGTAAATGATTTAAATGTATTAAAATATGTTTTTAATAATATAAATAAACTTAAAACACTAATTTAATTGCAGTAGAATGGAATTCTAATGTTGAAGTAAGGAAATGCTAAATTTTTGAAAATTTGTAGGAGTGATGTGTAATTATGGTTTAATGTTGGAAATGCCATTAAATGTGATACTAAATGATTATTTGTTATCACATTTGGTTTAGGCATTGAGGGAGGTTGATTTACTTCATCCAAGTGGTGAAGGGCAAGTTAGAAAGATTGGATTGAAGGTTGTTTTTAGCTTGCTTTGGGTTGCTAGTGAAGGTATGTACAAACTTTGAATATATTGTTTATATTTGCATGAAATTTGGGCTTAACACATTTTGGTTGGAAAATGTGTTAAGTTACTTAGTTCATTGATTGTGTATGAATAATGTGCTATGACATTTGTAATGTCATATATGTGTTAAATGCATTGTGAAAAGCCATTGATAATGGCTAATTTGTGTAACATGTGAAATATGCATATTATGTGAAAATACCCAAAGTAATTGGGTAATGTGTTGTGAATGCAAAAATGAGATATGTGTAATAATGAAGTGAATTGATATTGATAAAAATGAGAAAAGTGAGAAAAGTGAGAAAAATGAGAAAGATGTGAAAAATGAGAAAAGTGAAAAAAAAAGTGAAAATAAGGCAATGTGCCTAAATTGAATATGTAAAAATGAGAAAGAGATTAATAATGAGAAATATGAATAAATTGTGTGCCTAGTATGTTATTCAATTTTCAGAGTTCTGGGTTTGGTGGCATGCCTATGATTGCCTACGAGCTATACGCTGGAATGGTGAAAAGACTGGGTCGTAAGCCAGTCCGGCTGATAAATATGATGTTTTTGGAGTGAAAAAACTGGGTTGTAAGCCTCAAAAACTGTAGCAGTCTAGCCAGGTTAAGGACCAAGATACTGGGGCCTAAGGGTCTAGCCGGGTTGAGGTCCAAGAGACTGGGGCTGTTACATTATCCATGGATATATATTGCCTACGGGGCTAGACACATGGTGTCATTATGGACCAAAGCAGTAACTCTGAAATTTGAATAGCATATTAGATCCTTTTTGGGCCCATCCTTGTCTTTGTTTTAATGTGAATTATGAATTATGATACAATAGAGTAATATAATGTTATGAGTTGTGCTTATGAAATATTTGAAAAAAATATAAGAAAGTGGATTGATGTGACATCTATATGCATTGTGCATTGGTATTGCATTAAGTTATATTATTATTATTATTAAAATTTGTACCACTAGGCTTCGGCTTAGCGCGATTGTTTCCATCACGCAGGTGACAGGATAGACCTAGCTGAGCCAGAGAGTTCCTTTAGACCAGGTCGGGTCTAGACTTGTAGTTAAGCTTGTTGAGTTGCTATCGAGATCAGAAACACTGCCAGCAGCATGTATATATTTTTATGTTATTGTGCATTTTGAGTTTTATGCATAATATATTATGTTTTGAATTTTACGTACTGTATATTATAAAGAATGTTTGGGTTAATGTATTTGAAATGAGAGAGTAAGTGTGTTTTAAATTATATATATATCTATATATATAAATGTTTGAGAAACTTGGTGAAATTGCGAAGTATGGTTGAGATGGAGGTTGGAAATTATTTGAGAGTGTTTTCTTTTGCAGGTTGAGTAATTGCTAAATTTTGGGATATCCAAATTACAGATAAAACTCTGGCGAATTTTTTTCACAGATTTATATATATATTATTTATTTTGGGTTCTTATAACAAGTAAAGAATATTTATATTCTATTTAATTTTTATATATTTAGAATTTGAAATTTTAAATTGGAAATGTTAAAATTTTTTATTAAACCGGTCTGTGACATTTTTGTACCGTATATGCATATTTTACATATGCTGAAAATATGTATTGTACTTTTATAGGGTATAAGGGTGTTACATTTGTTTTGGTATCAGAACCTAGGTTCGAAGTTCTCGACCTAGGTGGGACGATAGAGAGAGAAAATGGGGAATTTGAAAAATAGTTTTTAATTGTAATACATGCATTGGCACTGGCAGTTTCTGATATCTGATATATTATTTTCTGTTTTGTTTGCAGATATAGGTAGCTATGGTGTCTCGGCCGCATCAGGCTGCTGAGGGTAGTGCAGAGAGTGTGGCTCCAGATGAGGGTAGAGATGGAGCTAGAGTTGTATCTGTTGGTGAGGCATCTGTTTCTGTGCCTGTGAGACCAGCAGCTGATGAGGTTTCGCCTGGCTGGGTATGGCATATGGTAGAGTTGTTGAGGCAGGCTCCAGTTCTGCAGCCGCAACAGCCACAGCCGCAGCCACAGTTGCCGGTGAGGCAGTATGATAAACTGAGAAAGTATGGAGCTGAGGACTTTGTTGGTACTACAGACCCTGCTGTAGCAGAGCAGTGGCTAGACCGAGTTCAGAGGATATTTAATCAGTTACAGGCTAGTCCAGAAGATAAGTTTGATTATGCCAGATCTCTTATGCAGAGAGATGCATATGATTGGTGGAAGATGGTTCCACATGCTCTGATGATCCACCAGTCCTGACCTATGATGATTTTCTGCGGAAATTTGAGCAGAAGTATACTCCGAGAGAGTATAAAGATGCAAAGAAGATGGAGTTCCTGAGTCCAAGATAAGATACCAGGACAGTGACCGAGTATGAGATCGAGTTTATCCGGTTGAGTCACTATGCTGGTGGGATCATTTCTGACGAGTTTGACAGGTGCAGGAGGTTTGAGGAGGGACTAAGACCCTCTATCATGTGCATCATTGCAGGCTCTCGGTATCAAGATTTTTCCTAGTTAGTTGCAGCTGCCAGGAGTGTTGAGAGGGCACAGAGTCTTGCAGTAGCTGCCAGGGTTGAGGAGACCAGAGTTAGGAGACCGCAGAGTGAGGCCGGGTCTTCATCAGTGAAGAGAGGCCGAGGGAGACATTTTCAGAGGTTTAGTAGGAGTCAGGGGCAGTTTGGCAGGTCAGTACAGCAGTAGAGATAGAGGTAGAGACCTGCAGTTTCAGTGGCTAGTGCTCCGACTCCAGTGGCTCAGAGACCTACTCCACCTACTTGCGTTCATTGTGGTAGAGTACATGGAGGTGTCTGCTGGTGGAGAGGTGCTTCAGGAGTGTGTTTTAGATGTGGATCGTCAGACCATTTTATCAGAGATTGTCCCAAGCCACCAGAGGTTAGGCAGGCAGATACTGCAGCTTCTCGACCCAGTGTTAGAGGTGGTCGTGGTGACAGAGATTTAGTCAGAGAGGAGGCTCTACATCTGGAGGCAATAGGCCAGATGAGGCTGGGCCATCTCAGCGGGTTTATGTGATGCAGAGGCAGCCGGATGCTTCAGCCGTCATTGCTGGTACATTTTCTTTATTTAGTATTTCAGTCCTTGCTCTATTAGATCATGGATCTACGTATTCATACATAAGTGCATCTATCTTGCCTGTGACTGAATTGCATTCTGAGTCTCTAGGATTTGATGTCTTGGTGACAAATCCTTTAGGGCATAGTGTTGTGGTGAGCAGGGTGCACCGAGATAGTCCAGTTGTTGTTCAGAATGAGGAGTTTCACGGTGACCTGATTGAGATGCCTTTCAGGGAATATGATCTGATTTTGGGCATGGATTGGTTATCCAAGAATGGACTGTGGTAGACTGTCAGAAGAAATGTGTTACTTTGAGAACACATGATGGTAGGGATGTGATGGTATCTGGTGAGCAAAGGTATCTTTCATCTATGTTTGTATCAGCTAGGAGGATGATTCGAAAGGGATGTGAGGCTTATCTTGCTCATGTTGTAGATACTAGAGTAATGGGATCCCTACTTGAAAGTATACCCACAATTGCCGAGTTTTTAGATGTTTTCCCTAATGAGTTGCCAGAGGCACCTTCTGAGAGAGAAGTGGAGTTTGGTATCGATTTGTTTCCTGGTACCACTCCTATATCTATTACCCCTTATTGGATGGCACCTGCTGAGTTGAGAGAGTTGAAGGTGCAGTTGCAGAAGTTATTGGATAAAGGGTTTATCCACCCTAGTGTGTCCCCATGGGGAGCGCCTGTATTGTTTGTGAAGAAGAAGGATGGCTCCATGAGATTGTTTTTTGATTATAGGCAGTTGAATAAGGTGACCATCAAGAACAAGTATCCTTTGCCTCGGATAGATGATCTCTTTGATCAGTTAAAGGGAGCAGCAGTATTCTCTAAGATTGATTTGAGATTAGGGTACCATCAGTTGAGAGTTAGAGATGTGGATGTACCCAAGACAGCTTTTCGCACGAGGTATGAGCATTATGAGTTTCTGGTGATGCTCTTTGGATTGACGAATACACTAGCAGCTTTTATGGATTTGATGAATAGGGTATTCAGACAATTTTTAGATCAGTTTGTGGTGTTCTTCATTAATGACATCTTGGTGTATTCGCGTAATGAGGAGGATCAAGATAGGCATTTGCGGATTGTATTGCAGACTCTGAGAGAGAAGTAGTTGTATGCTAAGCTGTCTAAGTGTGAGTTCTGGCTTGATCAGGTAGCTTTTCTTAGTCATGTAGTATCAGCAGAGGGTATTAGAGTTGATCTGAGTAAACTTGAGGCTATCTTGAATTGGAGTCCACCGAAGACTGTGACAGAGGGTAGAAGTTTTTTGGGATTGGCAGGCTATTATTGTCGATTTGTGAAGGGTTTTTCTATAATAGCTACACCACTCACCAGATTACTTCGGAAAGGAGTTAAATTTGTGTGGACTGATCGGTGTCAAGCAAGTTTTGATCAGCTGAGGGAGATTTTGACTCAGGCTCCTGTCCTTACCCTACATGTGGAAGGTAAACCATATGTGATATATAGTGATGCTTCATACAATGCTTTAGGTTGTGTTTTGATGCAGGAGGGTAGAGTCATAGCTTATGCTTCGCGGTAATTGAAGCCACATGAGCTGAATTATCCGACACATGATTGGAATTAGCATCAATAGTCTTTGCCTTGAAGATTTGGCAGCATTATTTGTATGGGGAAAAGTGTTTCATTTATACAGATCACAAGAGTTTGAAATACCTGGGTGTTCAGAGAGAGCTGAATCTTCAACAGAGACAGTGGTTAGAGTTGATTAAAGACTACAACTGTTTGATTGATTATCATCTTGGTAAGGCAAATGTTGTTGCTGATGCCTTGAGTCAAAAATCATTGGCAGGTTTGACTGCTTACTCGCTCTCGTTGCTTGTTGAGTTGAGAGCGTTGCACGCTAGATTTGAATCTTCTGATGATGGTGCTCTAATGGCTCAATTGCAGTTGAGGCCAGTCTTGTTGGATCATATTAGGGAGGCTCAATTAGCTGATGAGAGAATTCAAAAAATTGTGTTGGTTTGTCAGAAAGAGGAAAGTCAAGACTTTTATGTGAGGGATGATGGCACTCTATGGTATAGCGATAGATTGTGTATTCCTGATGATGCAGAATTGAAAAGAATGATATTAGAGGAAGCACATCAGTCACTTTTTGCTATGCATCCTGGGAGTACCAAGATGTATCAGGACTTGAAGCGACATTATTTGTGGTCAGGTATGAAGAGGGACATAGCAGAGTTTGTATCCAGATGTCTCACTTGCCAGAAAGTGAAGGCTGAGCACCAAGTTCCTTCAGGGTTGTTCTAACCTTTATCAGTGCCGGAGTGGAAATAGGAGCGAGTGACAATGGATTTTGTGATTAGACTGCCTTTGACTCAGATGAAGCATGATGCAATTTGGGTGATAGTTGATCGGATGATGAAGACATCTCATTTTCTTTCAGTTGGAATGGATTATTTTCTTGAGAGGTTGGCTGAGTTGTATATCAATGAGATAGTCAGGTTGCATGGAGTCCCAGTTTCTTTGGTGTCGGATCGAGATCCCCGGTTTACTTTGAGGTTTTGGAAGAGTTTGCATAATGCTTTGGGTTCTCGATTGCATTTTAGTACTGCTTTCCATCCTCAGACAGATGGACAGTCACAGAGAGTGATACAGATTTTGGAGGATATGTTGAGGAGCTGTATCATTGATTTTACTGAGAATTGGGATAGATTTTTGCCATTAATTGAATTTGCTTATAACAACAGTCATCAGTCGAGTATTGGGATTACTCCTTATGAGGCTTTATATGGCAGGAGATGCAGGACACCTTTGTGTTGGGATGAAGTTGGAGAAGGTAAACTAGTTGGTCTCGATTTGATTAAGGAAACAGAGGAAAAAGTAAAGGTGATTTGGGGTCATTTGAAAGCAACTTCAGACCGACAGAAATCTTATTCAGATTTAAAGAGAAGAGACATAGAGTTCAGTGTGGGAGATAAAGTGTTTTTGAAGGTATCTCCATGGAAGAAGATTTTGAGATTTGGCCGCAAAGGGAAGTTGAGTCCTCGTTTCATAGGACCATATGAGGTGTTGGAGAGAGTTGGTCTAGTGGCTTATAGACTAGCTTTGCCACCTGAGTTGGATCGAATACATAATGTTTTCCATGTCTCGATGCTTTGGAGATACAGGTCTGACCCATCTCATATCTTGTCAGTGGAGTCCATTGAGGTGAGTCCAGATCTGACTTACGAGGAAGAACCATTGGCGATTTTAGCACGAGAGGTTAAAGAATTGAGGAATAAGAGGGTGCCACTTGTAAAAGTTCTTTGGAGGAATCATGCCACTGAGGAGGTGACATGGGAAAGTGAGCAGGCGATACAGAGTCAGTTTCCCCATTTGTTCCAGACTTGAGGACAGGTAATTTCGAGGACGAAATTTGTTTTAGGGGGAGAGAATTGTAACATCCTAAAATTTTTAAAAATTTCTAATTTTTAATAAAATTGGATAAAATAAATTATAATTTAAAAGGATAAATTAAATTAATTGTTTTAAATGAAAAATGAAGGGATTTTAAATGAAAAAGTGGAATATATATGTGATATATATGCAAAATATACATAACATATATAAAAGTCAACACTTTTTAAAAGAAAAGAGTATTTTGGTAATTAAATCTTATAAATTCAAAATTAATAAAATAATTCAAAAATAAATTATTTTTGAATGGAAGAGGAAAATTAGGACTTTTAATTTATTAAAAAAATAATTAAATAATTAAATATTAAATTATTTTAATATATATATATGTGGTTAAAAAAAAGATGAAAAGGAAAAGAATATTAAAAGTCTTCTTCTTTTTCTTCAAGGATGTGGCTTCCATGGGAGTTTGAAGACCAAGGATTTTGCTTCTTCCATACTCCATAAATTTAAAGGAATTAACAAGTTTCAAGTGGATTTTTGGTGATTTCCACCAAAATTAGTAAGTTTCCAACTCTTTTCTTTGAATTCCATGGAAGATGAAATTATGTGAGAATTTGAATTTTTATGTAGTATATTATAATTGTTGGAATTGGTGTGTATGATGTTATTTTGGGTAGTTAACAATGATTCTAAGGCTAGATTGAAGAGATGATGGAGTTTGGTTAAAGAATGGTGAAGAGAGAGAATTTAGGGTTATGTATTTTTGGGGTTTTGAAAACATGAACTTTAATTGTGCAAATTGATTCCAAATGAGTTTTTTTGATTCATAAACAAGTATTTTAAAGTCAAATATTGGATTTGGTGGTGTTGGGTTGGAGTTTGAGAATGGAAGTGGAGATTTAGGGTTTTGGAAAAGTGATTTTTCAAAGTGGTTGAATTGTGTGATTTTATTTGTTTAAGCATGTTGTTTAGTGTTAAAAGTGATGAATATAAGCTTGGAATGAGTAATGGATTGTGTTGGAATGGAAAACCTTCAATGGGGGAAGGTTATGCCATTTTTGAGATTTTGTGTATAAGAGTGTATTTTTATAATGTAAATGATTTAAATGTATTAAAATATATTTTTAATAATATAAATAAACTTAAAACACTAATTTAATTATAGTAGAATGGAATTCTAATGTTGAAGTAAGGAAAGGCTAAATTTTTGGAAATTTGTAGGAGTGATGTGTAATTATGGTTTAATATTGGAAATGCCATTAAATGTGATACTAAATGATTATTTGTTATCACATTTGGTTTAGGCATTGAGGGAGGTTGATTTGCTTCATCCAAGTGGTGAAGGGCAAGTTAGAAAGATTGGATTGAAGGTTACTTTTAGCTTGCTTTGGGTTGCTAGTGAAGGTATGTACAAACTTTGAATATATTGTTTATATTTGCATGACATTTGGGCTTAACACATTTTGGTTGGAAAATTTGTTAAGTTACTTGGTTCATTGATTGTGTATGAATAATGTGCTATGACATTTGTAATGTCATATATGTGTTAAATGCATTGTGAAAAGCCATTGATAATGGCTAATTTGTGTAACATGTGAAATATGCATATTATGTGAAAATACCCAAAGTAATTGGGTAATGTGTTGTGAATGCAAAAATGAGATATGTGTAATAATGAAGTGAATTGATATTGATAAAAATGAGAAAAAGTGAGAAAAGTGAGAAAAATGAGAAAGATGTGAAAAATGAAAAAAGTGAGAAAAAAAAGTGAAAATAAGGCAATGTGTCTAGATTGAATATGTAAAAATGAGAAAGAGATTAATAATGAGAAATATGAATAACTTGTGTGCCTAGTATGTTATTCAATTTTTAGAGTTCTGAGTTTGGTGGCATGCCTATGATTGCCTACGAGCTATACGCTTGAATGGTGAAAAGACTGGGTCGTAAGCCAGGCCAGCTGATAAATATGATGTTTTTGGGGAGAAAAGACTGGGTCGTAAGCCTCAAAAACTGTAGCAGTCTAGCCGAGTTGAGGACCAAGATACTGGGGCCTAAGGGTCTAGCCGGGTTGAGGTCCAAGAGACTGGGACTGTTACATTATCCATGGATATATACATTGCCTACGGGGCTAGACACATGGTGTCATTATGGACCAAAGCAGTAACTCTGAAATTTGAATAGCATATTAGATCCTTTTTGGGCCCATGCTTGTCTTTTTTTAATGTGAATTATGAATTATGATACAATTGTGTAATATAATGTTATGAGTTGTGCTTATGAAATATTTGAAAAAAATATAAGAAAGTGGATTGATGTGACATCTATATGCATTGTGCATTGGTATTGCATTGAGCTATATTGTTATTATCAAAGTTTGTACCACTAGGTTTCGGTTTAGCGCGATTGTTTCCATTGCACAGGTGACAGGGTAGACCCAGCTGAGCCAGAGAGTTCATCTAGACCAGGTCGGGTCTAGACTTGTAGTTAAGCTTATTGAGTTGCTATCGAGATCAGAAACACTGCTAGCAGTATGTATATATTTTTATGTTATTGTACATTTTGAGTTTTATGCATAATATATTATATTTTAAAATTTACGTATTGTATATTATAAAGAATGTTTGGGTCAATGTATTTGAAATGGGAGAGTAAGTGTGTTTTAAATTATATATATATCTATATATATAAATGTTTGAGAAACTTGGTAAAAGTGAGAAGTATGGTTGAGATTGTGGTTGGAAATTATTTGGGAGAATTTTCTTTTTGCAGGTTGAGTAATTGCTAAATTTTGGGATATCCAAATTACAGACAAAACTCTGGCGAATTTTTTCCAGAGATTTTTATATATATATTATTTATTTTGGGTTCTTATAACAAGTAAAGAATATTTATATTCTATTTAATTTTTATATTTTTAGAATTTGAAATTTTAAATTGAAAATGTGAATTTTTTTATTAAACCGGTCTGTAACATTTTTGTACCGTATATGCGTATTTTACATATGCTGAAAATATATATTGTTCGTATATAGGGTATAAGGGTGTTACGTTATATGTGATTATAGTATTGAGTTAATGAATTATTTGGACAAGGTTTGTGTAGACATAACAATGTTTGGTGGAATATAAATTAATAAATATATAAATTATTGGTTATATATTTATGTATGGATATGAGTTTAAGGATTGATAAAAATTGTGAGTATTGAAAGAGGAATGAAAAAAAAAGAAGTGGCATTAAGTGAATACATATTTAGAGTATAAAATTTGTAAGTTGTGTTGTCAATTTGGAGGAAAAAAGTGGAAATTGAATTCACATAGGTGTACATATAGTGGAAATATGGATGTGTTATGAGTGGCGAGATAATTTATTTAAGGCATAAGGGATTCATTTTATATGGATGTATGATATAACTTAACACGTCTATACTATGGACATGATTTAATTTGAATTATATAGTATAAAGTATTTAGTAGTGTTCTTTGGTAATTTATGTATAAAATGATAGAAATGTGAATAGTGTAATTCAATTCAAAAGAATGAAAAGTAAAATCAAATATGGTAGTAATTATTAAACTATATTGTTGAAGTAAGTATGTTTACAAATTTGTGATGAAGAAGAAAATACTAGAGTAAGTAAATAAACATTATGCTGGAAAAAAATCAAAGCTTAATAGAAAATGGTTGGTGATTGGTATAATTGAAGTTAACGGTTACGTTTGAAATTTTATTCAATCGATTTACTTAGGAAAAAGTTGTATTTGAATTTAATTATGATTTATTTAATTATGATTTTGGAGTATAGGAAGTTATTTTCTTGGTTATATGAACAAATTAGCAATGAATTATTAAGTAAATTATGAGAGGTATAAATAGTTGATGGAAAATAATTATGGGATGATGAAAAAAGGGGAACTTGAGAAAATTATTGACCAATGAAGGTGAAGAATTAAAATGAAAGTATAGTTAGTATATGGATGGATGATAAGGGATATTATATGTACATATTGAGATATTGTTGAAGAAAAAGATAATTTTTATCAAATGAGAATTGAAGTGGAAAAGATTAGCTTGTGGAAGAAAGATTAGTATGCAATTGAATGAAGTTTAATGTAGATGTATTTTTATAAAATTGTTGGGTTGTTTTTGGAATGTTAAGCTTGGAATTAATTATATTCTTGAAGTGTTAGACATCGTTTGATTGATCTAAATGAGAGAAATGTATAGATGTGTTAAGAAAATTTCAGGAGTACTTACAGCTATTGATAGGTTGTTTTAAGATTGAAAAAAAAGACAAAGGAAATCAAAAGGATAAGAATATAAATAATTTCACGGTGGAAGTTAAATGTTTGGAATTGTGTGCATATATATATAAACAAGCATAATATATATAGAATACCTAGTAGCAATAGTATGGAGTGATTTCAGTTAATTAATAAATTATATATATGTGAAAGTGTTTGTGAATTTAAAATAGTTGATTGAGCTAATATAAAAAGTGAGGAATGAGTTAAATCATTTAGGTTAGAGAGAAAAGTTTACATTTGTGAGCAGATAAAATGATACTAGAGCTTTATAGATGATTTTTGTGATACTGTGGAATTAGAAATTTTCAAGTGTGGCTAATGGTTAATTCTTTTGTTTAATATAATTGTTTATATATAAAATAATTACTTAATATGGAATAGATTATTAATGTTTTGTTAATATAGTTAAAGTATGGAAATGAAGTTGAAATTTTGAAACGTGATTGAGGAAACTCATAAGGGAGAGAGTAAGGAATATTTGATTTGAAAAGGTAACAATTTTGGTTTTTAAAATAGATTGTATGAGATAGATGTTATAAAAAATTGAGATTATTGTTGAGGTTAATTGTGTATCATGATGGATAATTTCGAGGATGACATTATTTAAGGGGGAAAAATTATAACATTTATAAATTCACCGAAATAGAAATTATACTAAGTTAAATAAATAATTTAGAAGATTAATTAAGATATTTGAAAATGGGAAATATAAAAGGTATATATAAAATATATAGAGAATATAAATAATATATAAAGTCAAAGTGAATAGTTAAGTCAAAGTGTAAAATAGTAAAAGGGTAAAAAGTCAAAAGTTAAAAAATAATTATAAAATTAAAATAAAAATTAATAAAATAAATTAAAAAATATTATTGAATGAAAGATGTAAAATTAGAGTTTTAAAATAAATAAATAAATAATTAAAATAATGTAATAATGTGTATATGTAGTTAAAATGTAAAAAGAAGAAAAGTAAAAAATTCAAAAGAACTCATCTTATTCCTCTTCTTCAATCCAAATCCAAAATTTCCATAGATGAAGGGAAGAAATTATTCTTCAAAACACTAAACTTTAGAAGGATTTTCAGGAATTAAATGGAGTTTTGGTGGGTTTTCAACAAACTAGTAAGTTTTCTTTTAAAAATTTAAAGTTCTTTGATATATATTGAATATGTGAGATTTGAATTTTTGATGTGATGTTTTATAATTTGTTCTATGGGTAGGAAAAGTGTTATTTTGATGAGGAGAAATTATTTTATAGTTGGATGGTTTATTTGTCTAGGTTTGATACAAGTTTGAAGTGGTTAGTATTGAATTTAGGGTTTTAGAAAAATGTTGTTAAAGAATTTATGTCTATTTGATTCTATTGTTTAAAACATATTATAAAATAATTTTAATAATGAAAATAAACTTAAAATGCCATTTGTAGCTGAGTAGTATGGGCATCTAGAATTAAAGAGAGTTAGGGTTAAAATTTAAAAATTGGAGGGAATGATGTTTAATTGATATTTAATAGTTTAAATGCCTTAGAATGTGATTTTAAATAATTGTAAATACTCACTTTTTGAATAGGTATTGAGTAGATTGTAATTTTTCAACCCTAGTGATAAAGGACACATTGAGGAGGGAGTTAAGAAGTGTATTTTCTATCTTGGGAGTGGTGAAATCTAAGGTTAGTACATACTTTGATAGAAATGTATTAAAATGCATTTGTTTGGCATGCTACATTATTGTTTGCTAATAAGACTATGCCACTTTAATGTGTGAATTCACATGCAAAGTGCATAGCTATGTATTAAAAGGCATATAAAGTATAATATTTGAACATTTAAGCCATTTTAAGATGGCCATTGACATTGTTAGATACATTTGTGAAAGAAATACAATTATGCCAATAATAGGGCATAATTCGGCCATTATGAGAAAGTGGCTAGGAAATTGATGAAAATGATGATAAATTATGAAAACATTGTGAAATGATGGAAAAAGTACAAAAAGAATGAAAAATGGCAAAATTGCCAAAGTATGAAAATGTATATAAAATGTGTGTTACCTTATGTAATATTATGTTCTAGAGTTTTATGTTTGGCGGTATGCCTATGATTGCCTTCAGACTAGATGTTAGGCATCGCTGATATTTGATTTGCATTTGGGCTAGATGCTTGGCATCAACCATTATGTACTTTGCCTTTGGGCTAGACGCTGAGCGTCATTATTATTTGCTTTTGGGCTAGACATTGGGTGTCAAAATTGTCCAAAATAATACCTTTGAATCCTGAATATTATATATGGTTAATTGAGCCCAATATATGTAAATGTGACATGTGATGTTTAAAATAAAAGATGTACAATATTTAATATGAAATTGCATGCCACATTGTGATTTTCAAAAGAAAGGCATTTTGCATTATTGTCATTATATTTTTATTATTATCAAAATATGTACTACTAGGCAAAAGCTTAGCGCGATTTATTTATCATGCAGGTGACAAGGTTGAGATAGAGAGCCCGTCAGACCAAATTAGGTCTAGGGCGAGAGGGTGACATTAGGAGCTTGACTTTGCCATTAAAATGTTGTAAATTGTAAAGTTTTTGGTGAAATGCTATGAATTTAGGGAAACTTTTGTGTGTCTGTATTTATATGAATATTTTGAAGGAAATGAGATGATTTTGAGCCATTGGGCTTTCTTGGAAAAATGGTTGAGTATATGATTATTGGGATTGTAAAGTCTTTTGCAGGTTGTGTTGTTAGAATTTTTGGAAATTTTTTAAAAACAAATAAAACTTTGGCGAATTCTTCCCAGAGATTTTTCTTTAAATTTGTATTTTTGGTAATTAAATTTCTTATGTATATATATATTAAATTATTTATTAAAGAACATTTTAAGGTATTAAATATTTTATTACAATAATAAAAATTTAAAAAGTCTGGGACTGTGACATTTTTGTATTATGTTTTCATATTATACATATATTGTATATATGTATTGTACATATATAGGGCATAAGAGTATTATATGTATATGTTTAGTGTATGTTATATAGATGATGTTATTTTTTTGTGTGTGTATTTTTTATATATTACGCACATGTTGTATATTGTGAGGCCTCGCCCGATCACCGATCCAACCCTCTTGGAATATGGAGCCGAAATACTTATTTGGGTCTAGTCTTACATGACACTGCCACATATGATCTCCGCTCGATTTAGTAAGCACGACTTTAAAAAAATCTTTTATTTTGAAAAAAGATTTATTCTTTTACCTTGAAAAGAAACTCTTCTTTTTATTTTGAAAAAGGGTGGCTTTGTTTTGAAAACTGAAGAGTCATAACTTTAAATTATTTGTTTTTGAAAAAAATTAAGAAAAAATCAATTTTTGTTTGCTCCATGAAAATTTTAATTTTGAACCCAAAAGACATTAGTCTAAAACCAATCATGATGGGTTCTAGACTAAATTTTCAAGTAAAATTTTGAGTAATAAAATATTATCCTTTAAATAAATCTTAACTTTTTGAAGAAAATATTAATTTTTATGTAATGACAAAATATCAAGAATGACAATAATACTTATTCATGAGCAAGATAAAATATGACGTCCATAGTGCGATGAAAATAAAAGGTTACAACCTCAAAAATCATACTTAAAGGAGATTTGACTCTAGCTCTTATAGTTACTAGGTCAAACACAAATCGCCAACTAATTTACAACTCCAAAAATGCATTCACAGAGGAGTATTAACTCATCTCTTATGGGTATTTAATAATAGCAACAAATTTAAAATAGTTAAAAGTAAATAATAGTCAACAAGTTAATAAAAATAAAATAAATTTGAGGATGAATAGTTTAATTTAATGAAAAAATCAATTTTGTGGCTTTTAAATGGGCTCGCTACTAGAAGTAAAATTCCAAATATGCCTATTTATCTCATTTTTTGTGAGATTTAGAGCCGTAAGTAGTTCGCGCATTTGATTTTAGAGGATGAGATTTAATTTAAGTTTTGGTATGTTACTTAATTGAAAAAGGGAGTTTAAGAAAAAATACCTTCGAAGATTTCTTCTTAGCTGGCTAGACGTAGGGTTAAAGGGTCTTTCCACCTTTCAACTCCACCACTTGAGATGCTCCAATTAATTATTTGAAAACAAAGGAGAACAAGAATGCAATATAAAAAAATTAATTGACAAATTAATTAATTAATCAATTAATTTCAAAATTTTGGAGATATTTTGACGAAATTTTGCACCAAAAGTCGGACCCTTGTTCTGAAAAGGGGATCCTTATTTATAGGCTAAAAATAGGTTAAAAAATCAGACTAACAGGAGTCTGGCTAGTAGACGCACGTGCGGTTGATCCTTATGCACGCGGCTGCTTGGCCACTTTTGATTTTTTGAACTATTAAATTAAATTAATAACAATTAATTAAATAAATAAATTTTAATTAGATTATTTTTTTTATTTTTGAACTAGAAACACATAATTTTAATTAGGTGATAAATTTGGGGTTCACTATTGCCCCTCCATTGTATCCATTTTGTATTTTAAAATTGATGTAATAGCATGAACCTAGGGATTTTGGAAAGAATGAACATGTTTCTAAACAAGTTGCAATTTTTTTTAGCTTTTGAACAATTAAGTTATTTTTGGCTATTTCTTGAGTTACTATAGAACCCTTCATTAGTCATTCTCTTCACCTATGGACCACTCATTTAGACAAAGTGGACATGATAAACCTGGGCAGATATGGTATTGCATCGGCCACACTTTGAAAGGGGTAAGACTGGATAATGACGTGCTCGAGGCATGTCTGAAATTTTGGGATCTTGTGGATCATGTGTTCAGGTTTGGGGCAATGATGGAGGGACTATGTCCTACTTTTGAGAAATGTATTGATATATTGGGGAGTAGAATAAAGGCTAACTTGGTCATTCCTGAGTGCTATACAAGCTATTTTCATGCTTTTTAGAGGTTATTTAACTTGAGTGAGGTTGATGCTACTCTAATGGTGAAAGATGACAAGGTGAACTTGTGTGCACTCATTGCTGAGTTTTGGGAGAATACTAAGGATAAAGAAGGAGGCAGAGATTGAGATTGAGACTGAGGGCTTTGGCCTTTTGTTTTATTACTGGATTTTTGTTCAATGGGGACTAGGTTGGGGTTTGATTGATTTGGTTCCTTTGATCTTTTAGATGGAGGACACTTCATCTATTGCTGCCTTGCTTTTGGTTGAGACTATTATCATCTTAGATAGAGTTTACAAAGTTAAAGGGATTTAGTCTGTGACTCCCATTCTTCTTCAGGTAATATATATATTTGAATGATCATTGTGACTCTTTTGGCAGGTATAGTTGAGGGACCATGTTTGCGTGATATCAATGCCAACTAGACTCTCATATTCCCCTTTTGCTTATATGAGCAGGCAAATACTTGTGCTCCATGATTCTAAGAGGGCATGGACTTCTTGATTGTTGGTGCTTGGTCCTAATGAGATTCTGTGGTACTGTCCTTGGTACCAAATTCTATCATTTATAAGCATGAGTTTTGGGTATAGAGTAGTGTTCTTGCTCGGGTTGTCTATGTCGACATTCTGTTAGGGAACCTAGATTCTTCAACAGATGGCTCACTCACAGGGCGTACCTCCTGATGGTTTGCCACATGCCTCTATAGTCATTACTTCTACTTCATCTCGAGCTATACTAAATGGCTGGGCTCGAGCATTCCATGTGGTGTAGTCATCTGGGTGGACAGACACTTGGGCTAGTATAGGGCTTCGTTTATTACTATAGTTTGGCCTACAGAGAAGGTGCAATGACTGACTTTAAATACTAAGCTAGAGGTTGGGAGTACTAATGAGACTACTTAGGATTTAGGAGACTATCTTGGCAGACTCTTTACTAGAGTGACTTCTGGTAGACATAAACTCTTGGATTTTCTTATTTTTTGCATTTTGGCTTAGATACATAATATAACTTACTGTTATGATGAGACTTTTATGAGAATTATGGAATATTATTACTTTTACATTATTTTTACATGGGAATGATGTTGATTATGAAATATTTTAGATCGAACCCAAGGAAGGTGTCCTATGTATCTCTTATATTTTGCTATAATTTTTGCCTAAGCCACCCTTTTGGGTTTTCAACTCACCAAGCTCTTTTTTTATGTGAGAATTAGGTCACTATAGTTTTGTTATAACAGTGATGCAATTAGACAAAATATCTCTTGAATTGATCAATGTTGTATTGGCTGGAGAATTTGATTATGTCTAAATTTGATAGAATTGCTGCTCCACCTAATAGGATCTTCTTGAGTAGGTATGGTCCTACCCAATTTGGTCTGAATTTTCCTCTGGGATCATGCATTTGACCCCAACGCTCTGTAATAGCAAGAACAAGAACAATTACAGATCCTAATAATAAATACTTTCTTAGTGTTACACCTAATTGCCACTAGTTATCAAAATAACAAGAACAATTACGAATTCAAGTATTTTAATTAGCGATATATTGTAATACTAAATTAATAATTGATCCTTTTAGAACAAATGGCAAACAATAATGTGATTAAGCCACAAAAAAAATATAAATACTAATAATTAAAAGAAGAAAAGAGAAATTATTTAGATCTCACAATCCTTTATTGAATTGAAACTTCAATTATTCTTCAACCAACCAAGAATTAGTTGTACATAATTGAAAGAAAAAAACTAAAAAATAAAAGAAAGGAAATATGTAAAAACAATGGACAAAATCATGGAGCAAAGTCCCCAACCAAAGTCATCTAGAGCTACTGCCCCTTTAGCTATTTAAATCCTTAGGGTTAGCCAAATATCCTCAATTTTGATCTTTAGCAATCAAAATGAATGATGCATTTAATGTGTTTTTTGAGATAGTTGGTGCAAGTATAAAATGGTCAACATATTGCTAGAATAGAGCAAAAATATTGGTCACCCAAACTCTAGGGCGACCGTCCCTGGATCTTTGAATATTAAATAAAGATATAGTATGGTTTGCGGTGAGAAACTCGACCAAAGAAGCTACTGCAAAAAGCAAGTCCGCAACCATCCATATATTGGGATGATCGCACCGAAAGTGACAAATACTCCAACACTGATAGTAAGGAACATGGTGATAGGCGCGGTATGAAGAGTGGTCACAAAATAATATTTCACGACCATCCCATTCCATGAGCGATCGCCCATACATTTCTAAGACACAATCACAGAGATTGGCGATAGAGGTCGCGGTCTAGGGTACACTTAGAAGTTCGACGTGAGGCATCCAATTTGACCGCTAACTCAATCAAAGGCGGCCACACCTTTCATATTTTGGCACAAAATCACTTTGTCAAATGAAGTAATGACATGTGGAATGATCGTTAAAAGAGTAACCTTAAAATTCAAAAAGGGCGTCCATCCCTTAAATTTGGGTGACCATTCTGATAGTCACAGGCTGGAAAATTATTAAGGAAGTGGATGTAGGATTGAAGTAATCCAAACCACTATAAAATCTCTTGTGTTCATTCTTCTCTACTCTTTCTCTTGCTCTGATTTAGCTCTTAAATTTTAATTTTCCATCAATTCCTCAAATCAACCAATTCACCCCCTTTTAGTTGATATCTCGAGACAAAAATTGGTATTAGAGCCTCAAAATTTCAAAAAGCTTAATTGTGAAGTTTGATCCACCATGGCAACCACCTCTAATACCTCAACCTCTTCTTCATCCCCACCTTAAACCCTACTTTGATAGAACATACTACTCTTATTGGAAACATAAGATGTACTTGCTCCTTGATAGTAAGGGAGTTGAGCTTTGGAAATATATGGAAAAAGAGTGAAAACCTCCTACCCATGAAGTTGAAGGTGTTCAAGTGCCACTTCCTAGAGAAAAGTGGACTGATGCTCAAGAAAGGAATTTTTACAAGAACAATAGGGTAGCCTCCATCTTGATGAAATCCTTGTTTAGAGTAGAAGGTGGAAGAGTCCAAAATCTTATATGTGCATATAGTATTTGGAAAACTCTTGAGAATTATCATGAGGGTACCACCCAAGTGAGGTTCATTAAGACTTAAATGCTTGTACATGAGTATAAACTCTTTAAGATGAAGCCCAACGAAAATGTCACCGAAATGAAAAATCGATTACTTGCTATTGTCAACAACTTGAGGAAATATGAAAAATTCTATGATCAAGGTGATGTCAATGGAAAAATATTGAGGGCACTTAGAGCCAAGAAAAGCTTTGAATCAAAAGTCTCCTCAATTGAAGAAGCTCATGATCTTAGTACATTGAGAACCGATAAGCTAGTTGAAAAACTCATCACCTTCGAATTGCACACTGAAAAAGATGATGACAAAGGTGAGAAGGATCAGAGAAAAGTAATTGCTCTCAAAGTCACTAAGGAAAGATGAAAGCTCAAGTGAAGAAGATAGTGATGATGATGAAGAGATGGCCATGCTCTCTAAAAGAGTAAGTGAATGGAAAATAAAGAGGAGATGTCAAGCTAACAAAGGTAATTTATCAAAATCCTCTTTCAAAGATAAGGAGAAAAGAATGAAGTAAAATGCTATGAATATGGCAAACTGGATCACATCAAAATAGATTTCTTCAATATGAAGAACAAGAAGAAATGGGACAAAGAGAAGAAAAAATCTCTCAAGGCCACATGGGATGATAACTCCTCAAGTGAAGAATAAGAGAAAGAGGAGCAAGGAATTTGTTGCGCGCTAATTAACACTATTAGAACTACACTCGCAAGTATACGAGGCTGCTGTAGTATTTTGGTGAACACCTCAAGGTCATCTCACAAGGAAGCTAGATAAGCTAATTGATTATCAAATTGCAAATAACAAATTATTAATAAATTTAAATTGCTAACAACTAATGAAGACAGATCGAGTGGAATTTAAAACAATGAAAGTAAACTGAGCTGATATAATGATTCACTTAATAGAAAGGTCTAGGGTTGCACCTTCTCATTGGACCATGTTGTGATGATAAACTAAACATTTGTACCCATCCAATTTATTAGACCTGTCAAAGTGAGTCTCATGGTTTGGGCTGCAGTACCCATAATAAGTGCAAAAGGAAAAGCAAGCCAATTTAGTAGTATCCCTTTTGGATGATCCATCTCCCTCATAACCAAATAAAATGTGGTTTTTGAGATCTCCAATATGAAGATACCTGATTCACGAACCTTGTCTCCTGATGCAAGGTTCCCTATATGTTACACCCCAAATCCAGAGTATGATGGTTGTAGGGTTTACGTTGATATAAATCACCGGAATCGCATAGAACATAGTATCAATATAATATAAATAGTAGAAATTCCACTAATTTTTTTTTCACATAAGATTAGCACACTTTACATAAATGGTTCAAACTAATCTACAATATGCAATTTACCACTACTAAAAATCTCAATCAACTATAAAAAAATAGACATGTAGCAAAAAATTTGTAGAGGTGGTTTACAAAACCACCTCTAAACAAATAAAAAAAAATAATAAAACAAAAATCTTTCCCCCTCTCACTCCGTTAAATAACTTTATCTTCTCTCTCTGTTCTTTCCCTCTCATTCTCTTCCATCAGCAACAAAACAGAGACAATGTAGTATATTTTCATTCTTCAAATTGCTAAATAAGAAGCTCTCACCATCCCCATTAGTGGTTCTATGCTTCTCAACATCTCAATTAGTTACCTTATCGTACATTTACCTCATCTTATCATAATTGATACATTTTTATTTTTGATCTTAGGGTTTTTGTTTCCCCTATTTGCAATTAATTTGCTATTATTCTATTTATGATTTGATTTCATTTCTTAAGCTCTACATTTTTTATAGAATCATATATCAATGGTGTTGGTTTTGTAATGGAATTGATGTATCTTTGCATATACAGTTACTGTGACAAAAAGAACAAGGGAAGGGCGTGAATGATTACTCTCCCAATTTTTAGTCTGTTTCTCTAAAACATGTGGCCATTCAAGTCTCATAAGCATCTGCTCTTTGTTTTGGTAAAATTCTCTATTGATTTTTGTTTGTTTTATTTATAAGATTTATTGTATAATATTGTTGTGCTTTATTACCATGAAACTTATGTGCTCTTAAATCAACATGATAATGCTTTACTAGAACCCTCAACTTAATGCACATATTCTCAAGATATTTTCAAATTGGTTTTACTATCTTTGTTTCTAGTAGCTAAAACTTAGCCTAAGAGAGATTTCTAGTAGCTAAAACTTTCTTTGTAATGGGGTATGTTTGTTATACTTATTTGAAAACAACAAAGTAAAATTTCTTAATCCAGTAATAAAAAAGCATAAATGAACAAATATTCTTTTGATAAAAAAAAGAAAGATGAGTAAGTGCTGTTAAATAGCAATCAAAGAACATGAGAAACACCAACTACGTAGCATAAAATAATTTGTTGACAACATTTAGTAATCTATGAATCCAATTTGACAAGGAAATGCATTTAATACAAATGCATTTAAGACTGGAAGTGAATCATTTACAAGCAAACAAATTAAAATTAGTTTATTGATTTGAGAGAATATTAATGTTACAGAGCATTCGTATGAAAGATACAAATGCATGAAAATTAATTTATGAATAAAGTAAGCAAATGAAAGGTTTGTTCTAATATAATATTTAGAGTTATACCCACTAGAAATAGGAGAATGGGGGATGAGCCTGACATCTGGATATTGATGGGAATATGGTCTATTTTGATGTTTAGTAATTCTTGATTCCCTCTATCTTTGGAATTTTGAGGATTTTGAATTTTTTTTCTAATACCTTTTGAAAATGGAATGAATTTCCAATACTTTAATCTCTAATTTTTTTTTTTGCATTACTAACCTATCGGCTGTCTGTAATCATGATAATTATGTTCCTTCACTGTATGAATTACAAATGTTATAAGAAGTTTACATAGATAATGATTTTTCATTACTAATCTGAAATGCTGTTATCCTGGATTGCTGCAGAGAACAGGGTAAGAAATTTGGTACTTTGTGCCTTTTATTTGACTGGATAAAAAAAGAAGGGGCTAGCTTCAAAAGGATTCTTGATCTTACTATCATGAATATTTGGCAAAAATAGTTGCAAATATGAATATGACTTTGTTCTACACTATTCAATTTACCAGAACATTTCCACTTTTGTTTCATGTTCGCCTTTTCTCACCTTTTGCGTGTATATGTTTGCACATGTGTAGTTCTATTTTATACATGAATAACTGCAGCTAGAGATGTTTCTGATTTGGGTTACGAGGAGAAAAATATTATTTAACCTTTTTTTTAATTTTATGTGTCAAGAATTTAGTTGGCTTACTGTTTCAATTGACTTATTATTTAATCTTGGTGGTAAGATTAAATTTTCATTTTACTTCTTTTTAAATTGACCTTTTTAGTTCTTTTTTTATCTGAATTTTATTTGTAGGCTAATTAATTCAACCATCTCTAAACGGAATAGAACTATAAGTGGTCTAAGGGTAGTTTCATCTTTGCTAAATCAATCTTAAAGTAGAATAAAATATTTGTAGGTGATAGTCATGATGCTATTCATTCACAAGTAGATCCTTAAATCAATTGGGAAGATCAACAGGTTAATGAAACCATTACATTGAAATGATTGGTACTTACCTTTTCTTCCATTTTATTTAAATGATTCTTAATTTACTTCTTACGACTTGTAATAAAGTCTGATTGATATACTTTTTTATAGATAAAGAAGGTCGAAGATATAAAAAATGAGGAAGAACTACAATGGCATCAATATGGAACATGGATGGAAATGAAAGAATTTATGTTGAGGTAGATAAGTTTTGTGATCCATGCATGCAGGAAGAAGCCACACTAGGATCATTTTTAGGAACAATTGCAACAAATGGAGCACTTGCACTATTGAACATTTCAAAATGGAATGATGAAAATTTTAAGCCATTTCATAGAAAGATGTTATCCATTGTGGAGGTACAAAATCAAAAACTTAAATTGAATGTTTAACATTATTCATTTAGATAGTATATCTTGAATTGAATGCTTTATATTTTATTAAATAGGAACACTTTGTTTATCCACCACAAACTGTTGGCTGGATTCTCAAGTCTCTGAACAAAAAATGGAGAGACTATAAAAGTGACTTGAAGGCAAAATATTTTGATTCAAATAAGTCAAAATAGCAAATAAAGGCAAAGTTACCTAAAGGAGTTCTACCTACTCAATGGCCTACACTAGTCTAAGGACGGTTTAGCAAAAAAAGTCAGGTAAAAAATTATCTTTTCTATTTTTTATTACTAATTTTATCTTTTTATACTTAAATTTTATTCTACATTGTATAATGAACATTCTTTTAAATTTTATTCTACATTGTATAATGAACATTCAATTTTACTTGTTCAATAATTAAGTGAAACAAACACCTCTAATGCTAAAAAGAAAAAGAATGTGCACACATCAAGTAGAAAAAGCTATGCAAGGCGCAAAAAGGAGATGGTAATATGATTTTTATGATTATATGTATTCAATTAAATGATTGCAAAATTTCCACTGTTGATGATATGAACATTGTGTTTTGTAGGAAGATGAAAGTGGAAAATCAATTGATAGGCTAACTTTTTTTTAAGGAAACTCACAAGAGAAAAGATGGCACTATATGGATGGAAATGTTCAGCAACTATTGGTAATGTTATTAGTTTAATAATAATATATTAGGTGAGAATCTAAAAGCATTAATTATAACTATCATTTACACTTTTTGAATTATTCATTTAATCTTTAAGGAGAAAGCTTATGTTCTTCAAGCTGAAAGAAGTGAAGTTTCAAGTGACACCATGACTGAAGTGAATGAACAAATATTTCAAGAAGTGCCAGGGCAAAGAACATAATGGTCATATAAGAGGTTTAGGATTGGGACCGACTCCTAGAAGCTACTTTGAGGTGTCAGCATATAGTAATTGGAATGCATCAAGTTCAAGTTAAGCAAATGAAGTAGATAAATTCAAGGAATGACTACAAAAGATGACAACTAAATATGAAGAGCTGTCTGCTAAACATGAAGAAATATCCTGAACTTTCTCTACAATGGTTGCATTTATCTCTCAAAAATTCCCCGGACAGTAATGGATGCCAATTCAAGTTAATATTCAACAGGTATGTTTCCATTATTGATAAATGATTATAAAGTTGAAACATGATAATAATGGTTTCATATGTAATTTTACTTTACCTCTAATCTGAATTTGGTTTAGAATTTTATTATACTTCTTACCTATAAGTGGTAAGAAGTATAATAGTCCAGTTGCCACCTTGACTTCATAAGAGGCAGTTGGAGCACAAGTATGGATTGCTTAGACTTGCATTATAATGTTTGCGTATATCTATTAAATTGTCTCTTCCATTTTGCTATGAATTTTAATCAAATAATCTTTTAACTGAATCATAGATAAATGACACTTTAAATTTTTTATGAAGGTATTTTGCTAATATTTATTTACATAATAAAATTGGGATATTGTTGTTCTGTGGTTTATATAATGCTGCTGGAGGCATCATTTCCTTCCCTATTTTGTGTTATGAATGGTTTTTGGCAATAAATTGAGAACATGAGATTGAAATTGAATTCATTGATATCACTTGAAGTTATATGGTAATGATCTTGAAGATAAAGAGAACGACATTATTTTTTTATTTAATAACTTTGAGATCCCACATTATTATTAAATATTTCTTGGTTCATGGATTCTGGTGTTGAGTAATAATACCAAATTATTTTCTAGGCATGTGATGCTAGAAGTAGTCAATATGTCACCATAGAGAATTGACGTGTACCTACAAATAACTCTTCATATTCAAGTTACGCTAGCATTAGTCATGGTGCAAATTGAAAATATTTTGTTTGGATTTTTGTATTTTTGAATATTGTGATCATATGATTACTGGATTTGTTCATATTGAATTTAATCAATTACTTGCTTAGATGTATGAATATTACAATGAATATTCCATTTATAAAAAAGTTATATTTTCATCATTTTCATATTATATAAATAATACAAATATTACTCAAATTTAGCAAGTAAAAATAAATATTACAGGGGCTATTTTAGTTGCATTTATAGAACGATGAAGCATAAAAAAAAAGTAGGGGTAGTTATTTATGGTGGTTAAAACCACCCCTACATAATTGATTCCACAGTTATAAAAGAGAGGTGTCGCTACCATGGTTAATCTATAGACCACCCCTAAAAAATTTACATGACGCCCCTAAAATTTGCCAAAAAAACTGTAGAGACGAGGTCTGTCGCAGCGAAAGTGGGCAGTTGTGAAAATCGCTGCTAGACATTGTAGAGGCAGTTAAAACTACCCCTATAAGGAAGAAAAAGTGCCTTGATAGCGCTCTTTTGTTGGACCAGCCTTCTAAAACAACAACACTATCATGATGATGAACAATATACCTATAAAACAACTAACCACAAAGCGATGTGGTGAGCTGCTAACCGTGAGTTTTTAGGCTTTTTGATTTATTTTTAGCTTCATCCTTATTAAAGTACTTTAGGTAGCTTATTAAAGTTTTTAGTATTTAACACATATCATTATTATTATTATCAAATGGACCTTTACCTAGTAGTATCAATTCAATAGTTAATCTCTTGCGTAAACTTTAACCTCCCTTAGGGAAATTTATATTTTTATCACTTGTTACTTATGCTAATGCATAGTTTTATCCCCCGATTTAGAAAAATTTCCTATTTTAGAATCTATTATCATTATCCCAATTGTTATTTTTACTACCATTACTTCTCTCTCTCATGTTAACCCAATTGATCATAATTCTTAATTCTTATTATTAAACATGTCATTTCCTTTTTTAAGTTTTCAATCATAATAAGAGATAGAATAACAGTCAATAAATACAGTTGGTTAGGGGATGAATGTTCAAAAGGAATAGACATACAGGTTCAAGTTTTTATAAATAATTGTTAGTAAATAGCAATTGATAACAATGTGACATTCAGTAACAGTCAGGCCACATACCAGTAATTAGGGTTGTAACTTTCCTCTTTTGCATACTTCAGTCTCAGTGTATACTATCCAGTGGTTTATCCCCCACTAAAGTTGAGCCATGTTATAATGTTTAGAATTAAAAAAAGGAAGGCATTCAATGAAGCGGTAGTAATAAAAAAACAATAGTAATCAAGCAATCAATTTAATGGTAATCAAATACATTGACACAATAAAAGCAATCATTATGTTTCTAGGAAATTTAAAGAAAAATCAACTTTAATTGGATAGAATAGCTATATATGAAATCAAAAAAATCAGAATACTACCTAACGAGAGTCAAATAGTGGTAATCATGAATTAACAGTTAAAGGACCCCATCGGGTATAACTCTTTCCAGGGGTGGAACTAGGTGGGGTTGGGTGGGGGCTGATGACTCCCCTGGCAGGCCACCGAACGTGCATTTTTAAGATGAATTTCTGCCAGCCGGAGCAGTAGAGATGGAGGCCCAGCCCCCCATCTCCTCTTTACATGGGCTGAAGAGAAATTTTGCTCCCCTCTCCCCGAGTAGCTGGTTCCACCACTGATTCTTTCAGTTTTGTATCCATTTATTTATTTATTTTTTAAATTATGTTGCTGAATATTCTAAATCATCTTAGGACATTACTACATATTATATCATACTACCATATAACCGTTGCTAGTTAAGGGATCTGAACTCTTAGATTTTTAATATACCCGATATTTTGCTATATATCTGTTATACTTGTCTTTTGTTTCTTATTTATTAGTTTTCCATTGTAGGTAACTTTTAAATTGTGTTGTTGAATATTCTAAATCATCTTAGGACCTTACTACATATTATATCATACTACCATAAAACCGTTGCTAGTTAAGGGATCTGAACTCTTAGATTTTTAATATACCCGATATTTTGCTATATATCTGTTATACTTGTCTTTTGTTTCTTATTTATTAGTTTTCCATTGTAGGTAACTTTTAAATTGTGTTTCTGAATATTCTAAATCATCTTAGTACCTTACTACATATTATATCATACTACCATATAACCGTTGCTAGTTAAGGGGTCTGAACTCTTAGATTTTTAATATACCCGATATTTTGCTATATATCTATTATACTTGTCTTTTGTTTCTTATTTATTAGTTTTCCATTGTAGGTAACTTTTATTTCCATACTTACTACTAAATTTGTTATCGTTTTACACATATTTTTCATTACCTTGCCCCTTATTTTGTAACATCTCTAGAATTTCACCTTTTAAATTCTAATCATTGTTTACTTTTGTGCATCTATAGAACCATTAGTTCTTCTTCTGTGTTCTATAGTCCATCAATTTTTAATTTAATATTTTATCATAATTTTTTAGTATAAGGGTACCATTCCTTAACATTGTTTATTTAAATTTTGTCATTAACTCCTACCATTCAAGATTTTTTTTTTCACTTGAATTTTAGAATACTTAGATTAATTTACAACCATTTAGCCGCACTTAATTTGTTATTATTAATATACATAAATATAATAATTTTTTACTTGTGGAGGCCTTGATTAATTCTCCTGACTTAGTCTAACTTAACTATCTACAAGGGTAAGATTATTCACATGCTATTCAAATATTTATTTCTAGTTCTTATATATTATATTTTATTGCATGCTTGTAACGAGGTTTTAAATATTTCTTTGTGTTATCAAAGATGCAACAAAGGACCAACCCATGTTGAAAGCCAAACACCCATTGAGCCTACCCGATGGACTGGTTACTAGAGTTTGACTCCAACAGTTCAAGGAAGCTTTACTTACAATGATCCAAGGTTTATGGAGTGATTTAGCCACAATTAAGGTGTAAAGAAGACTCAAACTTCAAGCTTTGACTACTATCATCCATTTAAGAATTAACTCAACTTTTTTCATTTAGGAGATTTAGTGATCGCACCATTGATGTAGCAGTCACTATTCTTGTCTGGTGGTTGCTCCTTCCACCGTGAAGTCTACTATATAGCATTTAGAATTATTTGTATTTTATTACTTTTTAGTTTGTGTTGGAACATTATTTGGTCTTTGGATAATGTCTTTTGTATTTGGGGTAATTGTTGTTTAAAAGCCCGAAGGTAGTCGGTGGATAACCTATTTGGGTTTTGGTTAACTTATCTTAGGATCACTCTTGTATTAGTTTCCAAACACCTAAGCTAGGGCATCCAACACTCGGATGGTATTTAAACATCCTTAGGAATGTTGTAAGGGGTTGGTTGAATTTTGAATAAAAATTTCTAGAACTTTGTTCTAAAAGAGAGGTTTCTCTTGCTTTGATTCTTGTTAAATCAAACAAATTCACATAGAGTTAACAGCTTGAGTGAATTATAATACCAATGTTCTTTCTCATATGTTGAGACTGGGTTGAGGTTTCTTGGCAAGGACTTGATTTAACTTTCTAAGGAGTTGATCCAAGCACAAAGTTGTTGGGTCTCAAAGCATTGTTCTTATGGGTTCACATCAGTTTGTTATCAGAGCAAGGCTCTAAATCAGGTTCTATCTTATTATCTATCTATCATTTATCCTATTTAATTCATTCTTTATTTGTTCTTTGTTCATCTTATTCAAAAAAAAAATCCATTATTGTCTTCAATCTCTTGTTCTTATTTTTTGTTGTGTTTCCAATTTGAGTCCCTTCAACCTCATATCTTGTTTCTTCAATTGTGTTTTTTGATTTGTTTATTTTAATTCAATTAAAAAAAGAGAAGAGATTATTGTTGAATCAAATTTTCCATTGAAAAATTATTCCAGTTAAGTCTGCAGCCACCCATGAAATTCTAGAATCCTAGAACCTGCAAAGTGTTGAGATAAATTAGGAAACCCTAGAAATTTTTGTAACCTAGTTCATTTGTTTCTCGCTAAAGCACATCCATTCCTACTGAAGCCAAAGACAACTATTAAGAGTTTGCTTATTCTTATCATGTTTTCTTTCAATTTCAGTTTCTTAGATTTAATTATGGAGTAATTTGTTTTTGTTAGGGGAAACATGAACCCTAAACTATTGATTTTGATTTATGAAATTTGAGTTAGTTTAATATAAATATCTTATTCCTAATACTTGTATTCAATATTTTATTGATTGAATTCCTTGATGATGTGTCGAATAGAGAAGTTAGAGTTTTTATTCAATGGAATTTGAATGCTTTTATATAGGTAATTTTATATAACATGTTTAATTGATGATTTGTTCGAATAGATAATCTGATATTAGCTCATGGCATGATTCATATCACTAAATAAGGTCGAATAACTGGGATTGATCATATGCAAATTGATGTTAAAGTGTCTGAATAAGAGTTTAACATTAATTTGAAAAGCTATGTCCCTAAAAAGGTTAGTTAGGCTAAAAGATAACCCGCCAATCTTAACTCAGTTTTCTTAGTCAATTTTAATATTTATGCAAGTTTAGGGGGATTGTAGAGTCTAACATATTCTATTAATTAATTTATTCTTAAAAATTTAATTTTCAGCAATTTAGTTTAATTTTAGATTTTTCTTCAATTCATATTTATTCAAATATTATTTCTCAAATAATAGTCAACACAATATGATAATTGACTTTTAAACTTTGGTCTTTGTGGGACGATATCAGGATTTACGAATCCATATTACTTATACGACTAGTGCACTTGCTAGGGTTAACTGAGACACATTAAGTTTTTGGCGCCGTTGCCGGGGACCAAAAATTTATTTAAAAATTATTATATTGTTATTAGCTGTTGATTTGAGATTTTATTTTTTATTTTTCTTTTATTTTTTTCATTTTTAGATTCCTTTCTAGTGTCAACTCAACATGGGTGATAGTCAACGAATTCTCCTACTAGGCGAAAATAATGATGGTGCTAGGGATGCTAAACAATATATTCGAACTATAAGAGACTATGTTGTGCCATCATTGGAGGGTACAAGATTGAGCATTCTCAGACCTCTGGTTCAAGCCAACAACTTTGAGATAAAACCAGTTAAAGCACAACTTATTAAACAAACTTCTTAATTTGGAGGTTTTCCAATGAGGACCCATACCAACATATAGCAAGCTTCCTACAAATTTGTGACACTTTCAAGTACAATGGAGTTTCAGAAGATGCAAAAAGTCTTATTCTTTTTCCTTTCTCTTTAAAGGATAAAGCACAAAATTGGCTACAATCTCTACCATCAAAGTTCGTAACCACTTGGAATGGATTGGCTCAAAAATTTCTTAGTAAGTATTTTCCTCCATATAAAATTGCACAATTAATTAATGAGATTGCTAGATTTTCAAAGGAAGACTCAAAGACTCTACATGAGGCATGAAAGAGATATAAGGATATGTTGAGAAAGTTTCCTCAAGAAGAGTTCTCTATTTGCTATAGAGTGTAGTCCTTCTAGACTGGAATAAATAGCCAAATTAAAAGTATGATAGGTGTTGCAGCTGGAGGTTCACTATACATGAAATCACCGAAAGAAGACTATGAATTGATAGAGTAGATGGTCGTCAACTCATGTGAATGGTCCAATGATAGACAATCCATAAAGAAGGCAACTGGAATGTATAATGTAGATGTTATTACAACATTAGCAGCTCAAATAGAAGCATTAAATAAGAGCTTACAAGGGCTGTAATTTCAAAAACTAGCTCTAATGAGATCTGTTTATGATTTTTATGATGAAAGGCACTTAAATCAAAAGTGTCAAGCAGGAAATATGTTTGTTGTGAATACTATGCCTGAACAAGCTAACTTTGTTAATAATTTTCATAGGCAAAATGACCCTGATTGGCAAAATACCTCAAACTTTTGATGGAATAATAATAACGATCACGGGAGACAATCACCACTGGGATTTCAATCCCAACATCAACCCTTCCATAAGAAATGAAGTCCAGTTTAGAGGAGTTGATGACAAAGTTTATTATCTTTACTGAAGCAAGGATGAAAAATCATGAGACTTCTATGAAGAATCTTGAGACACAAATTGGTTAGCTTGACAATGTTATTATGGATAGAACTCAAGGGTCATTGCCAAGTAATTTAGAGATAGACCCAAAGGAGCATGTTATGGCCATAACACTAGAGGAGCCTAAGCAAAAGATAAAAGCTAAAAACGTGATTCATTCAAACCTGATTGAGGTAAGTATGGAAGAAGAAGGTAAGGAAAATATTACTTCTACAAAACTCAAATAATATTATATTGTAGATGCGAATAAAATTCATTACCCATATAGGATTAGGAAGGACATGAATGAGGCAAAATTTTTTAAATTTTTAGATGATGAAGAAATAGCATTTGATATTTAAACAAGAAAGGAAAAAGCCTTCTATTAGTTTTGATGATATTTGTTATGAAATTAATATTATGGATGAGTGTGTAGATAAATATCAACAAGCTATTATAATAGAAGATAGCTTAAAGAGATGTCTCATGCTTTGAACCACAATTCAGGAGGAGGATCCTGTATTGAAAAAGGAGGTAATAGAGTTGGAGAGTGAACCACCATCTGACATTATGATAGGAACAAAGGAGGGGCCACATGTTGAAATGGCAAAAACAGAGTTTAAGCCTTTACCTAATCAGTTTAAATATGACAATTTAAATATTTATAAGAAGAGAGCAAAGGATTGGCATGATAAATGCATTGTCAGAAAGGAGTTTATACCCGATAAAAATTTATTGCTTTATGATAGCAACAAATTGAGATATTGTGCTCCTAAAAAAAGTCAAGCTAACGACTATAACTTAGAACTAATTTTCTGTATTTTCATCTTTTTATTTTGATTTTTTTAGTTTAGTAAGCTTCTTTTATTTGAGCTTTTAGGAATATGCTTAATGCTTTTGTTTAATCCTAATTGTTGCTATAAGCTTTAAAGTGTGGGGTTGGCCTTTTAAAATTTTAGTTTCAAAGTGAACAAGTGTTTAAAATGACTCTTATTTTGCTTGGCAGGATTTTGAGGTTTTAGTGACGAAGAATGATTTTAGGCAAAATTGTGTATGATCATATGCATGGTCATACACTTACCCATACACAATTCAAGTGCATCCAAGAAAAGGAGGCTGAGAGTTGCACAACTATTTGCATGGTCATGATTATTATATATGAGATAGGATGAAGAGAAGAAAATTTGGGCAGAAGGGTGCATGGGCAATTGAATGCCCATGCAAATATCCTATATACATATATATTTAGTTAGTTTAGTTTATTATTATTTATTCTTTTATTTATTTATTTTTTATTATTCAAAAAGTTTAAAAAAATAATAAAAATAATTTTAAAAAATAAATAAAATTTTGTTTTTTTTATAGAAATACATATAAAAAATTATTTTTTGAAAAAATAATAATAATAAAAAAATAAAAAAATATTTATTTATTTATTTATTCTTTTTCCTTTTCCTTTTCCTTTTCTTTCTTCTCTACTCTCCTTTCTCCCAAAACCCTAAATCTATTCCTCTTTTTCTTTTGCAGCAGCCACCCCACGTAACAGCTCGCACCACCCAAGTAGCAGTGTTGCTCATCTAGCACCTCTAGAATCGAGCACCATTCAGCCTATCAAGTTGCGTATACAAAATCGAGCAACAGTAGCCCCTCGCATCAAACGAGGGCCATCAACACTCAGTCGCTCATCCAACAGCTAATCGCCTCAGTAGTTGCAGGTCGCTAGTAGCATCAAACTAGCACTACCAGCCAATGCCTCGTGCACCAGCAGCCGCAGGAACCCACACGAGTAACAACACCATTCACACACTCTCTCTTGCAAAACAAAAGAGGTATTTTCTCTTTCACCCATTAAAAAACACAAAAAAAAAATCAGTTGCTCCACCATGCCTCAAAAGAGATCCAAAAGTGTAGTAGCTAAAAACTTTAAGCGACAAAGAGGAAATTCATCCTCTTCCCAAAACACTACACATCCAATTTTAATTAAATTTGTCAATTCAGAGCAAAAAGCAAGGTATGCAGAATTACAAAAGAGAATACTTGGTGTTAACAGGTATCTTCCTCCTAAAATTCTCAAGTATTTACACTACAAAAAAAGCGCAATCAGCGACGCATTCTGCGACAACTCTTATTTCGTCGCTGATTAGCAACTTTATCAATGACAACTTTACGACGAAGAATCAAGATAAGTGTCTTTCCAACATTCCGTCGCTGATGGGTCGCTAAATGTGTCGCTGATTAACGACAAAAAAAATAGTCATAGAATCTGTCGCTGAATAGCGATAAAAGGTCGTTTCTCGCTGAATGTGTCGCTGAATTTTGCGCCAAATTTTGGCGCTAACAATCAGCGACGACGTTACGACTAATTTACAACAAATTAGCAAAGAATGTGTTTATTTTTTATTGGAAAGTTTTTTGTCTCTAATTAGTCGCTAAATTGCTCACTGATTTGCGAGAAAAATAGTTAGTCACAAAATTATCGTTAATTTGTGAGAATATTGCGACCAATTAGCGAGAAATTAATTTTTTTCCTATTTTAAAGTAATTGGTCACTAATTAGTCGCTGATTTGCGAGAAAAATAGTTAGTCGCTAATTAGTCGCTGATTTGCGAGAATATTGCGACCAATTAACGAGAAATTAATTTTTTTTTTCTATTTTAAAGTAATTGGTCCCTAATTAGTCGCTGATTTGCGAGAAAAATAGTTAGTCGCTAATTAGTCGCTGATTTGTGAGAATATTGCGACCAATTAGCGAGAAATTAATTTTTTTTATTTTAAAGTAATTGGTCGCTAATTAGTCGCTGATTTGCGAGAAAAATAGTTAGTCGCTAATTAGTCACTGATTTGCGAGAATATTGCGACCAATTAGCGAGAAATTAATTTTTTTTCTATTTTAAAGTAATTAGTCGCTAATTAGTCGCTGATTTGCGAGAAAAATAGTTAGTCGCTAATTAGTCTCTGATTTGCAAGAAAAATAGTTAGTCGCTAATTAGTCGCTGTTTGTTTTTCTATTTTTTCTATCGTTTTTTTCTATTCTTCAATCCCTTTTGGATTCAGGGATTTATCGGTTCGAAAATTCTAACACTGTTTTTGTTGATCCGGTTCGCGTGCTAAACTTGTCATATACTCATTTTAGGGTTTCTCCAACGACATACTATTCTCGTTTCTTCGAATCCAAACATGCCAATCAAGATTGCGATGGAGCTAACCTCTCTTCAAGTTCGAAGAAACGAAAGAAAAAAGAGAAAAAATCTCAATTCTTAAACGAAAGAGAACTAGCTGCCGATCAACGCCACCAGGTAAGCTTTATCAATTCATATTTTACTTGCTTTGGATTTGATTTAGGAAACGACATGGCCTTGGCATTTAATGTCCTTTGCATGACTATTTATGTTTTATACTCGAAAAAGCTATTGTCCTAAATCAGCTCACCGGAGCCCAAAAGAGTGGGAGAGGTTAACAAGTAGAAAGAAATGGAGGAGAGCTCCTCAAAGAAGGGATTAGAAGGGATGGGTCTAGAGCTACCAGTGAATCGCCATGGCAATCTAAAAAGTGCTTGTAGTGATCAAATGTCCTTGAAATTCTTGGTGATATTAAAGCTTCCAAGACTCTTGTAATCATTATTTTCTCTTCATCATCTTCTTTCCCCTGTTTCTTTAATAGCTCGTTCGCTCGTTTTCTCATTTGGGTTTTCACTTGTTTTGCTGTTTCGTTGTTAGCTGGCAGTTATCAACTATGGCGCCTCATGGTATGTGTTTTCATTTGCTTTTTTGAGGTTTGTAATGTGGGTGTTAAACGTGTACACAATCTGTTCGATAAAAATACTGTTTGAGAATTGGGAATGGCAAATGCTTATTGTCAGAAACTTTTCATTTAAAATCTCAACTTGTTTGATATAAATGAGCTGGTATAAATGAAAATTCTATTGAAATTCTATGAAAATTCATAGGATTTTATTGTATCTTCCTGGCATATGCTTAATGTCTTTTTCAGGTGTCGAGTGTGTAGCCAGATCCTCCCTGCATTTTGCCAGCTGAGCAGCAACTTCCCCAAGCTTTCTTTTGTATATGCAGATATTGATGAATGCCCAGAAACAACTCTGCACATTCGTTACACACCCTTGTTTCATTTTTATCGAGACGGCGAAAGGGTTGATGAGATGTTTGGTGCTGGAGAAGAGAGGCTGCATGATCGCTTGTGGTTGCACTCCTGAAACCTTTGTCTCATGATTTGTTTTTTAACTATTATTGCTCACTTGTGGTTGCATTCGTGAAACCTTTGTCTTAGGATTTGTTTATTATTGACATTGTATATGCAAGGATAATTTGACGAGCATATCCTGCAATTTCCAAATAATGTAAAAACACAATCCTGCTTTGAGCATTGCAATATAATAATCTTTTTTTTTTTACAAATATTACTGCTTCTTGATAGCTATACATGTGTTCTTGCTTTGTGATGGTAATATGAAATGTTAATCAGGGTAATCAGGTTTGGAGGTATCAACACTGGTAAGCTGAAACAAATTATAGTTTTTCAAAATCAATCCAATCAAATTGTAGTTTCAGACAAATGACATGTAATTTTAGATTCTTCAGCTTCAGTCAATGGGATTCCTAATACTCTTTTAATTTGTTTCTCAGGCTTCTTATATGATCAATGCAGTGCACAAAGAATTCTTCCTGTCTTCAATAATTTGGTTGTGAATGAGACAGGTGATGATGCAGAAGCAGAATTTCTAAATGAGAAATACATACTTCCTAGAGAGAGCTGCTTCTACATGGTATGCTAAGTGCTAAATTATTGATTGTGTGTCTTAATTAAATTTTATATTTTATCATCTTGTTAAGTGCTAAGAAAATGTCGAGAACTTATTTTATCATCTTGGTAAGCAGCATGCTATTTTTAGCCTTGCCAGTATGATCTTATTGATGGAAGCTCTGTTGCCTCCATTTTATTTTACTGCATCTGATACAATGCTTGGATAATTGATAGCTAGTTCTGAAGATATTTGGTTATGCATAAAGTTCTTGATTGTTCTATTTTACAAATTATGGGGATGCTCACTTGTTTTTCATGCAGTGGAATCTGATTGTGGCTTTCATTTAATAGTGGTTGATCCACCATGGGAAAATAAAAGTGCTTCTCAGAAACTCCTGTATGTAATATCATTTGTCTCATTAAAATGTTGTAGTTGTCAAAATCTTAAAGTTTATGCTGATAAATCATGTATCTATCTCTATGAATTAATTCTTGCATATAGAACTTATGTAAATAAAGTTGTTCACTTAAAATGTTACAGCCACAGTTAATGACTGATTATAACTTTCTTAAATTGATCTCAAAAGTTATTTATCTAAAATATATATCAGATTTTCATATATTTCTTTGTGCATATGAAATTAAGTGTGCATATGAAATTAGGTCTGCATTGAGACAAGTCCTTATCCTTTCTTTTTGTATTTGAAATTACTGTTGTTCTCTCTCATTTTTGTAGGTACCCAACATTGCCGAACCGGTATTTATTGTCCTTTCCTATTAAGGAACTTACCCATACAGATGGAGCATTGATAGCCTTATGGGTAACGAATAGGGAGAAACTGCGCCATTTTGTTGAGGAAGAGCTATTCCCTACATGGGGAGTCAGTTATGATGTGTTATTATTGCCACTAATGGGTCACTTATGTATACTTATTGCCACTAATAACTTAATTATGAATGTTGTGTTATTTGATTATTATTGTAATGAATGACTATTTTATAAACATGTTTGGTTATTATATTTGAAATTCAACAGGTTCTTGAAAATGTGTATACAAAAAAAAAATTGGAATATTGGAAAAATATAGCCAAACAATTACAAAATTGCGACAAAATCAGCAACCAATGGTGATAAAAAAAAATATTGAATTATGCGACAAATCAACGATTGAAACAACGAGAAAAATATTACGACACATTCTGCGACACATCAGCGACAAAATTTAGCGAGCACATTAGCGACAAATTCTGCGACCAAATTAACGACCTAAATAGCGATGAATTCAACGACCAAAGCTAAATCAGCGACGACTTTCAGCGGGAATAAATAATTCCCTCCAAAAATGAAAATGTCGTTGAATTTGTCTCTGTTTTGTCGCTGATTTGTCACTAATCAACGACACGCACAATTGGTCGCTGATCTGTCGTTGATTTTTTAGTGACCAGGACATTACCGTCCGCTCGATTTTTCTCGCTGTTCGTCACTGATATTGTCGCTATCGTATTTTGGTCGTTGATTTCGTATTTAATGGTGTCGCAGATTGCGTCGCAGATTGCTGTTTTTTTGCAGTGTTAAATTTATTTTATGAAATCTCTATGTTAGTTTTAGAGAATTGGATGGACTAAATTTTTTAGCATACAAAAGCCATCATGTCATGCTTTAACTTTAGAATTTTGGAGCACACTTACATATGATTTTAATTTGTACACTTGCACTAATACTAATCAAATTCATTTTTGAATGCTTACTGATTTTTCTTTAACTTTGCCTGAACTAAAAGCGGTTTTTGGTTTTCCAAGTGATGGTTATAGACACCCTAACCTTGCTTTAAAAATGTAGTCCCATAAAGCTTTTTCAGTTATTAATGCTTAGAAATAATATGCTCTGCATGATTAACTTTTAAAAGCTAGTCAGTCTAAAGCTTCAAAGTTGATAAAGCCCTTATATAGATATATGCATAGAGTGCTTAGCCATATAATATTTGGTAGCGGTACTAGTAATGGGACTGTGACAAATTTTGATTTGTTTATTCTTTGGGCATGGAAAATGGGCAATGGGCAAATGGTGAAGCATTGTTCCTCCACCATCTGTCACTTGTAGTGTATAATGATAAGGGGGATATTTTATTTGGAGGAATGATTATTGCCATAGCAAATCATCTTGGGCTAATGAATTTAGGAACCCCAGCGGTAAAAATTCAATTAATCGATTTAGTTGAACTTAAATATATGCATTTATGTCACAAAGCTAGGGGATCAATACATTTTGATAGATAAAAAGCATAACATATTGGACAAACTGAGATACCACATAATATCCCTAATTGTAACACCCCGATACCCTATATAAGTACTGTACATATACCTTGTATACATACAGTAAGTATATAAAGTATAAGGATGTCACTTTTTTTTTACCTTTTTAAAAACCTGTAACAAAGTTCAAACCATAATACATTAATTTACATAATATCTACAAAATCATTGTCTTTATCAAAACTTCATTTATACATATACATATCCTCTTGTAAAAAATACATCAAAATTAAAAGTTATACATGTATGCATTACCCTCTAGTTGGTCCCGACAAACCTTACTCTTCTCGTGGCATAACGAAACACTTGTATCTTCCACCAAGCTACCTGCGCGATTATACATCCGCGCTAAGCCAGAAAGCTTAGTAGTACAAATATAAAATATAAACATACATTATAGATATGCTAATAGATAATAATATATCAATTCAATGTACAATTAGTTCTTATCATGTTTTTCTTTCTTGATTGCACCTTTCATACATATTGACAAATTTCATATATTATATACATTTAAACAAAACATTACCACCAACCACAATCCATTACTAATACTCATATTCAATATATAAATATACATACATTATATATCATACCAATCAAGAGTCACATTTCCAAAGAAGACAATTCTTATCACCAAACACAATTCATCATTACCACTCACAATCAATACACACACCACATATCATACTTCAAAACATTAGTTTGTTCACAATTCACTAATCATAAATCATATTTCCCACAAAGGCAATTATTACCATCAAACATCACTAATATCTACAATTCATATATCTCATTTACAACAAATGACAGACTCGGGCCCAAAAGACACTAATATGCTATTCGACTTTCAGAGTTAATGCTTTGGTTTAATTATCACATTCATCAATATCCCAACTAGGCTTCAAGGATTAAGTTCAACCAAGCTTCAAGGGGAACAAAGCATGCTAAGTATCAACCCAACTTGGCTTCAAGAACTAATCCAACCTAGCTTCAAGGGTTGTAACATCTCAATTAGGCTTCAAGGACTAGACCCAACCAAGCTTCAAGGGGAGTAAAACATGTTAAACTTCAACCCAACTTGGCTTCAAGGATCAAGCCCAACCTAACTTCAAGAGATTGTTACCATTAGGCATGCCACCAACAACAAAACTCTGAAAATGAATAACACATTAGATACACAATTCATTGATTATTTCATCATCAATATCATTTTCAGTTCTCATCATTATTTAGGCAAACATGCCTCATTTATCACAATTGATTCATCCTCTAGGCAAACATGCCTCATTTATCACAATTGTATCATCATAGCCAATCACAATGGCTTTATATTCCATTTAAGTTATCATTGCCAATAACAATGGCTTCATATCACAATATATCTCAAATCACATTTCATGTTTCATCATTGATATATGCAACATTAATTACATTACTAAACAAACATGTCATTAATCAATCATACCATATAGGCATACTTCAATCATGTCACTCAATTATACATAATCCATTTCATTACACATGTATCTTAAATTCATTGTCATATAATCCATGCGTCTATTTATTTCATTTTGACCATCATTATCAATCATGATAACATCACATTTCATCATTTCTCAAACACATTAACACCATTCATTATTCAAACATTTATCATAACAAATTGCATTGCACGTACCTTTCTTTTTGGATGATCATTATAGCTTTCACACTATACCAATAACAACATTAGTAACATTGAATTAATCAATATAATAATCTACTTAACACATTTATACTAAGGGTGTTAAGTCTCAAAATCATATAAAAGATTACATCTATGTAAGTTTGTACTTACCTCAAGAACTACTCCCATCACCTATACCTTTCCTTTCCCAAGAATTCTTCATATTAGGTTAATGTAACACAATTTCTTCAAAACCTAATCCAAAGATAGTTATTTCCATAAGAACATAAAAATGATAATCAATTTGAGCAACCTCAACACAAGACACTCCCACCAACACGGGCACCAACACGGCCGTGTCCACCAATTACCTTTCACACAGTAGCTAACACACTCAAGGGACACGGCCAAGCTTGTGGCCGTGTCACCCAACACATGCTCCAAAACGGCCAAGACTCCCTTAGCTTGGCCATGTCTCTCAACCAAAAGAGGCAGTGACAAACACGGTCAAGGGACACGGCCAAGCCAGTGGCCGTGTCTCTCAACACCAAAATTCCAGTAGCAGACACGGGCAAGTGACACGGCCGAGACAGTGGCCGTGTCTCTCCAAATCGATCCAACACGGCCGTGTCTACCCTAATCCTGGCCGTGTCTCACAAAGAATAAAGATTTCCAACGAGGCCAAAATCATATATTCAATGTATTTCAACTTCAATAAACATAAACATACATCATTCAATCAACTCTCCATCTCATATATATTAAACCTTACTAACCAATTTCAATAATCCATCATCAACCTCACAATTAACCTTATTAATATCATCTAACTATCAATTCAACATATCAATACTCTTAATCTTCCATTAACATCACCATCACACCAACCATATCAAATCCAACTCAAACCATAGAAATCAAGACAAAGAATTGAATACTTACTTGAATATCTTGTCAATTCTTCAATCTCTACCTTCAAATCTCTTAAAACCCCAAGATTTTGATGAAGATCATCACCTCTCTTTAACTCTCTCTCTCTCTCTCGTGCAAGAACCAAAAGGAGAAGAAGAAGAAGAAAGACAAATCTCTTTTCTCTTCTCATGATAGCCACACAAATATAATAATAATAATAATAATAATAATAATAATAATAATAATAATAATAATAATAATAATAATTTCCAAGAGAAAATTACCTCAATGCCCTTTTACCATTTATTCTAACTCTCTTATTACTCAAATGCCCATTTAAGTACTTTCACACTCAATAAGATAAATATCTTTTCCCCTTGACTCTCCATTTGACCAACTTATATGTTTTATATACTAACATATATACAATATATACATTCCAATTACACAATCATTTTCTTTGCACAACATATATATACCTTTAATTCAAATCACACAACAATTGTATTAAAACTCCTAGGCATATATTGGGATATTACACTAATCCCCCTCCCTCCTCGGTGACACTTAAGCATATTTTGGCATCAATTGAATCATTAAGTACTGATATGAATGCCAAGTATGCTAAGATTACAGGTATCCTCCATCGCCATGGTGCTTGCTTGGATCGAATTAAGCGAAGGTTAGATGAGTATCTAGAAGGGGCCAATTAAGAACAATCATCTCTATCATACTAGGATTACTTTTGTACTAGGTGTCCTCATAACATATCATGGGAGTGTTCTAACACTTACTTTCTTCATTCTCTCCTTTATTATTTTTGTTTTTACATTGCAAACAATGATAACTTCTAAACTGTGGGGTGGGATGTTTGAAATTTTTGTGCATACTCATACTTAATTGTTTGTGCATACTCATACTCATACTTGTTGTTGAATTATTGAACCTTTGTTTGTTTGAGAATTTATTGGTCTATTATACTCAACTTACACTGTCTTTGTTTCATAATGTTTAAAATTACTTGGAAGTTTTGAAATTTCTAGCATTATATTAATATAGAAACTAGCTTTGTGAACTCTATAAGTAATATCGACTCTCCTTTTTAATAATGCCTATGTTTCTTTTGGACCTTTCTGAAAGAATTTTTGAAATGAACACTAAGAAAGTTGCTGTGATTTGTGGAATTATAATCCATTGTTCTAGCTTAGTAAAGTAACCGGGATGGGCATGCACCCCATGTGGACTCTTAAGTAAAAAAAGCTAGCTAGAATAAAAGTAAATCAATTTTTTTGCTCTGCTATTCCAGTTCTAATTAAATTAAAACATTAAGGAATATGAGTAAGGGACTTTTTGAAGGTGGTGATCAAAAAGCAACTGCGACGAGAGAAAGTCCCCAAACCAAGTAGATATTGCTCTGCTGTTTTAGTTCAAACTCATATAAATTTGTTTAAGAACATGAGTAAAGTGCTTTCTAAAGGTGGCAATCGAAAGGTAAAAAGTTACTACGATGATAGAAAGTGCCAAATAAAAAAATAATAAAAGGAAGCAAAATATAGTAGCTTTAAAAATAGATAAATAAATACATGAGAAGGGTCAATTTTTGATTTATTGTAGTTCTTGTGAGCCTATGGACAAGCAATGTTGGTCTTCTTTGCCAATATGATCTTTTTATTCTTTAACTTCCATTTAATTGAACTTCGATGGGATTTTGATGATTAATGTTTAATATGAGACCCATGCCTTTGAATTTTGAAGTTTCTCTCTTGTATTGAGATGATCTTTCAAACTTGGTTTAATTTTGACTTTGCTCGAGGACGAGCAAAGAGCTAAGTAGGGGTAATTGATAAATGTGTATTTTACACACAATTAGGATAACATTTGCATTAGTTTTCTTTAGATTTTGTTAGTTTTTATTAGTTTTATCTTTTTTTTAATTTGATTTTGCTATTTTGGTTATGTAGTCTTATTATGTATTTTTTAGGTGAATTTTGGAAAATACAACAAAAGTCCAGTGAAAGCATAAAAAGAGTAGAGATGCACATGGGTAGACGCATGGGCATGCAGATGGTCATGCATATGGCTGCCAAAATTTTTCCAGTGTAGAGTTTTGAATGGCATAAAGTCGCATGGGCAGATGCATAGTCATGCACATACACGAAGTTACATAAGATATTTGGGATTTTTAGTTTCTTTAATTCATTAGGACTTCTTTTATTTGTTTTCATATTTTGTTTAGGACTTCTTTTATTTATTTGTTTTCCCATTTTGTTGAGAACTTATTTTATTTTGTTTTCCTATTTTATTTAGAGTTCTAAACAAAATAGGAAGTTTACTTATTGTAACCTAGAGAAAGTACGAAAGAGAGGGATTTAAAAAGATGGATAACAAGTTAATAGGGGAGGCTTTTTAGAGTTTTAAAAAATCTAGAAAGGAATACAATAGGTTCTTCATGCAAAATTAGAGGCTTCTTCTTATTCTTTCTCCTCGAAGACAAAATCTCCATTGGAGAGGGGTTCAAGCTGAAGCCAAAGACAACTATCAAGAGTTTGCTTATTCTTATCATATTTTCTTTCAATTTCAATTTCAGTTTCTTAGATTTAATTATGAAGTAGTTTTCTTTTTGTTAGGGGCAACATGAACCCTAAACTATGAATTGATATTGATTTTGATTTATGAAATTTGAGTTAGTTTTATACAAATTTCTTATTCCTAATGCTTGTATTCAATATTTCATTGATTGAATTTCTTGATGATGTGTAGAATAGAGAAGTTAAGGTTTTTATTCAATGGGATTTGAATGCTTTATTTATATAGGTAATTTTGTATAACAGATTTAATTGATGATTTATTTGAATAGATAATATGATATTAGCCTATGACACTATTTGTGTCCCTGAATAAGGTTGAATAATTGGGTTTGATCATATGAAAATTAATGTTAAAGTGTCTGAATAAGAGTTTAACATCAATTTGAAAAGCTGTCTCTAAATAAAGTTAGCTAGGCTAAAAGATAACCCGCCAATCTTAACTCAATTTTCTTAGTCAATTTTAATATTTATGCAAGTTTAGGGGGATTGTGGACTCTAACATATTTTATTGATTAATTTATTCTTAAATATTTAATTTACAGTAATTTAGTTTAATTCTAGATTTTTCTTCAATTATTATTTATTCGAATATTATTTCTCAAATAATAGTCAACACAATATGATAATTAGCGTTTAAACTTTGGTATTCATGGGATGATATCTGAATTCATGAATCTATATTACTGATACAACTAGTGCACTTGCTAGGGTTAACTAGGATGCATCAAATATTATCGAAGAATATAAACCTTTTTCTAAATATTCATAATTAATTGCTTACAATCAAATCCAAAAGCTTATTTGGTTCAAAATCCGTAAAGTAAAATTATTTTACCAAGTTTTTGATTTAAAAGTTTTAAAATTTTAATTGAAAACTTTTAATATATAAAGTCATATGTAAATAATCTATTGCCAAATCACTTAATAATCTAAAATATTAGAATTTATGCATTCAAACATCCAACATTTCAAATGAAAATTTCTAAAATTGAAAAAAATCCAACATAAAATAATCATCCTAATTATAAAAACTATCAAAACATGACAAAAAACATTAAATCAAAATGTACTTTGCTGCTTTTAACTTGGAGGAACTCGCCTAAACATAAATTAGCACTGCCCTTATTGTTACCATCACCAGAAGGGGGCTGTTGTTCATGTGGCGGGTAGTGCAAACCAAATTGAGCAAATAAGCTGTTGATTTATTCACTTAGTCTTGTCATTTGCATGGAAACTTTTTGGACTTCTTGGTCAACTCCTTCAAAGTGTCCTTCCATTCTGTTGAATCTATGCTCCCAAGCATCATTCATGCAATTCATTTCTTGCTCAATAGAATCAAGTCTATTAGATATATGTTCAAAAGAATTTGGGGGCATGGAAGGTCGTGCTTCAGAAGGACGAGGAGGTGAATAGTGTTGTTCTTCAATATCCTTAAAATCCTTAACCTCCCTCATTAGTTCATCCTCATTAAGCTCAACATTTGCATCAGAAGGTCCTAATGGCACATACCTATGTCCTCTCTTTTCAGCTAACTTCATTGTAAGGACAATCACCATGTCAATTGTGGTTAAGAATAGGTGTAAGATTATCATATCAAATTCCTAAATAATCAGCAATTTTAGTTATCATTCCACCAATCACAAATTTTCCCGATTGCTTTGTAACCTCTTCAAATCTTTCTGGAAACCAAAATCCTAAATTAAAGGGTTTTCTTCTAAGGCACAATAAGGAAATTGTAATTCATTAGAATTTACTATCCTTTCACTTTCTCCCCTATCGAAAATGGTATTAGCTAAAACCACATGAATATACCTAGAATGGGTTCATGAAATTTGAAGCTTTTGAGATTTTGCTATTAAATCTAGCCAGCCCTTCTAACCTAGTCCATGTTTCTTTCTCATCAAAACCTTCAGTTCTTCTGCAAGCCCCTTGTAAATCAACTAAACCAATGGAATTTCCAAATTCTATTATACTCTAGTGATAGTCCCTATTGGCAAGTCTAAAATCAACTTTACCACTATGTACAACATGCCTATCAAGTGGTGTGAATGAGAATGAACATACAAATTCCATTTTCAACTCAACATATGTTGGAAAATGCATGAATGCAATCATAATCCATTGCATATCAGTAAATATTGTCAGCAAGTCATTGTTCCAACTTAACTTTCTAATCACATCTCCATCAATAAAGCGAGAAGGTATAATTCGTCTATACTTGAGATCATGGTACCTTTTTCTTTGAATCTCGTCTATGAATTATACTTGGTGAGGATACATGTTTGGTGGTTGTGGTGGTGGTGGAGATGATTATCTCTGTCTTTGTGCTAGCAGTGATTGAGGGGAAGATGATGATGATGGTGAAGATCCTCTTTGTTCGCCCTTTGAACTTTTGCCTCTTGGTTTTCTTACTAAACTCTTTGTTCTAGGGATTTTTGATGGTTAATTTGATGAAAACTGGTGAAATTTGGGTGAAAATTGGAGTTTATATGTGAGGTAGGGCATGGGTTAAGAGAAGAGAGTCGTGGGTTTCAAATATGCATGACCATGGTTTGGAAAAAGTGAAGAAGAGAGAAATTAAGATGAATTTATAGCAACAGAGATGCCATGATCGTGGCTATATTTGCCATGGTCGTCGGATTGCTTTGACTAGTTAGCTTTGATATTATTGCCAATGCCATGATCATGGGTTAGAATGCCACGGTAGTGGGTTTGAAAATGCTTCTGCCATGTGAGCGGGGATTTTCGCCCCCACTCCCGGTGGAATGGTTCTTGCTACTTTGGCACTGTTTAGGCCCGGGGCCTTAGAGAACACGGGCCTAAGCCCGGAGAAAATGGAGTCACCGCTCAGACGGTTTCTCAGGGTGAGAGTGTATGAGTGATTTCTTGGTCCCGAGCAATGGAGGATCCCGATGAGCTACCTAGAGTATACTTTAAATATCACATCAATGCCGGAGAATGCATGGTGGTTGGCTCGGCACAGTTATGATGTTGAAACCTTTCTCTACCCACCAGGTGCATCTTTTACCCAGTTTATTTGAGTAGGACTCTTGAACTTTGATGTATCTCCTATTGGTGTATGGGAGATTCTCGAGGAAAATAAGGATAGAGATGAAGAGAAGTATCACAGAGAGGGAAGAGAGTCTATCTCGCATATCGGGGCTAGCACTTCTCAGGTAAACTTTTACCATTTTCCATTGCAATTGCTTCTTTCTTAACTTGTTTTGACTTTTTTAATTATTGTTACAGGCTGCTGGCTCATTTGGTCATGAGGCTGGACCTTCCTTTACCGCGCCTCCATTTGCTCATTCTAATAAACCAGAGATCCCATCTCATCCACAGGACGTTGATATGAATTACTTGGTAAGTTTTCTTGTTCCATAATAATTTATGTATGCATGATTATGTATGCTCTTACTCTTTCCCTTCTAACTCACAGCGGATGCTTGAAGAACAAAACAAGAAATTCCAAGAAGAGTTAGCTACTAGTCGTCAACAGGTCACCCATTTTAAAAATTATATCATCAGTTAGAGCAAGATTTTTGAGACTTCCGATTTCAGGGGATGAGAGATCCTGGTGCTTTGTCATCTAGAGGACCCTAAGTTGATGACCATGAGGACTGTTATAGATTTGAATTCCAAGGTAATAGAGATTCAAGTACTACTTTACGTGCACTTGGGATAGATGATATGCCTCCTCCTTCAATAGGCGATGACTTCTTTAGGGCTTTGTTTGATCATAATCCACCACCTCCTTCTCAGTGATCTATTATTGTATAATAATAATGATAATTATAATTTGCACTTTTACTATAACTTTTGACTTTTAAATATTTTTTTTCTTTTTTTTATATAGTCTTCATATCTTCTCCTTGCCCTCAACGTGGTAAAATATTGGAAGTGAGTTTCAAAATGTTTTGTACATACAGAAACTCAAAAAATATTGAAAGGAGAAACTTTGCCCCCTATGTAGGCTCAAACCCATGATTTTTTCTATGCGGCTTTGGTTGATGTTTGTATATTGTCTAGCTCATCGAACAAGCATGCATTTCTTCTTTCTTTTGCAAAATTACCGGAGCTTCCTCAAGCAATGGGCTTTCCATACCCCCTGATTCCATATCCGCTTTATGATTGCTTCATAGAGTGTCTGTTGTTCACTTTGACAAAGAAAAATGCAGTGTGATATGATCATGTATGCATGATATGCATGAGTAATACTTACAGTGGTTCCATCAACTCACAGACTGAGGTGATTGGCTGAAGTGTTCTCATTGACTCCTTCTAGATGCTCGTTCAGGTCTTACAGAAGGCTTTACTTTTATGGCTTTTATCTTAAAGATGTTGAAAACATGAATAACCCCAAGTGGCAGAAATACATCCATTTCAAATTATGATTTAGTATGTCAATTGGTAGCTTCATGACCTTGCTAGTAATCATTTCCTTTGCCCAATGTGTCCTTCGAGGCTCGATAGTTCAACATACTCCCCTTAAATTGAAGGCTTTGTATATATATATATATTTGAATTTTTAATTTTGAATTTTTATTTTGAAATCAAATGTTGGCTTTGCCAAATTAATGTCAATTTACCTCAGGACTTGATTTTTCAAATTAACATATCTATAACATGACAACCCTAGTTATCGTACTAAACTCGGGAATCATTTCTATTTAAGCAAGAATTGTTGCACTTCAGATAGGCACATACACATTACTTGGCCAAAGGTCTCATTGAGTTTGAATATTATCTATCTCATATGCATACTTATCCAAACTATCTCCACCAATAGACTCTACCTACCAAGAGAGATCAACAGGTCTTTGATAGGCTTGAAATGGGGTCTATAAGGGACATGGGTTAAATGAAAGCTATTTTGAGATTGGAGCTGATGTGACACAAAGGACAAACCTTCACACTACAAACTACTTGTTGGAACTTTATACAGTTGGGAGCATGAAAAGGTAGAGCTTTGATCATTCTCCCATCTTCTTGGTGTTAATCTAGATTTTGTTAGGATAGTCTTTTCCCTTATAAAAAGGTTGATACCCATATTTCTTTCTTTTTCTTCTTTTCCCTTTTCTTTATCTCTCTTTCTCTTTCTCTTTCTTTATTTTATCATTTTGTCCTTCTTTTCTGTGGGATTGTTAAGTATAAGACTTTCAACAACTAGATGGCCTTTCCCCTTTTCTCTGATTTTGTTTGAATCTTTGGTTGGGTTGGACCAATTCAAGTCAAACTGTCCTTATAAACTAAATGGAAGCCTTTTGCTACTTTAGGTAAAAGAGAACTCAGTTGGCTTTCTGAACCGCCTTTTTAGGTTATCTTTTTTTTTTCTTTTTCCTTTTTTTCCTTTTTTTCTCTTTTTTTTATCTCTTTTTTTCTTTTTCTTTTCTTTTTTTATCTTCTTTTCTTTTCCTTCTCTTTTTTTTTGGTTCTAACTCTAAAAGAGTGTCCTGTTTGTACCAACTTGGGTTTCTAATAATGGATGAGTGGAGTGGCATAAATCTTTTTTAACAGGGATAAATCATTTATTATCTGATGTCATCTTGATAGATTGGAGATATTAGGTGAACTTCAACTACCCTTATGGTCTTGAGAAGACCAACTATCCTTACAATTTTGGCTATGCATTCCATTCTTTAAACTTCTTGCCTCTTCACCTTAGTGATCATAAACTTGTCAAAAGTATCACAACAGCTCAGGGTAGGTTGTTGGGGTTTGTATACCAATAAAAAGAAAGCTAAAATTTTACGAAGGCTCAGAGGGATAACTAGAGATTGATATTTAATTGGGTGGATACTAGTTGTTGGCTAACCAAACAATTCCTAGATTATTTCTCCCTTAAATAAGCAGAGTTCAATTTTGCCTCGAAAGTTTATCAAAGCATGTTCTAAGACTGACTAGGACCTAGACAAAGGTAATTATGCAGGAGCCCTCTCTAAGTAAGCATACACAACACAATGCTATAGAGCAATTCCCTCACCTAGTAAAGTCATTCGAATCATGATGCATAGATACGCTAATTTATAAATATCAAGTTAAATTCGTCATCAGTTGAGCACCAAAATGAAAAAAGACCAACAAAATTTTTAATGAAAATAATTTATTTAAACAAACAGAATTTGAAAAACATAATTGTTCCAAATAAGTACTAAAGAAAGCGAAATACAATAAAAAGAGCAACACTTCAAGCTAAGGGAGATTCATTGAGTTGGAGTAAAAATTTTTTCATTTATTTAGACATATTAAGGGCAAGAATTTTTTCATCATCAAGGATCATTGCTTCATCATCCACAGTTAGTCCAAGCACATCATCTTTAACAGCTTCTCTATCCATATCATCACAGGACGACAAGATAAAACTCTTCATGAAGGTTGTAAGCGGTGGCGCCCTTCTAAATTTAGACAGAGGATTATTTTTAGTGTTGTGCTTATCAGGCACATGTAACTTTCCATTATCAATTAAATTCTGGATCTCATGCTTCAATCAGGTACATCTATCAATCTCATGTCCTTGAGTATGATGAAATTGACAAAAAGCCTTAGTATCAAATTTTAGGGTTAAAGGATTTGGCAAAGGTCGAGGATTAAGGGTTGTAACAATCCCTTCTTTTATAGCTTATTGAGAACCCAAGATAGTGGCTTACCTAATTCCGAAAACTGCCTCATTCCTCCTTGACCAGTGGCATTAACATCAACAACTTTTTATGTATTTTGATTGCTAGGCTGATAATTCCATTTTGTAGAAAAATGGTTCTTCTCTCTTTCCCTTTGACTTTGCCTACTAGGGTGATAGCCACCCTTATTGCTCCACTTAGACAACACATGGTTCGATTGGTCTTGTAGAATAGGGATTAATCCCTCATTTTTTATTCGATCTCTATTAGTGAACATGTTCCCCGTGAGATGCCTCATTAGCATTGTTGGTGAGCTCCAGAATTTCATTCAATTAGGTCTTCATAATTTTAACCAATTGATCTTGTAGGTCGACAATCCTAGCTTTGACAACTTCATCGATTATATCCCTTAGCTGGTTTGCATCCATCCTTCCAATGAAGCACTTGAATAAAAAATCAATGTTGTAGGTGGTATCATTATATGCTCTTGAATTGCAGTACTCCAAGTCTGTGAGCCAGAAAGGATTAATGATATGTCATGTGATGCATGTATGCATGTATGTACAAATAATAGATAAAGATAAGTAGAACGTCCCTTCCAACCTTATAACTTCCACACACGGATGGCAAGTCTCTTTTCCTAGGTATATAGTTAACAAAATACCAACATGGGGTATCTTTTTTTTTTTGAAAAATTCTCTCAGACATTTCAACCAATTGTTATATTTTCAAAAATGAAAATCAGTTCATGATAATTCCCATTAATTAGGCTTTAATCCATTCAATCAACTGAAGTAGCTTTTATGCTATTTTGGATTAAAACTAAATTAAGAGGTTTATTATAAATAGAGTTCTCGCTTGAAAAAGTAACTAGTGATTTATGCCAAAAATAAGCCCATGATTAATAATTCTTAGTATAAACTAGGCTTACAATTGATTTTTGGTATTTCATAATTGACCTAAATAATTTGTAAGCTCTTTGTGAGAAAAGGTTAAATGTTTGAAAAACCCATTGTAAAAAGTTTTTTAGAAAAAATAGATTTTGGGCTTTGTATTTGAGTCTTGAGAAAAGAATTTTTTGATTTATTTTTCAAAAATGTTTTATGTCTAAAGACCATCTTGAAAAGTTTTGAAAATAGCTTTGGTCTTTTGGATTTTTTAAAAAAAAAATTATTTTGAGCTTACAAATGTACTTAGGTCATATTAGAAAAAGAACAAACCAAATAAGCCATGATTTAAACCAAGATAAGTTAACCATAGTCAAACAACAAGCATTTGGGCTAAAAACCTAAGGAAAGTAACTAGGCCAATTACATGAGCTTTAGTCTTTGGGTTAAAAGGCTTAGGTTCCCATAACAAGTATATACCAAATGGTATGAGGATATCAGTGGTTATGCCATGCTCGATCTCCATACCTTGAGTGAAATTATGGTATCCCTTACATAACACAACACGGGTTACACGGGAGTCCTAACTCACCCACAAGATACAATCTAATATGATGCAATGGATAATATCATGATAAGAAATAATAGAATAATAAAAAGACCAACGGAATCAACTTCTCTTATCCCCAATGGAGTCACCACTGTGAGCAGAGATTTTCGTCCCCACTCCCGGTGGAATGGTTCTTGCGACTTTGGCACTATTTAGGCTCGGGGCCTTAGAGAAACGGGCCTAAGCCCGGAGAAAATGGAGTCGCCACCTGGACGGGCCAAAAAAAAAGAAAGGGGTAGATGACTCAATTCCTAAGGAATCCCCAACCCCTTAATGGGTTCAAAAAGTTGGGTACGTGTGGGGAAGGTGAGAAATGGCCCAACACCCCCACAACGACCGGTTCATTGAAACCGGCATCCTTTACAGGTCTTAATATTATAAAATTCTTAAATATAACAATATTATCCATACTACATGCAACAATTAAAATAAAGCATCACTATATTAAAATCAAAGCAATGTCCAAACAAAACAAATAAATGGACACCCATTTGAGGATGGAAACATGTCCTTACATCGCCCATCTCTAAAACTAAATAGGACACCCATCGAAAGGTGGAAACATGTCCTTTACATTGGTCCAAAATATAAAAGCAATTTAAATTACATAAAATTTAACTAATGAGGTACCCACAAAGTGAAAACATACCTCTTACAATTTTAATACCAAAACAAACAAATAATAATCATAATAATAAAGAAAACATCCATCCATGATAAATTAAATAAATCAAGCATTGAAATTAAAGAAATCAAAACATATAATAAACTACGTAATCAATTCTAAAATTAAATAAAGAAAATAAAGATACAAATTTTAGTTTATGTCTCAATTTAGGATTCTTTAATTAACATTTAGGGTTTTGAGATTTTGGAATTATTATTATTATTATTTAGTCTACTATGAGGGTTTTTGAAAAAAATAGAATTGATTAGGATTTTATAATTTTAAGAAAGTAATAAGGTTTTTGGTTAATCAAATTAGAGTTTAGGGCTAACACCATGAAATTAGGGTTTTGAAACCTTAAGATATTAGGGTTTAGGGCTCACGATTTTATATTAGGGTTTTATGGTTTCTAAGAAAACTAACACTATCATATTTATTTTTGAAAGAAGAGGCTACTGTGAAGATTTTAGAAAATTGATTTAATTAGCGTTTGGGACTAACATCATAAAATAGGATTTCTAGGGTTTTTAAATATGAAATATGGCTTACGGCTATTAAGGTTTACTGTATTGATTAGGGTTTAAGAAAATAGACTATTGTTTTGAGTTATTTAAAAATATGTGATTGAGATTTTGATAATTAAGCTATTGCATGAAATTGAATTTTCATAAATAAACTACTATGATCACTATATATTTGTATATAAATTAAAAGTCAAAAGAATAAACTTTAAACGAAGAAAGTTTGATAGATGAAACAATAATAAGTTATCTCACTATAAATTTAAATAAATAAAGTTAGAAAGACACACCTCCGTTTGTTGGCTCCACTAAAATAGTTTGAACGAAATTTTGGATGAGCTTTGATAAAGATAATGATTACACTACCTTTGTATTTGTTGGTTGAATTGAGAACACGACAGTGAGCTAAGCCACTGCCTTGTTGATTGCTTTTCTGCTTGATATTTCATATTCGTTGCCTTCTGTTCTGTGTTGCTATTTTGGATTTCTTCTTGCTTACTAGGGTTTGTTTTGGCCGAAAGAATTCAAGAGTCCCAAGTTCAGTTAAAAATTTCAGTTCTAGAATTTCTTCTTTTTTTTTTTTAAAGATCAAAAGTCCCTTTCTATGTGTTTTAAGGTGGTATTTATAGGAAAAAATCAAAACCTAATTCTAATTGTCTAAGGAAATAAAAACCAATTAGGAAAGGAAATAAAAACCAAATAGAATTGGGTTTCGGAAAAAACTGTGTTGGAAAAAATCGCGTTGGCAAATATTGTGCTGGCAAAAATTGCTGCGGGCTACGGGCGGGCCAGCTAAGAGAATCTGCGAGAATTGCGTGCGAACTGAGGCCCGGGCCAGCCTATTCACCGCAGGAAATTCCTACGGCGAATTGGCCCAAGCCAATTCATCTTCGGCGACAAAAATTTTCATCGCCGATTCTTCCGTTACCGATTTTTATTTATTTATTTATTATCTTTTTTTACTGTTACCCTTTTTTATTTTTATTAAAAATTAATATTATAAGTAATGAATATTAAAATAAATATTATTTAATTAAAATACCATAAAAATTATTTTGAATTGTTTTAAAAAATATTGGATTGGACTGGGTAAAACATTAAGGGTCTACATGCCACTTTCTCCTGGTTTCAAAATTTAGTTGGACATATTCATATTGAATTCCATGGGCATCGGCTTGTGGTTTCCAAGGTCGTGGGTTATATTTCTTCACTACATTTCAAATTTTTTCCTTTATTTCTCATTTGTCACAAATTCCTTTCCAATTACATGGTAGTGGGATTGAGTTGCTATGACTGTGGCCTTGATTTTGTCTCTAGTTTCTTCTTCTTTTGCAGTCCAAAGTGCCTACAAAGAAATTTTAATACAAAATTTAGTTATAATTCATTAAAAATTATAGAATTAAATAAGACTATAGAAAACCATCAATTGGGTTACCTCTCAATAAGCGCTATGTTTATAGTCAATAGTGTAGACCCTTAATTTTTGACCCAGTCCGGTCCAATATATTTTATTTAGTCAAAATGATTTTTATTGTCTAATTGGTCCAAAATAATTTTTGTTAAATAATTTTTGCTTTAGTATCTAATTTTTATTAATAAAAAATAAAAATAAAAAAATAAAAGTCAAAAAATAATAGTAAAAATAAAAATTGGCATCGAAAAAATCAGTGACGAAAAAATCGTCGCGCTGGCCCGTGGGCATTTCGCTAGCAGAAGATGCCTGCGAGCGAAATGGCACACGCCATTTCGCCCGCTCCTCACCCACTGTCGCAGTTGACTTCGGCAGATTTTTTCACCAGCGCATTTTTTCATGTGGCAATTTTTTTTGGTAGCGCAATTTTTCCGACGCAAATTTTTCGAAACCTAATTCAATTAGGTTTCGGTTTCCTTTTCTTATCAATATTACTTGCCATGATTAATTAGGAATAAATCATATGAAACCTCTATAAATAAGGACCAAAGACAATCAAATAGAGGAGGCCGAAAATAAAAAAAAATTGGACAGTAGCTTGAAAAAGTGGATCCAAATCCGTGAAGGAAATAAGCTTGAATCAAGCTGGTTTTCTGAAGGAGCAGAAAAACGATTTAAGCAATTCAAAGGCAAAAAGACTTGTCTTTGACTTTGTTCATCCAAGAAGCAATTTTGGTGTAACTAACAAAATAAGGTTTGAATTCTTAATTCCTTTTATTTTTTGCTTTCACAGTAGCTTAATCATCCTTTGGTTTCTTTTAGATTAAAAACTTTATAACCTCAATTCACCTTTTGTAAGGTTTGAAAATCTTAAATCGTGGCTTTATTTTCTAAAAGTTTAAAGTTATTAGATTTATTTCTTCAAAACTCCAAAACCAAAATTTGTTTTCCAAATTTCCAAAACTCAAAATTGTGTTCTGTTACTTTCCCAAAAGCTTTAAAAATATATTTTTTTTGCTTTATAAATTTTAAATCGTTGGTTTATTTTCATAAAATTTCATAAAATCATAAAATTGTTTTTTTCAAATCCTAAAATCAACAAATCACCCGAGACCCTAATTTTAAATCCTAAAACCCAAAATTCAACTTCTAAACCTAAAATAGTAAACTCTAACTCCTTTAAAACCTTAAACCCTAACTTTTTCTAAACCTTAATCCTTTAAAACATTAAAAACCATAAAACCATAAATATTTTAAATTTACATAGTAAGCTTGAAATCACCATTTAAAACCATGAATCAAAAGTATTTTAAAATGTCTAAATCCCTAGTTTCATGATTTCACCATTCAAATATTAATTTAGTTAATCAAAGAGTCTTACCAACCTTTTAAAACATAAAACCTTAATCTATTTTAATTCCATAAAAAAGTCACAGTAGCTTAATTTTATGAATTCCAAAACATTAACACATGAGATAAAGAACCCTAAATGGAAATAGTAGCTATAATTTGGATTTTTATTTACCTTATTCAATTCCATATTTGATTATTCTTGGTTTTATTTCTTATGCTTTAATTTATTTAAATTCAATGCTTGGTTTATTTTATTTATCATGGATGGATGTTTACTTTTTATTGATATTTGGTACCTTTGATGAATGATTTATTTATTATGAATGGTTATTTACTTTTATCAATTTATTTAGATTTCTAAATGTTGTAAGAGGTATGTTTCCACTTGGTGGGTACCTCATTAGTTAAATATCATGTAATTTAATTTGCTTTTCTAATTTAGAACCAATGTAAAGGGCATGTTTCTACATTTTGGTGGGTGTCCTATCTAGGCATGTGATGTAAGGACATGTTTCCATCTTCGGATGTGTATCCATTTATTTGTTTTGTTTTGTTTGGACATTGCTTTGATTTTAATGTAATGATGCTTTCTTTTTATTATGTGTAATATGGATAATATCATTATATTTAAGAATCTAATAATATTAAGACCTGTAAAGGAGGCCGGTTCCAATAAACCGGGCGTTGTGGGGGTGCTGGGCCATTTCTCACCTTCCCACACGTACCCAACTTTCCGAACCCATTAGGGGCTTGGGGATTCCTTAGGAATCGAGTCATCCACTCCTTTCTTTTTCCCGGCCCGTCCGAGTGGCGACACTATTTTCTCCGGACTTAGGTCCGTGTTCTCTAAGGCCCCAAGCCTAAACAGTGCCCAAGTCACAAGAACCATTCCACAGGGAGTGGGGGCAAAAATCCCCGCTCACAGTGGCGACTCCACTGGGGATAAGAGAAGTTGATTCCATTGGTCTTTATATTATTCTATTCTTTCTTATGATGATATTACCCATTGCATCATCTTAGATTGCATCGTGTGCGTGAGTTAGGACGCCAGTGTTACCCGTGTTATGTTATGTAAGGGATATCATACTTTTACTTAAGGTATGGAGATCGAGCATGGCATAACCACTCATAGCCTCATACCATTTGGTATATACTTGCTATGGGAACCTAAGCCTTTTAACCCAATGACTAAAGCTCATGTAATTGGCCTAGTTACTTTCCTTAGGTTTTACCCTAAATGCATGTTGTTTGACTATGGTTAGTTTATCTTAGTCTAAATCATGGCTTATTTGGTTTGTTCTTTTTTCTAATATGACCTAAGTATATTGTGAGCTCAAAATAAACTTTTCTTTAAAGTCCAAAAGACCAAAGCTATTTTCAAAATTTTTTCAAGTTGGTCTTTGGACATAAGACTTTTCTAAAAACAAATCAAAAATTCTTTGGCCCATGGCCCAAATACTAAGCCCAAATTCCATTTTTCTAAAATTATTTTATAATGGGCTTAGAAATAAAATTACTTTTATTCAACCTTTTCTTACAAAGAGCTTGCAAAATATTTAGGTCATTTATGAAATACCAAAAATCAATTGTGGGCCTAGTTTACACTAAGAATAAATTAACCATGGGCTTGTTTTTGGCATGAATCATTAGTTACCTTTTTCAAGTGAGAAATCTATTTATAATAAACCTCTTAATTTTGTTTTAATCCAATATAGCATAAAGGCTACTATAGTTGGTTGAATGGATTAAAACCTAATTAATGGGAATTACTATGAATGGACTTCCATTTTTGAAAATATAACTATTGGTTGAAATGTCCGAGGGAATTATTCGAAATCAAGATACCCCATACCTGGGAAAAGGGACTCGCCATTCCTGTGTGGATGTTATAAGGTTGGAAGGAACGTCCTATTTATCCTTATTTGTTGATTGTTTGTGCATACAGGCATACATTTGCATCTCATATCATTGATCCTTTCTGGATCACAGCCCTGGATTACGATAGTTCTAAAGCTTAAAACAATCTGACTTGCGCCGGAGACAAAGTATCTAGCAACGACTCAATCACTTGCTCACCAAAAAAAATGGAGCCCAAACAAATTCAAAGGATGGTGGATGAGGCCCTCAACACCAAAATGGAAGAAATAAAAGAGGCCCTAGCTGAGACCATGAAGAACCAATTGACTGCAATCTTAGAGAATCATGCCGAGGCATCTGCTAGCACTAAGAAACCAAAGGACAAAGGGAAGACTAAAGTTAGTGAAGTAGCTTTTGATGATGATAAAGTAATAATTGATGATGATGATTGGGCTCAATACTACCAAGATGTTCAAGAGAAGAAGAAAGAACCGAAGGTTGTTGAGAAAGCAACTATTGAAAAGACCGAGACATCCGATGTTGAAAAGATGATTGCTGATTTAGAAAAGAAATTTGAGAAGAAGCTGAAAATCGAAGAGCTGTCTGATATCGAAAAAATATTTGAACAAGATGAAGAAGTCCCGTACAAGTTCAAGATGCCATCCTTTGCAAAGTACAATGGCACCAGAAATCCTCATCTCCATGTAAAGCAGTATATCACTGCCATGCAGTCTGTCCGAGCTACTAAGGCTCAAACCCTAAGGTACTTTATGTTCTCATTGGACCCTGTTGTCCAAAATTGGTTCAATACCTTAGATGATGGAACACAAAAGAGTTGGGATCTACTTTACAAAGCCTTCATCCAACAATATGGATATAATGTTGAGTTAGAAGTTACCTTAATGGAAGTGGAGTCCATTAGACAAAGGCCAAATGAGAATTTTGTAGATTATGTCAAGAGATGGAGAAACAAGGCCGCTTTACTCAAGAAGAGGCCCGATGAATCTGATCAAATAAGGATGATTGTGAGAGGGGTGTTGCCTAATCTCTGTGAAAGGATGTCTCACACCCTTATAAGGGATTTCAAAGATCTTCTCCAAGCTGGTCTACAAATTGAAGAGTGGGAAAGGGAGAAAATCGCTTTTCAATAAGAAGGAATGAGAAAGGGAATTCTTAGCCTAGTACGCAAAAAGAAGTCGATGTTAATGCGAGCTGTCAAGAAAATAAAAGATATTTCTCAGAATTGGGCAAACCTCTATCTTGGGTTTTTAGCAAGCTGCAAAAGAAAGGGTTGTTACAACCGTTAGCTCCTCGACCGTTACATAATCCATTGCCACCAAACTTCTATGCTGAGGCCTTCTGTCAATTTCATCAAATGCGAGGACATGAAACAGATAAATGTGCTCGTCTAAGGCATGAGATCCAAGACCTAATCGATAGTGGCAAGCTACCCGAGCCGGATAAGCCCAATACCAAGAACAACCCTTTGCCTAAATTTGGAAGAGCGCCACCACTGGCAACCTTTATGGTGGGAAAAGGATTGGAAGAAGATTTTGTTTTATCCTCTTTTCAAGATGGGGATATTAAAGATGTGAAAGGAAAAGAAGCCTAACTCAATGAACTTTCCTTAGCTTGAATGTTGCTTTTCAATTTTACTTTCTTTAATTGGAACTATCGTGTTTTTCAAATTTAAAGTTGCTTGAATAAATTACTTTCATCAAAATTTTTGTTGGTCTTTGTTCATTTTGGTGCTCAATGTTTTATTAGTTTTTGTTATAGTTTTGTGTCTTGTTTGTTATGTTAATTATTGTTTTATTTAGGTATTTTATTAGTTTTAATCGGTTCGTTTAGTGTTTTCTTTAATCGTGTAGTTTTAGTTTATTTCTGTGTTTCTGTCATTTTTTATTTAATTTTTAGTATGTGTTTATGTTTTGTTGGATATTGTTTATTTAATTCTTGTTTAAGTTTTGTTTGCCAATTTTGTGTTAGGTTAAAACAGCAAGGAAACAAATTGAAGATGAAATGGACAGAAGCTAACACAGGTAGAGGACACGGCCAAGTCACTGGCCGTGTTCCATACTAAGTTAAAAGGAGAGAAAGTCCCAGTAGCAGACACAAGCAAGGGACACAGCCAAGTCATGTGGCCGTGTCCCTCCAAAGAAGAGCAACACGGCCAAGTCACCTTGACTTGGCCGTGTCTCACTTGTTACCAAAGGAAAGGAAGATCAAAAATTTCACAGAGGCAGACACAGGCAAGGGACATGGCCAAGTCATGTGGCCGTGTCCCTCAATCATGGTGCAACACGGCCAAGTCACTCATGACTTGGCCGTGTCACTCAACCAAAAGAAGAAGAAAGACAAGAATGCAACAGAGGTGGACACCTGCAGGGGACACGGCCATGTCACCTGGCCGTGTCCCTCCAACAAGCCCTCACACGGCCGTGTCCCTCATCACCTGGCCGTGTCCCTCATGAAACAAATGCACAACGAATTTTAAAACCGACGTTTCGTATAAAAGGAAAAAAGAAAGTTAGGGTTTGGGCTATCGACGATTTGGAGCAGATTTTGAGCCGTCAAGAGAGTAAACTTAGGGTTTTAGTTTTGTTTTCTTGATTTTGATTTCACTTTGGATTAAAAATAGTTTAGATTAAATTGTTCTAGCCATCAAAACATCCTTCTTGCAAGATTGAACAAGAGATTCTTCAAAAGCTTCAAGAAGTTGTAATTTGGTTTTGTTCTCGAACTTATTCTCTTTATTTTCATTGAATGGATATTATCATGTCTATTTTGATTTCTCTAAACCTTAATAAGATGATTATGTTTGTTTGCATCATGAACTAATTTGATCTAGTCTAGGGTTTGTATGGATCTGCTATGATTGTATGAATTGGTTATTCTCTTAACTAATAATTTCTTTTGCCTTTATTGATTGAAATATTGTTAACATATAGTTGATTGGCCACCAATTGTGTGTTTTAGGTATTAGATGATGGATCGAGAGATGAAGTCTAATGTTGGAATAATTCAATTAAGGACTTAGGTGAATTAGAAATATAACCTATTAAAAAGATTGTTTCAATTATAACAAGATTAGTTGTAAGAGGTTTGAATGCGAAAGCTTATTTCCTTTACTCAATTAATTCAGTTGTTTAGATTTAATCTTAGAAATTAAATTAGTTAAGTGGAATAACCGTTCATACATATTAGTAGTAGAGAAGTGCAAACCCTAGACCCTTTTATCAAGTGAATCAAAACATCAGCTTTTGTTTATTTTTTTTATCGTTTTCAACTTAAATCAATCTTCTTCATTACTTTGCAATTTAAATTTCTTTACTACTTGTTACTTTTAATTTGATAATCAATTACCCACGTTGGCTTCCTTGTGAGACGACCTTGGGGCGATCACCTTTGCTACAGCTACCTCGTATACTTGCGAGTGACGCTTTGTGGTAGAGTTAGTTTAAGCGCAACAAGTTTTTGGCGCCGCTGCCGGGGAAGCTAATTGGCGTAATTGTTTATTTAAAAAAAAATTTAAATGCTTAGGATTATTTTTCATTGTTTTCATTTTATTTTATTTGTCTTTTGCTTTTGATATTTCTTTTTCTAGAAATTTTAGTTTATGCAAGGCAGGAGATCACTCGAAGGAGAGTTACACCCTTTTATTCCAGAAATTCAGAGAGTGAAAAGGAGCAGAGAAGAGTTTGAGCTCTACACCGGATTTCATACTTCAGAGGAAGACACTTCGGATTTTGAGTCAGAATCTGAAAAATCTGTAAAGATGGCTGAAGAAAGACAAAGAACCATGAGAGATTTTGCTAGACCTGTCATTGGGACTTCCACTTCTTGCATAAGACTGACAGAAGCAGCAAGGAATTATGAGTTGAAGAACATTCACTACAACATGCTGCCATCATTCTATGGAGTTCCAAATGAAGATCCTTTAAATTTTATTCGGGATTTCTACTCCACCCTCAACACTTTTCCTTTGGGAGGACTTACAGAAGATCAGTTGAGGATGAGATGTTTCCCTTATACTTTGAAGGACAGGGCAAAGAGCTGGCTCATGATGTTGCCTGAGAATTCACTGACAACTTGGGAGCAAGTTTATAACAAATTCATGGGCAAGTTCTATTCACACCAGAAGACAGCTGAGTTGAGAGGAAAGATTGCTACATTCTCTCAATTTGAAGGAGAGCCATTTCATGAGGCTTGGGACAGATTCAAGATGCTATTGATCCAGTGTCCGCATCATCACTACCCACTTCAACTCCTTAATCAGTTTTTCTATGATGGTCTCACCCAGCAATTTCATAACACTGTTGATAATGCAGCTGGGGAGCCATGGGAGAAAAGACAGCTGACGAGACTTATGAGATTTTTGAAATGTTGGGAGCTAATTCTCAACAAAAGAGTGTAAGGGGAAGAAGCAAGGGGGTGAATCAACTGGAAGCCAATACTGAAATGGTTAGTCAAATAGCTGAGTTGACAAGGCAGGTTCAGATGCTAAACATGAAGAACAACATTTCTTTATCCACTCAAGAGGTGTGTGGAATCTGTGGGACATTTGGGCATGGAGCAAATATATGCCCCTCTGCATATGAATCTTTTGGGAATGAAGCTGAGCAAGTTAATGCTATGGGGGGATTTCAACCAAGAGCCAGGAATGATCCTTACTCTAACACTTATAATCCTGGTTGGAGGAGTCACCCCAAATTTTCCTGGACAACAAATAATGCTCAACAGCCCTTCCATTTGCTCCAGAGACAGAACCAACAACAGGGTCAATCCTCAAATTAAGGTCAGCCTAAGAGAGAGAGTTTGGAGGAAAGCTTACAGGCTTTTATCCAAGTCAGTGCTAAAAATCAGGAGATGAACAACAAGAGGCTAGATTCCTTGGAAGCATCTTTTAAGAAGGTTGAGACCCAAGTGGGGCAACTTGCACAGCAGATGCAGATTCAACAAAAGGGGAAGTTCCCAAGTCAACCTGAGCAGGCACAAGCAGTGACTGTTCTTAGGAGTGGCAAGGTAATTAATAATAATGTTGAAAATAACTCTGTGAATGCAGGTGAGCAAGAAAAGAAAAAAGAAGGAGAATTAGAGAACAAAGGTGCTGAAGAAGGATCAATGGAGAAGTCCCCTACACCAGATTTGCACAAGGCAAGCAATCCATACCGGCCACCTATACCATTCCCTAGCAGGTTGAAGGATGATAAAAAAGATAAGCAGTTTTCAGATATCTTCAACATGCTATCTAAGGTAAGTATTAATTTACCCTTACTTGAAGCAATTAAGAACATGCTGACTTATGCTAAATTCTTCAAAGAACTGAATACCAAGAAAAAAAAGGCATGAGTCGAATGAAAAGGTGATAGTTTCTGAGGTAGCTAGTGCTGTTTCGCAGCATAAACTACCTCCTAAGCTAAAGGATCCTGGAAGCTTTATTATTCAAATTTCTATGGGGAATGGAAAATGTACTGATGGCATGTGTGATTTGGGAGCTAGTGTGAATTTAATGCCTTACTCTGTGTACCTTGACTTAGAATTAGGGGAACTTAAGCCAACAAAAATGGTGTTGCAATTAGCTGATAGATCTCTTAGATTCCCGAAAGGGGTTATAGAAGATGTGTTAGTTAAAGTTGGTGGTTTGATAGTACCTGTGGATTTCATTGTTCTTGACATGGAGGTAAGCAATTCTTCACCATCTGCACACACCATTTTGCTGGGTAGGCCTTTTATGGCGACTACCAATACTTTGATAGATGTTAAGAATGGAAAATTATCAATGACTGTTTTAGGACAAACTGTGGAATTTTCTATTTTTAACACTTCTCCTATTCCTACAACTACTTTATATGAGGATTGTTCTTTCATTGATTGTGTTGATGCAGTTGTTTCAGATGTTTTCTTGCAGACAGGTTCCTCTGATAAATTGGAGCTGGCATTGACTTTGGATAGTGACTTGGAAATTTTTGATGCAGAAATAGCCAGTTGTCTTGAAACCTTAGGAAGTGCTGAAGTAGAGGAGCTTAAGGAGGACCCAATTTGTGAGCTTTTCCCCATTGAAAAAGAAGAGAAGAACCCCTCACTAGAGTTAGAGCTGAAAGAGTTACCTAAGAACCTGAAATATGTGTTTTTAGGAGATCACAACACTTTACCTGTGATAATATCTAGTGAACTTAGTGAAGGGGAGGAGATGAGGTTGGTGAGTGAGCTTAAAAGATTAAAGAGAGCAATAGGATGGGGATTGAGTGACATCAAGGGTATTAGCCCTTCCATGTGCATGCATAGAATCACTTTAGAAGAGGGAGCTAAACCTGTGAGGGAAACCCAAAGGCGCCTTAACCCAAATATGAGTGAAGTGGTTAAGAAGGAAGTGCTCAAATTACTGGATGAAGGAGTAATATATCCAATTGCTAATAGTGAGTGGGTGAGCCCAGTACATGTAGTTCCTAAGAAATCTGGAATCACTGTGGTGAAAAATGAGAATAATGAGTTGGTTCATACTAGGACTACTACTGGGTGGAGAATGTGCATTGATTATAGGAAGTTGAACAATGCTACAAAGAAAGATCATTTTCCTCTTCCTTTTATTGATCAGATGTTAGATAAACTTTCTGGACACTCACATTATTGTTTTCTGGATGGCCTTTCAGGTTACTATCAGGTACCAATAGCTCCAGAGGATCAGTCCAAGACAACCTTTACTTGCCCTTTTGAGACTTATGCATTTCGACGTATGCCCTTTGGCTTGTGCAATGCACCAGCAACTTTTCAGAGATACATGATGTCTGTCTTCTCTGACATGATAGACGATTTTATTGAGGTATTTATGGATGATTTTTCTATTTTTGGTAATTCTTTTGATAATTGCCTCAATAAACTTGTTCGTGTGCTTGAGAGATGCATTGAATGTAACCTCACTTTAAGTTGGGAAAAGAGTCATTTTATGGTTACTCAGGGCATTGTTTTAGGTCATGTGGTGTCAAGTAAAGGGATAGAGGTGGATAAGGCTAAAATTGAATTGATTGCTAAGTTACCCCCACCTACCTCAGTTAAGGGAATAAGAAGTTTTCTAGGGCATGCAGGATTTTACAGGAGGTTTATTAAGGATTTTTCCAAAATAAGCCAACCATTGTGCCATTTGTTGGGAAAAGATGTTCCATTTGAATTTACATCACAATGCATGCAAGCTTTTAATTCCCTTAAGGAAAAATTGACTAGTGCACCTGTGATTGTAGCTCCTGTCTGGTCTTTACCTTTTGAAATCATGTGTGATGCATCTAATCATGCAGTAGGAGCTGTTCTTGGGCAAAGAGTTGACAAATACTTGAGAGTAATTTATTATGCCAGTTTAACCTTGAATAGTGCACAAATGAACTACACCACAACTGAGAAGGAAATGTTAGCTGTTGTTTTTGCTTTAGACAAATTTAGAGCATATTTAATTGGGTCTAAAATTATTGTGCATTCTGACCATGCAGCTCTTAAATATCTATTAACAAAACAACATGCTAAACCGCGCTTAATTAGATGGGTGTTGTGGTTGCAAGAGTTTGATTTTCAAATCAAGGATACTAAGGGTAGTGAGAATGTTGTTGCTGATCACTTATCCAGATTACCCGTCTTTAGTGAAAATCTTGCATCTGATAACATTTATAAAAATTTAGAAGAATTTCCTGATGAGCATCTGTTTGTGGTGATTAATGCCCCTTGGTTTGCAGATATTGCTAACTATCTTGCTTGTGGTATTTTGAGATCTAACATGTCCTGTCAGGAAAAGAAAAGGTTTCTACACTTGAGTAAGTTTTATTTTTGGGATGAACCTTATCTGTTCCGGATATGCAAAGATGAGATAGTTAGCAGGTGTGTAGCTGAGGAAGAACAATTGAGTGTTCTTCAATTTTGTCATGACCTTCACTGTGGGGGTCATTTTGGAGGAAGAAAGATTGTAGAAAAGGTGCTTCAAAGTGGTTTTTACTGGCCTACTTTATTTAAGGATGCTCAAGACTATTGTAAGCACTGTGATCGTTGCCAAAGAGTAGGTAACGTTGGGAGGAGGAATGAAATGCCCCTTCAGTCGTATATTGTTGTTGAACTGTTTGATGTGTGGGGTATAGACTTCATGGGTCCTTTCCCCAAGTCCTTTGGTTATGAATACATTTTAGTTACTGTTGATTATGTTTCCAAATGGGTGGAGGCAATCCCCACCCGTACTAATGATGCTAACATTGTTGTTAAATTTGTGAAGGAAAACATTCTTAGCAGGTTTGGCACACCAAGGGTGATAGTCAGTGATGGGAGGAGTCATTTTTGCAACAGGCTTTTTGAGAAGTTAATGCACAAATTTGGTGTGAAGCATAAGGTGGCAACCCCATACCATCCACAGACTTCTGGGCAAGTGGAAACATCCAACAAGTAGCTAAAAGGAATTCTAGAAAAAACAGTCAACACATCCAGGAAAGATTGGGCAAGCAGATTGCATGATGCACTATGGGCATATCGGACTGCTCTCAAAACTCCTCTAGGTATGAGTCCATATCGATTGGTGTTTGGAAAAGCTTGTCACTTACCAGTGGAGTTGGAGCACAGAGCATATTGGGCAATCAAGACTCTGAATTTGGACTTGGACAAAGCGAAGAGAGAAAGATTTCTGCAAATTTCAGAGTTAGATGAGCTGCGAAATGAGGCTTATGAGAGCTCAAGAATTTACAAGGATCGCACTAAAGCACTTCATGACAGAATTATAGTGCGAAAGACATTGAGTCCAGGTATGAAGGTTTTACTTTTTAACTCACGACTCCGTCTTTTTTCAGGTAAACTCAAGTCTCGATGGAGTGGTCCTTTTGAGATAACTCAGGTATATCCTTCTGGTGCAATTGAATTACTTAACTCTAGAACAGGTGAGACTTTCAAAGTGAATGGACAGAGAGTTAAGCCATACAATGAAGGATTTCAGGAAGTGAGGGTCATTGACAGTACTTTGATTCATGATCCCTAGGCCTTGCATGATGTCCAGCTATATGACATTAAAGAAGCGCTAAATGGGAGGCAACCCATCGGTTTGCATTTATTTTTCGTAGTTGTAATTTTAAGTTTAGTGAGTTTTGATTTATGTTCGGTTTCAATAAATGGACTGTGCTTTGATCGGTTTTTCTTTACTTTGTGTTTCAGGGTGTTTAACGAAGAAGGGTTGCAAAATTGTTGAAAAAAAAAGTGTTTAAAGTTAAAAAAATGGCAGAAGGTGACACGGCCAAAGGACTTGGCCGTGTCACACACTGGACACGGCCAAAATTCTTAAAAAAAAAATGGAATTGAACGATTTTGCAATTTTGCACAGAATAGGACATACCCAGGGGACACGGCCAAGTCACCTGGCCGTGTCCCCAAAGATCATTAGACACGGTCGTGTGCTCTCCACTTGGCCGTGTCCCTTCACTTTCACACACCAACACGGCCAAGTCGAGGCACACACGGCCGTGTCACCTAAATTTTTGACTTTTAAAAGCCCGATTTTGCCCAGTTCTTTTCATAAATCCCTAACTTTTCTATTTCTTCTCTCTCGCTCTCTCGCTCTCTGCAACACCAAAACCCTTGATTTTTATTTTCAAAACTCCATCTCTTCCATTAAAACTTCAAATTACTCCAACAAAACTTGAGATAATCACTTAAAACTTCCTCTTTACTCATATAATCTTGATTTAATTCAGTTTTGGGTGTTAATTTTTCAGATCTCAAGATGCCAAGAACTAAAACTGTCTCGCATCGCAAGAAGAAGAAATCTAATACCGAAGGAGCTTCTTCTTCTTCATCAACTTTATCTTTAAAGAGAGCAAGTCTTTTGGCTCGGGGTTTTTTCCCGACAAGGTATGTAAACGATGAATCTCTAGATGCTTTGCAAATGAGAACTGCTTTTTATAGATATGTGCAATATCTTGGGTGGGAGACTTTTGTCTCATTGAGACCTCTGCAGTTTGAGGAGCTTACCCTAGAAATTTTGACAACTCTTAAGGTAGATAGGGATGATAAGAAAATCTGCAGGAGACTGATGTTTAAATTAATGGGTAAATCATTTGTGCTTACTATTGATCAGTTGAATGATATCTATGGATTTCATCAGCATGGGGAAAGATCGATACCCAAAGATTTTAGACAACAATTTGCTTGGGGTGCCTTAGGCTTGGGTACTTATGTGGCCAAATCGGCCAAAGCATCTAAATTACGGAACCCTACTTTGAGATATTTGCATAGGTTTATGTCATGTGGGTTCTTTGCTCGGAAGGAAAGCCCGGGTGTGGTTGAGTCGAGTGAGTTATTTTTCTTGGATTGTGTTTTGAATGAAATGAATATTAGTGCCGGCTATTGGTTAGCCGATATTTTTGGCACTGTAGCTAATAAAAGGAGGGGGGCTATTTGTGTTGGAGGATTGATCACTACATTAGCAGTAGCCCTGGTTGAGGATTTTGACCCGAGTACTACTCGGATGACCCGTATTTTGGGTAATGATTCCTTGGATTTAGCTACCCTTGAAAAGATGCACATGGTGGTGCATAGGAGAGGGACTTTTGTGATGCCTTCAGCTGAGCCTGAAGCACCGGGGGACAGGCAGAAGAGAGCCCAGGTTGAAGAGGAGTCAGACTCAGATTCTTTAGGTCTAGATGAGGATGCTCCAGTCTCGGAACATCAAGAGGTACTTCTGAGGATTGAGGCCCTGGAAGGCAAAGTGGATCGACTGGATAGCAAGGTGGACCGTAACCATGCTGAGATCTTACAGCAGATGGAACAGATTAACAGTAACCTTGCGATGATTTTGAGTCTCCATCCCTCAGCTGCCTCATCTTCCCGCCCACATTTTCCATAGATTTTCAGTCCTTGCTTTATTTTATTTAGTGTACTTTTGTTTTATTTTTCGTTTTTTGTTTTAATGTTAACGTTTTGTATTTGGATATTTTATTTTTATATTGTACTCTTATTTTTGAACTTTTGTGTTTGTAATGGAAAGCTAGGATTATGCCTCACCAGGTACGACGGAAGACAAGTTGTCCTTTGACTCTTATTATTATTATTTTTGTTTTCCATTGAGGACAATGTCAGTTTTAAGTGTGGGGTACTCTTTAAGCTTTCCTTTAATTCTGGTTTTGCTTATTGTGGTTGTTTTGTTTATTGTGTTTGTTGTGCATGGCATAATTGTTGAAAATTTATCGATCTTTTCTTTAATTCTAGCATTATAGTTGAGTCTTTGGTATCATCATAGAAATGAGCACTTGAATTCATTCGGGATTAATTTTCGCATTCTGCAATTCATGACATATAAATCTTTGGGAACCAACTTGTGTGAGTTTTGAGCCTCATAAATTTTGATATTTTTGTCAATTGATTTTCTTTTCTTAAGTGTGCACCTTCATGATGTTGCATCTCTAGAGTTTGCTTTTGCATACTTATTGAACTCACATTATGATTTAATCTCAAGTTTTAAAGTGATGAAGGCAAATTAGGTTAGCCCCTTTAGCTTAAAGAGACTTCCCTTTATATTGATTTCCTTAGTGAGCCAAGTTGAGCTATTGACCGTTTCTTGTTTGATTAACACAATTCTCAACTTAACATGTTCTTATTATCATCATACCTATGCATTAAGGAATGGAGTTTTATAATTTGACAATAGGATAGTTTATTTCAAGTGTGGGGTAAGTAAAAAAAATATAATAAAAATATATGGAATTCCTAATTGAGGGTTGAAATGCATACTTTGCATATTGTATTTAATTGAGAGTCATTGTTCTTTTCCTCTACATTTTAAGCTAGATGTTCCATGTAAGTTTATACTTTGTATATATATATATATATAATAAATAAATAAACTAAATAAAAAAAAGAAAAAGAAAAAGTGAAAATATATATATATATATATATACAAAGTTCATATATTTTCTAGCCTTAGAGGAATTTTGACTCATGTACTTTTCTTTTAGTGTGCAAGTATATAAGATTGTTAAGGGTTGGTGAGTATGCTATGTAAGGAATTATGAAATTCCTAGCAAGAGTAGTGTCTAATTTAGATACTCCATTTCTTGATGCTCCAGCTTAAATGTCTTTTCTCACACCTTACCTTAGCCCCAATACATCCAAATAAAAGACCTTCGGATTATTTCTTGAGAAAATCAGTGAGGGAGATTGGATAATTAAGCAAGTTTATGGCAGTATGCACTCATGAGTGGTATGAGTGATTAACCTTTGAAATCGAGTGAAACACTTAGATGAGAGATAAGATTTGTATGTTTGGATTAATGAATGAGTTAAGAAAATCCTTGATTGAAGGAAATTGCAATTATTTATGTCTGACTCTTTAAGTATTTCATCTATATGCTGGAAATTTTAGTTAAGGTTATTTGAATTTTTAATTTATGCCATGTGAATTTGCTTGAGGACAAGCAAAGTTTTAAGTGTGGGGTAGTTGTTTTATTAGTTTTTGTTATATTTTTGTGTCTTGTTTGTTATGTTAATTATTATTTTATTTAGGTATTTTGTTAGTTTTAATCGGTTCGTTTAGTGTTTTCTTTAATCGTGTAGTTTTAGTTTATTTCTGTGTTTCTTTCATTTTTGATTTAATTTTTAGTATGTGTTTATGTTTTGTTGGATATTGTTTATTTAATTCTTGTTTAAGTTTTGTTTGCCAGTTTTGTGTTAGGTTAAAACAGCAAGGAAACAAATTGAAGATGAAATGGGCAGAAGCTAACACAGGCAGAGGACACGACCAAGTCACTGGCCGTGTTCCATACTAAGTTAAAAGGAGAGAAAGTCCCAGTAGCAGACACAAGCAAGGGACACGGCCAAGTCATGTGGCCGTGTCCCTCCAAAGAAGAGCAACACGGCCAAGTCACCTTAACTTGGCCGTGTCTCACTTGTTACCAAAGGAAAGGAAGATAAAAAATTTCACAGAGGCAGACACAGGCAAGGGACACGGCCAAGTCATGTGGCCGTGTCCCTCAATCATGGTGCAACACGGCCAAGTCACTCATGACTTGGCCGTGTCACTCAACCAAAAGAAGAAGAAAGACAAGAATGCAACAGAGGTGGACACCTGCAGGGGACACGGCCATGTCACCTGGCCGTGTCCCTCCAACAAGCCCTCACACGGCCGTGTCCCTCATCACCTGGCCGTGTCCCTCATGAAACAAACGCGCAACGAATTTTAAAACCGACGTTTCGTATAAAAGGAAAAAAGAAAGTTAGGGTTTGGGTTATCGATGATTTGGAGCAGATTTTGAGCCGTCAAGAGAGTAAACTTAGGGTTTTAGTTTTGTTTTCTTGATTTTGATTTCACTTTGGATTAAAACTAGTTTAGATTAAATTGTTCTAGCCATCAAAACATCCTTCTTGCAAGATTGAACAAGAGATTCTTCAAAAGCTTCAAGAAGTTGTAATTTGGTTTTGTTCTCGAACTTATTCTCTTTATTTTCATTGAATGGATATTATCATGTCTATTTTGATTTCTCTAAACCTTAATAAGATGATTATGTTTGTTTGCATCATGAACTAATTTGATCTAGTCTAGGGTTTGTATGGATCTGCTATGATTGTATGAATTGGTTATTCTCTTAACTAATAATTTCTTTTGCCTTTATTGAATGAAATATTGTTAACATATAGTTGATTGGCCACCAATTGTGTGTTTTAGGTATTAGATGATGGATCGAGAGATGAAGTCTAATGCTGGAATAATTCAATTAAGGACTTAGGTGAATTAGAAATATAACCTATTAAAAAGATTGTTTCAATTATAACAAGATTAGTTGTAAGAGGTTTGAATGCGAAAGCTTATTTCCTTGACTCAATTAATTCAGTTGTTTATATTTAATCTTAGAAATTAAATTAGTTAAGTGGAATAACCGTTCATACATATTAGTAGTAGAGAAGTGCAAACCCTAGACCCTTTTATCAAGTGAATCAAAACATCAGCTTTTGTTTATTTTTTTATCGTTTTCAACTTAAATCAATCTTCTTCATTACTTTGCAATTTAAATTTCTTTACTACTTGTTACTTTTAATTTGATAATCAATTACCCACGTTGGCTTCCTTGTGAGACGACCTTGGGGCGATCACCTTTGCTACAGCTACCTCGTATACTTGCGAGTGACGCTTTGTGGTAGAGTTAGTTTAAGCGCAACACTCAACCAATGAGGAATCTAGCTTGATAATTCATGAATTAATATATTTATGCATCATGACTCGAATGACTTTACTAGGTGAGTGAATTGCTCTATAGCGTTGAGTTGTGTATGCTTACTTAGAGAGGGCTCCTGCATAATTACCTTTGTCTAGGTCCTAGTCAGTCTTAGAACATGCTTTGACAAACTTTCGAGGTGAAATTGAACTCTGCTTATTTAAGAGAGAAATGATCTAGGCATCGTTTGCTTAGCCAACAACTAGTATCCACCTATTAAATATCAATCCCTAGTTGTCCCTTTGAGCCTTTATAAAATTTTAGCTTTCTTTTCAATGGCTTACAAACCCCAATAACCTACCCTGAGCTGTTGTGATACTTTGGACAAGTCTTATGATCACTAAGATGAATAGGCAAGAAGATCAAAGAAAGCAATGATTAATCAAGATCATGAGGATAATTGAAGTTTCAAGATCATGAAGATAGTTGAAGTTCTCAAGACCATAAGGGTAGTTGATGTTCTCAAGACCATAAGGGTAGTTGATGTTTTCAAGACCATAAGGGTAGTTAAAGTTCACTTAATATCTCTAATATATCAAGACAACATTAGAGTAACAAATGGTTTATCTCTGTTAATGAAGATTTATGTTACTCCCCTCATCCATTATTGGAAGCCCAAGTTGGTACAAACAAGACAACTCAGTTTGAGCTAAAAAAAATGAATCAAACAAAAAAAAGAGAAGAAAAGAAAACAAAAAAAGACAAAAGAAAAGAAAAAGAAAAGGAAAAAAGAGAAAAAAAAAGAAAAGAAAAGAAAACCTAAAAAGGCGGTTCAAAAAGCCAACTGAGTTCTCTTTTACCTAAGACAACAAAAGGCTTCCATTTGGACAGTTTGACTTAAATTGGTCCAACCCGACCAAAGATACCACAAAATCAGAGGAAAAGGAGAAAGACCATCCAGTTCTTGAAAGTTCTGTACTTGATAGTCCTACAAGAAAGAAGGACAAAATGATAAAAGAAAGGAAAGAGTAAGGAAAGAGAAGGGAAGAGTAAGAAAAATAAGGAAAGAAAAGGGAAAAGAAGAAAAGAAATGAATTTTGGTCTTAAATTTTTTTGCAAGGGCAAAGACTGTCCTAATCAAGATCCAAATTAATGCCAAGAAGACAGAAGGAATTTGGAGTCCAACAAGATTGCTCCCAATTGTCTAAAGTTCTGACAAGAAATTTGCAATGTGAGGGTTTTTCCATTGTGTCACATCAGCTCCAATCTCAGAATGGCCTTCACTATCCCCTATAGACCCCATTTCAAGCCTATCAAAGACCTGTTGATCTCTCTTGGTAGGTAGAGTCTATTAGTGAAGATAGTTTAGAGAAGCATGCATATGAGATAGACAGTATTTAAACCAAATAAGACCTTTGGCCAAGTAATGTGTATGTGCCTATCTGAAGTGCAACAATTCTTGCTTAAATAGAAATAATTCCCGAGTTTAGTACGGTAACTAGGGTTGTCATGTTATAGATATGTTTATTTGAAAAAATAAAGTCCTGAGGTACATTGACATTAATTTGGCAAAGCCAACATTTGATTTCAAAATTAAAATTCAAAAAAAAAAGAGTTTTGTCATACAAAGCCTTCAAGTTAAGGTAAGTATGTTGAACCTCCAAAGGACACATTGGGCAAAGGAAATGATTATTGGCAAGGTCATGAAGAAGCTATCAACCGACATGCTGAAAAATAGTTTGAAATGGATGTATCCCTAACTCTACTGATTGGGGTCTCCACCACTCATGTTCTCAACATCTTGAAGATAAAAGCCACAAATGCAAAGCTTTCAATCATTCTAATACAAGGCTTGAACGAGCATCAAAAAGGAACCAATGAGAACACTTTTGCTAATCACCTCGGTCCGTGAGTCGATGGAATGACTGTAAGTATTATTCATGCATATCATGCATACATGAGCATATTACATTGCACTTTCTTAATGAACAGCAAACACCCTGCGAATTAAAGAATCAAAAGAAGATTCAATATTGAATCAAGGGGGCATGGAAAGCCTATTCGCTTGTGGAAGCCCTAGTCACTTTTCAAAGAGAAGAAATGCGTGCTTATGCAAAGAACTAGACAAGAAAAACATCAATCAAAGCTTGCATAAAAGAAAAAAATCCTTGGGGGGCAAGGAGAGGATATAAGGTCCAGTCAAAAATAGCTAAATCTTTGCAAAAAGGAAGAACAAAAGAATGGAACATTAGAACTCTCAAAAGAATGAAGATGCAAAAGAAAAAAGACCAATCCAGCTAAAAGAGCTGAAGCTAGGGTAAAGACCCGACCTCCAATGGATAAAGACCCATGTTTCAAGGGTAAAGACCCAATCTCAAAGGATGAAGATCCATTTGCAAGGGTGAAGACCCGATGTCAAAAGATGAAGATCCATTTGCAAGGGTGAAGACCCAATCTCCAAGGATGAAGATCCATTCTGAGGGTGAAGAATCACAATGCATAGAACAGCCGGAGCAGTCAGACTTCTCAACTGATAAAAGGTTAGTCAAATTCATTCTCGGATCCAAGTACCCAATCTCGGGTCCAAGTACCCAAATTAAATCAAAATAAATTCAAGCTCGGGTCCAAGAACCCAATCTCGGGTCCAAAATACTCAAATAATATTCAAATCTTGGGTCCAAGTACCCAATCTTGGGTCCAAGTACCCAAATCCGATTTAGGATCGAGTATCCAAATCCAGTTAGGATCGAGTATCCAAATCCAGTTAGGATCGAGTGTCCGAATCCAGTTAGGATCGAGTATCCCAATCCAATTTAGGATCGAATATCCAAATCCAGTTAGGATCAAGTATCCGAATCTAGTTAAGATCGAGTGTCCGAATCCAGTTAGGATCAAGTGTCCCAATCCAATTTAGGATCGAGTATCCAAATCCAGTTAGGATCGAGTATCCCAATCCAGTTTAGGATTGAGTATCTGAATCTAGTTAGGATTGAGTATCCAAATCCAGTTAGGATCGAGCATCCAAAGCCAATCCCAATCCAATTTAGGATCGAGTGTCCAAATCCAATTAGGATCGAGTATCCAAATCCAGTTAGGATCGAGCATCCAAAGCCAATCCCAATCCAATTTAGGATCGAGTGTCCAAATCCAGTTAGGATCGAGTATCCAAATCTATCTTAGGATCGAGTGTCCAAATCCAGTTAGGATCGAGTATCCCAATCCAGTTTAGGATCGAGTATCCAAACCCTATTTAGGATCGAGTGTCCAAATCCAGTTAGGATCGAGTATCCGAACCTAATTTAGGATCGAGTATCCCAATCCAAATCCAGTTAGGATCAAGTATCCGAATTCAGTTAGGATCGAGTATCCGAGTCTAGTTTAGGGTCGAGTATCCAAATCTCTCGGGTCCAGAACCCAAATTTTTCTTTAGGTCCAGAACCTAGAATTATCCTTGAGTCCATAACTCGAACCGGGTCCAGAACTCAAATTTTCCTTAGGTCTAGAACCTAGAATTATTTCTAAGTCCAGAACTTAGCTCGGGTCCAGAACCCAAATTTTCCTTAGGTCCAGAACCTATAATTATTCTTGAGTCCAGAACTCGAACCGGGTCCAGAACCCAAAGGTCCAGAACCTAGAATTATCCTTGAGTCAAGAACTCGAACCGGGTCTAGAATCTAAATTTTCTTTAGGTCCAGAACCTAGAATTATCCTTGAGTCCAAAACTCGAACCGGGTCCAGAACCCAAATTTTTCTTAGGTCCATAACCTAGAATTATCCTTGAGTCCAGAACTCGAATCGAGTCCAGAACCCAAATTTTTCTTAGGTCCAGAACCTAGAATCATCCTTGAGTCCAGAACTTGAACCGAATCCAGAACCCAAATTTTTCTTAGGTCAAGAACCTAGAATTATCCTTGAGTCCAGAACTCGAACCGGGTCCAGAACCCAAATTTTCCTTAGGTCTAGAACCTAGAATTTATCCTTGAGTCCAGAACTCAAGCCGGGTCCAGAACCTAAAACCTCAACCATCTCAAAAATTAAGTCTTATTGCTTTTCACTCTCTTTCACTAAAGTTTCAGATCATTCAAGCAGGGGGCAAACTGTAGACCCTTAATTTTTTACTCAGTTCGGTCCAACATGTTTTATTTAGTCCAAAATAATTTTTGTTGTCTAAATGGTACAAAATAATTTTTGCTTTAGTATCTAATTTTTATTAATAAAAAATAAAAATAAACAAATAAAAGTCAAAAAATAAAAATAAAAATAAAAATCGGCGTCGGAAAAATCGGTGACGAAAAAATCGTCGCGTGGGCCTGTGGGCATTTTGCCCCCAGAAGATGCATGCGGGTGAAATGGTTGCCCGCAGGAATTTCCTATGGGAGACGCTCGCTCCTCGACCACTGCCGCAGTTGACTGCGTAGATTTTTTCGCCAGCGCATTTTTTCCTAGGGTAATTTTTTTCGGCAGTGCAATTTTTTCGATGCAAATTTTTCGAAACCTAATTCAATTAGGTTTTGATTTCCTTTTCTTATCAATATTACTTGCCGTGATTAATTAGGAATAAATCATATGAAACCTCTATAAATAAGGACCAAAGGCAATCAAATAGAGGAGGCCGAAAATCAAAAAAAAAAAATTGGACAGTAGCTTGAAAAAGTGGATCCAAATCTGTGAAGGAAATCAACTTGAATCAAGTTGGTTTTTTGAAGGAGCAGAAAAATGATTTAAGCAATTTAAAGGAAAAGAGGCTTGTCTTTGACTTTGTTCATCCAAGAAGCAATTTTGGTGTAACTAAAAAAATAAGGTTTGAATTCTTAATTCCTTTTATTTTTTGTTTTCACAATAGCTTAATCATCCTTTGGTTTCTTTTAGATTAAAAACTTTATAACCTCAATTCACCTTTTGTAAGGTTTGAAAATCTTAAATCGTGGCTTTATTTTCTAAAAGTTTAAAGTTATTAGATTTATTTCTTCAAAACTCCAAAACCAAAATTTGTTTTCCAAATTTTCAAAACTCAAAATTGTGTTCTGTTACTTTCCCAAAAGCTTTAAAAATATCTTTTTTTTTTCCTTTATAAATTTTAAATTGTTGGTTTATTTTCATAAAATTCCATAAAATCATCAAATTGTTTTTTTCAAATCCTAAAATCAACAAATCACCCGAGACCCTAATTTTAAATCCTAAAACCCAAAATTCAACTTCTAAACCTAAAATAGTAAACTCTAACTCCTTTAAAACCTTAAACCCTAACTTTTTCTAAACCTTAATCCTTTAAAACATTAAAAACCATAATAACATAAATATTTTAAAATTACACAGTAAGCTTGAAATCACCATTTAAAACCATGAATCAAAAGTATTTTAAAATATCTAAAACCCTAGTTTCATGATTTCACCATTCAAATATTAATTTAGTTAATCAAAGAGTCTTACCAACCTTTTAAAACATAAAACCTTAATCTATTTTAATTCCATAAAAAAGTCACAGTAGCTTAATTTTATGAATTCCAAAACCTTAACACATGAGATAAAGAACCCTAAATGGAAATAGTAACTATAATTTGAATTTTTATTTACCTTATTCAATTCCATATTTGATCATGCTTGGTTTTATTTCTTATGCTTTAATTTATTTAAATTCTATGCTTGGTTTATTTTATTTATCATGGATGAATGTTTACTTTTATTGATATTTGGTACCTTTGATGAATGATTTATTTATTATGAATGGTTATTTACTTTTATCAATTTATTTAGATTTCTAAATGTTGTAAGAGGTATGTTTCCACTTGGTGGGTATCTCATTAGTTAAATATCATGTAATTTAATTTGCTTTTCTACTTTAGAACCAATGTAAGGGGTTTGTTTCTACCTTTCGGTGGGTGTCCTATCTAGGCATGTGATGTAAGGACATGTTTCCATCTTCGGTTGGGTGTCCATTTATTTGTTTTGTTTTGTTTGGACATTGCTTTGATTTTAATGTAATGATGCTTTCTTTTTATTGTGTGTAATATGGATAATATCATTATATTTAAGAATTTTATAATATTAAGACCTGTAAAGGAGGCCGGTTCCAATGAACCGGGCGTTGTGGGGGTGCTGGGCTATTTCTCATCTTCCCCATACGTACCCAACTTTTTGAACCCATTAGGGGGTTGGGGATTCCTTAGGAATCGAGTCATCCACCCCTTTCTTTTTCTTGGCCTGTCCGGGTGGTGACTCCATTTTCTTCGAACTTAGGTCCGTGTTCTCTAAGGCCCCGAGCCTAAACAGTGCCGAAGTCGCAAGAACTATTCCACCGGGAATGGGGGCAAAAATCCCGCTCACAAATAGCTCAACCTTTTGTGATTGGTTATTTCCTAAGGTGGTAGAAACTCTCTTTGTCTACTATATCATCAATGTAATAATGCTTCAGACGTTGGCCATTTACTTTAAAAATGTCTCCTCCTTGATTATGAATGTCAAATGCTCCATAAGGATATACATTTACCATCTTAAAGGGTCCGGACCAATGGGATTTAAGCTTCCCTAGCAAAAGCTTAAGCCTTGAATTGTACAAAAGGACATGTTGGCCTTCATGGAATGATTATGGCTGAATATGTTTGTCATGCGATGCCTTTATTCTTTCTTTATAGATTTTAGCATTCTCATATGCTTGAAATCTTAACTCATCCAACCTACATAGTTGTAACAATCTTTTTTATCCTACAACATCTAAATTCATGTTCAATTACTTGATTTCCAAATGTGCTTTATGCTCAAGTTCAATAGGTAAATGACAAGCCTTCCTGAAAATAAGTAGACATGGTGACATGCCAATTGGTGTTTTGAACATTGTACGATAAGCCAATAGTGTGTCATCAAGTTTGAGTGACCAATCCTTCCTTGAATTGTTCATTATTTTCTATAAAATCCATTTAAGTTCCCTATTTAAAATATCCACTTGAACACTGGTTTGAGGATGGTATAGTGTTGTTACCTTGTGTTATACACTGCATTTCTTAAGAAGAGAATCAAAACTTTTGTTGCAAAAGTGAGTACCGCTATCACTTATCATTGCCCTAGAAACTCCAAATCTAGTGAAAATGTTATTTTTGATGAATTTGGCCACTACCCTTGAATCATTTGTTGGGCTTGCTATTGCTTTCACCCATTTTGAGACATAATCAACTGCCACCAAAATGTATTGATTGTTGAATGAAAGTGGAAAGGGGCTTATGAAGTTAATACCCCATACATTAAAAAGTTTGACTTCTAGGATTGAATTGAGTGGTATATCTTGCTTCCTTGAAATGCTTCTGGCTCATTAACAATGATCGCATGATTGAATAAAAGTCCTTGCATCTTTGTACATGGCAGGCTAGAAAAATCTAGATTGCCAAATTTTAGCAATTATTTTTAAGTGCTGGAGTGGCCACCACATTCTTTTGAATGACAAAAATTTAGAATGCTTTTTATTTCTTCCTTCGAAATGCATCTTCGAATCATTCCATCCCCACTATGTTTAAATAGTAGTGGCTTCTCCCATATGTAACATTTTATTTCAAAGAGAAATTTCTTCTTTTAAGAATAAGACATATCTGATGGAAATACACCACATGCCAAATAATTAACAAGGTTAGCATACCAGGGAATATAACTTTTAGCAGAGAAAAGTTGTTCATCAGGGAATGATTCATTAATGGGTATTGCTTCTTTGTCGAGTTGTTTCTATAATCTTGAAAGGTGATATGCCACCAAAATTTTGACTCCTTTTTTTATCCTTGATTTCAAAATAAAAATCTTGAAAAAGTAAAATCTACCTAATGAATCTTGGCTTAGCTTCCTTTTTTCTCTTTAGATATTTTATTGTTGCATGATCAATATAAACAATGACTCTGTATCCTAAAAGGTAAGATCATAATTTATCAAGAGTAAATACTATAGCAAGCATCTCCTTCTCTGTTTTAGCATAATTTATATGAGCTTCATCAAGTGTTCTACTTGCATTGTAAATAACATGGCTCTTTTTGTCTTTTCTTTGACTTAAGATGGATCCAATCATATAATTACTCGCATCACACATGAGTTCAAATGGTAAGGATCAATCCGATGGTGAAATGATTGGAGTTATCATAAGAGTTGCTTTTAACCTCATAAAAGCAACAAGAAATTCATTAGAAAAATTAAAAAATAACATCTTTATTTCATAATTCACACAATGGTTTAGCAATCTTAGAAAAACCCTTTATAAATTTCCTATAAAATCCTGAGTGTCCTAGAAAACTTCTTATGCCCTTAACATTGGTTGGTGGTGGTAATTTTTCTATGACTTATTCTTTTGCTCTATCCACTTCTATCCCTTTTTGAGAAACCTTATGTCCAAGTATTATTCCTTCTTCTACTATAAAATGGCATTTTTCCCAATTTAGGACAATGTTTGTTTCTTCACATCTTTTAAGCACCTATTCCAAATATTGTAAACAATTATCAAAAGTAGAATCATAAACAGTAAACTCATCCATAAAAATTTTAATAATAAGTTCAACAATATCAGAAAATACAGCCATCATGCATCTTTGAAAGGTAGCTGGTGCATTGAATAGTCTAAAAGGCATCCTATGATAAGCAAAAGTTCCATATGGGCATGTGAATGTGGTCTTTTCTTGATCCTCTAGAGCTATAGGAATTTGAAAATATCCTGAATAACTATCTAATAAAGTTAAAAATAAGCATTCCTGCAGGTCTTTCTAGCATTTGATCAATAAATGGTATATGAAAATGATATTTACGGGTTGCTTTTTTTTTTTTTAACTTGCTACAATCTATGTAAACATGTCGTCCTGTATCTACTCTAGAGGAAATCAATTCATTGTTCGCATTTGTTATCACAGTCATCCCCCCTTTTTTAGGTACTATAAGTACATGACTTACCCAATAATTATCAGAAATAGGATAAATTATTCATGAATATAATAATTTAGTTACTTCTGCTTTTACTACCTCTTTCATATTTGAATTTAATCTCCTTTGTTAATCTATCACATATTTAGTATTTTCTTCCAATAATATTCTATGCATACAAATTGATGGGCTGATTCCCTTAGGATATAGTCTAACCTATTACTTTTTTACATTTTCCAATTAGTTCCAAGGTTTGACTTAATTGATGTTCAGACAATTCACAATTATAGGAAAAGAATCATTTGGTCCAAGAAATGCATATATAAGATGGCTAGGAAAGGCTTTAATTCTAATTTTGTAGCTTTCTCAATAGATGTAGGGGGGTAGAGGCTTACCTTTTTCAATTTCTTCAAATTTTCGATAATGCATGATTGAAGTTGCTTTTAATACTAAAGTATAAGCAGATACTTCTTAATTTTTAGTGTTTGAAGTGGAACTTTGTACTAGATAAGCTTCTAAGGAATCTTTAAGAAATTCTTGTTCAAATACTTGTTTAACACATTTATCAATAATATCAATTCAAAAACAATCATCCATAAAAAAGTAGGATTTTTAGTAGCCTTATTAAATTAAATTCCTCGTTTTATCACCTACTTGTAGGGCACTTTCCTCCACGAACATCTATCATTGCTCTTAATGTGGCCAAAATGGTCTTCCAAGAATGACTGGTATTTCTACATCTTCATCCATATCTAGGATCACAAAATCTACAAGAATGTAGAGTTTATCCACTTTCAGAAGAACATCTTCAACTATCACAATTGGGTATTTAATTGAATGGTCCACTAGTTGAAGGGACATCCTTATTGGTTGAAGTTGGGTAAAGCTAAGTTTCCTGCAAATTGAATTAGGCATTAGACTAACACTAGCACCTAAATCACATAATGCTTTATGAAAATCCACTTCACCAATAGTACAAGGAGTTGAAAAAGCCCCATGGTTCTTTTAATTTCAAAGGAAGCTTGTTTTGTATTACGGTGCTGCATTCCTCAGTAAGTGCAATTTTGGCATTGTCTTTCAGCTTCCTTTTATTGGATAGCAATTCTTTAAGGAACTTCACATAAGTTAGCATTTGTGCAAGTGCTTCTGCAAAAGGAATATTTATGTGAAGTTGTTTAAAAATCTCTAAAAATTTTTCATATTGCTTATACAAATTTTATTTTTTTAATCTTTGAAGGAAAGGGATAAGAGGCATATATGTTTTGATAATTTCTTTTTGTGCTTCCTTCTCTTGATCTTCTATTTATTTTTCTTTCTCAATGGTTAAAGTTTTCTTTGGTTGAGGATCTTTAATTTTTAATCATCTCCTTAATGTTATGGCTTTGCAATACTCCCTAGGATTTATCTTAGGTTGGTTTGGTAAAGCTCCTTGATTGTGAGTGTTCAATGAACTTACAATTTGCCCGACTTATGTTTCAAGGCTCCTGTTTTGAATTCTTAGTTGCTCAATTTTCAGTTCAAGCTTGTCATATTGCATCTCAAGCTTCTCAATCTTTTTGATGTGGCTCCAATAAATTTTTCTAAAGTTGATTCATATGATGGCTTTTCTAGAAGGGGGGGGGGGGTGGGGACTTGATTTTGAGTTCTCATAAATTGTCGCTGATATGGTGCCTTCTGGTTATTTTGACCACCCCATGAGAGATCTGGGTAATTCCTCCATGTGGGATTGATGCATTCCCTTAAGGGAAATTTGGACCCCTATTCTGAGGCAATCTTGAATTGGAGCCTACCAAAGAATGTAATTGAAATTAGAAGTTTTCTGGGATTGTCTGGTTATTATCATTAGTTTGTGAAGGGATTTTCTATGATAGCTTTGCCACTCACCAAACTACTTCAAAATGTTGTGAAATTTGTGTGGACTGATCAATGTCAGGTGAGTTTTGAGCAGTTGAGGAATATGTTGACTCAAGCTCTAGTTCTTACTCTACCTATAGAAGGTAAACCATATGTGATATATAGTGATGCATCACATAATGGTTTTGGGTTGTATGTTGATGCAAGAAGATAGAGTTATTGCATATGCTTCAAGATAGTTAAAGCCTCATGATTTAAACTATCCAACTCATGATTTGGAGTTGGCAGCCATTGTATTAGCATTGAAGATTTGGAGACACCACTTATATGGAGAGAAGTGCTTTATTTACTCTGATCATAAAAGTTTAAAGTATTTGGGTGTCCAAAAAGAGTTGAATTTTCGGAAGAGGTGGTAGTTAGAATTGATAAAGGATTATGATTATTTGATTGATTACCACCCTGGCAAGGCTAATGTTATTGCAGATGCCTTGAGTCGAAAGTGTTTGGCAGGGTTGATCGCCTATGCTCTCACATTGCCTATTGAGTTGAGAGCTCTGCATGCCAGATGTAAGGATTGTGATGATGGTGCTCTTATGGCTCAATTGCAGGTGAGGCCATTACTTATTAATGAGATTAAAGAAGCACAGAAGTCAGATGTAAAACTCCAGAAGATTGTGGAGGATTGCAAAAAGGGTGAGAGTAGGGATTTTCATGTGAGAGATGATGGTGATATATGGTACAGAGGTAGATTGTGTGTTCCTGAAGATGTGGATTTGAGGAAGAGGATTTTGGAAGAAGCACACCAGTCTTCATATGCTATGCATCCTGGAAGTACCAAGATGTATCAGGATTTAAAACAACATTATTGGTGGTCTAGTATGAAAAAGAACATAGTAGAGTTCATTTTCAGATGTCTCACCTATCATAAAGTGAAGGTTGAACATCAGGTTCCTTCAAGATTGTTGCAGCCTTTATCAGTGCCTCAATGGAAATGGGAGCGTGTAACCATGGACTTTGTGGCTGGATTACCTTTGACCCTGAGGAAGCATGATGCAATCTGGGTAATTATGGATAGATTGACAAAGTTAGCTCATTTTCTTCTGCTTGGGATGGACTACTCCCTGGATAGACTGGCTGAGTTTTATATCACTAAGGTAGTGAGGCTACATGGGATCCCAGTTTCAATATTTTCAGATCAAGATCCCAGATTTACATCGCGATTTTGGAAAAGTTTGCAAGATGCTTTGGGTAGTGTGAGCGGGGATTTTCGCCTCCACTCCCGGTGGAATGGTTCTTGCGACTTCGGCATTGTTTAGGCTCGGGGCCTTAGAGAACACGGACCTAAGTCAGAAGAAAATGGAGTCACCACTCAGACGGGCTAGGAAAAAGAAAGGGGTGGATGACTCGATTTCTAAGGAATCCCCAACCCCTTAATGGGTTCGGAAAGTTGGGTATGTGTGGGGAAGGTGAGAAATGGCCCAGCACCCCCACAATGCCTGGTTCATTGGAATCGGCCTCCTTTACAGGTCTTAATATTATAGAATTCTTAAGTATAACAATATTATCCATATTACACACAACAATTAAAATAAAGCATCGATATATTGAAAATCAAAACAATGTCCAAGCAAAACAAATAAATGGACACCCATCCAAAGATGGAAACATGCCCTTACATAATCCATGCCTAAATAGGACACCCACCGAAAGGTAGAAACATGTCCTTTATATTGGTTCTAAAATAGAAAAGCAATTTAAATTACATGATATTTAACTAATGAGGTACCCATCAAGTGGAAACATACCTCTTACAACATTTGAAAATCAAAATAAATCGATAAAGTAAATAACCATTCATCATAAATAAATCATTCATCAAAGATATTAAACATCAATAGAACGTAAACATCCATCCATGATTGTAGACCCTTAATTTTTGACCCAATCCGATCCAATATGCTTTATTTAGTCCAAAATGATTTTTGTTGTTTAATTGGTCCAAAATAATTTTAATTAAATAGTTTTTGCTTTATTATCTAATTTTTATTAATAAAAAATAAAAATAAATAAATAAAAATTAAAAAAATAAAAATCAGAGTAAAAAAAATCGGAGTAAAAAAAAATCGGCAGCGAAAACAGTCGCATGGATTCCTGCGGGCGAAGGTTTTGCCCAGGGCGAAGTTATTTCGCCCGCAGGAAATTCCCACAGTAAATTCCTGTGGGCTGGCACGCCTACTGGCCCCAGCCATGGGCCCGTTGCCACAGTTTTCACCAGCGCAAATTTTTTTGACCCAAATTTTAGAAACCTAATCCAATTAGGTTTTAATTTCTTTTTTATTAATATTAATTGCCGTGTGGAATTAGGAAGAAATAACCTAAAAACCACTATAAATAAGGATTAATTGAACCAAATTTGAGGAAAAAAAAATTTACACAGTGAGTAAGGATTTGAAACCAAATCAAGGAAGGAAAAGCAATAAATCAATTCAATTGATTTTTAAAGGGAGGAGCACCATGAATTAAGCAATTCAAAGGCAACGAAGGCTTGTCTTTGGAGCTAGTTCATCCAAGAAGAGTTGTTTTTTGGAGAATCAACAAAAGAAGGTATGTTAAATTCTTTTTAATTTATGTAACACAGTAGCAAATCTATACAATTTAAGGTTTTTTTTAAATCAAAACTTTAGAACTTTAATTTAATTCTTCCAAGATTAGAACACTAAAACGTGACTTTCTTTTCTAAAAATACTTAAAATTGTTATTTTTTCTTCTTAAAAATCTTAAAATTCTCATTGAACATATTTTTCAACAAAACCAAAATCAAATTCTGTTTCTTTCAAATTTTTAAATTAGGTTCTATTTCATTCAAAAAGCCTTCAAAAACATCTTTTCTACTTATAAAAACTTCAATCCATGTGTTTAAATTCATAAAACTTCATAAATCATCAAATTGCTTTTTAAAACTCTAATTCAAATTCATTACCCGAGAACCCTAATTTCAAAGCCTAAAACCAAAATTCAACTTTTAAATCTAAAACAATGAACCTTAATCCTTTTAAAACCTTAAACCTTAATTTTTATAAATCCTAATCCTTTTAAAACATTAAAAACCATAAAAACATGAAAACTAAAAAATCACACAGTAGCTTAAATCACTATTTAAAATCATGAATTAAAAATTATTTCAAAGTGTCCAAAACCCTAGTTTTATTATTTCACCATTCAAATCTTAATTTGTTTAATCAAAGAGTCTTACCAACCTTTTAAAACATAAAACCCTAATCTATTTTAATTCCATAAAAAGTCACAATAGCTATAATTGAACTTTTATTTGCTTTATTCAATTCCATATTTATTTATACCTTGATTTATCTCTTATGCTTTAATCTATTTAATTTCAATACTTGATTTATTTAATTTATCATGGATGGATGTTTATTTTATTGATATTTAAATAATTTTGATGAATGATTTATTTATTATGGATGATTATTTACTTTTATCAATCAATTTAGACTTCCAAAAGTTGTAAGAGGTATGTTTCCACTTGGTGGGTACCTCATTGGTTAAACATCATATAATTTAATTTTCTTTTCTATTTTAGAACTTATGTAAAGGGCATGTTTCTACCTTTTGGTGGGTGTCCTATCTAGGCATGTGATGTAAGGACATGTTTCCATCCTTGGATGGATGTCCATTTATTTGTTTTGTTTTGTTTGGACATTGCTTTGATTTTAATATAATGATGTTTTCTTTTTATTGTGTGTAGTATGGATAATATTGTTATGTTTAAGAATTTTATAATATTAAGACCTGTAAAAGAGGCCGGTTCCAATGAACCGGGCGTTGTGGGGGTGCTGGGCCATTTCTCACCTTCCCCACACGTACCCAACTTTCCGAACCCATTAAGGGGTTGGGGATTCCTTAGAAATCGAGTAATCCACCCCTTTCTTTTTTCCGATTCGTCCAGGTGGCGACTCCATTTTCTCCGGACTTAGGTTCGTGTTCTCTAAGGCCCCGAGCCTAAACAGTGTCGAAGTCGCAAGAAGCATTCCACCGGGAGTGGAGGCGAAAATTCCCGCTCACAATGATAAACTAAATAAACCAGGCATTGAACTTAAATAAATTAAAGCATATAAAATAAATCAAAGCATATAATGAACTACACAATCAAATCTAAGAATAAAGCAAGTAAAAAAAATACAAATTAAGGCTACTATTTTTATTTAAGATTCTTTATTTAATGTTTAGGGTTTTAGAATTTATTGGTTTAAGCTACTGTAAGTTTTAAGGGAATCAAAATGGATTAAAGTTTTATAATTTAAGAGGTTGATAAAGTTCTTTGATTAACCAAATTAGTGTTTGAGTGGTAAAACCATGAAATTAGGGTTTGAATACTTTTGAAACATTAGGTTTAAGATTATTAGCTACTTACTACATTGAATTTTAGGCTTACTATGTTTGAATTTTAACATTTAGGTTTATAAGATTTTAGAGTTTAAAGGATTAGGGTTTAGAAAATTTAGGGTTTAAGGTTTTAAGGGAGTTAGGGTTTAAGAAAACTAGGGTTTAAGATTAGCTAGTTTAGGGTTTACTGTTTTGGGTTTTGAAGTTTAATTAGGGTTTTTAGTGTTTCGGAGAATGTATTTGATTTTAGAATTTGAAAAAATAATTTATTGTTTTATGAAGCTTTAAGAGAATAAACAAAATGATTTAAGATTTATAGAGACAGAAAAGATATTTTTTAGGGTTTTTAAAAAATTGGAAAGCAAATTAGGGTTTTGGTAAATTAATGAAATGATTTAAGGTTTTGAAAAGCTAGAAAGTAGACTAGGGTTTTAAGATTTTGAAGAAACAGAAACAATAATTTTTAATCTTGAGTGATGATGCTACTGTAAAGAAAAAAAAATAAAGAAATTCATACCTTCGTTTGTTGGTTCCACCAAAAATTACTTCTTGGATGAACAAGAACAAAGGCAAAGTGGCTGCCATTGCTGGATTGATTGTTTGTTGCTTATTCTTCTCTCAAAAAGTTCGATTGATTTCACTGCCAGAAGGAATTTTTAAAATCCGATTTCCTTTCAATCTTTTCCTCCTAAATTTTGATCCCCTCTGTGTTGTTTTTTAGTCCTATTTATAGAAGATTTTTATGATTAATCTTAGTTGCTCATGGAACCTAACATTAATTAAGAAAAGGAAACCAAAATCGAATAGAATTTGGTTTTGAAAAAATTTGCGTCGGAAAAATTTTGCTGGCAAAAAAAAACTGCTGCGGAAAAATTACGCTGGCAAAAAAGTTCCCGCAGGAGCCTACGAGCTGGGGTGGGAGAAATTGCCTACGGGCCATTTCGCCGCCCCCCTTTTCGGCAATGAAATTTTTCGTCGTCAATTTTCTGTCTCCGATTTTTATTTTTATTTTTATTTATTTGTTTATTATTATTATTTTTTAATTTTTTATTAATAAAAATTTAATACTAAAGAGAATATTATTTAATTAAGATAACACAAAAATTATTTTGGACTAATTAAAATATATTGGACAACACAAAAATTATTCTGGACTTATTAAAATATATTAGACCGAACTGGGTCAAAAATTAAGGGTCTACAGTTTGCCCCCTGCTTGAACGATCTGAGACTTTAGTAAAAAAGAGTGAAAAGCAATAAGACTTAATTTTTGATGAGATGGTTATTTGAATTTGTTTTGGGTACTTGGACTCGAGATTGAACTTGATTTGGGTACTTGAACCCGAGATTGGGTACTTGGACCCTAGATTGAATTTGATTTGGGTACTTGGACCCGAGAATGATTTGATTTGGGTACTTGGACCCGAGACTAGGTACTTGGATCCGAGACTGAACTTTATTTGGGTACTTAGACCCGAGACTAGATTGAATTTGGGTACTTGGACCTATGATTAGATTGAATTTGAGTACTTGGACCCGGGATTGGGTACTTGGACCCGAGATTGATTTGATTGGGGTACTTGGACCCGATAATGAATTTGATTTGGGTACTTGGACCCGAGATTGAATTTAGTTTGGTACTCGAACCCGAGATTGGGTACTCAGACCTGAGATTGATTTGATTTGGGTACTTGGACCCTAGACTAGATTGAATTTGGGTACTTGGACCCAAGATTAGATTGAATTTGGGTACTTGGACCCAGGATTGGGTACTTGGACCCGAGATTGATTTGATTGGGATACTTGGACCCGAGAATGAATTTGATTTGGGTACTTAGACTTGGGATTGAATTTGGTTTGGGTACTTGGACCCGAGATTGGGTTTGACTGACCTTTTATCAATTGAGAAGTCTGACCGCTCCGGCTGTTCTATGCATCGTGGTTCTTCACCCTCAAAATGGATCTTCATCCTTTGAGATCGGGTTTTCACCATTGAAAATAGATCTTCATCCTTTGAGATCGGGTCTTCACCCTTGAAAACGGATCTTTATCCTTTGAGATCGGGTCTTCGCCCTTGAAAATGGATCTTCATCCTTTGAGATCGGGTCTTTACCCTTGAAAATGGATCATCATCCTTTGAGATCGGGTCTTCACCCTTGAAAATGGATCTTCATCCTTTGTGATCGGGTCTTCACCCTTGAAAATGGATCTTCATCCATTGAACTGGATCTTCATCCTTGGCATCGGGTCTTCACACTTTCAAAACGGATCTTCATCCTTTGGACTTTGGGTCTTCACCCTCTGATATTGGATCTTTATCCATTAGAGATTGGGTCTTTACCCTTGAAACACGGATCTTTATCCATTGGAGATCGGGTCTTCACCCTTGAAAATGGACTTTCATCCTTTGGAAATTGGGTCTTCACCCTTGAAAATGGATCTTCATCCTTTGGACTTCGGGTCTTTACCCTTGCTTCAGCTTTTTTAGCTGGACTGATCTTTTGTCTTTTGCATCGTCATTCTTTTGAGAGTTCTAATGTTCCATTCTTTTTTTCTTCCTTTTTGCAAAAATTCAGCTATTTTTAATTGAACCTTATATCCTCTCCTTGCCCCCTGTGTGGCAAAATATTTGTAAGTGAGTTTGAAAATATTTTATATATAGACTCAAAAAATTGAAAAGGAGAAACTTTGCCCCCTGTGTAGGCTCAAACCCATGATTTTTCTATGCGGGCTCCGATTGATGTTTTTACCGTCTAGTTCATCCCACAAGCACGTATTTCTTCTTTTGCAAAACGACTGGAGCTTCCACAAGCAAATAGGCTTTCCGTGCCCTCTTGATTCAATATCTTCTTTTGATTCTTTACTTCGCAGGGTGTTTGCTGTTCATTTTGACAAGGAATAGACAATACAAGACAAGAAAGTGCGATGTGATATGCTCATGTATGCATGATATGCATGAATGATACTTACATTCGTTCCATCGACTCACAAACCAAGGTGTTCAGCAGAAGTGTTCTCATTGGTTCCTTTCATTTACTAGTTCAGGTCTTGCATTGGAAAAAAAGAATGCTTCCCATTTATGACTTTTATCTTTAAGATATTGAAAACATGAATAATGGAGGCCCCAAGCAGCAGAGTCAGGGATTCATCTATTTCAAACTATGTTTCAGCATGTTGGTTGATAGCTTCTTCATGACCTTGCCAATAATCATTTCCTTTGCCAATGTGTCCTTTAGAGGTTCAACATACTTCCCTTAACTTGAAGGCTTTGTATTACAAAACATTTATTTATTTATATTATTTTTTGTATTTTTGAATTTTAATTTTGAAATCAAATGTTGGCTTTGCCAAATTAATGTCAATGTACCTCAAGACTTGATTATTCCAAATTAACATATCTATAACATGACAACCCTAGTTACCGTACTAAACTTGGGAATCATTTCTATTTAAGCAAGAATTGTTGCACTTCAGATAGGCACATACACATTACTTATCCAAAGGTCTCATTTGAGTTTAAATATTGTCTATCTCATATGCATGCTTATCCAAACTATCTCCACTAATAGACTCTACCTACCAAGAGAGATCAACAGGTCTTTGATAGGCTTGAAATGGGGTCTATGAGGGACATGGGTTAAATGAAGGCCATTTTGAGATAGAAGCTGATGTGACACAATGGACAAACCCTCACACTATAAATTTCTTGTTTGAGTTTTAAGCAGCTTGGAGGCAATCTTGCTAGACTCCAAATTCCTTCTATCTTCTTGGTATTAATCTGGATCTTGATTAGGACAGTTTTTGCCCTTGCAAAAAGTTTTTTACCCAAATTTGTTTCTTTTCTTCTTCTCCCTTTTCTTTCTTTTTATTTTTCTTACTCTTTCCTTTCTTTAAGCATTTTATAATTTTGTCCTTCTTCCTTGTAGGACCGTCAAGTACAGAACTTTCAAGAACTGAATGGTCTTTCTCATTTTTCTTTGATTTTGATCGAATCTTTAGTTGGGTTGGACCAATTCAAGTCAAAATGTCCTTATAAATCAAATGGAAGCCTTTTGTTGTCTTAGGTAAAAGAGAACTCAATTGGCTTTTTGAACCGCCTTTTTAGGTTTTATCTTTTTTCTTTTCTTTCTCTTGTTCTTCTTTTCTTTTTTTTTTCTTCTTTTCTTCTTTTTCTTCTTCTTTTCTTTTGTTTTGTTTTGTTGCTTTTTTTTTTGTTCTAGCTCTAAAAGAGTTATCTTGTTTGTACTAACTTGGGCTTCCAATAATGGATGAGTGGAGCAACATAAATCTTCTTTAACAAGAATAAATCATTTGTTACTCTGATGTTGATGTTGTCTTGATATATTGGAGATATTAAGGGAACTTCAACTACCCTTATGGTCTTGAAAACATCAACTACACTTATGGTCTTGAGAACTTCAACTATCTTCATGGTCTTGAGAACTTCAACTATCCTCATGATCTTGACTAATCATTGCTTTCTTTGATCTTCTTGGCTCTTAATCTTAGTGATCATAAGACTTGTCAAATGTATCACAACAGCTCAGGGTAGGTTTTTGGCGTTTGTAAGCTAATGAAAAGAAAGCTAAAATTTTATGAAGGCTCTAAGGGACAACTAGGGATTGATATCTAATTGGGTGGATACTAGTTGTTGGCTCATCAAACAATGCCTAGATCATCTCTCCCTTAAATAAGCAGAGTTCAATTTCACCTCGAAAGTTTGTCAATGCATGTTCTAAGACTAACTAAGACCTAGACAAAGATAATTATGTAGGAGCCCTCTCTACGTAAGCATACACAACTCAATGCTATTGAGCAATTCCCTCTCCTAGTAAAGTCATTCGAGTCATGATGCATAAATATATTAATTCATGAATTATCAAGCTAGATTCCTCATTGGTTGAGCACTAAAATGAACAAAGACCAATAAATTTTTTGATAAAAGTAATTTATTCAAACAAATTTAAATTTGCAAAACATGATAGTTCCAATTAAATATTAAAGAAAGTAAAATTGAAAAGCAACATTCAAGCTAAGGCAAGTTTGTTGAGTTAAGCTTCTTTTCCTTTCACATCTTCAATATCCCCATCTTGAAAGGATGATAATACAAAATCTTCTTCTAATCCTTTTCCTACCATGAAGGTTACTGGTGGTGGCACCTTGTTGAACCTTGGAAATGGATTACCTTTGGTATTGGGCTTGTCCGGCTCAGGCAACTTGCCATTATCAATTAAATTCTGGATCTCATACCTCAACTTCATTTAATTGTCCTTTTCGTGTACAGGCCTTTGATGGAATTGACAAAATGCATTAGTATCAAAGTTAGGTGGAAGAGGATTAGGCAAAGGATGAGGAGTCAAGGGTTGTAACAATCCCTTCTTTTGTAGCTTATTGAGAACTTAAGATAGTGGCTTCCCTAATTCTGAAAACTGCCTCATTCCTCCTTGACTAGTGGCATTAACATCAGCTTCCTTTTGTGTACTTTGATTGCTAGGCTGATAATTCCATCTCATTTCTTTTTATTGAAAAGTGATTCTTCTCCCTTTCCCACTCTTCAATTTGTATACCAGCTTGGAGAAGATCCTTGAAATCATAGATGAGTGTATGAGACATCTTTTCACGAAGGCTAGGCAGCACCCATCTCACAATCATCCTTATTTGATCATATTCATTGGGCCTTTTCTTGAGCAAAGCGGCCTTATTTCTCCATCTTTTCACATAGTCCACAAAATTCTCATTTGGCCTTTGTCTAATGGACTCAACTTCCATTAAGGTAACTTCCAGCTCGACATTGTACCCATATTGCTGAATGAAAGCCTTGTACAACATGTTCCAATCTTTTTGAGTACTTTCCTCTAAAGTGTTGAACTAATTTTGGACAACAGGGTCCAAGGAGAGCATGAAATATCTCAGAGTTTGAGCTTTAGTAGCTCGGGCAGACTGCACGGCAGTGATGTACTGCTTCACATGGAGATGAGGATTTCTAGTACCATTGTATCTAGCAAAGGATGGCATCTTGAATTTGTACGGAACTTCTTCATCTAGCTCAAATAATTTATCAACTTCGGACATTTCTTCAGTCTTTAGTTTCTTCTCAAATTTCTTTTCCAAGTCCGTAATCATCTTCTCAACATCAGAAACTTTAGTCTTTTCAAAAGTTACCTTCTCAACAACTTTCAGATCCTTTTTATCTTGAGGTTCTTGGAAGTATTGAGCCCAATCATCATCATCAATGATCACCTTATCATCATCAAAAGCTAATTCACCAACTTTAGTCTTCCCTTTGTCCTTTGGCTTCTTAGTGCTACAGATGCTTCGGCGTGATTTTCTAAAATTGCAGTCAATTGGTTCTTCATGGTCTCAGCTAGGACCTCTTTTATTTCTTCCATTTTGGCATTGAGGGCATCATCCACCATTCTTTGAATTTGTTTGGGATCCATTATTTTTGGTGGGCAAGTGATTGAGTCGTTGCTAGATTCTTCACTTTCGGCGTAAGTCGGATTGTCGTAATCTTTTGAACTGTCGTAATCCAAGGCTGTGAGCCAGAAAGGATCAATGATATGAGATGCAAATGTACGCATGTATGCATGTATGCACAAACAACCAACAAAGATAAGTAGAACATCCCTTCTAACCTTATAACATCCACACACGAATGGCGAGTCTCTTTTCCTAGGTATATGGTTAACAAAATACCAACATGGGGTATCTTGTTTTCGAATAATTCCCTCGGATGTTTCAACCAATAGTTATATTTTCGAAAATGGAAATCAATCCATGATAATTCCCATTAATTAGATTTTAATCCATTTAACCAACTAATGTAGCTTTTATGCTATATTGGATTAAAACTAAATTAAGAGGTTTATTATAAATAGATTTCTCACTTGAAAAAGTAACTAATGATTCATGCCAAAAACAAGCCCATGATTAATTATTCTTAGTATAAACTAGGCTCACAATTGATTTTTGGTATTTCGTAATTGACCTAAATAATTTGCAAGCTCTTTGGAAGAAAAGGTTGGATAAACATAATTTTATTTCTATGCCCATTGTAAAAAGAATTTAGAAAAAATGGATTTTGGGCTTAGTATTTGGGCCATGAGCAAAAGAATTTTTATTTATTTTTAGAAAAATTTTACGTCCAAAGACCATTTTGAAAAGTTTTAAAGATAGCTTTGGTCTTTTGGATCTTAAAGAAAAATTTATTTGAGCTTACAAATGTACTTGGGTCATATTAGAAAAAGAACAAACCAAATAAGCCATGATTTAACCGTAGTCAAACAACAAGCATTTAGGGTAAAAACCTAAGGGAAGTAACTAGGCCAATTACATGAGCTTTAGTCTTTGGGTAAAAAAGCTTAGGTTCCCATAGCAAGTATATACCAAAAGGTACGAGGCTATAAGTGGTTATGCCATGCTCAATCTCCATACCTTGAGTGAAAGTATGGTATTCCTTACATAACACAACACGAGTAACACGGGAGTCCTAACTCACGCACACGATTCAATCAAATATGATGCAATGGATAATAGCATTATAAGAAAGAATAGAATAATATAAAGACTAACGGAATCAACTTCTCTTATCCCCGGTGGAGTCGCCACTGTGAGCGGGGATTTTCGCCCCCACTCCAGGTGGAATGGTTCTTGCGACTTCGGCACTGTTTAGGCTCGGGGCCTTAGAGAACACGGACCTTAGTCCAAAGAAAATGGAGTTGCCACCCGGACGGGCCAGGAAAAAGAAAGGGGTGGATGACTCAATTCCTAAGGAATCCCCAACCCCTTAATGGGTTTGGAAAGTTGGGTACGTGTGGGGAAGGTGAGAAATGGCCCAGCACCCCCACAACGCCCGGTTCATTGGAACCGGCCTCCTTTACAGGTCTTAATATTATAAAATTCTTAAGTATAAGAATATTATCCATATTACACACAACAATTAAAATAAAGCATCGATATATTGAAAATGTCCAAGCAAAATAAATAAATGGAAACCCATCCGAAGATGGAAACATGCCCTTACATAATCCATGCCTAAATAGGACACCCACTGAAAGGAAGAAACATGTCCTTTACATTGGTTCTAAAATAGAAAAGCAATTTAAATTACATAATATTTAACTAATGAGGTACCCACCAAGAGGAAACATACCTCTTACAACATTTGGAAATCAAAATAAATTGATAAAGTAAATAACCATTCATCATAAATAAATCATTCATCAAAGATATTAAACATCAATAGAACGTAAACATACATCCATGATAAACTAAATAAACCAAGCATTGAACTTAAATAAATTAAAGCATATAAAATAAATCAAAGCATATAATGAACTACACAATCAAATATAAGAATAAAGCAAGTTAAAAAAATATAAATTAAGGCTACTGTTTTTATTTAAGATTCTTTATTTAATGTTTAGGGCTTTAGAATTTATTGGTTTAAGCTACTGTAAGTTTTAAGGGAATTAAAATGGATCAAAGTTTTATAATTTAAGAGGTTGATAAAGTTCTTTGATTAACCAAATTAGTGTTTGAGTGGTAAAACCATGAAATTAGGGTTTGAATACTTTTGAAACATTAGATTTATGATTATTAACTACTTACTGTATTGAATTTTAGGCTTACTGTGTTTGAATTTTAACATTTAGGTTTATAAGGTTTTAGAGTTTAAAGGATTAGGGTTTAGAAAAATTAGGGTTTAAGGTTTTAAGGGAGTTAGGGTTTAAGAAAACTAGGGTTTAAGGTTAGCTATTTTAGGGTTTACTGTTTTGGGTTTTGAAGTTGAATTAGGGTTTTTAGTGTTTCGGAGAATGTATTTGATTTTAGAATTTGGAAAAATAATTTATAGCTTTATGAAGCTTTATGAGAATAAACAAAATGATTTAAGGTTTATAGAGATAGAAAAGATATTTTTTAGGGTTTTTGGAAAGAAAAGGATTCAATTTAGGGTTTTGAAAAATTGGAAAGCAAATTAGGGTTTTGGTAAATTAATGAAACGATTTAAGGTTTTAAAAAGCTAGAAAGTAGATTAGGGTTTTAAGATTTTGAAGAAACAGAAACAACAATTTTTAATCTTGAGTGATGATGCTACTGTAAAGAAAAAAAATAAAGAAATTCATACCTTCATTTGTTGGTTCCACCAAAAATTACTTCTTGGATGAACAAGAACAAAGGAAAAGTGGCTGCCTTTGATGGATTGATTGTTTGGTTGCTTATTCTTCTCTCAAAAAGTCCGATTGATTTCACTGCCAGAAGGAATTTTTAAATTCTGATTTCCTTTCAATCTTTTCCTTCTAAATTTTGATCCCCTCTGTGTTGTTTTTAGTCTTATTTATAGCAGATTTTTATAATTAATCTTAGTTGCTCACGGAATCTAATATTAATTAAGAAAAGGAAACCGAAACCGAATTGAATTTGGTTTCGAAAAAATTTATGTCAGAAAAATTTCGCTGGCGAAAAACAACTGCTGCGAAAAAATTATGCTGGCAAAAAAGTTGCCGCAGGAGCCTGCAAGTTGGGGCAGGCGAAATTGCCTGCGGGCCATTTCGCCCCCCCCCCCCTTTTCGGCGAAGAAATTTTTTGTCGCCTATTTTTCTTCGCTGATTTTTATTTTTATTTTTTATTTTTATTATTTTTTAATTTTTTTATTAATAAAAATTAAATACTAAAGCAAATATTATTTAATTAAGATAACACAAAAATTATTTTGGACTAATTAAAATATATTGGATAACACAAAAATTATTCTGGACTTATTAAAATATATTAGACTGGACTGGATAAAAAATTAAGGGTCTACAAGTAGTTAATTGTATTTTAGTACTGCTTTTGATCCACAGATAGATGGACAGTCTGAGAGGGTGATACAAGTATTAGAGAACAAGTTAAAAAGTTGTGTTATTGAGTTTACTAGGAGTTGGGATATACATTTTCCTTTAGTTGAGTTTGCATACAGCAATAGCTTTCAGTCTATTATTGGGATGGCTCCTTATAAGGCTTTGTATGGCAGGAAGTGCATGACATTGTTATGTTGGAATGAGGTTGAAGAAGGTAAACTTATAGGTCCCGACTTAATAAAAAAAATAGAAGAGAAAGTGAAAATAATTCGAGATTGTTTGAAAGTAGCTTCTAACCGACAGAAATCATACACAGACTTAAAGAGAAAAGATATAGAGTTTAGTGTGGGGGATAAGGTATTCCTAAAAGTATCTTCTTGGAAGAAAATTTTGAGATTTGGATGAAAAGGAAAGTTGAGTCCTCGTTTCATTGGTCCATATAAAGTAATGGAAAGAGTGGGACCGGTAGCTTATAGATTGGCTTTGCCACCTGAGTTAGATGAGATACATAACATCTTCCATGTCTCGATGCTTCAGAAGGGTATAGATTAGATCAGTCTCGTGTCTTATTAGTTGAGTCGATTGAGGTGAGTCCAGAATTGACCTATAAAGAAGAGCCAGTGGCTATTTTAGCAAGAGAGGTAAAAGAGTTAAGAAATATGAGAGTGCTATTGTTAAAGTATTATGGAGAAACCATTCTACCGAGGAAGCGACATAGGAGAGTGAACAAGTTATGCGAAGCCAGTATCCTTAACTATTTATGAGCTAATACCAGGTAATTTTAAGGATAAAATTCTTTTAAAGGGGAGAGAGTTACAACATCCACAAAATTTACTAAAATAAAATAAAATTAAATTAAACTAAAATGAATAATTTGAGGGAGAATTGAAGATTTAGAAGTGAGAAAAATAGTTTGTATATGTTAAATATATATGGAATATAAATGACATATAAAAGTCAAAGAAAATAGTAGAAATCAATATGTGAGCAGTAAAATATGAATAGTGAAACGTGAAAAAGGTTAAAAAATTAAATTTTAAATAATTTTGAATGGGAGATGAAAAATATGATTTTTAAAATAAATAAATAAATAAATATTAATTATTTAAGTCTTAAAATAAGAAAATGAAGAAAAAAAATTAGAAACATAAAACTTCATCTTCTTCCTCTCTTCTAAGTGTTGGCCAAAACACCATGGAAGCAAGAGGGAGCCTTTCTTCTCTTCCAAACACCAAGTTTTGAGTAGATTTTCAAGAATCAAATATAGTTTTGGTGATTTTTCAATAAATTGGTAAGTTTTCTTTAAGAAAATTTTGGATTTCTTTTAAATTATGGTTATGTGAAAATTTAGAATTTTATATAGTATGTTATAATTGTTAAAATGGGTATGGAATATGTTGTTTTGATGAGGATGTAAAGATTTTATGGTTGTTTGGTTGATTTGTCTAGGTTTGGAGGTACTTTGGATGAGGTAGTGAATGAGTTAGGGTTTTAAAATAGTAAAGACAAAGAATTTATGCTTATTTGATTTTATGATTTAAACGATGTTATTAAATGATTTTAAAGGTCGAAATGAACTTAAATTGACAATTACAATTTGTTACAATATTGAACTAAAATTAAAGTGGCTTAGGGAAAAATTTTAGAATTTTGAAGAAAATGTGATACATTGTATTTTAATGCTTAAAATGTGTTAAAATATAATGTATTAGATATATTCAAGATTAAAACTCAATTTGGAAATTGTTAGAATGATTTTTCAAAGTTAAAGTGCATTATGGTAAGTTTTTTTAAATGATTTGGGTTTTGGACCTGGGATAAGTTCTGGACTCGAAAATAATTTGAGTTCTGGACCCGGGATAAGTTTTGAATTCAAAAATGATTTAGGTTCTAGACTCGAAATAAGTTCTGGACTCGAAAATGATTTGGGTTCTAGACCCGGGGTGAGTTTTGGACTCGAAAATGATTTGGGTTCTAGACTCGGGATGAGTTCTAGACTCAAAAATAATTTGAGTTTTGGACCTGGGATGAGTTCTAGACTCGAAAATAATTTGGATTCTAGACCTTGGATGGGTTCTGGACTAAAAAATAATTTCAATTCTGGACCCGAGGTGAGTTTTGGACTAGAAAATAATTTGAATTCTAGACCTGAAATGAGTTCTGGAATAAAAAATGATTTGGGTTCTAGACCCGGGATGAGTTCTGAACAAAAAAATAATTTAGGTTATGAACCCGGGATGGGTTCTGGACTAAAAAATGATTTGGATTCTAAACCCAGTATGAGTTCTGGACTCAAAAATAATTTAGGTGTCACATCCCAAAGGCTAGATAGTCGAGTAATAGGCAAGGAGGACATGAAAGAGTGGTCAAATAGAGGCTCGTGATAGTCAAATATGAAATTGGTGTACACAGTGGAGCTGACGAGACCTAAGTGAAAATTTCACAAAAGTTAGGGGCAACTGTGTAAACTTAAAAATTAAGTGTCGGAAGTTCTTAATAGTGCCCATATCTGACCCCGAAAGAATATTCTCGAGATTAATAGGGTCATAACCGTGGGTTTCAATTTTTTCCGAAAACACACGGTTTAAAAGTTACAATCGATTAATCGCTGGAGGGTATTTTGATATTTTCACACCCTAGACTATAAAATTACAGCACAAGAAAGTTGAAGGGGTCAAAATATGAATAAAAGGAAGCCTAATGGCTTGCCAAATAAATAGATAAAAGAAGAAGGCAAGTGGACCAATTAAAAGTGGCCATTTTTGCTATAAGGTGTACCAATTGGAAGTCAACATCTATACCAACATATTTTCACCACTTATGGCTGCCATTTGGATCAAAATAAGTTAAGGAAAGAAAATAAAAGCCCTCTCTTACATGGTGAACTCGTCCAAACCATAAGAGAAGAAAGAAGGAGGTGATTTTTCTAAAGTTTAAGGCTTTTGGTTGAAGATTTTGGTGACAAACAAGATTATAAGGTAAGAGAAACCTATCTCTAGTTTTAATTTCATGGATTAATGGTTAATTTAAGAGATTAAAATTAGGGTTCATGTAGTTAGATTTGGAGAAAATTCAAGAAATAATTATTTGAAGGATTTGATGAAAGAAATGATGGTGATTAATGGTGAAAATAAGCTAGCAACCATTAGAAAAATCATAAGATAAGACTATGTCTATACCTAGGGTTCTTACCTTTATATATATGACATGTTAAATTTCATAGGAAATCAAGGAGACAAGGAAGGAAAGGAAGCGATATAGATAAAGGACTAAGAAATAGCAAGGTTTGGTACTTTAACTAATTGTTTGTTCATTTTCTTGAAAATTTTCTGTTTTAGAATTAGTGAAATGCTGTGACTTGTATAATTTTTAATTAAATATATAAAAATTCTCTTGAAGTGAATTTTTTATATGTTGTGTCTAAATGCATCTAGAATTACTGAAAAATATTTTGAGTTGAATTCGGAATGCTTATGATTATGGAAAAATTATTTCTGTTAGACCTGCTCTAGGAGGTACCTTGACTGAGACAGCCATGTTTCCGGATTTTTAATAAAATTTAAAAAAATAATCTTCAATTGAATTTTGGATATGTTGTTTTTTAGTGAGTCTATTATTTGAGAAAAATAATTTGGAACCACATTGATTGAATTTAATTTACGGAATTCAAACAATTTAGAACTGCTGCCAGTATGCAGGGCAACTGGAGCAGTCTGGTTGGGTGAATTACTTGACCAAGATTTTGTATCCAGTTTGATCTGAAATTTTAAAAGGAATGATTTTAAGATGTAAAAATAAATTCTATAAAAATTTTAGAGTTTTTAGTCAAGTAGATTATTTTATACAATTTTTCAAAATAAGGATCAAGTTGAGTCTAAAACCAGAATTTACTATTCATATGGTCATTTTGCTAATATTCATTTGGTCATTTTTCAAAAGTAATCCAATTGATTCCTTATGCATATAAATGAGCATAATATGTTATTAAAATGACAAAATATGATATTTCACGTTGAAATAATATAAGAAACATAAGTTGATAATTGTATAATGCATATTCGATTAAGAAATGGCATGAAAATTTTGGCTCCACTGGGTATCTGGGATAGTACTGAGTAGGGTAAGGGTATGATATATCATACTATATGCAGTGATGCTTTAATATAGGAATTCGGTCTGAGTTATATAGGGTGACGACCCGAGCTATATAGGACTTCGGTCCGAGTTATATAGGGCAATCGCCCGAGTTATGTAGAACTCCGGTCTGAAGGCTTCGGCCACAGATTCCACAGGGCTTGGTCCGCAATTTTTTTAGGGCCACAACCACAGAATATATATACAGTTGTTTCAATTAGTTCCTTACCATACGTTAGTCTACCAAATTACCTTGTGGAGCGAACTGATAAAATGATAATAACTGAATATATGACATGTATGGATTGTTTTTACTGTGATATTATTTTTCAATATGACTCATTGCTTTTAAAAGTGCATTATGCTTTTATTATTTATTTTTCGTAATTAGTTAAAGTACCCACTAAGCAATGCTTAGCGAGTTTAGTTTCTTCTAAACTCGTAGGCTATTAGCAAGGAGCCAGTAGCGAGCAGAGGAGTCCTGCGATCTGTCGGTCATCAACAAACTTAGGTGGTGCTCTTCATTTTGTATTTTGGTATTAGAAACTGGCATGTACTTATTTGAACAATACAAAGAGATAACTTGATGTAGCATGTAAATCTAATAATGTATAATAACTGTATGATTTTAAATTGAGTTGGGTTGTGAATATAGAAGAGTGAATTCTTCTTGCAGTATTATAGTTGAGGTTATAAGGGTGGATTATTAGGAGTGTGCTTGAGTTGAATTGTGAAACAAAATGTTTTTCAAAAATAAGAAAAATCAGTTTTGTCGATACTTGGGACCTAGAATTTTAAGGGAGACTCCGTAAAAATTTTTGGAAAATTTTTATAAGGAACATTAAGTAAGCTGACATAACCAGAGCTCGTATCCCGATGTAGCATTCCTCTTCGGCTTATTCATAAGTCGGGAAGGGGTGTTACATTAGGTTCTAGGCCCGAGGTGAGTTTTGGACTCAAAAAATAATTTGGGTTCTAGACTCGAGGTGAATTTTGGTCTCGAAAATGATTTGGGTTCTCGACTCGAGGTGAGTTTTTAACTCGAAAATGATTTGAGTTTTGGACCCGAAATGAGTTCTGAACTCAAAAATAATTTGGATTTTGGACCCCGAATGAGTTTTGACTCAAAAATAATTTGGGTTCTGGACCCGGAATAAGTTCTGGACTAAAAAATAATTTGAGTTCTAGACCTGACATGAGTTCTAGACTCGAAAATAATTTGGGTTCTAGACCTGGATTGAGTTTTGGACTCAAAAATAATTTGGCTTCTTGACTTAGGATGAGTTCTGAACTCAAAAATGATTTGAGTTCTAAACCCGAGGTGAGTTCTGAACTCAAAAATAATTTGGGTTCTAGACCTGGGGTGAGTTCTGGACTAAAAAATGATTTGAGTTCTGGACCCGAGATGAGTTCTAGACTAAAAAATAATTTGGGTTCTGGACCCCATATGAGTTTTAGACTCGAAAAAGATTTAGGTCCTGGTCCTGAGCTGAGTTCTGAACTCAAAAAATGATTTGGATTCTAGACCCGAGGTGAGTTCTAGACTCAAAAAATAATTTAGGTTCTAGACCCGGGGTAAGTTCAGGACTCAAAAATGATTTGGGTTCTGGACCCGTGCTTGCAAAAGATAATTGTAATTAGTAGGATATTAATAAAAAAATCTATAAAAAATTTACCTATTTTTACCATACCTATATTCTCTTACCCCCTGCATGGAAAAAAATTTTGAAAGTGCAAAAAAATATTTTTAGACATGCAAATAGTTGAATAATTGAATTAAATAATTAAATTTACTATTTATTCACTGTTTATCACTATTCGCTCACTATTCACTAATAGTAAATTCACTGCTTTTTTTCACTGAATTACTATTTTTCTTTTTTATTTTGTCTTTTCTCTCATCCTTTGCCTTTATAAACACCCCATTTTCACCATTTTCAGTCGTCTCACACATTCGTTCATATTTACTTAGTTTCACAATAGGAAATTTAATTTGAGTAGATACTAGGGAGTTTAGCAATCAAATAGAAAGAAGGCACGCTTCAAGATCTGAGCCTCGATCTAATGCTGAGTTGCTAGAATTTATCCGATAACATGAAAATGGAACTGTCAATCTACTAGCTGAAATGCAACTTCATCGTAGTTCTAGTCAAAAGACTGAGGTAACACTACAATTTAATATTTTAGCTGTAACACCCTTATACCCTATATACGTACAATACATATTTTCAGCATATGTAAAATATGCATATACGGTATAAAAATGTCACAAACTGGTTTAATAAAATTTTCAAGTTCTAAATATATAAAAATTAAATAGAATATAAATATTCTTTACTTGTTATAAGAACCCAAAATAAATAATATATATATAAATCTCTGGGAAAAAATTCGCCAGAGTTTTGTCTGTATTTTGGATATCCCAAAATTTATCAAAACACAACATGCAAAAAGAAAACACTCCTAAATAATTTCCAAACACCATCTCAACCATACTTCTCAATTTCACCAAGTTTCTCAAACATTTATATATATACATATATATAATTTAAAACACACTTACTCTCCCATTTTAAATATATTGACCCAAACATTCTTTATAATATACAATACGTAAAATTCAAAACATAATATATTATGCATAAAACTAAAAAAATGTATAATAACATAAAAATATATACATGCTGCTGGTAGTGTTTCTGATCTCGATAGCAACTCAACAAGCTCAACTACAAGTGTAGACCCGACCTGGTCTAGAAGAACTCTCTGGCTCAACTGGGTCTACCCTATCACCTGCACAATGGAAACAATCGTGCGAAGCCGAAGCCTAGTGGTACAAACTTTGGTAATAACAATATAACTCAATGCAATACCAAATGCACAATGCATATAGATGTCACATCAATCCACTTTCTTATATTTTTACAACTCATAACATTATATTACTCAATTGTATCATAATTCATAATTCACATTAAAACAAAGACAAGCATGGGCCCAAAAAGGATCTAATATGCTATTCTAATTTCAGAGTTACTGCTTTGGTCCATAATGACACCATGTGTCTAGCCCCGTAGGCAATATATCCATGGATAATGTAACAGTCCCAGTCTCTTGGACCTCAACCCAGCTAGACCCTTAGGCCCCAGTATCTTGGTCCTCAACCCGGCTAGACTGCTATAGTTTTTGAGGCTTACGACCCAGTCTTTTCACCCCAAAACATCATATTTATCAGCTGGCCTGGCTTACGACCCAGTCTTTTCACCATTCCAGCGTATAGCTCGTATGCAATCATAGGTATGCCGCCAAACCCAGAACTCTAAAAATTGAATAACATACTAGGCACACAATTTATTCATATTTCTCATTATCAATCTCTTTCTCTTTGCCACATATTCAATATAGGCACATTGCCTTATTTTCACATTTTTTTTTCTCACTTTTCACATTTTTCACATCTTTCTCATTTTTCTCACTTTCCTCAATTTTCTCATTTTTATCAATATCAATTCATTTCATTATTACATATATCTCATTTTTGCATTCACAACACATTACCCAATTACTTTGGGTATTTTCACATACTATGTATATTTCAAATGTTACACAAATTAGCCATTATCAATGGCTTTTCACAATGCATTTAACACATATATGACATTACAAATGTCATAGCATATTATTCATACACAATCAATGAATCAAGTAACTTAACACATTTTTCAACCAAAATGTGTTAAGCCCAAATGTCATGCAAATATAAACAATATATTCAAAGTTTGTACATACCTCCACTAGCAACCCAAAGCAAGCTAAAAACAACCTTCAATCCAATTTTTCCAACTTGCCCTTCACCACTTGGATGAAGCAAATCAACCTCCCTCAATGCCTAAACCAAATGTGATAATGAATAATCATTTAGTATCACATTTAATGGCATTTCCAACATTAAACCATAATTACACATCACTCCTACAAATTTCCAAAAATTTAGCCTTCCTTACTTCAACATTAGAATTTCATTCTACTACAATTAAATTAGTGTTTTAAGTTTATTTATATTATTAAAAACATATTTTAATACATTTAAATCATTTACATTATAAAAATACACTCTTATATACAAAATCTCAAAAATGGCATAACCTTTCCCCATTGAAGGTTTTCCATTCCAACACAATCCATTACTCATTCCAAGCTTATATTCATCACTTTTAACACTAAACAACATGCTTAAACAAACAAAATCACACAATTCAACCACTTAGGAAAATCACTTTTCCAAAACCCTAAATCTCCACTTCCATTCTCAAACTCCAACCCAACACCACCAAATCCAATATTTGACTTTAAAATACTTGTTTATGAATCAAAAAAACTCATTTGGAATCAATTTGCACAATTAAAGTTCATGTTTTCAAAACCCAAAAAATCCATAACCCTAAATTCTCTCTCTTCACCATTCTTTAACCAAACTCCATCATCTCTTCAATCTAACCTTAGAATCATTGTTAACTACCCAAAATAACATCATACACACCAATTCCAACAATTATAACATACTACATAAAAATTTAAATTCTCACATAATCCAAATTTCCAAGAAATTCAAAGAAAAGAGATGGAAACTTACTAATTTTAGTGGAAATCACCAAAAATCCACTTGAAACTTGTTAATTCCTTCAATTTATGGAATATGGAAGAAGCAAAATCCTTGGTCTTCAAGCTCCCATGGAAGACACGTCCTTGAAGAAGAAGAAGAAGACTTTTAATATTCTTTTCCTTTCATCTTTTTTTTTTAACCACATATATATATTTTAAAATAATTTAATTTTTAATATTTAATTATTTTTTTAATAAATTAAAAGTCCTAATTTCCCTCTTCCATTCAAAATAATTTTTTTTGAATTATTTTATTAATTTTGAATTTATAAGATTTAATTACCAAAATACCCTTTACTTTTAAAAAATGTTAACTTTTATATATGTTATGTATATTCCACTTTTTCATTTAAAACCATTAATTTAATTTATCCTTTTAAATTATAATTTATTTTATCCAATTTTTCTAAAAATTAGAAATTTTCAAAAATTTTAGGATGTTACATTAGCAGCACAAATATTTATCATTTTATTTTATTATTATTTTTGTTATTTTTTGATTTTATTTTTTGATTTTATTTTTCAATTATAATTTAGTATATTAATGAATGAATTATAACAAATATTAGGAAATATTCTAATGCTAAAAATAAATTAACTAATGTTCTATTAATAAAAATTAAATAAATAAATAGATTAAAATAGAAAGTAATGAGTAATTTAAGACTTTAAAACAATAGCATTTGTGAGATGATATACTTACCTCGTATTAGCTTACCTTGCTTGGTGTTAGCATAATCACTGCATTGTTCGGGGCGGAGGGTGTGTTTACAAAGCCTGACAATGGTATGATGTAGTGCCTTCTCATGTGAAACGGATCATCCGAAAGTGCAGTTTTGAAATGCTTATTCTATAATTACTGTAACACCCCTATACCCCGTATACGCATACTACATACCATCACAATCGTAATATACGTATACTAAATACAGAAATGCTACGGTTTACTAAATACACAAATCATTCCTTTACAATAATATGAGCAAATTTAAAACATTTAAATTATACTATAAAGTACCATAGATAAAATGTTTATTTAATACACAGCGGAAATGTAGTAGTATTTACAAATACATATACATCAAAACTCAAATTTTACAAAACATAAAGTTTATACATGTTTGGTAGTCAATCTTTGATCTTTAAGCTCACTATCCACACTTTAGAATCTAAACTCTACTCGGTCTAGAGGAACTCTCCGGTTCGACCCTGTCACCTGCGCGATGAACCACAATCGCGCTAAGCCAACGGCTTAGTGGTACAAACTACAATAATATTATGCTTCAATGCAATGCCAATGTCACACAATCAAGTTTCATAAACAATTCAAAAGCATATTATATTTTAAAACCTTACATTATTCAATAACTTACCAAAACATTCATGAGGTAATACTCACAATTTCCACATCCATAAACATATTACACATCATGTTGTATCTTCATAGTTTCATATTAAAGCAAAGACAAGCATGGGGCCAAAATACACTAATATGTTATTCAAAGTTCAAAGTTACTAATCACAATCATCAAGCCCGTAGGCGATATATATATATATCTCTATCTATGGATAGTGTAACAGACCCAGTCTCTTGGACCTCAACCTGGCTAAACTCGAGGAGATCCTCAACCCGGCTAGACTGTTACTGTTTTTGAGGCTTACGACCCAGTCTTTTCACCCCAAAAATATCACATTTCACATATTTCACATTTTTCAACTGGAATCGACTTACGACCCAGTCTTTTCACCTATCCAGTGATTCATAGGCATGCCGCCAAACTCAGAACTCTGAAAATTGAATAACATATTAATCACACAATTATTTCATTTATCTCTTTATCAATCTCTTTCTCAATTCATTTCTCATTTCGTTTCTCATTTCATTTCTCATTTCATATTCCATAATCAAATAGGCAACCATGCCCCAATTATTTCATTTGCACTATCATAGCCAACAACAAGGGTTTCATTTCTCATCATGTCTCATATCACATTAACTCAATTCATCATTCAAGTGTACATAACCAATTACATTAACATACATTTTGAAGGCTCATCATATCATTCACATTATACAAATCATAACATTTATCAAGTATATCAACAATACAATAAATCACTTAACACATTTACAGCTAAATATATATTAAGTATCAAAATCATGTAAATGTATGCAACCATGTAGTTTGTACTTACCTCAAAACTAACTCACACCAATCTATACACTTCCTCTTCCAAGAATCCATCACACTTAGATTAGGTCAACTCAACCTCTTCACAACCTAATTCAAAAAGAAATAATACACACTCACTTAGAAATACACATGAGATAATAAGACCGAGAACCAACTAGGGCAAACTCTACACATGACACGCTCAACAACACGGGCGTGTCCTTGACCGTGCCCTAAACTCACAACACAAAAGCTTTGGCACGCTCAGAACCACGGGCGTGTCACTAAACGTGCAATACATTCTGTCTCACAGAAACATTGACACGTCCAACAACACGGGCGTGTTCATGGCCGTGTCAATCCTTCACCAACACAGTAGCTATGACACACTCAGTGACATGGGCGTGTCACTGCTCGTGTCACCCATCCAGAAAATAGAACCATTGACATGCCCAAAGACCTGGCCGTGCTCACGGGCGTGTCAGGCCAAAAATGCAAATTTCGGCAACAACAACAACACCTCCAACAAACCTCTTACTTCCACCATTTTCCACTTCAAACAAACTTAACTAAACACACCCAAAAACCATAATAACTTGTAAAAACACCAAAACAATACAAAACATACAACAAACACAAATCATAATCTTCACCACAAACCCAAAACACAACCACAACACTTTCTCTTCCAACAAACTTACTCTTTCCTTCAATCCAACCCTAAAATCCAAAATCAATTGAACCAAACACTCTTAAACACACCACAATCAAACAAACACATATCAACCACAACCTCAACTCCCAAACTCAAAGAAAATCAAAGAATCAAGTGGAAAACTTACCAAGGATGAAGAAACTCTTAAATTTCCAACTTGATCACTTGAAAACTTCCTTCAATCTTGAGTTTGGAAGATCAAATCTCTCTCTTGCTCTCTTGTTATGGAGCTGCCGGCCAACACAGAAAAGGAGAAAAAAGAAGAAGATACACGAAGAAGAAAGAAAGAAAGAAAACAAAGTCAAACACTCAACCTTCACTCTCCTCAAAACTCTCTCCACCAAGCAATTAACTATTAAAATATTCCAAATATCTTCTTCCACTCATAAATACAATTTCCTTTTAATTAATTTAAATTAATTAATTAATCTTCTTTGACTTTCATTTCTTTGACTTGTATATGTTGTATATATCTCAATATATACAACATATACACTCTCCTCATTACCTCTTTTCTCTTTCCAATTCAACATTTACCTTAAATCCAAATACAACAATAAATATTCCAAAACTTTTAGCGTATACTTTGGGATATTACAATTCTCCCCCTCTAAAAAGAAATTTCGTCCTCAAAATTACCTGATATCAAGTCTGAAACAACTGAGGATACTGATCTCGTATCGCTTGCTCACTCTCCCAAGTTGCCTCTTCCTTTGCATGATTCTTCCAAAGAACTTTCACAAGTGGCACTTTCTTATGTCTCAACTCTTTCACTTCATGTGCCAAAATAGCAACTAGTTCTTCTTCAAAAGTCAGATCCGGACTCACTTCAATAGATTCAACTGGCAGAACATGAGATGGATCTGATTTGTACCTCCGCAACATAGAAACATGGAAGACATTGTGAATTATATCCAATTCAGGCGGCAAAGCGAGTCGATAAGCAACTGGTCCAACTCTTTCTAATACTTCATAAGGTCTAATAAAACGAGGACTTAGCTTCCCTCTTTGACCAAATCTCAAAATCTTCTTCCACGGAGACACTTTCAGAAATACTTTATCTCCAATATCAAACTCTATGTCTCTCCTCTTCAAATCCGAATAAGATTTCTGTCGATCTAAAACTGCTTTCAACCGATCCCGAATTATTTTCACTTTCACTTCTGTTTCTTTAATCAAATCAGGACCAACCAATTTGTCTTCTCCAACTTCATTCCAACACAAAGGTGTCTTGCATCTTCTACCATACAAAGCCTCAAATGGTGCCATTCCAATACTGGATTGATGACTGTTGTTGTAAGCAAATTCCACAATTGGCAAAAATCTATCCCAACTTCTAGAGAAATCAATGACACAGCTTCTCAACATATCCTCTATAATCTGTATCACTCTCTCTGACTGCCCATCTATCTGCGGATGAAAAGCAGTGCTAAAGTGCAATTGAGAACCCAATGCACCATGTAAATTCTTCCAAAATCTCGAAGTGAACCTAGGATCTCGATCAGACACTAAAGAAATTGGGACTCCATGCAACTTCACTATCTCACTGATATACAGCTCAGCTAAATTCTCAAGAGAATAGTCCATCCGAACTAGAAGAAAATGAGCTATTTTTGTCAACCGATCAACAATCACCCAAATAGCATCATGCTTCTTCTGCGTCAATGGCAAACTAGTTACAAAATCCATTGTCACTCTCTCCCATTTCCACTCGGGCATTGTTAAAGGCTGAAGCAACCCTGTTGGAACTTGATGCTCAGCTTTCACCCTCTGACAAGTGAGACACTTGGATACAAATTCCGCGATGTCCCTCTTCATACCTGACCACCAATAATGTTGCTTCAAATCCTGATACATCTTTGTACTCTCAGGGTGCATAGCAAAAACTGACTGATGTGCTTCCTCCAAAATAATCTTTCTCAAACTAGCATTATCAGGAATACACAACTTATCTTTAAACCAAAGGCTACCATCATTTCTCACATGAAAATCTCGGTTCTCCCCATTTTGGCAATTTGACACAATCTTCTGAATTTTCTCATCTACCGATTGAGCCTCTTTAATCTGATCCAACAACACCGGTCTCAATTGCAATTGAGCTAACAATGCACCATCATCACATGATTCAAAACTAACATGCAATGCTCTCAACTCAACAAGCAACGAGAGCGAATAGACAGCCAAACCTGCCAGAGACTTCCAACTCAAGGCATTAGCAACAACATTTGCCTTACCAGGATGATAATCAATCAAACAGTCGTAGTCTTTAATCAGCTCCAACCATCATCTCTGTCGAAGATTCAGCTCCTTCTGAACACCCAAATATTTCAAACTCTTATGATCTATGTAGACAAAACACTTCTCCCCATACAAGTAGTGTCGCCAAATCTTTAAAGCAAACACTATAGCTGCCAACTCCAAATCATGCGTCGGATAATTAAGCTCATGTGGCTTCAACTGTCGAGAAGCATAAGCTACAACTTTACCCTCTTGCATCAAAACACAACCTAAACCATTATGTGAAGCATCACTGTAAATCACATATGGTTTATCTTCCACAGGCAAAGTAAGAACAGGAGCTTGAGTCAACATTTCTTTCAACTGCTCAAAACTTGCTTGACACTAATCTGTCCACACAAATCTAACTCCCTTTCAAAGTAATCTGGTGAGTGGAGTAGCTATCAAAGAAAAACCTTTCACAAAACGTCGATAATAGCCTGCCAAACCCAGAAAACTTCTAACTTCAGTTACAGACTTCGGTGGACCCCAATTCAAAATGGCCTCAACTTTACTTGGATCGACTCTTATACCATCTGCTGAAACTATATAACCCAGAAAAGTCACTTGATCAAGCCAAAATTCACACTTCGACAGCTTAGCATATAATTGCTTCTCTCTCAAAGTCTGCAACACAATCCGTAGATGCTTATCATGTTCCTCTTTATTACTCGAATACACCAAAATATCATCAATGAAAACCACCACAAACTGATCTAGGTAGGGTTTAAACACCCTATTCATCAAATCCATGAAAGCTACAGGTGCATTCGTCAATCCAAAAGGCATCACTAAGAACTCATAATGCCCATACCTTGTGCGAAAAGATGTCTTAGAAATATCTTCAGCTCTGACTCTCAACTGATGGTACCCTGATCCCAAATTAATCTTGGAAAACACTGCTGCTCCCTTCAACTGATCAAAGAGATCATCAATCCTAGGCAAAGGATACTTATTCTTGATAGTCACTTTGTTCAATTGCCTATAATCGATGCACAACCTCAAAGTACCATCCTTCTTCTTCACAAACAAAACAGGAGCTCCTCATGGAGAAACACTAGGGCGAACAAACCCTTTATCCAACAAATCCTGCAACTGCACCTTCAACTCTCTCAACTCAGCAGGTGCCATTCGATAAGGAGTAATAGAGATAGGAGTGGTACCAGGCAACAAGTCAATACCAAACTCAACCTCTCTCTCAGGGGGTAACCCTGGCTGCTCCTCAGGAAAAACATCTGGAAATTCAGTAACTGTGGGTATACTATCAAGTTGAGAACCCACTACTCTGGTATCCACAACATGAGCAAGATAAGCATCACACCCTTTTCTAATCAACTTTCTAGCTGCTACAGTTGATACAAACAAGGATGCAAGTTGTCTCTGCTCACTAGACACCATCACAATTCTACCATCACCGGTCCTCAGGGTAACACACTTCTTTTGACAATCTACCACAGCTCCATGCTTAGACAACCAATCCATGCCTAAGATCAAATCATATTCCTTAAAAAGCATTTCAATCAAATCACCCAAAAACTCCTCACCTTGCACTACAACTGCACTATCACGATGCACCTTACTCACCACAACACTATGTCCTAAAGGATTTGTCACCAAGACATCAAATCCTAAGGACTCTGAATGCAATTCAGACACGGGCAATATGGATGCACTTATGTATGAATGAGTAGATCCTGGATCAATCAAAGCAAGAACTGGAATATCAAATAAAGAAAATGTATCCGTTATAACTGCTGAAGCATCCGGCTGCCTCTGCATCACATATACTCTCTGAGAAGACCCAGCCTCATCTGGCCTACTGCCTCCGGATGTAGAGCCTTCTCTCTGACTGATCCCAGGTCAACCACCTCTACTAACACCTCTGCCACTTCGACCTCCTCTCACACTAGGTTGAGAAACTGCAGAATCTGCCTGCCTATGCTCCTGCATCTCAGGACACTCTCTAATGAAATGGTCAGGCGATCCACATCTAAAACACACAGCTGATCTACCAATCTTCCAACAAACACCCCCATGTATCCGACCACAATGAACACATACAGGTGGAGTAGATCTCTGAACCACTGGAGTCGGAGCACTAGCTACAAAAACTGTAGGTCTTGGTCTCTGCCTCTGATATTGAACTGACCTACCAGACTGCCTCTGGCTCCTACTAATTCTTGGAATAAAACTTCCTCTGCCTCTCTTCATAGATGAAGATCCTGCCTCAAACTGAGGTCTCCTAACTCTGGTCTCCTCCTCAGTAGCAGCTGCTGCAATACCCTGTGCTCTCTCAACACTTCTAGCTGCTGCAACCAACTGAGAAAAATCCTAGTATCGAGAACCAGCCACAATACACATAATAGAGGGCCTCAACCCCTCCTCAAATCTCCTGCACCGGTCAATCTCATCAGAAATAATCCCACCGGCATAGTGACTCAACCGGATGAACTCTAACTCATACTCTTTCACAGTCCGGTTCTCCTGTCTCAGATTCAAAAATTCCATCTTCTTAGCATCCTTATACTCCCTCGGAGTATATTTCTGCTCAAACTCCCGCAGAAAATCACTATAAAGCTGAGTCGGTGGATCATCCATGGCATGAGGAACTGTCTTCCACCAATCATAAGCATCTTTCTGAAGAAGAGATCTAGCATAATCAAATTTCTCATCAGGAGTGGCTTGCAACTGAATAAATACCCTCTGTACTCTATCCAACCACTACTCAGCTACTGCAGGATCTGTAGTGCCCAAGAAATCCTCAGCCCCATACTTCCTCAATTTATCATAATGCCTCACCGGCACTTGAGGCTGTGGTGGCAGTGGCGGCTGCACTGGAGCTTGCCTCATCAATTCTACCATATGTCTTAGCCACACTGGCGGAACCTCATCAGCAGCTGATCTCTCTGGCATAAGAGCAGGTGCCTCACTAGCTCTCTCAACCCTAGCTCCATCTCTACCCTCTTCAGGAGCTACACTCTCAGCACTACCTTCTATAGACTGACGTGACTGAGACGCCATCACTACCTATATCTGCAAACACAGCAGAATATACTTCATTAAAGATCAAAGACTGCTAATACCAAAACATGTATCTTATTCAAAAATCACATTTTAAAAATCAAAATTTTTCTTTTTCTTACAATTTACTTAGGTTGAGAATCTCAAACCTAGGCTCTGATACCAAAACAATTGTAACACCCCTATACCCCGTATGCGCATACTATATACCATCACAATTGTAATATACGTATACTGAATACAAAAATGCTATGGTTTACTAAATACACAAATCATTCCTTTACAATAATATTAGCAAATTTAAAACATTTAAATTATACTATAAAGTACCATAGATAAAATGTTTATTTAATACACAGCGGAAAATGTAGTGGTATTTACAAATACATATACATTAAAACTCAAGTTTTACAAAACATAAAGTTTATACATGTTTGGCAGTCAATGTTTGATCTTTAAGCTCACTATCCACAACTCAGAATCTAAACTCTACTCGGTCTAGAGGAACTCTCTGGTTCAACCCTGTCACCTGCGCGATGAGCCATAATCGTGCTAAGCCAACGGCTTAGTGGTACAAACTACAATAATATTATGCTTCAATGAAATGCCAATGTCACACAATCAAGTTTCATAAACAATTCAAAAGCATATTATATTTTAAAAGCTTACATTATTCAATAACTTACCAAAACATTCATGAGGTAATACTCACAATTTCCACATCCATAAACATATTACACATCATGTTGTATCACTTGATGATTGTGATTATGGACCAAAGTAGTAACTTTGAACTTTGAATTTTGAGGCTTACGACCCAGTATTTTCACCCCAAAAACATCACATTTCACATTTTTCACATTTTTCAACTGGAATTGGCTTACGACCCGGTCTTTTTACCTATCCAATGATTCATAGGCATGCCGCCAAACTCAGAACTCTGAAAATTGAATAACATATTAATCACACAATTATTTCATTTATCTCTTTATCAATCTCTTTCTCAATTCATTTCTCATTCCATTTCTCATTTCATTTCTCATTTCATATTCCATAATCAAATAGGCAACCATGCCCCAATTATTTCATTTGCACTATCATAGCCAACAACAAGGGTTTCATTTCTCATCATGTCTCATATCACATTAACTCAATTCATCATTCAAGTGTACATAACCAATTACATTAACATACATTTTGAAGGCTCATCATATCATTCACATTATACAAATCATAACATTTATCAAGTATATCAACAATATAATAAATCACTTAACACATTTACAACTAAATATATATTAAGTATCAAAATCATATAAGTGTATGCAACCATGTAGTTTGTACTTACCTCAAAACCAACTCACACCAATCTATACACTTCCTCTTCCAAGAATCCTTCACACTTATATTAGGTCAACTCAACCTCTTCACAACATAATTCAAAAAGAAATAATACACACTCACTTAGAAATACACATGAGATAATAAGACTAAGAACCAACTAGGGCAAACTCTACACATGACACGCTCAACAACACGGGCGTGTCCCTGACCGTGCCCTAAACTCACAACACAGAAGCTTTGACATGCTCAGAACCACGGGCGTGTCACTGAACGTGCAATACATTCTGTCTCAAAGAAACATTGACACGTCCAACAACACGAGCGTGTTCATGGCCGTGTCAATCCTTCACCAACACAGTAGCTATGACACGCTCAGTGACATGGGCATGTCACTGCTCGTGTCACCCATCCAGAAAATAGAACCATTGACACTCCCAAAGACTTGGCCGTGCTCACGGGAGTGTGAGGCCAAAAATGAAAATTCCGGCAACAACAACAACACCTCCAACAAACCTCTTACTTCCACCATTTTCCACTTCAAACAAACTTAACTAAACACACCCAAAAACCATAATAACTTGCAAAAACACCAAAACAATACAAAACATACAACAAACACAAATCATAATCTTCACCACAAACCCAAAACACAACCACAACACTTTCTCTTCCAAAAAACTTACTCTTTCCTTCAATCCAACTCCAAAATCCAAAATCAATTGAACCAAACACTCTTAAACACACCACAATCAAACAAACACATATCAACCACAACCACAACTCACAAACTCAAAGAAAATCAAAGAATCAAGTGGAAAACTTACCAAGGATGAAGAAACTCTTAAATTTCCAACTTTATCACTTGAAAACTTCCTTCAATCTTGAGTTTGGAAGATAAAATCTCTCTCTTGCTCTCTTATTATGGAGCTGTCGACCAACACAAAAAAGGAGAAGAAGAAGAAGATACACGAAGAAGAAAGAAAGAAAGAAAACAAAGTCAAACACTCAACCTTCACTCTCCTCAAAACTCTCTCCACCAAGCAATTAACTATTAAAATATTCCAAATATCTTCTTCCACTCATAAATACAATTTCCTTTTAATTAATTTAAATTAATTAATTAATCTTCTTTGACTTTCGTTTCTTTGACTTGTATATGTTGTATATATCTCAATATATACAACATATACACTCTCCTCATTACCTCTTTTCTCTTTCCAATTCAACATTTACCTTAAATCCAAATACAACAATAAATATTCCAAAACTTTTAGCGTATACTTTGGGATATTACAATTACCATCCGAGGAATGTCCAATAGACCGGAGTGTAGTTTAAGCATTGTTCGAGCGATGGATGGACACGACCCATACTTTTCACCTACCTGTGGAAGAGATGACCATTGGCCCAGTCAATTTTATAGCCATAACTGCTATCTGGTACTATGGGCTCCCAATCCCTCTTACCAATAATATCCTGACACACGAAGAAATTCAACAGTTAATCGATATGGAACCGTCACTAAAAGAGCCCTTCAAGATAAAAATTGAGCCATTTTAGAGTTATTGGATGAGCTATGATGGATGGATTCGTAGAGAAACAACCGAGCAATATGCTCCGGGATTTTTTATTGTATTTGCTTGGGTCGACGATTTTATGCAGTATCAAATTCACCATCCATTTGTCAATGTTGAGGGCCGTTGTTGAAATGAATATGGTATAGCTTTATGGCTGGGGTGAAGCTGGCCTTACCTGTCTCAATCATGGCCTAGACAAGATTTGCAGGAATAAGAAGTCTTTCATTGGCTTCATGGTGATTGTTGAGGTACTCTCTCCCACCATTGTCAATTCCATTCATATATTTGTATGAATTTGATTTTCATTGTTATTGCAGGTATGGGCATATGAGCATAATCTTGTGAGGGTGCTGGCATTTTTCGAGAGAGAGTTGGGTATCCTAGGTTGAATTTTTGGTTGTCCGATAGCACAGCAGGTCATGGTTCTTACCATGTGCACACCCAACACTATCACTTGAGTTGCTTAACCTGGGATCAGGTAAAATAATATTAGTATACTTTAAAATCAATGTAAAAGTTTACTTATCTTCTGTCATCTTATAGGTCAATTTGGCTTGATGGTATGCTGCAGAGCTGGCGAACTGGACTCCTTTTATGAATGCCGCACTACCTTACCAGCACTCCCATCGAATCATTGTTGGTCCTGTGTCTAATGGATGGTTTCTCAGGAAAAGGGTGTATGATTGGTTCCTTCATTCCTAGCGATGGAGGATCCCGATTAACTGCTCAGTATATACTTTAAATATTACATCAATGCCAGAGATTTTGTGGTGGTTAGTTCGGAATGGTTATGATGTTGAAACCTTTCTCTATCCACCGGGTGCGTCATATATCCAGTTTATTCGAGTAGGGCTTTTGAACTTTGACATATCTTCTTTTGGCATTTAGGGAATTCTCGAGGAAGATGAGGATAGTGATGAAGAGGAGTATGATGGAGAGGGAAGAGGGTCTATCCCTCATCCCGGGGCTATCACCTCTCAAGTAAACTTTTACCATTTTGCCATTGCAATTGCTTCTTTTTCAAATTAATTTGATTGTTTTAATGATTATTGTAGCCTATCAACTTATCTGATCATGAGGCTGAACCATCCTCTATTGCTTCTCCATTTGCTCCTTCTTACCAACAGAAAATGCCATCTCATCCGCAAGGAGCTAATACGAGCTATCTGGTTTGTCATCCTATTCCATGATGATTTATGCTATATGTATGAATGGTTATACATGTTCTTAACCTTTCCTTTTTTGACTCACAGCAAATGCTTAAATAGAAAAATAAGAAACTGCAAGAGGAGTTAGTTGCTAGCCGCCACCAGGTTGCCCATCTTGAAAGAATCATCAGTCGAAGCAAAATTTTTCAGACTTCTAATTATAGGAAATGAGGGATACTGGTGCTTCATCTTCTAAAGGGCCTTAAACTGATGACCATGAGATCCCTTCAGATGATGCCTGTTATAGGCCTGAATTTCAAGAAAATAGGAATTTAGGTACTTTTCCTCTGAGCGGATTCCATATGGGTGACATGCTTCCTCCCCAATTAGGCGATGACTTTTTAAGAGCTTTATTTGATCAAGGCCCACCTCCTCCTCTTCAGTGATCCATCATCATTGTATTAATTGAGAAAATATTGTATTATTATTAATGATAATAATAATAATAACAATAATAATTTTTACTTTTACTACAACTTTTGACTTTTAATTTTTTTTTGAATTTTGATTTTGAAATCAAATGTTGGCTTTGCCAGATCAATGTCAATTTATCTCAGGACTTGATTTTCCAAATTAACATATCTATAACATGAAAACCCTAATTACCATACTAAACTCGAAAATCATTTCTATTTGAGGAAGAACTATTGCACTTCAGATATGCACATACACATTACTTAGCCAAATGTCTCATCAAGTTTAAATTTTGTCTATCTCATATGCATGCTTATTCAAACTATCTTCACTAATAGACTCTACCTACCAAGAGAGATCAACATGTCTTTAACAAGCTTGAAATGGGGTCTATAAGGGACATGGTTTAAGTAAATGCCAATTGGAAGTTGAAGCCATTGTGACAATAAGGGAAAACCCTCACACTACAAATTTCTTATTTAGACAGTTGGAAGCATGAAAAGATAGAGCTTTGAACATTCTCCTTTCTTCTTGACATAAATCTGGATCTTGATTAGGATAGTCTTTGCCTTTGCAAAAAGGTTGGTACCTATATTCCTTTTTTTTTTATTCTTTTACCTTTCTCTTTCTCTTTCTTTTTTTAGCATCTTATCATTTTGTTCTTCTTCCCTATAGTATTGTCAAGTATAAGACTCTCAAGAACGAGATGACTTTTCTTCTATCTCTAATTTTGCTTGAATTTCTGGTTGGGTTGGACCAATTTAAGTCGAACTGTCTTTGCCTTCTGCTTCTTTAGGTAAAGGGAAAAATTGGTTGGCTTTTCTAAATTGCCTTTTATGTTTTATTTTCTTTTCCTCTTTTTTTTTCTTCTTATCTTCTTCTTCTTCTTTCCTTTCTTCTTTTTTTTTCTTTTTTCTTCTCTTTCTTTTTTTTTCCTTTTTATTTTCTTTCTTCCTTTTTTTTTCGTGGTGTTGGGTCCTAGCTCAAAAAGAATTGTCTCGCTTGCACCATTCTATACTTCTATTTATGGATGAGTGGAGTAAAGTGAAACAAGGATAATGGATTAGTGGAGTAAAGTGAGACGGATAAATCATTTGTCATCATTTTAATGAATTGGAGATATCAAGTCTAATATTAGGTGAACTTCAACTACCCTTATGATCTTGACTATGCATTCCTTCCTTTGATCTTCTCGCCTCTTCACCTTAGTGATCATTAGATTTATCATAGAAGTCACAACAGCTAGGGTAGGTTATTGGGTTTACCAGCAAATGAAGAGTAAGCTAAAATTTATGAAGGCTCAAAGGGACAACTAGGGATTAATGCCAATAGGGTTGATACTAGTTGTTGGCTTACCAAACAATGCCTAGATCATCTCTCCCTTAAATAAGCAAAGTTCAATTTTTCCTTGAAAGTTTGTCAAAACATGTTCTAAGACTGGACTAGGACCTAGACAAAGGCAATTATGTAGGAGCTCTCTCTAAGTAAGCATACACAACTCAATGCTATAGAACAATTTTCTCATCTAGTAAAGTCATTCAAATCATGATGCATAGATATATTAATTTATGATTATCAAGCTAGACTCGTTATTAGTTGAACACTAAATAAACAAAATTTGAAAAGTATAATTATTCCAAATAAGTACTAAAGAAAGTGAAATAAAAAGAGCAACACTTCAAGCGAAGGGAGGTTTGTTGTGTTGGAGTCGAAGATAATTCATTTATTTAAACATATCAAGGGAAAGGATTTTTTCATCATCAAGGATCATTGCTTCATCATCCACAGTTAGTCCAAGTTTGCTTAGTAGCACATCCTCTTTAGCAGCTTCTCCATCCATATCACGACAAGATGACAAGATAAAACTCTTTATAAAGGTTGCAAGCGGTGGTGCCCTTCCAAATTTAGGCAGAGGATTATTCTTAGTGTTGAGCTTATCAGGCTCAGGCAGTTTTCCACTGTCAATCAAATTTTGAATCTCATGCCTCAACCTCATATAGTTGTTCATCTCTTGTCCAGGCCTTTGATGGAATTGTCAAAATGCCTTAGCATCAAAGTTAGGTGGAAGAAGATTAGGCAAAGGAAGAGGAGTTAAGGGTTGCAACAATCTCTTCTTTTGTAGCTTATTAAAAAACTAAGACAGAGGTTTTCCCAACTCTGAAAATTTATGCTTCTTTGCCGCTTCAGTTGTCGCATTTTTCTTAATACCTCCCTTTTCCCTTTGACTTTGCCCACCAGGATGGTAGCCGCCCTTATTGCTTCATTTAGACAGCACATGGTTTGACTAGCCTTGTAGAATAGGGATTGCTCCCTCATTTTTATTCGATCTCTCAGTAGACCTATTCCTTGTTAATGTTGCCTTTCCCTTATTCTTTTTTTCAATGGGAGATGCCTCATTAGCATTGTTGATGATCTCCAAAATTTCAATCGATTGGGTCTTCATAATTTCAGCCAATTTATCCCATAGCTCGGCCATCCTAGCTTTGAGAACTTCATCGACTATATCCATTAGTTGGTTTGCATCCATCCTCCCAATGAAGCACTTGGATCAAAATCAATATTGTAGGTGGTGTCGTTGTACGCTCTTAAACTGCCGTACTCTAGGTCTATGAGCCAGAAAGGATCAATGACATCTAGTGCAATGCGTGTATGCATGTATGTACAAACAACAAACAAACAAAGATAATTAGGACGTTCCTTCCAATCTTATAACTTCCACACATGAATGGCGAGTCTCTTTTCCTAGGTATATGGTTAACAAAATACCAACATGGGATATTTTGTTCTTGAAAAATTCCCTCTGGCGATTTTAACCAATAGTTATATTTTCAAAAATAGAAGTCAGTTCATGATAATTTTCATTAATTAGGCTTTAATCCATCCAATAAACTAAAGTAGCTTTTATGCTATATTTGATTAAAATTAAATTAAGAGGTTTATTATAAATAGATTTCTCACTTGAAAAAGTAACTAATGATTCATGCCAGAAATAAGCCCATGATTAATAGTTCTTAGCATAAGCTAGGCTCACAATTGATTTTTGGTATTTCATAATTGACCTAAATATTTTGTAAGCTCTTTCAAAATGTCACAATGAAGTGAAAATAATTTTGTTTCTAACCCATTGTAAAAAGATTTTAGAAAAAATGGATTTTGGGCTTTTGTATTTGGGTCATGAGAAAAAGAATTTTTTACTTGTTTTGGAAAAAATTTATATCCAAAGACCATTTCAAAAATTTTGAAAATTACTTTGGTCTTTTGGATTTAGAGAAAAAAATTATTTGAACTCACAATGTAATTAGGTCATATTAGAAAAAGAACAAACCAAGTAAGCCATGATTTAAACCAAGATAAATTAACCATAGAAAAAAAAACAAGCAGCATTTGTTGTAAAACCTAAGGAAAGTAACAAGGCCAATTACATGAGCTTTAGTCTTTAGGTTGAAAAGCTTAGGTTCCCATAATAAGTATATACCAAGAGGTACAAGGCTATGAGTGATTATGCCATGCTTGATCTCCATACCTTGAGTGAAAGTATGATATCCCTTATTGGCGTCAACTTCTAACACAAAACAGGTAACACAGGCGTCCTAACTTCTAACACAACATCGGTAACACAGGCGTCCTAACTCACACACACGATGCAATCTAAATGATGCAGTGGATAATATCATAATATGAAAGAATAAAATAATATGAAGACCAATGGAGTCAACTTCTCTTATCCCCAGTGGAGTAACCATTGTCAGCGGGAATTTTTGTCCCCACTCCCGGTGAAATGGTTCTTGCGACTTCGGTACTATTAGGCTCGGGGCCTTAGAGAATATGAACCTAAGCCCAGAGAAAATGGAGTCACCACTCAGATGGGCTGGGAAAAAAAAAAGGGGTGAATGACTTGATTCCTAAGGAATTCCTAACCCCTTATTGGATTCGAAAAGTTAGGTACGCGTGTGGAAGGTGAGAAATGGCCCAGCACCCCCACAGCGCCGAGTTCATTGGATCCAGTCTCCTTTTCATGTCTTAACATTATAAAATTCTTAAATATAATGATATTATCCATACTACATGCAATCATAAGAATAAACAAATACTTTATTATTAATCTTAGCAATGTTCAAACAAAATAAATAAATGGACACCCATCCGAGGATGAAAATATGTCCTTACATCATCCATGTCTAAAACTAAATAGGACACCCACCAGAAGGTGAAAATGTGTCCTTTACATTAGTCCTAAAATATGAAAATAATTTAAATTACATAAAGATTAATTAATGAGTTACCCAATCATGGAAACATGCCTCTTACAATTTTAATACCAAGATAAACAAATAATAATAATAAAAAAAATCCATCCATGATAAATTAAACAAATCAAATATCAAAATCAAATAAATTAATCATCAAAACATATAATAAACATGCATATAACTTTAAATAAATCAATAAATAAATAAGTTTAGGGTTTACATCTTAAATTAAGGTTTCTTAAATGAAATTAGGGTTTAGAGGGTTTATGTTTAAAAATTAGGGTTTTAGGGTTTTATATTTAGAAAATAGGAATCGATTTATAGAACTATTATTATTATTATTATTATGTACGAAAAGAGTATGGCTACTGTGAAGATTTTGGAAAATAGAATTAATTAGGGTTTTATGGTTTTATGTGAATTAGGGTTTCGATTTTTGTGAAAATAAGATCAAAATTGTGATATTGGAAGAAATAACTACTGTGATATTATTTAAAAAAAAATAAATGAAGCTACTGTGATGAAGATGAAAATGATAAAAATTATATCACCATACCTATGTTTGAAGGCTCCACCAAAATCGTTGGATGAAATTTTGATTGAGCAATAGTAAGACAGTCACTGCTTGCTGCCTTGATTATGGATTGACTCTTGCTACAAAAGTCTGAGTCTCTTGTCAAAAAATTTCCAAAGTTCAAGAGTCCAAGCTTCTGCCAAAATTTCCCAAGTCTCATGTCTTTGAATAACTTTTTCCAAAAGTCCTAAAGTCTCTACCGAAAGAAAAGTCTCCCAAAAAATCAAAAGTCCTTCTTTCTATCTTTAATTGTGTTATTTATAGAAAAAAATAAAAACCTAATCCTAGTTGTTTAAGGAAATCAAAACTGTTTAGGAAAAATAAAAAAATCAAGCTTAATAAGATTTAGGCAAAAATTGCCAGAAGGTGCGAGCTGCGAGAAATTAGGCATGCTACGTGTGGGCGCTGAGTGCTGGGGCGAGCTGCGGGCCGTTGCTGCGAGAATTGGCGTGAGAGTTGCAAGCAATGTGGATGAACTGGCAAGCAAGCCTGCGAGCTAGGCTCAATTTTCCATAGGCCAAGCCTGTGATGAAATGGCCTGCGGCGAATCGGCGTGCCATGCAGCTATTGAGCGTCGTTCGCTGATTGATCCGATTTTTATTTTTTTTTATTTTTTTATTTTTTAAAAAATAAATATTATATTTTAAAAAATAAATAATAAATATTATATTATTAAAATAAATAATAAAATAAATAATAAATATCACAAAAATTATTTCGGACTTGGTTTAAAATATTAGACTGGACATGGTAAAAAAAATAAGGGTCTACAGGTACCTCATTAGTTAAGCTTCATGTAATTTAAATTATTTTCATATTTTGGGATTAATATAAAGGATATATTTTCACCTTTTGGTGGGTGTCCTATTTAGTTTTAGACATTGGACGATGTAAGGATATGTTTTCATCATCGAATGGGTGTCCATTTATTTGTTTTATTTGAATATTACTTTGATTTTAATACAATTATGCTTTTGTTTTAATTATTGTATGTAGTGTAGATTGTATCATAATAATTAAGAATTCTATAATATTTAGACTTGAAAAGGAGGCCGGTTCCAATGAACTGGGCGTTGTGGGGGTGCTGGTCATTCTCACCTTCCCCACACGTACCCAACTTTTTGAACCCATTAAGGGATTAGGGATTCCTTAGGAATCGAGTCATCCACCCCTTTCTTTTTTCCCAGCCCGTCAGGGCAACAACTCTATTTTCTCTAGGTTTAGGCCTGTGTTCTCTAAGGCCCTGAGCCTAATAGTGCCGAAGTTATAAAAATCATTTCACGTGGGAGTAAGGGAAAAAATCCCTGCTCACAATATGTAAAGTGCAATTTATGCACTAACATGAGGAAGTAAACCACATTTGCATTATTTATGATAATGATTTGTGAAAACTATGGTGTGAGTTGAGATGTAAAAGCACATTGAAAGGAATATATATTGTATGTACCTTATATACTATCTAGTTGCCATTAGATTATGCTTGGATGTTGGTATACCATAAACTGATGAGACACTGAGCATCACAGAGATGTGCCTACGCCTGATTGAGACACCAATAATAGATAAGACAACGAGCTTGGGACTAGATAATTGTATGAGGTGTTTGTGCCCATGTTTAGTGTGTTGTTTAATGTGTATAAACAATGTTTGACATTTATAAAATGATGCAAATATGGCATTATATATGTATGACATCATTTTTATATTTAATTAAAGTGTGTACTACTGGGCAATATACTTAGCGCGATTTAATTTTATCGCACAGGTGACAGGGTAGATCCGGGAGATCCAGAGAGTGTTGCCAGACCACCCCAGGTCTAGATTTTTGTGTGTAAAGACCTTTAAGCTACTGTGGATTAGTACCACCTGCATATCATGTATATACTTTTAAACATTTAAAAAAAAACTTTTGAGTATGTGCATTAAATATATAATCATGTATGTGGTGTAAAATATATGTTTTTTCCTTTTGTGTAATATATTATAAAAGCAATGGGACTTATATTTATATATATATATGGATGTGTTTTTTGAAAATGTTAGTGGTTTGAGCCATTGGGCTATTTTGGAGGAATGTATTTATTAAATAAATAATTGGGAGTGTATTTTAAATTGCAGGTTGTGATGTTTGAAATTTAGGATTATCTGAAATACTGACAAAACTCTGATCAATTTTTCCTAGAGATTTTCTATTTAATATCTTTTTTACTTTTCAAATTACTAATGGTTACTTTTATTTATCTATTAAATTGCATTTTAAGTGTTTTTAGATGGTTACCATAAATCTAAGAAAATTTGTTAACAGACCGTAATGTAACATTTTTATATTCTATATACGTATTTTGCATATACCATATGTATATATTATATGTATATAAGGTATGAGGGTGTTACAACTTATGGCCTAAGGAGTTCATCATACACACAGACCATCAATCATTAAAGTTTTTAAAAGGGCCAAGGTAAGTTAAATAAATGTCATGCCAAATGGGTAGAGTTCATTGAGACTTTTCCTATGTTATCAAGTACAAAAATGGCAAGGAAAATGTGATTACAGATGTATTATCAAGAAGATATAATCTTTTGTATACTCTTGATACTAAAATTCATAGATTTGAATTTCTTAAGTCTTTCTATGATAAAGATACTGACTTTTCTTTAATTTTCTAGACTTGTGAAAAAAAGCTTTTAGTAAGTTTTATAGAATTGATGATTTTCTTTTTAGAGAAAATAGGTTGTGTGTTCCTCATTAATCAATTCGTTTATTACTTGTGAAAGAATCTCATTGTGGTGGTTTGATGGGCCATTTTGGGGTGTCTCAAACATTGGATGCATTGAACTTATCATTTATTTATTATTTTTATGTGATTACTTATTGAACTTATTGTTTGACCATCACTATTGTGACATAACCTAACTTCGGTATACACTGGTGTTTTGTTATGTGTAAAAGGGGGAAGTTACTACCCTAAATTATATTCTATGGCCACCATGTAAGAAAGCCCATACTATTATTCCAAGAGTTCCACTGCCACGCTCTAAAGCAGCAGTGTTACCTAATGGAGCATCTGCTTCTCACAAAGGATCTACACCTTGCCTAAAATAAAGAACTGATATAATAGGAATAATCAAGGGATTAGGTGCATTGCAACACAATGTGGAAATGTTAGCTGAAACTATGGCACAACAGAGGCAGGAACAACCTGTACTTGCCTACTGTAAATCCTGTAGAACCTCAACCACCTGGGATAGAACCAAAAGAGGAAAGGAAATTGCTAGAACATTTGTTTAAAGTTAGCACCACCTATTTATTCTGGAAAGGGAGATCCCATAGATTTTCTAGAAGAAATTAATTCTAAAACTCAATTTCTGAGGTGTCCTAATAAGAGGGCTATTGAGTTCATCGGATATTAGATGAAAAATGAAATGGAGGAATGATCCAGAAGAAGTATAGCAGATAGGTTGGAAGATCCTACACCATTCACTTGTGGACAATTTGTAAAGCTAGCTATAAGATGGAATTTCTAGCCGAAAGTGTTTGTCAACCAAAGCTTTGGAGTTTGAAAGGCTATAACAAACACCTAACATGTTAATTTTTGAATATGTTAGGAGATTTAATCGTCTAAACAAGTATGTTCCCGCTCTGGTTCTAGATGATTAAGCTAGGATGTACCCATTTCGATGAGGATTGGTGACCTCACTATATAAGATACTAGTTGCTCATGATTTCACATCTTACTCACAATTGATGGATAAAGTAAGGTTAATAGAAAATTGAGAGATGGCAGCACGTAATGCAACGTAATGCAACAAAAGAAGAGTAGGCCTAAAAGTTCAAATGGAACCAAGGGTGGGAGGGAAGATAATGCTAAAGGAGAGAGAATGCAAGGAACTTAACCTATTCAAATAGGATAAGGTCGAGGAGTGATTGGTAGATTACCACCAAGACCTCCTATAGGTGGAGTCAAACCTAGTATGACTACTCCTGCAATGGGAACAAGTATACCGGCTTGTGCAACTTATGAAAGAGAACATCAGGGATAATGTTAGCTGGGACTTGTTTTTGATTTAGAAAACCAAGGCACATAGTAAGAGACTATCCTCAGCCACCACTGACAGAATGATATGAGATTTCTCAAGTAATAGTTCAAATGAATAAAGGCATAAGTAGAGGACGAGGAGGAAACCAAGATGGTAGAATAGTGACAAATCCATCACACGTTGGACAAGGAAGAGGAAGGTATTTACCCGTACACCATGGGAAGCCCAAGCATCTAACAATGTGATCACAGGTATTTTACCAATCCAATCTATTAGAGTAAGAGTATTGTTTGATTATGGGGCTACACACTTATTGTTTCCACATACTTTGCATCCAAACTAAACAAACCTTAAAAAGGACTAAAAGATTACTTAACCATGTCTACACCATTAGAAGAAAAAATGGAAATAGTTACCATGTACCCAACTTGTACTATAAACTTGAACCATAAAACCTTAACAGTTGGTTTATTAGAATTACCTATGATAGGCTTTGATGTAATATTAGGGATGGATTGGTTAGCCAAATATCATGCTACCCTAGATTGCATAGAAAAAAAAGTTACTCGGTATTTACCATACGGTGAAACCTTAGAATGCTATGGAGATAAAAGTGAAATACCTTATAATCTTATTTTTGTCATAGGAGCAAGATGCAAGATACGTAAGGGATATGGAGGGTACCTTTCTCATGTTAGAGACTTGGAAGCTAGTACCCCAATGCTTGTGGAAATTCCAATCATAAAGGAATTCCCTGGTGTATTTCCTAAGGATCTGTTAGGATTACCACCTAGAAAAGAAATATAATTTAACATAGACCTACTACCTAGTACCCAACCTATATCTATTCCACCATACTGGATGGCACTTGCAGAACTAAAGGAGTTAAAGGTGCAATTCAGACATTTAGGATAAAGGTTATATTTGACCTAGTAGTTCACTCTGAGGAGCCCTTATGTTCTTTGTTAAGAAGAGAGAAGGAACCCTCCGAATGTGTATTGATTATTGAAAGTTTAATAAGGTGACAATCTGGAGTAAATATCCTCTTCCAAGGATAGATGATATGTTTGATTAGTTGTAAGGAGTAAGATATTTTTCTAAGATTGATCTATGGTTTGGATATCACTAACTGAGGATTAAGTTGGAAGACATTCCTAAGACTACTTTTCATACTAGATACGGTCATCATCAGTTTCTCATATTACTTTTTAGACTAAATAATGCCCTAAAAACATTTATGGATCGAATGAATTGAGTTTTCAAACCCTATCTAGATCACTTTGTTGTTGAATTTATAGATGATATACTAATCTACTCTAAGAGTCAAGAAAAACATGAAGCACATCTAGAAATAGTGACATAGACATTAAGAGAGCACCGGCTGTATGCTAAGTTCTCTAAATGTGAATTTTGGTTAGAGGAAGTAGTGTTTTTGGGACATGTTATTAGTGGAGAAGATTTGCAAGAAGATCCTAGGAAAGTGGAAGCTGTGCTTAATTGGCCTCGACCAACTATTGTGAGTGAAATTCAAAATTTTTTGGGTATGGCTGGTTATTATCAGAGATTTGTTAAGAATTCTCCTGTATAGTAGCACCACTCACTAGATTGACTTAGAAATCTACCAAATGAAAGATGTCTAAAAGTTTCACCAACGCAAGGAATGATTAGATTCAGGAGAAGAGGTAAACTATCACCCCAATACATAAGTCCTTTCAAGATACTGGAAAGGGTCGGTGGAGTTTCCTATCAACTAGCTTTACCGCCTAACTTAGAACACATACATCCTGTATTCCATATCTCCATGTTATGAAAATATATATCTGATCTGAGTTATGTTTTACAAGAGCCTGTTCTAGAGTTACAATATGATCTGTCGTCTAGAGAAACCCCTGTAGCTATAGTTGATCATAAGATTAGAAGATTGCAGAATAAAGATATTCCTATGGTAAAAGTACTTGGTAAACAAAAGTATAAATATAATACAGAGGAATATACTTGGTAAACAGAAGTAGAAATATGATGTATGTATCCAACTTTGTTTTGTAATTAAATAAGTACCTCTAAAAACTTCGAGGATGAAATTTCTATAAGGAGGGAAAGATATAATACCCTACCTAAATAATGATTATTTAAAGTCAAATTAATTAAAAATTGAAAGAATAGGAAATAATAGTTACATAAAAATTTAACCATCATTTAAATCCAAGGTTTATGCAAATTTAAGTTGTGAAAATATATATATTCAGTATAAATGCATATATATGTGAGTAAATTTGGCATAAATTAAATTTATAATTTAGTTAGAATTAAGATATTATTAAATATTAAATTAATTCTTAATTATATAAAGAACAAAAATTGGAAGTTAAGAAAAATAAATAAAACAAAGACCATTATAATTACCAAATGCTAATTGTAATGTATGTGTAAATTAAGAAACAAGTGGCTAGTATTGGGTAAAATCATCATTACCTAGTAGGTAGCAGGTTATGATGATAAGAATAGTTCATTATTACTAGAATATATATATATATGTCAAGATAATATTTGTCAATCCCGACATGAAGATATTGATAAGTGGGGAAGTTGCAAATTATGGAAGCAATTATTATAAGAACAAAAAAATCATAAACCAAATTAAAGATGAATTGCTTATCTTTTATGAGTGAATGAAAGGAAAGAGTAGAGATGAGTTGGCAATTTAAAGATAAACAAGTGGCTAGCAGGGTGAACATCATCATAAGTAATCATTTGCAATTATTACAATTTAATAATAAAATACTCCCTTAATTCTTCATCTCTAGCATAGAAAGTATTCAAGGGTAGAATGGAAGACCATTTGCCCACTTGCATGTGACTGAAGGATGATTAGCTTAGACGAGTGACAAATGGATGGTAAATTTGATGATTTTCCATTATAAATATCCAACAAATGAAGAAGGAAATCACTTCTTCCTTTACTAGAAAATTCTCTCTTTAAAATAGTTATTTTTTAGCTAATATGATGCTCTCCAAATAATTAGTAGCAAATTAAGGAGCTCTAATCTTAGTTTAAATGAAAACAAGAAAATGTATGTTCTAATTATTAGTTAATTAAAGCATATTCTCTATATACTCATTTTAATTCAAATGAAGATTTATACTTTGATTAACCATAATTATATATACATATATGTATATATTATGACACATTAATAAATATATATGCATATACGTGGTAATGTTGTTTATTTAATTATAATGTAATTTTAGTTATATAAAAAAACTGTTATAACGGATATAATTAAATTATATGTATTATTATATAAATGAAAAACATAATATGAATATATGCCTATATGTAATGGTATATGTATATATACACATGGATATACATATATTTGTAACATTTGTAATTTTAATATACATAAAATTAATAATTAATATGGAGGGGTAATTAGAGTGATGGAAGAAAGATATATATAGTATACACCTTATGTGTACATAAGATATACATAAAATGTACTTTGTATATATGATGTATACATGGTATATACCTAACATACATATTTTCACTAAAAAACAAAGTTAGATAAAAATTTAAAATTAAATATAATAATAATATTATTAAATAAAAAAAAATAAAAGAGGTTTAAAATTTAATTTTTGGATGGGAGAAGAATAAAATATATTAATATTTTATCAATTAATTATTTTGTAATTATATATATATGTGAGGGGTAAAGTAGGAAAGGTTAAATTGTTAAAAAACAATCTTCTTCTTTTTCCACTATTGTTGGCCAAAATTTGAGAGAGAGAAAGGAGAATAATCTTCTTCATATAACACACTAAATTTCACAAGAATTTCAAAGGTTTTAAGGTGATTTTGAAGATTAAGCAAGGATTAGGTGAGTATTCTTTAATTGAAGTATGCTTTTCTTTAATTTTAAGAATATTTGAAATTTGGATTTTTGATGAAGGCAATTATAATTGTTGAAATGGATTGTTTGAACTTATTTTGATGTGTATATGATGATTTTATGGTTGGATGATGGAAAAGGGCTTGTTTTGGTGAAGTTTGATAAAGGTAGTAAGGGAATTAGAATTTTTATAGAAGTTTGGATAAGAAATGTATAATTAGGGTTTGTTTTGAATAAAATGATTGATTGAATGATTCTAATTGGATAATTTTACTTCTTAATTGATTTATGAGTGTTTTGGTCAAAGTTGCCCAAGTGGAGGAATTTAGGATTTGTTGAAAGTAAGACTTGTAGGGTGATTTCGGCTTGATTTTAAAGCTAGATAAGGTTAATACATGTGTTGATAACTTGTGTTTTAATTAGTATGATTTGGCATAAATACATTGATATTTTGAAAACATGTTAAGCTAATTTGAAGTGTTATTGTTCATATAATTTATGCATTATTACCAAAAATGTGTTTGGTGCATTGTGTTTGAAATTATAACCTATTGTTTAATGGAAAATGATATTATTATATATAATGTTTTGGAAATAGGAAAAATGTATTGATAATGTGGGAAAAGTTCACATTGTTGATGTGACTAAGGGTTATGTCCAATATGATTTAAAAATGTGGATATATTGAGGAATGTGGAATAATGTGGAAGTGATCATGAAATGAGTTGATCACATGAAAATTGTGGAAACATGATGATATGGAATGTGAATATGAGAATGTAGTTAGATGTGTGATGTTTGTTTGCCTTGCACAATTACTTATTCCAAAGAATTGACTTTAGTATTGTTGATTGGCATGCCAATGATACATCATGATATTTTATATGCTTTTGGGCGAGATACATCGGTATCATATTAATTATTATGCCTTTGAGTGAGACATGCTCGTGTCGGGCACTATTATGCTAAGAGGACGGTCTTCGAGTGGTATATATGACACTTAAATCTTCGGTGTTGATAGGGAATGGCCTTCAGATGATATATATATATATGGTACTAAGATCTCCGGTGTTGAACCTTCGGGTTGTGATAGGCTAAATTAATTGTTCTGGAACTTGAATATTGTGTAGGGACTAGTTGGGCCTAATGTGTGTGATTGTGATGTGTAAATAAATTTTAAGGGTTATTTAATGAAAAATGAGCATTGCTTTACAATAATAGAATAAAAACTTCTAGCTTAGCGCAGTTTAATTTTATTGCACATGTGATACGGTTACTGAGAGAGGGAGCCCCTACAGACTGGAGCAGGCTTAGAATTTGAGCTTGATTTTGAGGTTAAGATTGTTGCCATAACACCTATCTATTTGGTGTTGGACTGCATATCATGTAAATATAAATATGTTTTCTATCAAATACATTTTATGTGTATGTACATTATAAGATATTATAAGTATGTTTAAATAATTTTAGTATTGTAAATGTATACAAGGTATATTCTACATATGTTTGTGAAATACTTGGTGCTGATGGGAGAAATGATGGACTTTATGAAAGTATGAATTTTAGGAGTGTTACTTTATGCAAGTTATGTTTTGTTGTTTTTGGAATTTATTGAAATTACAGACAAAATCCTAGTAAATTTTTCTCAGATATTTTCTTATATATATTTATTGATTTACTAAACATATATGTATTTGTATATTAAATTTATCTTTTTAAAATTGCAATTTTTTTGGTATCAAGTATAAGATATTATACTGTAAATCACTATAGCATTCTTATATTCTATATATAGATTTACATAAACTATATATATGTATTATACACACATAACGTATAAGGATATTACAATATATATGTATAGATAAAATAATATTGGTATAAATTAACTAGTTAAATTACATATATATCTATGATTATATATATGACTGATCCAAAAATTTTAAAGGAATAAGAAATTATAGAGATATTAGTAAAATATGATTTACATGTATAATCCCTAAAGAGGACTATTAATTGATAAATTGTAATGGAAAAGAAAATACAACTTGATAATGGATTAAGTTACAATAATAGTAAAGAACACAAGAAATATAACTGAATAGTACTTTATATGGATGTGACATGCAACATGCAAAGACCTAAAATAAATAAGACTCTCAATAATAATTAGACATAATTGAAGAAAGCCCTAAATAACCTATGCTATGGATTGGATTAAATGTGACAAATAATAGTGAATATCATATAATATAGGAAAAAGAGACACAAGGACTGAAAGGCAAAGCACCTTAGGAGACTATAAGTGAGTGATAATATAATGTGATATCTAACCTGTTTATGTTTTGAACTACACTGCTTAACTCTGGTTAAGTAGTATCTTATATTTTTATTTTCACCACAATTTTTGTTACCATAGATTGCATTTTGTTTTCTTGGAAAATCCATTATTCTTATTAATTTAATTTATTCAAATAATTACTTCTGATTATACGTTTATTTCTTAACCATTCGGTTGACTCCTTTGAAAAATTATTTTGGAGTTATTTTTTTAATTGACTTTCTGACTCTCTAATGAGTATCCATTTGTTGACCTTCTGATTCATATGTTGAGTTTATTATTGAGCTATTATTGTCGACTCTGATTTTTCTATTGATTTGAAATTCATAATTATTGAATCTCTCTTATTATTTTGATGTGATTGCTTATTAAACTTATTGTTTGACCTCCACTATTGCGACATGACCTAACTTTGATAGGGGTTAAACCACTAGATGTTATACACCGGTATTCTGTTATACACAAAAGGGGAAAGTTACCTAAATGATAGTCTATGGTTGCTCTATTATGAATATTACAATATTTTATCCGTTTATAATTGTGGTTATATTATTTGTATTCATTCTATGAATTTCCAAATTTGGTAAGATTTATTTTTTATCTGTTGACCACTCCCTTTCTCACTCACTATTCATGTGTCTCTGTTAAAGTTATTGATTATCCTACCTAGTTGCGTGTTAGATTATGATTCATTGAGCTGACTGCTTACCCCTCGTCACAATATTTTTTTTAGGTTATTGATATACAAGTTGGAGCTCCTAGATTCTTACTTCCCAGCTGCGCACTCTGTTGGTTAGTACTAGAAGCAGATTATGTAATAATAAATAAAGTTCGAACATATTTTTATTCTATATAGTGCTCTGTTGGGTACAATGTAATATATAAAAATTACTTATGTCTGTAAGACTTAATATACCAGTTTGGCTCTATTAATAAATATATGTTTCTGTAATAATATTAAATAATCTAAATATGATTTAGGAAAGGTTGTTCTTGGCATATAGTGGCTTTAAGATGAACCGAATCCTAGGACTGTCACACCCTACCTTCCCCAAACTCAACCGGGGATGGGGTGTGATAAGCAACTTCTGATGTGAAATCGATAATCCTTGCTTTCATGGAGCAGTTTGACAGAAAACTGCTCTAATGGTAGTTTGATAATTATTACTAAAAATTGAAGTTCCAGATTGGATGTTCTCTGGGCCTAGCCTAATGGAAAACGGGTCAACAAGTCAAAGTCACTACTTTACGATGAGGTTCATCACTTTGCGGCCAAATTCCAACGTTTAGGCCTCTGAATCACGTTTTTCTATTTATGATAGCTTTTGGTAGATTTTTATTTCCTCATTTATTTTTTGTAGGAATCTCATATCGAGGTGTTGTTTTGGCATTTAATCTACCTCATTGAATATTTTCTTTCTATACATGTACTTTTACCTATTTAGGCAGCCTGTTTCCTTTTTCTAAAATTTCCTGACTTGTAATTAGGGTTTTTGTAACCCTAACCTTATATATTGTAACCTTTTAGAAAGTAAAGGCAGTTTTTAGAATTTAATAATATATATAGAGGAACTTTCCTTTTTTCTTGTATCTATTACTTGGGGAATATCATAGTAAACAGGTTAATAGCAATTTTACCCATTTTGTCTTAACTTCCTCTATGTCACCTTCTAGGTTCATATTCCACTTAAAGCCCTTATTCCACTTTGTTCTTAGGTTCCAACAACCATATCGGTTGATATCTCAGTTTGATTCTCTTCTTTTTTATTTTGTTTGTTCAATTCCCTCTATCTTAATTCCCATTATTTTTTTTTCTAAATGTTTCCTTTTTAATATTAATATTGTATATAGAATTTAACACCCACAAGATTTCTATAATTAATTTACTTATCTTAATGGTCCATTGGCTAGTTCAATTAACCATTCCATTTTTCTCATATTCAAATTAAGTTCCGTGGTTTTTCTTATACTCTATTTACATATATGGAAATAGATTTAACATGTTCATTCTGCCAAAATTTATGTATTACTCTTGCATGCTCTTTTTTCTTCCTTTCCCTCAAATCTACTAAAGTTGATGGTTCGTCTATTTCTTTCATACTCTAGCCAATTTGTATTAACAACTACCAATTCAATTCATGTCATCATCCCTTAGTTCATGTTATTATTTTAATTTTTATTTTATATTTCTGAATATATGCAATCCCCTCAACATATTTTATACTTGAATCTTCCATTTACTTCGATTTTTCTTAAGTGTCTTCTTATTTAGCATGTTTATTCACGTAATGCATTCATTTTACATTCATAATTATTCCATACATTTTAATCAAAACTTGAATTAACCCTATCATCTAGTTTGGAATGCTCATTTGAATTTGTAATCCTAGTTAACTCCAGTCCAACTTCAACTCCTTCTTTTATGCTTTCTATCTACTGCCGTTCTCTTATTTACTCTAAGAAATTTTGCAAGAGGAGAGTTAATGTCTTAAACAACCAGTTACTTCCTTTCACCATCTCTTATGATCTTTTTCACTAAACAGATCACTCTCTTCCTCTTTTGTTTACACCAAAGAGAAGGTTAGTTTTTATTTCACCGACAATATCTCTCTCTACCCTTTTTCTTTCCTTAATTCAGATGGTTATAATTCCACTTTTTTTCCATTAATGGTGATGGGAAACTTCAGTTTTAAGAGGAAAATTGACAAATGTAACTTTAACTAATTTTCTTTGCTTACTAATCTTCACAATTTAGCCATATGTAATCCCTCCTCTATGTAAAAATTTATCTTGACAAGTGTAAGTTTTTTCAAAATTTTAATTTTCTCCCTTCTTCTTTTTAGATCAGCAGCCTCATTCCTTCATTCAGTTCAGTTTCAATTGTTCACTTTACTTCTCCCTCATTTTAATCTTCTGCATTTTAGTAATGGTACACTATAATGCATGCACGTCTTTCACTTCCAATTCAGTCCTCTATGCCCATTCCTTTCCTTGACCATAACATACACTCCAAGCTGCTTATAACAATTGAAGTAAACCAAGCTACTGTATATTAATTTCCTATGTGATTAATCTTTGGTAATTTAGTCTTAACGTTAGTTCTATTTTTTTTTTCTTTCATAGCCACATAAGTAACTTGGCCAATTTGTCTATAAACATTTGGAATCCCTCTACCATTGACTTTTAATTAGATTCTTATTTGCATCTTAGTGTGTAAAATTTTTAATGCTTAATAATCTTTCTACTCAATTTTGCTTTCAAAATCCTATTTTAAATTATTCTCTAATTCCCTCTTTAAAATTCTGTTTATTTATAATTGTGAAGATTTTATTGGGTTTTATCATTATAATCCCAATTCATTGTCCATGTGTACATTATGGTTAAACAGATTAATAATTATCTCACCACCCCTTTTCGGACTCTCTTTTTAATTTCATTTCCCCCCCTTAGTTTAAATTCTTCCCTTAACTAGTCTTCCTACATGTGACCCTTGTCTTTAATCCTTGTAAATTTCTTCTTATTATTTACAACTTATCCTCCTACTTGGTGGTCTCATTTTCTATCACATTCCTATATATTTAATTTTTCTTGCATGCAGAGATGAACACATACATTTGAGGAGACTTGGGGACACACTATATGCACTTTATGAATTATGCATATATGATGTGTGCATGATTCAAACATATGTGAATGAATGCATGCTATTTTATTGATGAGTGATGACTTGTGCCCTCATGTCCACTTATGTACATATTCGTATATATAGGAATTACATTTTTCTTTATTCCTCTTTCAAACTGTATTTTATTCCCATTCAGGATTTTTGTCAGTTTTATAATTCACCCTCATTATTATTATTATATGTAACATCCCACCTAAATAAATTAAATAATAAAAATTTAAAGAATATTAGATTAAAATTCAAAATTTAAGAAATTAAAAGAATTAAATATTTATAGTAGATAATTAATACCAAAACATTAAAAATTATGGAATTATAATCATACAAATTGGATTAAACTAATAATGGCTTAAATGTTGGAAGTTAACAAGGATCAAAAGTTCGGTCCAAATAATAAAAATTTATATGTAAGTATATCTTGAGTCCTAGTTTAGAAAAAAAAAATTAAAGATAAATGTTTGGCCCAAGGCTTAGTCCCAACAAATAAATGTATATAAAAATATGAACAGGTGAAAATGCATGCCAAACCATGAATTATGCAAAGACACGTTAAAAAACACTTGCCCAATTCTTAGAAATGAAAAAAACCAAATGTTAGTTGTATGTCTAATACATGCAATGTGTAACTACATGCAGAAATAATACCAATAAGCCAAGGAGTCTAAGTATTACCTAAAGATCTCGATCTCAATAAGGAATTGGAATTTGGAAGGGCCGGTAAGAATCAATATAATAGAGAGCAGTAGCGAGAGCGATAACGAAGGCGTGGTTCATCCTCTAAGATAAAACAGGTGCGAAAGTTTGGATCGAAGTTCTTGGGTTAGTAAATGTAATGGTGTTTATTAATAAAATATTATTAAAAGCTAAAAGGAAGAGCAAAAATGGCTTAGTTGGCAAAGTTATAACTAACAAGTGTATTTAAATTTGACGAGTCCAAGATTAATTGAATGTGAAATTAGTAAAATCAAATCTGAATTTGATAAATTCACCAAAACTATGTATATATATGTGTGTAGGAAGAGTACTTAATTAAGAGTCCTCAAAACTCATATTTAATACAAACTCTAACTACTAAAATTTAATAAAAATAAATGGCCAATTGAAGCATTTGGATCGGTACAATTTAAAATAAAATGAATGGTATGATTTATTTATTTATTTGTTGATTTTTTAATTCGGATTATAGTTAAAGAAATTAAAAGAATGAATTTCTAAAATTAATTTCATATGAGTTTTAGCTTAAAATCTATTAATTTCATTTGAGTTTTAGCTTAAAATCTAAGTTATGCTAAATTAATATTATCTAATTTAATTGCTAGAGGTACCAAAATTCAATTATTCATAAAGAAATATTGATAATTGTAATAAAATATATATATATATATTCAATTTTTTTTACTTAATTAAAACAAAATTTTATTTTAGGATTATGAGATAATTCACGTTATAATTGAGAAAGATAAACTATAATGATATTTATGTAAATATCACATAAATATTAAACACAAGTACAATTTAATATCATGTTCACGTTAACTTTAAAGAACATGTATACATATGATAATATTATGATAATATAAGGTAAAAAAATAAGTTATTTTGCATGAACCTGTAAAAGTATAAAATTAATTGAGAACTAAATAAATTAAATAAAGTAAAAATTTAAATAAAACCCTAAAATGAGAAATACATGTATACGGGTTAGGTTATGTATTGTGATATAGTATAGTAAAATAACTTGATATCTAATGTAGGAAGAATGGAAATTGGAAAATCCACTATCTTAAAAGGAAAGGCGCCACAGGAGGCTGCAAGTGAGTGATAATCTAATGTGATTTCTAACATGTTTTGTTCTAAGCGACTCTATTTAATTTGTATTAAACAATATCTTATTTCTTTATTGTATTTAATTTATTAAAAAGCTCTTTGCTTCTGACTAAATATTCTTTTATTGATATATGTACTTTTTTTAGTTTATTTATTGCTTAACTAATCTTTTAATTCCTCTGTTGAGATCAATTGTTGAGCTATAATATTATTGACTTTGACTCTTCTATTGAGCTGCTTGTATTTGCTAAAATCTTATTGTTCTACTGAGACTGCTTGTTGAACTATTAACATTTAACTTTTACTATTGTGAGTGACCCAACTCTAGTTGGGGTTAAACCACTGGATGGTGTATACTAGTGTTCTGTTAGGCACAAAAGGGTGTAGTTACTATCATAATTTATAGCCTATGGCTACTCAGTTCTTATATATATGTTGTTATACTTATTATATGTTATTCTAAATAATCATCATATCAATTGATACTTGTTTATTCTTGATCTGTTGATCTCTTTTTCACTCACTTTGTTTGTGTCTTTGTTTTATTATTTTATTTGTTATTCCACTTAGTCGCATGTTATATTATGATTCATTGAGTTGACGGCACACCCATTGTCATCATTTATTTTTTAGATTAGTTGAAACTCTTGGATTTATGCTTCCTATTTGCTCCTTTTTGGGTTAGTATTAGAAGTAGAATGTGTAGTAATAAGTAAAGTCTATAAAATATGTTTTGTTGTGAAGTGCTCCGTTGGGTACGATGTAATATATGGATAAGAAATTATGCCTATAAGACTTAAGCTATAAGCGTAGTTGTATTAATAAATATATGTTTATGTAATAGTATTAAAAAATCTAATTATGTTCTGAGGAAGGTTCTTCGGGGTATCAGGTGGCTTAACACTGACCCAAACCCTAGGACCGTCGCACCCTACCTCCCTCAAAGTAAACCAGGGATGGGGTGTGACATACTACTATATATTTTATTTTATTTTTGTCCCACAATGCTCGTAGGATTTTTAACTACTTAGGGGTCAGGGTATTAGACAATGATGTTCAAAAAAAAAAAATAGATATAATGGATTACCTAGAGTGAATAATGATCCCCTTACTATAACAACCACACATCAAAGGAAAAACTCATCAAGACCAAGTTGATTTCTTATGCAAGGTGAAATCCACAAAATCTAGGTCATCCTTGGATAACCACGGTAGCCAAACCATCTTCGCAGGCCAAAACCAAAATCAATATGCTAAACCATAAGCCTTGAGTCATACTTGGTCAATCCAAGTAGCCTTAACACCCTTATAGCCTAAATTCCTCACCCATAACCAAGATAACCACACAAGGTAAGATCCATGCCATCCTTGTAACTTGAAGCTATCAAAAAGAAAACAAATGACCACTAAGAGCAAGGCTATAAGATATAGCCAATACTCATATGAAGAAACCTTGAGTTGCCATTAGAAAGCCCATGCTGACAACTTTTAAAACCCTCAAAGCGCATTAGGGCCCCATCCAACAAATAAGCCTTCATTCAAACCCAAAAACCCATTGGGGCATGAATAAGCAAATAAATTCAAGTTCAACAACCATTTTTGGCAAACCAATAAGAGCGAACTTGACTGTAGCTTTTTAAAATCTTCTTAGACTATGAAACCCTTAAGAATGGTCCTTTTACACCCAGGCCAAACTAGACCATAGCCTTGGTAGTTAAACTAGTTAATTTAAAAGCTAAACTAGATAGGCATCTTAATCATCTTGTCTAACCTAAAAGGCTACACCTAACCACAACCTTAATGTCCTAAACACTCTTTTAACTCTAGGTCCTAAACACTCTTTTAACTCTAGGTCAATTCTTACCATATACTATTATGAGCACAATAGTAGCATTACATTGCCCAATACCCAAAGGCAAATTCATGAACCTAGGTTTAAACCAGACTGGAGCCTCCTAAGATAAACCAAAAGCCAAATTTTATTGAAGCTTTCCAAAACTAAGTTGCTTTAAATGGAAGCCTGACTAGTGCACATCCAAAGTCAACCTAAGCTAAGCAAATTGTATCCTTCCTAAATAAGTATAATATACCACAACTTGCTTAAGCCAAATAGACAATAACATGCTTATCCAAGCCCAAGTTCTAAATAAATATAGTTTCCATATTAAGCATGATGAATCAACTCATCCCAAAGTTGACTTGGCCAAGCCCTCTAAAACAATTCAACTCAATCCAAGCCCAAACCTGACCATGACCTTCTGGAATAATTCCTCATACCTATAACTAAAATTTATCATATGATCACAGTTTGACCATAGCATCTTAATCTAGACATAGTATTTTGACCTAACCAAAATAAACCTATCATCAGCCTTACTCAATCAAAGCCTAGTACCACACTACTAGACTCATTACTTCTTCACTAATCGGTGAGTAGACAAGTCAAAACCAAAAACAAAATCCTTAAACTAGTCAAATGGTCATCCTTCAACTCTAGGAACACATCTTTGTCGACTCCAAACATGATTTCAAGGTACCTAATTCTCATTTTTTGCATTAGACCTAGAATGCCATCCACTAGATTAAACTTTCACAACCATGTCAACCTCAACTTTCAGATACATTCCAGGTAAGAGTCCTAGAATTCAACTAGATACGACCTCTAAAATTTACCCTTCAAAAGAATTTTAGGAAAGAGCCTTATAAATAAACTTTTAGATGTATTTTAGGTAAGAGCCTTATAAATAAACTTTTAGATGTATTTTAGGTAAGAGCCCTATAATTCAACTTTTAGATACATTTTAGGTGAAAGCCCTAGAATCCAACTTTTAGATATATTTTCAAAGCCATTATAGGAAAATGCCTTAAAATTCAATTTTTAAACCACTATAGGGAAGCACCCTAAAATCTATTTATCATAACTATTCTAGGGAGGCACCCTAGAATTCAATTTTTGGATACATTCTATGTAAGAGCTGTAGAATTTAGCTTTTAGATACATTATAGGTAATATTCCTAGAATCAAACTTTCAAATACATTCTAGATAAGATTCCTACAATCAAACTTTCAAATACATTCTAGGTAAGAGCCCTAAAATCAAACTTTCAAATAATAAAAGCCCTAGAATCTAGCTTTATGATATATTCTATGTGAGAACCCTAGAACTTGATTCTATGCCATCCATGATTTTCCTAGAACTCAATTTACTAGTCAATCAAAGTCCAATTTTAGTGTTGTGAAACCTAAAAATCTTGTAATGACATTCTTGCTTCATATTTATCATCAAAAGCCTAAAACCAATCTAGCATCATAAACAAATTACAAGCACCACACATGGACATCAGCCATTAAGGCTCTGAATCTTTCAGATCAATGGAATAAGTCCATAATGATCCATAAGCCTAGAACCAATCTAGCATTACAAACAAATTATACGTTCCATACCTAGCCACCAACCGTCGAGGCTCTGAATCAACTTTAAAGTAATGGAACAGGTGCATAATTATCAATAATCCTAAAACTAATATGACATCATAGAGAAATTACAAACAACACCACATGTACATTAAAAGTCAGGCTCAAAATAAACTTCAAATTAATGGAACATGTCCATAATGATCCATAAGCCCATTATAGCATCGGTAAATAAGATTGCACCTCTGAATTGTACTTGATTCACTGCATCATACTTATCGAAAGAATTTATGTAACATCTGTGATTTTAGACAAATTAAATAAGTATATGGTGGTTAATTAAGATAATGGGGGATATATATATATATTGTATATACCTAATGTATACATAAGATATATATATAATACATATGGTATATACCTAATAGATATTTATTATACATATTGGATACATAATAGACACTTAATATATACAATAAATACACATAATGTATACTTGATAGATATATAAAATATACATTATATATATATGTAAGTAAAAATATATATAACATATACTTAAGGTATAAATGACATATAAATATACATGACATATAAAAGACATATACATGTATATTTATGGATGGAAGATGGGAATTAATTAATTAAGAAAAGAAAGAAAAAGTCAAAGGAAGAAAGAAATGAGTGTGTAGGAAAATAAGAAAAATAATTAATTAATTAATTAATTAAAATAATATTTCTGGACAAGAAATTACGAAGAGGCAAAAAGTAGTCATCTTCTTCCTTGTGTTCTACCATGGTCGAATTTCATGTTGGAGAGAAAGAGTGAGTTTCACTTCTAAATACTACAAATTACTTAAGAAATTCAAAGATTTCAAGTGGATTTTGAAGGAAAATCAAGAAAACAAGTTCTTTCTCTTTTAAGTTTTATTTTTCTTAGTTTTAAGATTATGTTTGATATAGCTAGAGAGAGAAAGTATGTTTAATTACTAAAATTGATAATAATTGAGAAAAGATAGTGGATATGTGATTATTTAAAGACCAATTTATGGAGATAAGAATAAATGATGAATTTAGGGCTATGGAATGGGTATGTACAAATTAGGATTTTGGTATGGATGGTTATAATTATTGTAATAAATTGATTTAAGGTTGTTTAAATATATAAATGATGATTATATAGTTGGAATTTGGATATAGGCAAGTTTTGGTAAAGTTAGAGCTTATGGAAGGTTATGTAAAATTAGGGTTTTGCAAGAAGATGGATATAATTAGTGAAATGAGTTATTTTGATGCTATTTTGATATGTAAGTAATGAATTTATAGTTAAATATTGAAAATGAGTTAGTTGGTTGAAGTTTGGATAAAGTAGTAAGTTGTGAATTTAGGGTTTTAATGGGATTTTAATAAAAAAAATTGTATAAATAATGATATGTTGGTATACATTGGGCATGGAAGTGGTTTTAAATGAATAATATTGTCTGTTGTTGGATTTATATGTGTGTAGATCAAATTGGTGGTGTTTAGGATTTTTACTTGGAAAAAGTTTTGAATGGAATTTGGGAAGCAAACAAGGTTAATACAAATTTATAATAATTATTGTTTAAATAATATTGTAGATGACATAACACATTATGAATTTGAAAATGTGCTATGTCACTTTCATTTGTGGATTGGATATGGGTATGTGTAGTTTATAATTAAAAGAGTGATTGTTGTATGTGATATGGAAGATGAGCTATTGTAGAATGGCCATTGAAATATTCATGTGTTAAATGTATAAAATGTAAGATATGCTTAAAGATGAGTAAAAAGATAAGAAATGAATAATATGGCAAGTAATGAGAAAAGAAATATGGGAAATAGCTTAAAATGTGAAATAATGTAGGATGATCATGAAAAGTGTTGATCACCTATAAAATGTGAACGTGTGATATGATATTGTGTGTTTGTGACTTATACAATTACTTGTACAGATAGTTGAGATTGATAATGCATATGTTGTTAGACCTGAGCATAGCTAGGTTATGAGATTGAATTCAGAAATGGACCCGAACACACCTTGGTCATGAAATTGATGTGATATCTTGACATGATAATTGTATAGGAAGTATTGGGCCCAATGTGTGTATCAGGATGTGTTGTGTTTATGTGTAAGGATTATAAGGTAATAAAAGTTTTTATAAATGTTGCAAATTACATTATGAGAAAAGTATTTAAAGGTATATATTTGTGTTGTATTTAAATGTGTACCACTCAGTTGTATGGCTTAGTGAGGTTGTGTAAATTATGCAAGTGAGAGAGTTGCTGACCAAAGGGATCCGAATTGTGGTTGATACTCAGTGACCTAGGGTGATACAAGACCAATTGTGCCAATTTCATACATGTATAATTAGTTTTAAATATTTTGGTTTATGCATATATCTCATAACACTTGGGTTCTTTTTTAAGATTAAGATGGTTATGCAAATATAAGTGTATAAAATTTAATTATGATATATAAGATTTGAAGTGGTGAGTTGAAAGATTGTTGGTGAATGGAGGAGCTGTGAAACTATTATATTGGGAGTGTATTTTTCTACTGCAGATTGAGTGATTGATTTTTTTTAGGAATATTGAAATTATGACAAAACTGTAGCAAAATTCTTCTAGAGATTTTCTATTAAATATACTATTTTTAATTTATAAAATGTATGGATTAATCAATTAAACCTTTCTGTGAGCGGGAATTTTTGCCCCTACTCCTAGTGGAATAGTTCTTGTGACTTTGGCACTGTTTAGGCTCGGGGCCTTAGAGAACACGGGCCTAAGCTTGGAGAAAATGGAGTCGCCACCCAGACGGGCCGGAAAAAAGAAAGGGGTGGATAACTCGATTTCTAAGGAATCCCCAACCCCTTAATGGATTCGAAAAGTTGGGTACGTGTGGGGAAGGTGAGAAATGGCCTAGTACCCCCACAACGCCCGGTTCATTGGAACTGGCCTCCTTTGCAGGTCTTAATATTATAAAATTTTTAAATATAACAATATTATCCATACTACATGCAACAATTAAAATAAAGCATCATCATATTAAAATCAAAGCAATGTCCAAACAAAGCAAATAAATAGACACCCATCCAAGGATGGAAACATGTCCTTACATCGTCCATGTCTAAAACTAAATGGGACACCCACCGAAAGGTGGAAACATGTTCTTTAATACAAAAATATAAAAGCAATTTAAATTATATGAAAATTAATTAATGAGGTACCCAATAATGAAAACATACCTCTTACAATTTTAATATCAAAATAAACAAATAATAATAATAATAAAGAAATCATCTGTCCCTGATAAATTAAATAAATCAAGCATTGAAATTAAATAAATCAACCATCAAAACATATAATAAACTATATAATCAAATCTAAAATTAAATAAAGCAAATAAAGATACAAATTTAGATTTATGTCTCAATTTAGGGTTCTTTAATTAACATTTAGGGTTTTGGGATTTTGAAATTATTATATTTATTATTTAGGCTACTGTGAAAATTTTTAGAAAAATGGAATGGATTAGGGTTTTATAAATTTAAGAAAGTAGTAAGGTTTTTGGTTAATCAAATTAGGGTTTAGGGCTAATATCATGAAATTAGGGTTTTGGAACCTTAAGACATTAGGGTTTAGGACTTACGGTTAAGATATTAGGGTTTTATGGTTTGAAACCTTGATTTTGCAGATTATGATTTTGAATTTAGAATTTGATGCTTTACCATGATCAAACTTAAGTATGGTTTTAATATTGACTATACCAACTACTTATGTATTTTTAGGTGAAACAAATATAGAAAGGCAAATTTATTGTTAAAAGATAAAAATAACTCAATGAATAAAATTATAACAAAATAGCTGCTGTGAAGGTTTGAAAACAAAATTAATTAAGAAATAGGGTTTGAATTAATTAGGATTTAAGAAATTAGATTTGATTTTGAATGATTATATTATTCACTTTAATTAAAACCTTAGCTACTGTATCAATTGAATTAAAAAAGAAATTGAGAAATCAGTATGTTGTGATGAGAGTTTGAAAGTGGAAGTAATTTTTTATTTAATAAACTGAATTTAGAGAACTTACCTACGTTTGAAGGCTCCACCAAATTGAAGAGATTGATCCAAGCTTCTGCCTACTTCAATGCTTAATTTTTGGCCGAACAATATCAAGACTTTGCTGCCTTATGAATTGGGCAGTGTTTGATTTTTTGATTTCTCAATTGTTGTTGGTCGCTTAAAGGTTTTAGCTTCTTGATTGTAAGCTTCAAAATTTTTACTCTGTTGCTAGGGTTTTTCTTTCTTTTCTTCCCCGTCTGTCTCTAGGTTTTTTTTCATCCCTTGTTCTTGTGTTTTAATGTGATATTTATAAGAAAAAATAAAGATCTAATCCTATTTTAATAAGGAAATACTAACTATTTAGGAAAAATTATAAAACCATGTAAAACAAAGTTTGGTCAAAAAATTGGCAGCGCGTGAGGGCTGTCTGGCCTGCTGGCTGCGCAGGCAAAAATTGCTGCAGGCTACGGGCATGGGCCAGGCGAGCTGGGCAAGCCAGTTCATCGCAGAACTGGGCAAGCCCAGCTACTGCAAATTGGGCAATGCCCAATTCATCGCTGATAGTCATCTGCGGTGAATTGGGCAGTGCCCAATTCGTTGCAGACACTTTCTGCAGCGAAATGCCCTGTCGCGCGTCGCTCGCCGATCAGTCCGATTTTTATTTTTTTATTTTTATTTTTATTAAAAATAACTATTAAATATTATAAGTAATTAAAATATTATTAAAATAATTAAAATACCATAAAAATTATTTTGGACTATCGGATTGGACTGAGTAAAAAATTAAGGGTCTACACTTTCTTTAAATATTTTAAATATTTTGAGGTTAATTAAAATGCTTTCTACAGTGATTTATCATGACATTCTTGTATTCCATGTATGTACTCTACATATATATATATATATATACATATATAGGGTATAAGGATGTTACAATTTCAACAAACATGATGGGGTCAGTAGTGAACCCCAAATTTTTCTCACCATCTAAGACATGGATTACCATCATTGACATATAATCTGACTTATACATGTTTAGGAGCAAAATAGGATTTTTTTTTAGACCCTCAAAAGAGCATAAGCACATAGCCCATTTTGTTACAAATCAAAAATATTAAGAATCACTTAAATCAGACATTAAACAAGCCCTAAACAAGTGAAATCATCGAGCCACCCAAAGGTTAGCCTATTTATGAGCAGGGATTTTTTTTCTCACTCCTATGTGGAATGGTTTTTATGATTTTGGCACTGTTAGGCTCAGGGCCTTAGAGAACACGAGCCTAAATTCGAAAAAAATGAAGTTGCTACCCAGGTGGGCCGGAAAAAAGAAAGGGGTGGATGACTCGATTCCTAAAAAATCTCCAATCCCTTAATGGATTCAGAAAGTTATGTACGTATGGAGATGGTGAGAATAACCCAGTACCCCATAACATCCGGTTCATTGGAACTGACCTCTTTTATAGGTCTAAATATTACTAAATTCTTAAATATCATGACATCATCCATATTACGTGCAATTAATTAAAAGAAGAAAACATCCATCATCTTATTAGAATAAAACAAACAAAATAGGCACCCATCCAAGGATGAAAACATGCCTTTACAATGTCCAATGTCCAAAAAAGAAAACAAAATGAATAAAATTGGACATTCACCATAGATGGAAACATGCCCCTTACATTAATAAAAAATCCTTAAATTACATAATCAAAACCAAGGCACTCGTAAAGTGAAAACAGGCCTCTTACATCCTTAAAACCAAAATAATCAATCTTAAAGCAATTAACTAAATAAATTAAACCATTCAAACATCCATAATAATTAAATATAATCATCCATTTATAAACCAAATAAAATAAATCATCCATCATGAGCATATAATAAATTAAATAATTAAAACTATGCTTTAAATCATTAAATATACCACATTAGGATTCACATATTAAACTTAGGTTTACAGAGGTTAAAAATATGGTTTTAGGGTTTTGAAAAAAAAAATAGGGTTTTAGGGTTTCAATTTGGAAATTAGGGTTTTGGCTTGGAAATTAGGTTAGAAATCCAGAGTTTTAATTGGAAAACTAGGGTTTTAATTAGAAAGTTAGGGTTTAATTTGGAATTTAGGGTTTTTTAGGGTTTAAAAAGTAATATTAGGGTTTTAGGATTTAATTAGGGATTTTTAGGGTTTAGAAAGTAATATTAGGGTTTTGGATGAAGTTCAGCTACTAGAATACTTAAAACAAAATGGATACAAGCTAACCAATTTTATTATTTGATAACTAAATAAACTACCAAATGTTTTATGTGAATCAAAGTCAAGAGAACGAGTTGCTGGACAAGGTATGATCAGCTATTATGAAAGAGTGTTATTGTTATTGAGATTTATGCAAAATCACAACCTAAATTAATTGGCTACTGGATCAAACAACTATCAATATTCAATATTTAAAAGAAAAACATAGGTATTGTACATTCAAACAAATAGAAATTTAGAAAATAAAACCTGCATTGAAGGCTCCACCAAATTAAATATTTTGATACAAGCTGTTGCCTTACTGCCTGCACCAATTTTAGTTTTGGCTGAGTGAGATGAAGATAGTAGCTACTGCCTTGCTATTGTATGTTTTAATTAATTGTTGCTTTCAAGTGCCCGTGCTTGATTGATTGCTAAAAGCCCTTAGTTGCTAATCCTTGCTGCTAATCCCTTGCTTTTAATTACCTATTTATAGGAAATAAAAGCTTAACCTCAAACCCTGATATGCTAATCTGAGGGTTACTAGAAGTCCAACTTGACTAGGAAATTAAAATGGCTGGCTAAATTCTTTTAGAATTCGAATTCATGTCGATTTGGAGTGTCCAAATCAACATGGAGCTAGCTCATATTGATTTGGAGTGTCCAAATCGACATGAGCATTGGCTCATGTTGCCTTGGACCCGTCTTGACTCAAACCTAATCCAAAATTATTAATCTTTGGGCCGAACCTTCTACACAGATTTAATTTGGGCCTTTATGAATTGGACCAGTCAAATTTCAAGTTTTAAATTAGGTTTAGACTCTTTTAAAATTATAACGTACTAATTAAAGCTTCTTAAATTTAAACCAACCTAAATTTAAGGGTCTACAATTTGTCCCTTGCTTATGCGATCCGAGACTTCAGTAGAATAGAGCGAAATGTAACATGACTTTTGAACTAATTTGGGCAAGAAAGGGTTTTAGGCCCGAGAATTGGACTGAATTAGGTTCTGAACCTAGATTGGATTCTAGGCTCAAAAAATGGTTTAGGTTCTGAAATCAAAAAATGTTTGGGTTTTAAACCTGAGTTGGTTTGGTTCTAGACCCAGATTGAGTTCTGGACTCAAAAATATTTTGAGTTTTGGACAAAAGTTAGTTTAGGTTCTGGACCTAGTTGAGTTCTGGACTAAAAAATATTTTGGATTTAGGACCCGAGTTGGTTTAGGTTCTAGACTCAGATTGAGTTTTAGACTCAAAAACGGTTTGGGTTCTAGAGCTAAGAATGGTTTGACTGACCTTCTATCAGTTGAGGGTTTTGGCTTTCTTCTAGCCAATCAATTTCGGCTCTTCTAGTTGACTGACCTTCTATAAATTGGGAGTTGGGAGTTTTAGCTTTCTTCTAGCCATCAACTTCAGCTCTTCTAGCTTGACTGACCTTCTGTCAGTTGAGAATTATGGCTTTTCTTCCAGCCAATCAATTTTAGCTCTTCTTGCTGACTGACCTTCTATCAGTTGAGAATTCTGGCTTTTCTTCTAGCCAATCAATTTTAGCACTTCTAGCTGACTAACCTTCTATTAGTTGAGAGTTCTAGCTAGTTGCTCCATTCTTCAATGGATTTTGCTTGAGGATGGACCTTCATCTTGTATTGAATTCAACTCTTCTAGTTGACTGACTTTCTATTAGTTGAGGGTGTGGTCTTTCTTTTAGCCACTTGTTCCATTCTTCAATGGATCGACTTCAACTCTTCTAGCTGTATTGTTCTTCTATCTTTTGCATCTTCATTCATATTTTCTTCTTATTCCATTCTTTTTGCTATCCTCTCTTTGCAACCTGCGTGAAAAAATATTAAAAGTGAGTCTGGAAATATTTTATACATTCATAAACTCAAAAAATGAAAGGAGAAACTTTGCCCCATGTGTAGGCTCAACCCAATGATTTTATTCCCATATAAGCTTTCATTGATGTTCTCATTTTGGGTGGTTCTTTGCATAAGCATACATCTCTATTTTAAGTGACTGGATCTTCCTCAAGCAATGGGCCTTCTATGCCCCCTGATTCCATATCTGCTTCATGTGTGCTTCATAGATTATCTATTGTTCACTTTGACAAAGAATAGACAACGCAAGATAAAAAGTGCAATGTGATATGCTTATGTATGCATGATATGCATGAATAATACTTACAGTGGTTCTATGACTCACAGACTAATGTGATCAGTTGAAGTGATCCCTTGGATCCTTTCTAGATGCTCGTTCAAGTCTTGCATTGGAATGGCAGAAGACTTCACATTTATGGCTTTTATCTACAAGATGTTGAAAACATGAGTGCTGGGGCCCAAGCGGCATAGTTGAAGATATATCCATTTCAAACTATGATTCAGCACGTCAGTTGTTAGATTCTTCATAACCTTGCAAATGATCATTTATTTTTCCTAATGTGTCTTTTAAGGCTCGACAGTGTGACATACTTCCCTAAAATTGAAGGCTTTATAATGACAAAAAATATTTTTTAAATCATATTTTGGCTTTGTCAAATCAGTGTCATTGTACCTCAAGACTCGACTTTCCAAATTAACATATCTATAACATGATAACCCTAGTTATCATACTAAACTCTGGAATCATTTTCATTTAAGCAAGAAATGTTGTACTTTAGATAGGCACATACAAATTACTTGGCTAAAGGTCTCATTGAGTTTAAATATTATCTATCTCATATGCACGCTTATTCAAACAATCTCCACTAATAAACTCCACCTATTAAGAGAGATCAATAAGTCTTTATAAGGCTTGAAATAGGGTCTATAAGGGACATGGGTTAAATGAATGCCATTTTTAGATTAGAGCTGGTGTAACACTATCGATAAACATTCATGTTGTAATCTTCTTATTGGAACTTCATGCTGCTGGAGGTATTCTTAAACTTCGGGCATCACTTTTACCTTCTGACTTCATGAAAATACAAAGCTTGAATGTCCTCCCATCCTTTTGACAGAAATTCGAATCCAATCAATATTATCTTGATCTTTAGTCCACCCTTTTCCTTTCTCTTTCTTTTTGTCCTTTTAACTTTTGGAACATCAAGCCTAAGACTTTCAATATTGGAGCTTCGTTGGATATAATGAAAGATGGTCTTTCCCAAAATTCTCTGATTTTATTTAAATCTTTGGCTAGACTAAACCAATTTAAGTCAATCTATCCTCATAAACTAAGTGAAAGTCTTCTGCTTGCTTTAGGTAAAAATGAAATCAATTGGCTTTCTAAATTGCCTTTTTGGGTTCTTTTTCCTTTTTCTTCTTCTTTTTCTTCTTCTTTTTTCTTTTTTTTTTCTATATTTTCTTCTCTTTTCTTTCTTATTTTTGCTTTTCCCTAGCTTGAATAGAGTTGTCTTATTTCTACCATCTTATGCTTCTGGCTATGAATGAGTGGAGTAGAGCAAGTCTGCTTCAGCGAGAATGAATCCTTCATTTTCCAAATTTATCTCAATGATGAAAGAGATCAAAGACATTAAATTTAGTTTAGGTAAACTTTAACTATCCTTACGGTCTTGACTATGCATCTTTTCCTTGATCTTCTTACCCCTTTACCTCAGTGGTCATCAGATTTGTCAAAAATGTAACAATAACTCAAGGTAGGTTATCGGGTCTTTAAGCCAATAAAAAGCAAGCTAAAATGTTATGAAGAGTCAAGGGGACAAACTAAGGATTGATGTTAACATGGGTGGATACTAGTTGTTGGCTAACCAAATAATGCCTAGATCATCTCTCTCTTAAATAAGAAGAGTTTAATTTCACCTCGAAAGTTCATCAAAACATATTTTAAGATCGACTAGGACCTAGACAAAGGTAATTATGGAGGAGCCCTCTCTATGTAAGCATACATAGTTCAATGCTATAAAATAACTCCTTCGCCAAGAAAGTCATTCGAATTATAATGGATAGATACACTAATTTATGAATATCAAGCTAGACTCATCATTGGTTGAGCACCAAAATGAACAAAAACCAATATAAACAAAACTTTGATGAAAGTAATTTATTCAACCAATCTTAATTTGAAAAATGAAATTGTTCAAGAACATATCAAAGATAGAAAATAAAACAAATAATCAAATAAGCCAAGGGAAGTTTTATTGAGTTGAAGTCAAAAAATGCTTCATCTACTTATACATGTTAGGGGCAAGACCCAAAGCTAGCAACCCTTTCCTCAATAGTTTCTCTATCTATATCTAGAAAAGACTTCAAGAAAAAACTTTTCATCAATCCTCCCTCTATCATGAAGGTCGTTGGTTGAAGCACTCTTCCAAATTCAGGCAAAATATTGCTTTTGGTGTTGAGCTTGTTAGGTACAGGTAATTTTTCACTATTAATCAAATTTTGGATCTCATGTTTTAGTCACAAGCATTTTTCTGTCTCATGTCCTTGTGTTTAATGAAATTGACAAAAGGCTTTAGTATCAAAATTTGGTGGTAAAGGATTTGCAAAGGTCAAAGGGCAAATGGCTGTAACAATCTCTTTTTCTACAGCTTGTTAAAAACCCAAGATAAAGGTTTCCCTAGATTTAAAAATCATTTTCTATTTGCTTGACTAGCTGTATTGATATCTACTGCATTATGTGTACTTTGGCCTTCAGACTGATAATTTCCCCTCTCATTCTTTCTTCGAGAAAAATGGCTCTTCTTTCATTCCCATTCTTCTATCTATAAGCCAGCATGGAGAAGATCTTTGAAATCCCTTATGAGAGTGTGAGACATTCATTCACACAGACTGGGTAGGACACCCCTTATTATCATTCCAATCTGGTTGAATTCATCTGGTCTCTTCTTAAGCAGTGCAGCCTTATTTCTACACCTCTTCACATAGTCAAAAAAATTCTCACTTTGCTTTTGACTGATAGTTTCCACCTCCATCATGGTCACTTCCAGTTTGACATTGTATCCATATTGATGAATGAAGGCTTTGTACAGCATATCCCAATATTTTTGGGTACTTTCTTCTAAAGTATTAAACCAATTCTGCACAGTAGGGTCTAAAGAAATCATAAAATACCTCAAAGCTTGGGCTTTAGTAGCTAGAGTAGAATGCATAGCATTGATATACTGCTTAACATGTAAGTGAGGATTTCCTGCACCATTGTACTTAGTGAAAGAAGGCATTTTAAACTTTTAAGGGACTTCTTCATCTTGCTCAAATAGCTTGTCTACCTCTGATACCTCCTCAGCCTTTAGCTTCTTTTAGAACTTCTTGTCCAAATCAGCAATCATTTTCTCCACATCCAAAGTTTTAGTTTTTTCATAGTTGCCTTATCCATAGTCTTTGCTTCTTTCTTCTTATCTTGAGAATCTTGGAAATACTGAGCCCAATCATCATCATCATCAATTATCACCATGAATCATCATCAAAGGCTACCTCACCTACCTTAGCCTTTCCCATGTCCTTCTACTTCTTAATGCTAGTAGATGCTTCAATGGTGTTCCCTGATAGTGCAGCCAACTAGTTTTTCATAGTTTCAGTGAGGATCACCTTTAGTTCTTCCATCTTGGAGTTAAGGGTGTCATCCACCATCTTCTAAATCTATTCAGGTTCCATTGCTTTTGGTGTGAAGTTGACTGAGTTATCACTAGATTCTATGTCACTGTCGTAGTTCGGATTGTCATCAGCTCATGAAATGTTGTTCTCTAGGTCTGTGAGCCAGAAAGGACCAATGCTATATAATGCAATGTATGTATGCATGTATGCATAAATAAACAAACAAACTAAAAGAGTAAGAACAACCCTTCCAACCTTATATCTTCCACACACAAATAGCAAGTCTCATTTCCTAGGTATATAGTTAACAAAATATCAACATGAGATATCTTGTTTTTAAAAAAATTCACTCAGACGCGTTAACTAATAGTTGTATTTTCAAACATAGAAGTCAGTCCATGATAATTTTTATTAATTAAGCCTTAATCCATTTGATCAATTAGAAATAGCTTTTATACTATATTATGGATTAAAACAAAATTAAAAAGTTTGTCATAAATAGATTTCCTATTTAAAAAATCAACTAATGATTCAGGCTACAAATAAACCCATGATTAATAATTCTTTGTATAAATTGGGCCCACAATTGATTTTTAGTATTCCATAATTGATCTAACTAGTTGTAAGCCCATTTAAGAAAAAGATTTTAGTAAAAAAAATTTAAATTTGGGTCATAAAGTGAAAAGTGTTTCAAAGCCCATAAAAATAGTTTGTATCAAAATAAATCTTGGGCTTTGTACATGGGCTATGAGGTAAAAAAGAATTTTTTGACCCATCTTTAAAAGATTTTATGTCCAAAGACCATCTTGAAAAGTTTTAAAAATAATTTTGGACTTTTAGGTTTAAAGGAATAAAACTATTTTGAGCTTACAACATAATTAGGTTATATTAGACAAAAGAACAAACCAAAAAGCAATGATTGACACCAAGATATATCAATCATAGTCAAATAACAAGCATTTGGGTAAAAACATAAGGAAAGTAACTAAGCCAATTACATGAGCTTTAGTTTTTGGGTTGAAACGTTTAGGCTCCCATAGCAAGTATGTACCAAATGGTATGAGGCTATGAGTGGTTATGCCATGCTCAATCTCTATACCTTGAGTGAAAGTAAGGTATTTCTTACATAACATAACATGGGTTACATGGGTTTCCTAACTCACGCACACGATGAAATTTAATATGATGCAATAGATAATATCATATTAAGAAAGAATAAAATAATATAAAGACTAATAAATAATATAAAGACTAATAGTGGAGTCGCTACTGTGAGCAGAGATTTTCAGCCCCGACTCCCATGTGGAATGGTTCTTGCGACTTCGGCACTACTAGGCTCAGGGCCTTAGAGAACACGGGTGTAGACCCAAAATTTTTAACCCAGTCAAGTCCGATATTTTTAAACAGTCCAAAATAATTTTTTGTTGTATTTTATTATTTATTTTAATAATATTTTAATAATATTTATTACTTATAATATTTAATAGTTATTTTTAATAAAAATAAAAAAAATAAAAAATAAAAATCGGACAGATCGGCTAGCGACTCGCGGCAGCACTACAGGGGGCTTCGCCGCAAGCGCTGCCTGTGGTGAACTGGGCACTACCTAGTTCACCATAGGTAGGTACCTGCGGTGAACTAGGCATTGCTTAATTCGCTGCAGCAGCAAATTGGGCTTGCCTAGTTCTTCGCAGGCACTGTCTGTAGCCAACTGGCTTGCCCAGCCCACAGTCGCCCACTGCCTCACCCAGCGCAGCCCGCGTGCCAGCCCATAGCAATCCTCGCAGGCCCAGCAGCCCGCGCGCTGCCGATTTTTGACCAAATCTTATTTTACCCAGTTTTGTGATTTTTCCTAAACGTTGGTATTTTCTTATTAAAATAGTATTAGGTCTTTTTGTTTTCCTATAAATAATAGTATTAAACACACCGATTGGGGAGGATTTTTTTTAAAGAAACTTTGGACTTTTATTTTTTCCTCAGACTTGAAGGCAGAAACCATAGAAAAACAGGGAAGAAAAAGAAAAGAAAGCAAGGAAGACAAAAGCAACAAAGGAAACAGAATTATACAAAGGCAGTGAACGCATTGCCTTGATTTTGCTCTGCCAGAAATCTTGTATTAAAGCAGGCAGTAGCTTGTTTTAATTTCTTCAATTTGGTGGAGCCTTCACACACAGGTAAGTTCTTCTAAATTCAATTTATTAAATCAATAATCACCTCCACTTTTCAAAACTATATCACAACATTTTTATTACTCAACTTCTTCTTGATTTCTTTCATACAATAAGTATAAGTTTTAATTTAAATCAATAACATAATCATCAAAAACCTTATCATATTTTCCTCAAGCCCTAAAACTAGTTTTCAAAATTTTCAACACCAAAACCTACATCCCTAAAAACAGTTTTCAAAATTTTCTGGGGCACTGCCCCCTTGACCCCTGCCAGCTAACCGGCTAGCGGGACAGCCGTATGGGCTCGTCGAAGGGGTCAATATTCATTTGTGTATTATGAGTCTGTGTATTTAACTTTCTTTTTTGCAAAGCTCTAATTTAATAATTAAAATTCTAAAATCCTATTTTAAGATACGAACCTTAAATTTATGTATTTATTGCTTTATTTAATTTTAGATTTGATTATGTAGTTTATTATATGTTTTGATGATTGATTTATTTGATTTCGATGTTGATTGGTTTAATTTATCATGGATGAATATTTTCTTTATTATTATGATTATTATTTGTTTATTTTGGTATTGACATTGTAAGAGATATGTTTTCATATTTTGGGTACCTCATGTATTAAGCATCATGTAATTTAATTTTTGTTCTAATTTTGGGACTAATGTAAAGGACATTTTTCTACCTTTTTGGTGGGTGTTCTATTTAGTTTTAGACATTGGACGATGTAAGGACATATTTCCATCCATGGATGGGTGTCCATTTGTTTGTTTTGTTTGGACCATGCCATGATTTTTTTAATAAAGTATTTTTTTTATTCTATTTATCACATATAGTATGGATAATACCATTATATTTAAGAATTTTATAATATTAAGACCTGAAAAGGAGGTCGGTTCTAATGAACTGGGCGTTGTGGGGGTGCAAGGCCATTTCTCACCTTCCCCACACGTATCCAACTTTCTAAACCTATTAGGGGGTTGGGGATTCCTTAGGAATCGAGTCATCCATACCTTTCTTTTTCCCGGCCTATCCGGGTGGCGACTCTATTTTTTTCGGGCTTAGGCCCGTGTTCTCTAAGACCCTAAGCCTAAACAGTATCGAAGACGCAAGAACCATTCTACCGGGAGTGGGGGTAAAAATTCCCGCTCACAGTGACGACTCCACTAGGGATAAGAGAAGTTGATTCTGTTGGTCTTTATATTATTTTATTCTTTCTTATCATGATATTATCCATTGCATCATATTAGATTGCATCGTGTGCGTGAGTTAGGACGCCCCTGTTACTTGTGTTGTGTTATGTAAGGGATACCATACTTTCACTCAAGGTATGGAGATCGAGCATGGCATAACCACTCATAGCCTTGTACCTTTTGGTATATACTTGCTATAGGAACCTAAGCCTTTTAACCCAAAGACTAAAGCTCATGTAATTGGCCTAGTTACTTTCCTTAGGTTTTTACCCCAAATGCTTATTGTTTGATTATGGTTAATTTATCTTGGCTTAAATCATGGCTTATTTGGTTTGTTCTTTTTCTAATATGACCTAAGTACAATTGTAAGCTCAAAATAAATTTTTCTTTAAAGTTCAAAAGACCAAAGCTATTTTCAAAACTTTTCAAGATGGTCTTTGGACATAAAACTTTTCTAAAAACAAATCAAAAATTCTTTTCTCATGACTCAAATACAAAGTCAAAAATCCATTTTTTCTAAAACTCTTTTCTTACAAAGAGCTTACAAATTATTTAGGTCAATTACGGAATACTAAAAATCAATTGTGAGCCTAGTTTACACTAAGAATAATTAACCATGGGCTTATTTTTGGCATGAATCATTTGTTACTTTTTCAAGTAGGAAATCTATTTATAATAAACCTCTTAATTTAGTTTTAATCCAATATAGTATAAAAGCTACTAAAGTTGGTTCAATGGATTAAAACCTAATTAATGGGAATTATCATGAACTGATTTCCATTTATAAAATATAATTATTGGTTGAAACATTTGAAGGAATTTTTTAAAAACAAGATACCCCATGTTGGTATTTTGTTAACATATACCTAGGAAAAGAGACTCGCCATTTGTGTGTGAAAGTTATAAGGTTGGAAGGAATGTCCTAATTATCTTTGATTGTTTGTGCATACATACATGAATACATTTACATCTCATATCATTAATCCTTTCTGGCTCACAGCCCTGGATTACAACAGTTCAAAAGCTTATGATAATTCGACCTACACCAGAGATGAAGAATCCAGCAACAACTCAGTTAGCTTCTCACCAAAAGCAATAGAACCTGAGCAGATTCAAAAGATGTTGGATGATGCCCTTGAAGTCAAGATGGAAGTACTAAAGGGGACCCTAGCTGAGATCATGAAAAGTCAGATGGCTGCAATGTTTGAGAACACAGCTGAAGCATCCGCAAGCACCAAGAAAGACAAGGGAAAGGCTAAAGTTGGTGAAGTAGTCTTTGATAATGACAAGATGATTATGGATGGTGATGATGACTGGGCACAATACTTCCAAGATACTTAAGATAAGAAGAAAGAGTCAAGGGTTGTGGAAAGAGCAACTGTGGAAAAGACTGAAACTTCTAACGATGAGAAACTGATTGCTGATTTAGAGAAGAAATTTAAGAAGAAGCTGAAAATTGAAGAGATATCCGAGATTGACAAACTGTTTGAACAAGATGAGGAGGTCCCTTATAAGTTCAAGATGCCTTCCTTCATTAGGTATAATGGTACTGGAAACCCTCATCTCCATGTGAAGCAGTACATCACTGCTATGCAGTCTGTTCGAGCCACTAATGCTCAAACTCTAAGATATTTTGGACCCTGTTGTCCAAAACTGGTTCAACACCTTAGAAGAAAGTACTCAAAAAGATTAGGACATGTTGTACAAGGCTTTCATTCAACAGTATGGGTACAATGTCGAGCTGGAAGTTACCTTGATGGAGGTAGAGACCATTAGGCAAAGACCAAATGAGAACTTTGTTGATTATGTAAAGAGATGAAGAAATAAGACTGCTTTGATCAAGAAGAGGCCTGATGAGTCATATCAGATTAGGATGATTGTGAGAGGGGTGTTGCCTAGTCTTCATGAAATGATGTCTCATACACTCATCCGAGATTTTAAAGATCTTCTCCAAGCTAGTCTACAAATTAAAGAGTGGGAAAGGGGGAAGAACCACTTTTCGACAAGAAGGGATGAGAAAGGGAACTACCAGTCGGGTAATCAAAACACGCAAAAGGAAGTTGATGTTAATGAAACTGGTCAAGGAAATAGAAGACAGTTCTAAGAATTAGGGAAATCTCTATCTTGGGTTTTCAACAAGCTACAAAAGAAGGGGTTGTTACAACCGTTGGCTGCTCGACCACTACATAATCTTCTACCACCAAACTTCAATGCTGAGGCCTTCTATTAATTTTATCTAATGCAAGGGCATGAAATGGATAAATGTGCTCGTCTAAGACACTAGATCCAAGAATTGATTGACAGTGGTAAGCTACCCGAGCCAGATAAGCCCAATACCAAAAGCAATCCTCTGCCTAGGTTTAACAAAGTGCCATGACTAGCAACTTTCATAGTAGGAGGAGGATTGGAGGAAGATCTTATCTTATCCTCCTTTAAAGATGGGAATATTTAAGATGTGAAAGGAGAAGAAGCTTAATTCAACAAACTTTCCTTAGCTTGTTTGTTTTTTTTTTGTTTTATTTTCTTTATTTGGTGTTTTATGGAACAATTGTGTTTTTCAAATTTAAAGTTGTTTGAATAAATTACTTTCATCAAAATTTTTGTTGATCTTTGTTCATTTTGGTGCTCAACCGATGACGAATTTAACCTGATATTTATAAATTAGCATATCTATGCATTATAATTCGAATGACTTTACTAGGTGAGGGAATTGATCTATTGCATTGAGTTGTGTATGTTTACATAGAGAGGGCTCCTGCATAATGACCTTTTTCTAGGTCCTAGTCATTCTTAGAACATGCTTTGACCAACTTTCAAGGCAAAATTTAAACTCTGTTTATTTAAGGGAGAGATGATCTAGGCATTATTTGGTTAGCCAACAACTAGTATCCACCCAATTAAATATCAATCCCTAGTTGTCCCTTTGAGCCTTCATAAAATTTTAACTTTCTTTTCATTGGCATATAAACCCCAACAACCTACCCTGAGCAGTTGTGGTGCTTATGACATATCTAATGATCACTAAGGGGAAGAGGCAAGAAAATCAAAAGGAAAGGAATGCATAGCCAAGACCGTAAGGATAGTTGATGTTCTCAAAACCATAATGGTAGTTGAAATTCACCTGAATTAGACCAAATATCAGAGATAAAGTCAGGACTGAAGCAGATTAATACAACTCCACTCATCCATTACCAAAAAAATAAGTTGGTATAAACAAGACAACTCTTTTGGAGCTAGGACCAAAAAAAAAGGAAAAAGAAAAAAGGAGAAAAAAAGGATGAAGAAAAAAGAAGAAAGAAAAGAAAGGAAAAAGAAAGAAAGAAAATACAATAAGAAAAAGAAAAAGAAAATAAAATAAAACCCAAAACGGTTCAGAAAGCCAACTGAGTTCTCTTTTACCTAAAGCAGCAAAAGATTTCCATTTGGTTTATAAGGACAGTTTGACTAGAATTGGTCCAACCAAATCAAATATTCGATCAAAATTAGAGAAAAGGGGAAAGACCATCTAGTTTTTGAAAGTCCTATACTTAACAATCCTACAGAGGAAAAAGATGAAATGATGAAATGTGGGTACCAAAATTTTTGCAAAGGCAAAGACTATCCCAATCGAGATCCAGATTAACGTCAAAAAAGAAAGAAGAATGTTCAAAGCTCTATCTTTTCATATTTCCAGCTGCCTATGGCTCCAATAAAAAATCATAGTGTTAGGGTTTGGCCATAGTGTCACAACAACTCCAACATACAAATGGCCTTCATTTAACCCGTGTCCCTTATAGGCCCCATTTCAAGCTTATCAAAGACCTATTGATCTCTCTTGGTAGGCAGAGTCTATTAGTGGAGATAGTTTGGATAACCATGCATATGAGATAGACAATATTCAAACTCAAATGAGATCTTTGACCAAGTAATGTGTATGTGCCTATCTGAAGTGCCATAGTTCTTGCTCAAATAGAAATGGTTCCCGAGTTTAGTACGGTAACTGGGGTTGTCATATTATGGATATGTTAATTTGAAAAATCAAGTCCCGAGGTAAATTGAAATTGATTTGGCAAAGCCAACAATTTATTTCAAAATTCAAAAAAAAATATTTTTTTAATATAAAGCCTTCAAGTTAAGAGAAGTTTGTTGAACCATCGAGCCTCAAAGGACACATTGGGCAAAGTAAATGATTATTGGCAATGTCATGAAGAAGCTACCAACTGACATGTTGAAACATAGTTTGAAATGGATGTATCATTGACTATGCTGCTTGGGGTCTCCACCACTCATGTTCTTAGTATCTTACAGATAAAAGCCATAAATGTGAAGCACCTGTCATTGTAAAGCAAGACCTAAATGGGCATTTGGAAAGAGTCAATGAGAACACTTGAGCTGATCACCTTGGTCTGTGAGTTAATGGAACCACTGTAAGTATTACTCATGCATATCATGCATACATAATCATATCGCACTATATTTTTCTTTGTCAAAAGTAAACAACAATACTCTATGAAGAAAACATGAAGAAGATACGGAATCAGGGGGCATGGAGGGCCTTGCTTGAGGAAGCTCTAGTCATTTTGCAAAAGAAAGAACAGATGCATGCTTATGCATGGAACCAGACAAAATACAAACATCAATCAGAGCCTACCCGAGCAAATCATTGGTTTGAGCCTACACATGGGGCAAAATTTCTCCTTTTACATTTTTAGTTTTGCCACACAGGGGGGCAAGGAGAAGATATGAGGGCCAGCAAGAAATAACTGAATTTTTTGCAAAAGGAAGAACAAAAAGAACAAAATAAGAAGAAAGTAAGATTCTCAAAAGAATAAAGATGCAAGAGACAAAAGATCAATCCAGCTAGAAGAGCTAAAGCCAATATAAGACCCAATGCCAAGGATGAAGATCTAATTTCAAGGGTGAAGACCCAAAGACAAGAGATGAAGATCCAAGGTCTAAGGATGAAGATCCATTTTGAGGGTGAAGACTCATAATCCATTAAAGAATGGAATAGCTGGTTAAAAGGAAGCATGAATTCTCAACTGATAAAAGGTTAGTCAAATTCAATCTCGGGTCCAAGTACCCAGACACGGGTCGAGAACCTAAAAATCTAGTTTCAGGTCAAGCACCCAAATAATTTAATTTCGGGTCGAGCACCCAAATCCAATTTTGGGTCGAACACCTAACTCTTGTCTAGGATCCAAATACCCAAATCCAATTTTGGGTCGAGCACCTGATGGCAAGAACTTATGCTATTGCAATACCGCAAGTGCATGGATCGCTCAAGTAATAAAGTAGTGAGTGAGTTATCGTTCCACTGAGGACAAGGCCAAGTATTAGTGCAAATTTTAACGATTGTTTAGCAAATCAATAGTTTTGTGAAGTTTTGTAATTAAAGATAATTAACTTAATAACTGAAAATAGAGAGAGATTGCGTGTTGAATGAATTGATTGATAATGAAAATACTATCTAGATATTGAATCCCCCTAGCCATAATTATATATATGAAAATCAATTCAATTAAACCAAATAATAGAGTTGAATTGGTATTCCTCTAAATTAGACTAAAACCTTTCTCAAGTGAATTAATCCCTAATTACTAAGTAGAATGTTGGAATCTCTTCTCAAACATAATTAAATAGATCTTGCATTAAGAATAAGGAATTATAAACCAAAGGATCTTGTAAGTCTATCTCTAGTACTCCAATCAATCCTCAATCCTTATGAGTATTCAATTCATATCAAGCGTTCTCAAGTCAATAATATGAAAATTGCAACAAATCAATAAGCATGCTATTATCAATTGGAAATAAATTATTAAGCATCATAAGAATAAAACAACTCAATCAAATGAATTAATTAAATAAAATTATTCAATCCATACAATAAAGCTCGGGTTCATCAATATCTAGATAGAGAATGAGTTAGTTCATGTTCAAAATCAAAAAATCAGAACAAGAGAAATAAGAAAAAGAATCCAAACAATCCATTGCAAATAATTCGTATTTCTTCACTTGAATCTTGGTTTAGATCTTGTTTAGAATATGTCTTCACCTTCAATCTCAGCTCCAAAACTCTCCTCTTCGCTTTAGAAGTCGGCTCTAGGTTATAAAATATGAAAATCGGATCCTTAATTTATGTTTCAACTCAGCTTTTATAGTGCAGATATTTTTGCCTGACACGCCTATGTCACTGGGCGTGTCACAGCTACTGTGAATCATTGCAATAGGCACACTCGATGACATGCCCATGTCACTGGGCGTGTCAATGCTTCTGTATGCAGTATCAAGGGCATGTCCATTGACACGCCCATGTCCATGGGCATGTCACTTGAAGAATTTTGCTTTTTTCTTCTACTTTCATCCGTAATTCCTCCGAAATGACCATAAACCTCAAAATACAGAGAATTCCTAAAATTAACCCTAAAAAGTACTTGAACAAACAAATTAAATTTAATTGGATAATAAACATATTAAGAACTAGGGCCAAAATATCATCAATTGTGCACTTATCAAATTCCCCCACACTTGAGTTTTTGCTTGTCCTCAAGCAAACTAAATCACTATAATAAGCAGAAATGACGGACCCCTCTATATTCAAAAAGAAAAGAAAAGTTTGACAGTACTCGAATCAGAAAACCCGACATTCTCAACCAAAAACTAATTCACAATCATAACAGTTGAATCAAGAAGTTTCAAAACAAATATTTCACAGACCTAAAACCTAAAAATCCAGAGTTAAAAGATTGAGCATAAAATTCCAGAAAATCCAAAAGCAATGAACAAAGTATGAAAAATGTAAATTTTCTCTTAAGTTCTTAACCTTTTTTTTACTGTATATACACATATATATACATTTTAAGGAGCCCGACTTATTTGAACTGATACTAACCTTTTGACGCGAAGGTAAACATTTGTGATGCCGACCCCCGGTTACTCAGCCAGAATCACCGTTCAAATGGCTACTAGCACTATTCATGATTCCAACTCATTTGTTTTAATTCAAGAGTAAAAATCAGTGGAACAGGGATAAATTTTCAAAGCTCCTTTAATTAGAATTATTTATTTATTTATAGTTATATTTTATTATTTTTTAAACAACTCAAGGGTCATAAACTTAAGGGTCATACTAAGTCCAACTCAAGAATCTAAGGAATTATAACATGCTAAAAAATGTAACTAAGGTTTTAAACTTCATATGTGTCCAATTTCCATCAATCCACTACCTAATTATAGCTATTACAATCGATCCTCAGCAATTGATCAAGATCGCTAAGTTAACCTCAATAAGAAATTGTCATTTAGGAAATCATAAATTTATTTAACATATAAAAGGGGAACCATCTCAATTCACACTTATTACAACAATCTAGCTTACTTAAATCCATAAAAAGAAATTACAAAAATTAATTGAGACAAATGAATCAAATAGAAAGAATGAAATAATAAAAATTCAATCAAGAAAGTATACCTCTCTCCCAAACTTAAGACGCATATTGTCCTCAATGTGTGTGCAAAATAAGAAATAATGAAGAGAGAGAAAAACTGCCCTTCCATGTCTATGATTGGACAATTATGAGTACGATGCCAAGAGTATGGTGAAGGCGAATTTGCTTCAAAACAAAAATCTAAAATGCATAAACAAGGTTAAGACATAAATAAATGAAATAAACAAACAAAAGAAATAGTTCTTAAAGAAAATAGCAATTGTCCAAAAGGAATAAAAATAAAGAAACAGAAAAAAAAAAGTAAATAAGCAAAGAAATTAAAATAAATAAAATGTGGGCTAGTCAAAAATTGAGCATCGCCGGAATCGTCACCGCTGGTCTCACCATCGGAGACATCAACTGGAGGCGCAGGTGTAGGTGCAGGTGGCTGGTATGGTGGAGGTGGCGGTTGCGAAGGGTGAAACCCTTGATACCGCTAGAACTCTAACATGAGCCATTGCCTTCTCAAGATCTCATGATTCAAGTGGGCTTGGAAAGAAGTAGTCTGCTCAAGTATGAACTGCTGTATCTGGTCCTACTGAGTTAAGATCTTATTCTGATTCAGCTTAATATTCCCTATCTTCCCTTCGATCCTACAAATCTGACGCTCTAAATCTGTGGATTTCCTGTCATCATCCCACTCAACATTAACCGAATGGCGCTAATCTCGAAATGCAGGAGTCTGGACAAAAGAAGGTCCAGCAGAAAAAGAAGGTGCAGTAGTGGAAGAAGGCCCAGCGGCAGTGGATGAACCCGAAAAATCTGTTGGTGGAGGTGGTGGTATATCGAAGGAGGTGCAGAAGGAGCTACCTCTGGTATATCTAAATCCATAGGAGTTCCCTGCAGCCTAGCTACGTTATCCCAATTCAATCTCTTCAATGTATCATACCCAACAACTTGGGCAAACCATCCACCGTCATAGGGAGGCAGCCATCTAACACACCCAGGTGACGAGCGAGTCGTGTGACATACATGCCACCATGAAAAGTACCTGATGCTCCCTTTTTAGACTGCTCGTAAAAAAAATATGTGATGGCATGTGCACATTGCATCGGGTCTTCTATACCATGCAGTGCAGGAATAACAGATCTCGCAGGCTTACTACCCCTATGTTGCTCAGCCGAGCTGTAAGAGTGTGAACTAATAGGTTGTGCACCACTCGGCAGGGGAAGGACTCGAAGTTGGATGCCTTAGAAACCTTGGGTTGATATTTATCTGCAGTGGGTGCAAAGGTCCACCAAACCCGAGGAGGAGCAACCTCATACTCGACAAAATCCACCTCGAAATTCAGATAATCGAAGGTCTTTATGTCCTTTGCAGTATATAACCCGAGATGCACCCCAAGGTCATTAATGCTCATGTAGAATCTCTGCCCTCCTAGTATGAATTTAATTGTTGGCTCAGTAATTGAAACCTTGGTCTTCTGGAACTAAAAGGTGCAATAAAATTTCAATGTCAGCTCCTATAGGAAGGCTCATTGATAGAGAACAATTGGTCCCAGCCTATTTAATTGATCAGTTCCCGGATATCTGCTGCAATATTTGCTAGTTCCATAGCATCCCAATCTAAAACACGAGGTGGGGACCATTCTTTGTTGCCGAAAAGTTTGAATCGCCTCCTTTCCTCGGCATTCGAAAATCTAAGGCACTTGTGGGCGGCCGTGAATTTAGAAGTTGCATGTGTAGCAGATTGGCTAGAACTACCTTCCCCTCATGCACGTTTGGCGGGAAGCTGGGAGGATGATTGTTTGCGAGGGCCCATTGTCTGATTGTCTACAAAACAAACAAAAACTCCTCAATAAGAACAAAAGTATAGCACGATACCAAACACCCACAAAAGACCGGCACAAAGTTACCGAAATATCGGCATTATAATGATGAAGCATAATGTATACCCCAATAAAATTAATGCTAACAGCCAATTTAAACCAAATGTAATCAACCTATATCAACACACACTTAATCAACAAAAGCGACGAACCAATTCGAATGACGTCAATTACAACAATAACAATACCATTTTCTAAAAATAACGAATAACTATAACCCAACAAGCAAATCAATCAATTTATAACTCAAACACAAACTAATTCAAAAATAAACAAATGCCAAATAAAAACGAAATTAAAAACAAACAAAAGCAAAATTAATCAAATGCCGCAAAATTTAAAATAAACCAAAATGAAGAAAAATAAAGCAAACACATCATAAATCTTGAAATTCTAAGGAAAAGAAAAGAAAATACAAGGAATCCATTAAAAAAAAGAAAGAAATCCAACAAAAATCACAAAAATTGAGATTTCATACCTGAAAAATGTGAAAATCTCGTGGATCGAGCAAATTCAAACAAAAATCGAGCAAATCTGCGCAAATAATGCAAATCGAGAGTGAGAATCTCTCCTAAAGTGATTGGGTGTGTAAATGCGCCAGTGGGTGTGCAAGAAATTTGAGAGAAATTGAGAGAAAATGAGAAAGAAAACTGAAGTGTGCATGAAAAATGGCTTCGGTTCTATATATAAAGATGACGACACGCCCGTGTCACTGGGCGTGTCCTATAGTATAAGAGACAGTGTATACGACATGCCCACGGACACGACCGTGTCCATGGTCATGTCATAGGGACTGGATGAATCAATAAACAACATGCCCATTGACATGGTCGTGTCAATGGGCGTGTCACACGCACTGTGACAACTAAGGAAACGACACGCCCACTAGCCTGGGCGTGTTCTTTGGGCGTGCTGGCTCATTTTTTTATTTTTTTAAGGCACGACTAGTGACACGGGCGTGTCACTGGGTGTGCCATAGCTACTGTTTCTCATTCAAAATGACATGCTCAATGACACGGGCATGTCACTGTGCGTGTTGTAGCTACTGCCTGTTAAAAATAATGACACGGACGTGTCCTAGAATATGCTCAATTTACCCCCTCAAAATCAAATTTTCTCTATAAATTCAAATGAATGCAAGGCAAACAAACCACTAACCAATGATAGAAGGATAAAACTAAAACAAAATGATGACACAAACAAAAAAGACAAAAATTAAAGAACGAATAAAACTGTGGGTTGTCTCCCACCCAACACTTCTTTAACGTCGTATTAGTTGGACGGTCAGGGCACATTTCCCTAGTCATGGAGGTGTAAAACCTCCTTCAAGTCCTGAATTTCCCCCTCCAAAGTATAATTTGAGCCTGTGCCCATTTACTTTAAAATCTCCTTTTTCCGGGTGAGTTATTTCAACCACTCCGTAGGGAAAAACTTCCTTAACAGTGAAGGGACCAGACCATCGAGATTTTAACTTACCTGGAAAGAGTCGAAGCCTCGAATTGTACAACAAAACTTGATCTCCCGCTTGAAACTCTTTCCGTTCCTTAATGCAAGCATCATGCCATCTCTTGGTACACTCCTTATACATTCTGGCATTGTCATAAGCTTGCAATCTCCACTCATCCAACTCGTTTACCTGCAACTTTCTCCTTTCACCAGCATGAGCTAGATCAAGGTTAATCTATTTAATAGCCCAATATGCATTATGTTCAATTTCTACAGGTAAATGACAAGCTTTTCCATATACCAGCCTAAATGGTGTAGTGCCCAAAGGAGTTTTAAATGCAGTCCTAAAAGCCTATAGAGCATTGTCCAATTTCTCGGACCAATCCTGTAACACCCTTATATCCTATATACGTACAATACATATTTTTAGCATATGTAAAATATGCATATACGGTATAAAAATGTCACAGACCGATTTAATAAAAATGTTTACATTTCTGTTTTAAGATTTCAAATACTAATATATAAAATAAATAGTATATAAATATTCTTTGCTTGTTATAGGAATCCAAAATAAATATTTTATATGAAAATCTCTGGGAAAAATTTGCCAGAGTTTTGTTTGTAATTTGAACGTTTCCAAAATTCAACAAAACACAACCTGCATAAAACAAACACTCCAAATAAAATCAATTCACCAATTCACCAATACTTCTCAATTTCTCCATATTTTCTCAAAATACTTATATATATAGGTATATATATATCAACATTACATATAAAATTCCATCTTAAACAAAATTATTCAAATCATTCTTTACAATTTACAATATATGCTTCAAAAATATATCATAACATACATAATATAAAAAATGTACATGCTGGCAACTGGCTTTGATCTTGATGTACCCATTCAAGCTCAATAAATACAAATCTAGACCCGACCAGGTCTAGTAAAACTCTCTGGCTCTACCAAAACGTCCATGACACCTGCGTGACGAATTACAATCGCTCTAAGCCGAAGCCTAGTGGTACAAACTTTGATAACAATATAGTCCAAATGAAATGTCAATGCACAACACATATATATATCACAACTCATAACATTATATCTCATTATATTGCTCAATTTTATCACAATTCATAATTCACATTTAAACAAAGACAAGCATGGGCCCAATAAAGATCTAATATGCTATTCAAATTTCAGAGTTACTGCTTTGGTCCATAATGACACCATGTGTCTAGCCCCGTAGGCAATATATCCATGGATAATATAACAGCCCCAGTCTCTTGGACCTCAACCCAGCTAGACCCTTAGGCCCCAGTATCTTGGTCCTCAACCCGGCTAGACTGCTACAGTTTTTGAGGCTTACATCCCAGTCTTTTCACCCCAAAAACATCATATTTATCCGCTGGCCTGGCTTACGACCCAGTCTTTTCACCATTCCAGCGTGTAGCCCGTAGGCAATCATAGGCATGCCGCCAAACCCAGAACTCTGAAAATTGAATAACATACTAGGCACACAATTTATTTATATTTCTCATTATTAATCTCTTTCTCATTTTTGCATATTTAATCTAGGCACATTGCCTCATTTTCACATTTTTTTCTCACTTTTCTCATTTTTCACATCTTTCTCATTTTTCTCATTTTTCTCACTTTTCTCATTTTTATTAATATCAATTCATTTCATTATTACAAATATCTCGTTTTTGCATTCACAACACATTACCCAATTATTTTGGGTATTTTCACATAATATACATATTTTACATTCTACACAATTTAGCCATTATCAATGGCTTTTCACAATGCATTTAACACATATATGACATTACAAATGTCATAGCACATTATTCATACACAATCAATGAACCAAGTAACTTAACACATTTTCCAACCAAAATGTGTTAAGCCCAAATGTCATGCAAATATAAACATTATATTCAAAGTTTGTACATACCTCTACTAGCAACCCAAAGCAAGCTTAACACAACCTCCAATCCTATCCTTCCAACTTGCCCTTCACCACTTGGATGAAGCAAATCAACCTCCCTCAATGTCTATACCAAATGTGATCATACATAATCATTTAATATCACATTCTAAGGTATTCTCAATATCAAACCATAATTAAATATCACTCTAAACCAAATTTCAAAATTAAGCTTCACCTCACTTTAACTTTGAAAAACCATATCAAGCCATTTAAAGTAGTATTTTAAGTTTATTAATATCATTAGAAACATATTTTAGCATGTTTAAACCAATTACATTAATTAACCACATGCTTATGTCCAGAACCCTAAAATGACATAACCTTCACCATTGAAGGATCTCCATTCCAACTCAATCCAATTATCATTTCAATCTTATTTCCACCACTTATATCCTTAAATAACATGATTTAAGCATTAAAATCAAACAATTAATAATTCTTTGAAAATTCACTTTTCTAAAACTCTAAATCAATACTACCCTCTTCAAACTCTAACCAAACACAACCAAATCCAATATTTGACTTTAAAATACTTGTTTATGCATCAAAACTACTCATTTGGAATCAATTTGCACAATTAAAAATCATGATTTCAGAAACTCAACTGTTCCATAACCCTAAATTCTCTCTCTTCACCAATCTTACCCAAACCCAACCATTTCTTTAATCCAACCTTAAAATCATTATTTACTCATCAAAAGAACATCTTCAATACCCATTCCAACAATTATAACATGCTCTTTCAAAAACTCAATTCATACATATTCATAAGCTTTAAAGAACTTCATAATTTTGGAAATAAAACTTACTTGTTGGAAAATCACCAAAACTACTCTTATTCCCTTGAAAGCTTGAAGAATTTGATGATGGAAGAAGCTAAAAATCTCCCTCATTGGCCATGAAAGTCATCCTTGAAGGAAAGAAGAAGAAGAAGACTTTATTTTTTTTTTTATTTCTCTTTCCTTTCACCCTTTAATTTTAAACCATATATATATTAAAATAATTTAATAATTAATTATTTAATTATTTATTTAATAAATTAAAAGTCCTAAATTTCCTCTTCCATTCAAAAATAATTTATTTTTGAATTATTTTATTAATTTTAAATTTTTAAGATTAATTACCAAAATACCCTTTTACTTTGACTTTTCTTTTAAAAAGTGTTGACTTTTATATGTTATGTATATTTTACATATATATCACATATATGTTCCACTTTTTCATTTAAAACCCCTTCATTTTTTTTATTTAAAACCATTAATTTAATTTATCCATTTAAATTATAATTCATTTTATCAAATTTCCAAAAATTAAAACTTTTCAAATATTTGGGATATTACACATATGCACAAGTAATATGTATCTTATATGCACATCAAATGTACCTTATATGTGTATTAAATATTAAGTATGTAATGTATTAATCCAACATATACAATTAATATACCATATGTATATGTTATATATACTCTAGATATATATATTGAGTATATACAATTTATATCTCCAAATACTTATTTAATTTCTCCACAATCACGGATGTTACAAATCCTTTCGGGATCGCTCTATAGTTTTTTTCAGAATTCTTTTAATTTCCCTATTCGTGTTTTCAACTTGGCCACTAGTTTGGGGATGGTAAGGAGTAACAAACTTATGTGTAACTCCTAATCTTTTGAAAACTTTCTCAAGCTGAACATTATAAAAGTGAGTACCCCTATCACTTATGATAGCTTTCAGTGTGCCAAATCCAAAGAACAACTTCTTCAAAAACTTCATCACTACCCTGGCATCATTGGTTGCCAAGGCTTGGGCTTCAGGCCATTTAGAGACATAATCTATAGCTACAAGAATATATTTATTACCAAAGAAATTTGGAAATCGTCCCATAAAATCGATCCCCCATACATCAAAAACTTTGCACACTAAAATTCCATTTTGGGGCATCTCATCATGAAATGAAATGTTTCCAGTCCTTTAGCAACGATCACAATGATTCACAAATTCATAGCTATCCCTAAACAAAGTGGGCCAATAAAATCCTGATTCTAGTACCTTTTGAGCAGTACTATTGGCTCCCATATGACCACCAGCTGGTCCAACATGGCATTGACTAAGAATGTTCATTGTTTCGGGCCATGCAACACATCATTGGATCATGTGATCCTTACATAATCTAAACAAAAAGGGATCCTCCCAAAAATAATACTTCAAATCGGAAAAGAATTTCTTCTTTTCTTGATATGTTAAGTCCTTAGGAAGTTCCCTAATAGCTAAATAGTTAGCAAAATCTGCAAACCAAGGTGTTTTAAAATTTAAATTACTTACCTCACTTACCATGGCGTACAGTTGTTCATCGGGGAAGTGATCATAAATGTCCCCTTCTTCAAACCTCTCCAAGGTTGGATTCTCTAAGCGAGAAAGGTGATCTGCTGCCAAATTTTTAGTTCCCTTCTTGTCTTGAATCATCAAGTCAAATTCCTGCAACAACAAAACCCAATGGATTAGCCTAGGCTTAGCATCAATTTTCGCAAATAAGTACCTCAAAGCTGAATGGTCCGTATAAACAATCACTTTCGACAAGATTAGATATGATCTAAATTTGTCAAAAGCAAAAACCATAGCTAGTAGCTCTTTCTCTGTAGTTGTGTAATTAGCTTGAGCTATTTTTAAAGTCTTGCTTGCATAGTAGATAGGATGGAAGTATTTCTCCTTGCATTGACCCAAGACTACTCCCACTGCAAAGTCACTCGCATCACACATTAGTTCAAATGGTAGATTCCAATTGGGAGCTACCATGATTGGAGCATGAGTCAATTTCTCCTTAAGAGTTGTGAATGCTTTAAAACATTCATCATCAAAAATAAAATCCACATCCTTCTCAAGGAGTCTTGTTAGTGGATGGGCTATCTTAGAAAAATCTCATATAAACCTCCGATAAAAACCCACATGTCCTAGAAAACTTCTGATAGCCTTCACAGATGTGGGTGGTGGTAACTTCTCAATGGTTTCTACCTTAGCCCGATCCACCTCAATGCCCTTGCTTGAAATTTTGTGTCCCAACACGATTCCCTCTTGAAACATGAAATGACACTTTTCCCAATTAAGCACTAAGTTGGTTTCCTCACATCTCATCAAAACTCTTTTAAGATTTTCCAAACATCTTTCAAATGAGTTGCCATAGACTGAGAAATCATCCATAAACACTTCCATAATATCCTCAACAAGTTCATCAAAGATCGCCACCATGCACCTCTGAAATGTCGCAGGTGCATTGCACAACCCGAATGGCATTCTTTGATATGCGAATGTCCCATATGAGCAGGTGAATGTAGTTTTCTCTTGGTCTTTCGGGGCAATAGGAATTGGAAATAGCCTGAAAGACCATCCAAAAAGCAATAATACTTGTGTCTGGATAACCTCTCCATCATTTGATCGATGAAGGGCAAAGGAAAATGGTCCTTCCTAGTTGCATTATTCAATTTCCTGTAGTCTATACAAATCCTCCAACCAGTAACTATTCTTGTTGGAATCAGCTCATCATTTTCATTAGGGACCACAGTAATCCATCCTTTCTTTGGTACTACCTGCACTAGGCTCACCCAAGAGCTATCTGAGATCGGATATATAATACCTGCATCAAGTAGTATTATCACTTCAACCTTCACTACATCTTTCATCTTTGGGTTTAGTCTCCGTTGTGGATGCACTACTGGCTTGAATTCATCCTCCATTAGTATCTTATGAGTGCAATAGGACTGATACCCCTGATGTCTGCTATCTTCCAAGCTATCACTTTTTTATGTTTTTGCAACAACTGGATAAGCTTTTCCTTCTGCTCAGAAGATAGGTGGGAACTCATAATTATTGCTAATTTCTTCTTCTCCGCCAGAAATCCATATTCAAGGTGATCTGGAAGGGGCTTTAGTTCCAAGTTGGGTGGATCAATCACCGATGGTTTTGGCTTTTCTTCCTTTGGCATCTCAATAGTCTCATATGCCCTGCATTTGAACGATTTGCTTACTTCAAGAAAAGCAAGCTGCTCCATTGCTTCTTGATCCTCAACATTTTCCTGCAATAAACACAACTCAAGGGGATCCTTGGAAATAATGTTAGTAACACAATTTATGGTCTCATGCTCAATAACATCATTGCATGATTCCGCCTCATCAAGTGAAAGTGAATGTCTCATAGCATCATGTATGCTAAAAATAACTTTCTCACCACCCACTCTCAAAGTTAATGTGCCATTATGAACATCGATAAGGGCTCGGGCTGTATTTAAAAATGGCCTACCAAGAATAAGTGAAACATTCGCATCCTCATCGATATCAATGACAACAAAATCATTGGGGAAAATGAAATCCCCGACTTTTACCAACACATCTTCTATAATGGCACAAGGGTGGACTACTGACTTATCAGCAAGTTGGATGGTCATTAGTGTTGTTTTAGGTTTACCAATGTCTAACTTTTTAAACATTTTATAGGGCATAACACTTATGCTAGCCCCAAAATCAGCTAATGCACTTTTAACCTCAAGGTTACCCATCAAACATGGAATGGTAAAACTATCTGGATCTTTTAACTTCTTAGGTAACCTCCTTTGCAAAATTGCCGAACTCTTTTCAGATAAATGCACTAAAGACACTTCCTCAAGTTTCCTTTTATTAGAAAGGATATCTTTCAAAAATTTAGCATATTTAGGCATATGTGATAAAGCTTCAGCAAATGGGATGTTAATGTGCAATTGTTTATAAATTTAAAGAAACTTACCAAACTGAGCATCAATCTTGTCCTTGTTCAACCTCGCCGGATATGGTACTCTAGGTCGGTATTCCTTCATTATGGGGCTGCTGTCTTTTGGCTGCTTCTCTTTCTCAGTTTCTAGTGCAGTTTTCTCTCCCAAAGTGATAAGAGGATTGTCTTCTTTTTCTTTTTCTTGTACTTCAGCCCTTTTCTCTACCACTTCTCTTCTTTTCTCATCCGCATTACCCTTGATCTCTTTTCCACTCCCTAGTGTAATTGCCTTAAGTTGCTCTTTAGGATTTGCCTCAGTGTTGCTAGGCAAACTTCCTGGTGGTCTCTCACTGAGCAACTTGGCAATTTGCCCCACCTGATTCTCCAAATTATGAATAGAGGCTTGCTGATTCCTTAGGGTGGTTTCAGTTGATTGGAACCTGGTTTTAAAAGCTGCTATAAATTTCTCCATCATGTCCTCCAAATTACTCTTTCTTGGAGGGGCATCTTGTTGATGTTGGGGCTGCTGGAATATAGGTGGAGGTCGTTGATTATTCTGATTATTCCATGAGAAATTAGGATGATTTCTCCACCACGGATTGTACATGTTGCTGTAGGGGTTATTCTGCTATTGTCTTGGCATGTTTCCAGCATAATCTACTTGCTCTTGCCTAGCAAACATGTTGCCACTTTAACAATCTTGACTTTGATGTCCACCCCCACACCATTCACAGGACATCACCTGCATCACTTTCCCCGAAGAAGAAGAAGCTAAAGAATCAATCTTTTTATTCACTGCTTCCAACTGTGCTGACAGAGCAACTATGAGATCCAATTGATGTGAACCACCAACCCTTAATCTCCCTTGTTCCCTTGGGGTTTGCCACTGATAATTTATAAGGGCCATGTCTTCAATCAAATCCCTTGCTTCTTCAGGTGTTTTATTATTTATGGTACCTCCGCTGGCTGAATTGATTGACTGCTTACTTGAGTAACTCAATCCATTATAAAAAGTTTGGATCTGAAGCGCCAGCGGAAGCCCATGGTGAGGACATCTTCTCAATAAATCCTTAAATCTTTCCCAAGCATCATACAGGGTTTCACCATCTAGCTGGAGAAAAGAGGAAATATCATTCCTCAACTTAGCAGTCTTGGACGGTAGAAAATACTTCTCTAAGAATTTTTTTGCTAGTTGGCCCCATGTAGTGAAAGTGTTAGGAGGGAAAGACTTCAGCCACTTCTTTGGTCGGTCTATGAGCATGAATGGAAAAGACCTCAGCCTAATTGCATCTTCAGAGACATTCTATATCTTAAATGTGTCACATATTTCCAGAAAAGTTTCAATGTGTGCATTAGGATCTTCGTCCAGAAATCCATCAAACTGACAAGTCTGCTGCACCATTTGAATGGCATTTGTCTTTATCTTGAATTTATTGGCAGCAATCACCAGTTGTGTATACTTGATTCAGCCCCATTAAGAGTAGGCCTAGCAAACTCTTGCATTGTCCTTGGCTCATTTTCTGCCATTTCTTCTTGTAAGATGAGATCTTCAAAGTTCGGTTTTGTCTCTGCCAGAACTGTTTCCTCTTCTTCCTTTCGCCTTCTCCTCAATGTTCTCTCTAACTCTTGATCCAATTCAAAAATTTGGGAAGAACTAGCTCAGGTCATAAATAGGAAGAAGTAACTAGAATGACAGTCAAAATGCAAGAACTTATGTTAAAACAAAATAAAATAAAAGCTAAATCAACAGTCTTAATTATATTACTAATATTGAAAACTGTTGTCCCCGGCAGCGGTGCCAAAAACTTGATGGCAAGAACCTATGCTATTGTGATACCGCAAGTGCACGGATCGCTCAAGTAATAAAGTAGTGAGTGAGTTATCATTTCACTGAGGACAAGGCCAAGTATTAGTGCAAATTTTAACCATTGTTCAGCAAATCAATAGTTTTGTGAAGTTTTATAATTAAAGATAATTAACTTAATAACTGAAAATAGAGAGAGATTGAGTGTTGAATGAATTGATTAATGATGAAAATACTATCCAGATATTTAATCCCCCTAGCCAAAATTATATTTATGAAAATCAATTCAATTAAACCAAATAATAGAGTTGAATTGATATTCCTCTAAATTAGACTAAAACCTTTCTCAAGTAAATTAATCCCTAATTACTAAGTAGAATGTTGGAATCTCTTCTCAAACATAATTAAATAGATCTTGCATTAAGAATAAGGAATTATAAACCAAAGGACCTTGTAAGTCTATCTTTAGTACTCCAATCAATCCTCAATCCTTATGAGTATTCAATTCATATCAAGCTTTCTCAAGTCAATAATATGAAAATTGCAACCAATCAATAAGCATACTATTATCAATTGGAAATAAATTATTAAGCATCATAAGAATAAAACAACTCAATCAAATGATTTAATTAAATAAAATTATTCAATCCATATAATAAAGCTAGGGTTCATCAATATCTAGATTGAGAATGAGTTAGTTCATGTTCAAAATCAGAAAACCAGAACAAGAGTAATAAGAAAAAGAATCCAAACAATCCATTGCGAATAATTCGTATTCCTTCACTTGAATCCTTGAATCTTGGTTTAGATCTTGTTTAGAATATGTCTTCACCTTCAATCTCAACTCCAAAACTCTCCTCTTTGCTTTAGAAGTCGGCTCTAGGTTATAAAATATGAAAATTGGATCCTTAATTCGTGTTTCAGCTCAGCTTTTATAGTGCAGATATTTTCGCCTAACACGCCCATTGACACGCCCATGTCACTGGGTGCGTCATTGCCACTGGGATTTGAAATATAAGGCACGTCCAGTGACACGCCCATGTCACTGGGCGTGTCACAGTGTAGACCCTTAATTTTTGACCTAGTCCGGTCCAATATGTTTTATTTAGTCCTAAATGATTTTTATTGTCTAATTGGTCCAAAATAATTTTTTTTAAATAATTTTTGCTTTAGTATCTAATTTTTATTAATAAAAAATAAAAATAAACAAATAAAAGTCAAAAAATAAAAATAAAAATAAAAATCAGAGTCGAAAAAATCGGTGACAAAAAAATCGTCGCGCGGGCCCGTGGGCATTTCTCCCACAGGAAAATGGCAAGCCATTTCGCTCGTAGGATTTTCCCGCTAGCGAAATGGTCGACCGCTCCCCCCCCCCCCCCCCCCCCCCGCCGCAATTTCCTACGACAAATTTTTTTGCCAGCTCATTTTTTCCTGCTGCAATTTTTTTCGGCAGCGCAATTTTTTCGACGTAAATTTTTTGAAACCTAATTCAATTAGGTTTCGATTTTCTTTTCTTATCAATATTACTTGCCGTGATTAATTAGGAATAAACCATATGAAAACTCTATAAATAAGGACCAAAGGCAATCAAATTGAGGGGGGGGGGGGGCGAAAATCAAAAGAAATTGGACAGTAGCTTGAAAAAGTGGAACCAAATCCATAAAGGAAAAGGAGCAATTGAATTTGATATTTTTTCTGGAATAGCAGGGACACGATTGAAGCAATTCAAAAGGCAGCAATTGTCTTTGTTTTAATTCATCCAAGAAAAATAATTTTTGGAGGAATCATCAAAAGGAGGTATGTATTAAATTCTTTGGTTATTTTTCACGGTAGCTAAAACTAGGAATTTGTGTTTTTCAAAATTTAAAATCTTATGACGCGGACCCTTAGCAACGATGGCAGCAAACCCAACGTATAACAATGGTAGAGAACTCCTTGAAACTTGATAATCACCTCCTAAGGAACCCAACGCCTATAAAGAGACATGAACTCACTATGATTGAAGGATTTAGTTGGTAAGAAGAAGGAAAACGCCACAACTCTTGTTGATAAGTAAACCTAATTCTTGATGCAAAGAAAGAATTAAAGAATCCACTCTAATCTCTCTCACATGAAAATTCACAAGAAGAACTTGTAGAAGAATTCAAAAATTTTTATTAATTGTTGTATATGAAATTCGGCCTAATAGTGCCCTTAAATAAGGGTTACAAAATTCCTAATTTCATATGGAAAATTAAGACTAAAACATTCCTAATTGCATAAGGAAAACATTCCTAATTGCATAAGGAAAACATTCCTGATTGCATAAGGAAAACATTCCTAAATGCATAAGGAAAACATTAAGTATGGAAACAAAATCCTAATCCACTAAGGAAAATATAAAGTATGGAAACAAAATCCTAATCTACTAAGGAAAATATAAAGTATGGAAACAAAATCCTAATCCACTAAGGAAAATATAAAGTACGGAAACAACCAAACTAATCCCTTCAACATAAGAAATGCCCCACACTATTTGGGCTGTCCATGGGCCTTAAATTACTTCCCAAGGCTTTATATGAACCCCCATGGACCTTTCTTGCACGTTGGACCTTTCTTTAGCTAGCCTTTAGCTTCCACACTAAGCATCATAATCAGCTTTGGTGTGCCTTCTTCAAGCTCTATCTCCATCTTCTTGAATGATAATTCTTGAAGCTCTTTGGAAATCTCTTCTTGAAAATGCAAAGCCATACTAGCTTGATATCTCTTTGCCTTGCTCCTAGTGATTGGTTCACTTGCTAGCTTCAAGGGATCCTTTCTTGCATCATTCTCCCCCTCTTCAAAAAGATTTGTCCTCAAATCTGCATCATCAAAAGGAGAAAGATCACTTACATTGAAAGTAGCACTAACATTATACGTACCTGTTAAGTCGATCTTGTAGGCATTGTCATTAATCTTCTCCAGCACTTGGAATGGGCCATCTCCTCTTGCTTGCAACTTTTTCTTCCTTTGGTTAGGAAACCTCTCTTTTCAAAAATGCACCCAAACCCAATCTCCTACTTGAAACTTAATCTCACGTCTCCCTCTATTTGCAGAATCAGCATATCTCTTGTTCCTTTTCTCAATATTTGCCCTTGCTTTCTCATGCATCTCTTTCACCAATTTAGCTTTCTTCTCACCATCTAAACTAACAAGCTCATGAGAAGGTAAAGAAACAAGATCCAAAACTGTTAGTGGGTTAAAACCATAAACAAGCTCAAAAGGTGAATATCCTGTAGAAGAATGAATAGCACAATTATAATCAAACTCAATAAATGGCAAACAATCTTCCCAAGAACTCAAATTCTTACCCACTAAAGCTCTCAACATGGTACCTAAAGTTCTGTTTACTACTTTTGTTTGTCCATCCGTTTGAGGATGACAAGTGGTGAAAATAACAACTTGGTACCTAACTTTCCCCAAAGCACACGCCAAAAGTGAGACAAAAACTTGGTGTCTCTATCAGAAACTATGGATTTTGGTACCCCCATGAATTCGAACCACCTCCCTAAAGAAGAGTTCGGCCACTAAACTAGCATCATCACTCTTATGACATGGGATAAAGTGTGCCATCTTACTAAACCTATCAACAACCACAAATATGCTATCTCTCCCCCTCTTAGTCCTTGGTAATCCTAAAACAAAGTCCATACTAATGTCCATCCAAGGAGAACTAGGAACGGGTAGTGGCATAGATAAACCATGAGGCATAGATTTAGACTTAGCTTGCCAACAAGCCTTACAAATCCGAATTACATCCCTTTTCATATTTGGCCAATAAAAGTGTTCATTCAGCATGTCTAAAGTCTTATCAACTCCAAAATGCCCCATCAAACCCTCACAATGTGATTCTAATACTAACAAATCTCTCATAGAACATCTAGGCATGCATAATTTCGAACCCTTAAACAAAAACCCATCATGTCTATAGAAAGAATTAAAAGCACCATGCTCACAAGCATCATAAACATTGCCGAAATCAGAATCACCAACATATAAGTCCTTTATACATTCAAATCCAATCAATTTAGTACTCAAAACATTAAGTAAAGCGTACCTCCTTGAAAGTGCATCTGCCACTACATTGTCTTTACCTTGCTTGTATTTGATCACATAAGGAAACTTCTCAATCTTCACAACCCATTTTGCATGTCTTTTATTTAACTTGCCTTGCCCTCTCAAATGCTTCAATGATTCATGGTCTGAATGGATCACGAATTCCTTGGGACATCTTCTTATTGTCCTCATCAATATTTGCCCTAGCCATGATCATCTCCATCTCTTTGTGGTACTCTTCCACACTTCTTCCACCTTGAAATAGTCTTGCTAGTCGATTGTACAAATCCCGAATGTAGTGAGATGGTACAAATTGGCTCCTCATTAGTTCTTTCAAGGTTGACCATTCAGGAATAGGCCTCATACCTTTCCCTCTTCTATTAGCTTTCAATTGATTCCACCAAAAGGTAGCATACCCCTTGAACTCTACGGCTGCCAAAACTGATTTCTTCTCTTCGGTGTAGTTATGGCATTCGAAAATCTGCTCAACTTTCCTCTCCCATTGTATGAACTCTTCTGCATTGTTCTTCCCTTCAAAGGAAGGAATCTTCATCTTAATGGAGGTAAGGTCACCATCAGTGATAGGTTGATTTCCACCTTCATCTTCATCTTCTACCCTTTCGGCTGCTTCTAGGGCTTCAATATTTCCTTGCCCTTCTCTCCTAAGCACTCTTCTAGCTCGCATTATGGGATTTGGATGTGCGGCTGGTTGCCCTTGTTGCACTTGCTGAATTTGTTGTGCTTGTCGTGCTGCATTCTCTTGCAATCTAGTATTCATCATCTCCATTCGACCAAGCATTGCTGCCAAAGTCTCATTAAGCCTAGCCAAGCTTTCGGCCATAGCTCCTTCTTTGCTAGTCTCTTCTCCTTTTCCAGCCATGTTAACAAACAAACAAACTCAAAGAAACAAGATTAGTAATAATCGAAATTCACTCAAGTGTTTAGAATTACCTCACTTTTCTTGTCTTCCTTGATTACACTTCAGAACCAAGCTCACCAACCAACAATTGTCAAGTCATTCAAGAAACTAGAACCTAAATCCTAGAACTAGATAGAAAACAAGACAAGTATCCGGAGGCAATGCAAGGTACACGATATAAAACCAAGTATCGACACAAGCAAATGATACTTAGCAATGTAATGGAATTAAAAGCTAGATAAAGAAATCAGAAACAATGAAGACAATAAACAAGACAAATTTGGATATAACGAATCAAAAACAACCCACACTTGGCAAGCTGCTTTATGGACCTAATCAATTCCACCCAAAACGCTAGCTTCTAGACTCTAATTCCCACCTATAACACTCAAATAACATGAATATTAAGGTCTGATTTTCGAATTCCAAAAGCCCCTCAAAAGGTGAAATTTTTTTGCCCAAAAATTTATTACTTCTCACCCACCTAGATCTGATCCTTAGCACTGAAATAGCAAGAATATTAAACACTTTTTGTTGAGGTGGTTTTGTACTCTTTTTTTTTTGCTTCCTCTCACTATCCCCTTGATTCGGGACTTAATTTACTCCCAAGGACTTTTCGAAATCTGGACTTAATTCGCAACCCTAGATTCACTCAATACCAAATCAAAATCAAACTTGAACACAAACTCTAGCTTTTGCTTTCTTTCAAGAACCCTAATTCTTGGTTTCGAAATTCACCAAGAATCCTTTCCTAGGTTTCGTTTTCACCCTAAGAATACCCTACTTCAATTCGGCGTTGATCAGAATTGATATATGACTCTTTTTCAAAAATTAAAGACTAGACTCTCTAAGAACCCTAAAACGCAAAAATTTAAAAGACCTAAATTAACAAACCCTAGAAAGACAAAGTAGATAAAAATTACCTTGTAACAAGGCTCTGATACTAAATGATGCGGATCCTTAGCAACGATGGCAGCAAACCCAACATATAACAATGGTAGAGAACTCCTTGAAACTTGATAATCACCTCCTAAGGAACCCAACGCCTATAAAGAGACGCGAACTCACTATGATTGAAGGATTTAGTTGGTAAGAAGAAGGAAAATGCCATAACTCTTGTTGATAAGTAAACCTAATTCTTGATGCAAAGAAAGAATTAAAGAATCCACTCTAATCTCTCTCACACGAAAATTCACAAGAAGAACTTGTAGAAGAAATCAAAATTGTTTATTAATTGTTGTATATGAAATTTGGCTTAATAGTGCCCTTAAATAAGGCAAAATTCCTAATTGCATATGGAAAATTAAGACTAAAACATTCCTAATTGCATAAGGAAAACATTCCTAATTGCATAAGGAAAACATTCCTAAATGAATAAGGAAGACATTAAGTATGGAAACAAAATCCTAATCCACTAAGGAAAATATAAAGTATGGAAACAAAATCCTAATCCACTAAGGAAAATATAAAGTATGAAAACAAAATCCTAATCCACTAAGGAAAATATAAAGTATGGAACAAACCAAACTAATCCCTTCAACATAAGAAACGCCCCACACTATTTGGGCTGTCCATGGGCCTTAAATTACTTCCCAAGGCTTTATATGAACCCCCATGGACCTTTCTTGCACGTTGGACCTTTCTTTAGCTAGCCTTTAGCTTCCACACTAAGCATCATAATTAGCTTTGGTGTGCCTTCTTTAAGCTCTATCTCCATCTTCTTGAATGATAATTCTTGAAGCTCTTTGGAAATCTCTTCTTGAATATGCAAAGCCATACTAGCTTGATATCTCTTTGCCTTGCTCCTAGTGATTGGTCCACTTGCTAGCTTCAAGGGATCCTTTCTTGCATCATCTTAGAACTTTAATTTAGTTTTTTCTAAAGTCAAAAACCTTATTTCATTGGTTTATTCTTTCAAAAGTTTAAAATCATCAAATTATTTCTTCAAATCCCTAAAACCCTAATTTGTTTTTCTAAATTATCAAAACCATAATTGTGATTCTGTTTCCTTCCAAAAGCTTTAAAAAACATCTTTTCTATTTATAAAAACTTTAATCCGTTTGTTTAAATTCATAAAACCTCATAAAATCTTCAATTGCTTTTTCCAAATCCTAAAAATCATGCATCACCGAAACCCTAAATTCTAAAACTTTAAACCCAAAATTCAACTTCCAAACTTAAAATAGTAAACTTTAACCCCTTTAAAACCTTAAACCCTAACTTTTTCTAAACTTTAATCCTTTAAAATTTTAAAAACCATAAAACCACAAATATTCTAAATTTACATAGTAAGATTGATATCACCATTTAAAACCATGAATCAAAAGTATTTTAAAGTGTTCAAAACCCTAGTTTCATGATTTCACCATTCAAACCTTAATTTGTTTAATCAAAGAGTTTTACCAACCTTTTAAAACATAAAATCCTTAATCTATTTTAATTCCATAAAAAAAGTCACAGTAGCTATAATTGGACTTTTATTTGCTTTATTTAATTCTATATTTGATTATGCTTTGATTTATTTTATATGCTGTAATTTATTTAACTTTAATACTTGGTTTATTTAATTTATCATGGATGGATGTTTACTTTCTATTTAATACATTTGATGAATGATTTGTTTATGATGAATGGTTATTTACTTTTATCAATATATTTAGACTTCCAAATGTTGTAAGAGGTATGTTTCCACTTGGTGGATACCTCATTAGTTAAATATCATGTAATTTAAATTGCTTTTCAATTTTAGAACTTATGTAAAGGACATGTCTCTACCTTTCGGTAGGTGTCCTATTTAGGCTTGTGATGTAAGGACATGTTTCCATCCTTGGATGGGTGTCCATTTATTTGCTTTGTTTGGACATTGTTTTGATTTTTAATATATTGATGCTTTCTTTTAATTATTTGTGTGTAATATGGATAATGTTGTTATACTTAAGAATTTTATAATATTAAGACCTGTAAAGGAGGCCGGTTCCATTGAACCGGGCGTTGTGGGGGTGCTGGGCCATTTCTCACCTTCCCCACACGTACCCAACTTTCCGAAGCCATTAGGAGGTTGGGGATTCCTTAGGAATCGAGTCATCCACCCCTTTCTTTTTTTCCCGGCCCGTCCGGGTGGCGACTCCATTTTCTCCGAACTTAGGTCCGTGTTCTCTAAGTCCACGAGCCTAAACAGTGCCGAAGTCGCAAGAACCATTCCACCGGGAGTGGGGGCAAAAATACCCACTCACACACAGCTATTGTGAATCATTGCAATAGGCACACTCGGTGACACGCCCATGTCACTGGGCGTGTCAATGCTTCTGTATGTAGTATCAAGGGCACATCCATTGACACGCCCATGTCCATGGGGGTGTCACTTGAAGAATTTTGCCCTTTTCTTCTACTTTCATCCGTAATTCCTATGAAATGACCATAAATCTCAAAATACAGAGAATTCCTGAAATTAACCCTAAAAAGCACTTGAACAAACAAATTAAACTCAATTGGATAATAAACATATTAAGAACTAGGGGCAAAATATCATCAATTGTGCACTTATCAGCACCCAACTGCTGTCTAGGGTCCAAATATCCAATTCAGTTTCAGGTCGAGCACTCAAATCCAGTTTAGGTTCGAGAATCCAAATCCAAATCCAGTTTAGAATCGAGAATCCAGTTTCGGGTCAAGAACCCAAATCCAAATCCAGTTTAGGATTAAGAATTCAGTTTTGGGTTGCAAACCCAAATCTAAATTAGTCTCGGGTCGAGAATCCAAAATTCAATTTTGGGTCGAGCACCCAAAATCTAGTTTTGGGTAAAGAATCCAAATCAAAATTTAGTTTTGGGTCGAGCACCCAAAATCCAATTTCGGGTCAAGAACCCAAATCAAAATTCAATTTTGTGTCAAGCGCCCAAAATCTAGTTTTGGGTCGAGAACCCAAATCCAAATTCATTTTTGGATCGAGCACCCAAAATTTAATTTCGGGGCGAGAACCCAAATCTAAAATTCAGTTTTGGGTTGAGCACCCAAAATCCAATTTCGGATTGAGAACCCAAATCCAAATTCAGTTTCAGGTCGAGCACCCAAAATCTAGTTTTGAATCGAGAACCTAAATCCAAATCTAATATCATGTCGAGTACACAAAATTTGGTCTCAGGTCTAGAACCTAATCAAATCTAGTCTCGGGTTGAGAACCCAAATCATTTTCAAGTCCAGAACCCAACATTGGATCAATAACCCAAACCAACTCCAAGCTCGGGTCGAGAACCCATCCTCATCCAAAATCTACTCAAAGTCATGTTGTTTTTCACTCTCTTCTGCTAAAAGTCTTAGATCGTTTAAGCAGGGGGCAAACTGTAGACCCTTAATTTTTAACCCAGTCCAGTCCGATATTTTTAAACAATCCAAAATAATTTTTGTAATATTTTATTATTTATTTTAATAAAATTTTAATAATATTTATTACTTATAATATTTAATAGTTATTTTTAATAAAAAATAAAAAAAACAAAAATAAATAAAAAATCGAACAGATTGGCGAGCGACAAGCGACAGCGTGGAGCGCTGCCGCGCAGCAAGGGGCTTCGTCGTAGGCAAATTGTGCACTGTCCAATTCACCGCAGCAGCAAATTGGGCTTGCCCAGTTTGCCCAGCTTGCAGTCACCCACTGCCTCGCTCAGCGCAGCCCGTGTGCCAGCCCGCAGCAATCCTCAAAGGCCCAGCAGCCCGCGCACTGCCGATTTTTTACCAAACCTCATTTTACCCAGTTTTGTGATTTTTCCTAAATAGTTGGTATTTCCTTATTAAAGTAGTATCAGGTCTTTTTATTTTTCTATAAATAATAGTATTAAACATATGGATTGGGGAGGATTTTTTTTTTAAGAAACTTTGGACTTTTAATTTTTCCTGAGACTTGAAGGCAGAAACCATAGAAAAATAGGGAAGAAAAAGAAAGAAAGGAAGACAAAAGCAACAAAGGAAATAGAATTATACAAAGGCAGTGAACGCATTGCCTTGATTTTACTCTGCCAGAAATCTTGTATTAAAGTAGGAAGTAGCTTATTTTAATTTCTTCAATTTGGTGGAGCCTTCACATGCAGGTAAGTTCTTCTAAATTCAATTTATTAAATCAATAATCACCTCCATTTTTCAAAACTATATCACAACATTTTTATTACTCAACTTCTTCTTGATTTCTTTCATATAGTAAGCATAAGTTTTAATTTAAATCAATAACATAATCATCAAAACCCTAATCATATTTTTCTCAAACCCTAAAACTAGTTTTCAAAATTTTCAACACCAAAACCTACATCCCTAAAAATAAATTTTTAAAATTTTCTGGGGCGCTGCCCCCTTGACCTCCGCCCACTAACCGGCTAGCGAGACCACAGTATGGGCTCGTCGAAAGGGTCAATATTCATTTGTGTATTACAAGTCTATGTATTTAACTTTCTTTTTTCCAAAGACCTAATTTAATAATTAAAATTCTAAAATCCTATTTGAAGATACGAACCTTAAATTTATATATTTATTGCTTTATTTAATTTTAGATTTGATTATATAGTTTATTATATGTTTTGTTTATTGATTTATTTGATTTCGATGTTTGATTGGTTTAATTTATCATGGATGGATATTTTCTTTATTATTATGATTATTATTTGTTTATTTTGGTATTAACATTGTAAGAGGTATGTTTCCATATTTTGGGTAACTTATGTATTAAGCATCATGTAATTTAATATATGTTCTAATTTTGGGACTAATGTAAACGACATGTTTCTACCTTTTTGGTGGGTGTCCTATTTAGTTTTAGATATTGGATGATGTAAGGACACGTTTCCATCCTTGGATGGGTGTCCATTTGTTTGTTTTGTTTGGACCTTGCCATGATTTTTTAATAAAGTATTTATTTATTCTATTTATTGCATGTAGTATGAATAATATCATTATATTTAAGAATTTTATAATATTAAGACCTGAAAAGGAGGTCGATTCCAATGAACTGGGCTTTGTGGGGGGTGCTGGGCCATTGCTCACCTTCACCACACATACCTAACTTTTTGAACATATTAGGGGGTTGGGGATTCCTTAGGAATTGAGTCATCCACCCCTTTCTTTTTCCCGGCCTGTCCGGATAGCGACTCCATTTTCTTTGGGCTTAGGCCCGTGTTCTCTAAGGACCTGAGCCTGAACAGTGTCAAAGTTGCAAGAACCATTCCACTAGGAGTGGGGGCGAAAATTTCATCTCACAACGGGCCTAAACCCAGAGAAAATAGACTCTCCACCAGGAAGGCGGGAAAAAGAAAGGGTGGATGACTTGATTCCTATGGAATCCTCAACACCCCCATAATGTCAGTTCATTGGAATCGACCTCTTTTTCAGGTTTAAGTATTATTAAATTCTTAAATATCATGACATCATCCATATTACATGCAATTAATTAAAAGAAGAAAACATCCATCATCTTATTACAATAAAACAAACAAAATAGGCACCCATCCAAGAATGGAAACATTCCTTTACAGTGTCTAATGTCCAAAAAAGAAAACAAAATGAATAAAATAGGACATCCACCATAGATGAAAACATGCCCCTTACATTGATCCAAAATCTTTAAATTACATAATCAAAACCAAGGCACCCATAAAGTGAAAATATGCCTCTTACATCCTTAAAACCAGAATAATCAATCTTAAAGCAATTAACAAAATAAATTAAACCATTCAAACATCCATAATAATTAAAAATAAATCATCCATTTATAAATCAAATAAAATAAATCATCCATCATAAGCATATAATAAATTAAATAATCAAAACTAGGGTTTAAATCATAAATATGCCAAATTAGGGTTCACATATTAAATCATCCATCATGGTTTTAGGGTATTGGAAACAAAATTAGGGTTTTAGGGTTTCAATTTGGAAATTAGGGTTTTGGCTTGGACATTAGGGTTTTGGATAGAAATCTAGGGTTTTAATTGGAAAACTAGGGTTTTAATTAGAAAGTTAGGGTTTTAGGGTTTTAATTTGGAATTTAGGGTTTTTTAGGGTTTAAAAAGTAATATTAGGGTTTTGGGATTAAATTAGTGTTTTTTAGGGTTTAGAAAGTAATATTAGGGTTTTAGGATTGAATTAGGGTTTTGAATGAAGTTGAGCTACTAGAATACTTAAAACAAAATGGTTACAAGCCAACCAATTTTATTATTTGATAATTGAATAATCTACCAGATGTTTTATGTGAATCAAAGTCAAGAGAACGAGTTGCTGGACAAAGTATGATCAGCTACTGTGAAAGAGTTTTATTGTTATTAAGGTTTATGTAAATCACAACCTAAATTAATTAGTTACTGGATCAAACAATTATCAATATTCAATATTTAAAAGAAAAACATAGCTACTGGACATTTAAACAAATAGAAATTTAAAAAATAAAACTTACATTAAAGGCTCCACCAAATTAAATATTTTGATCCAAGCTATTGCCTGCACCAATTCTAGTTTTGGCTGAGTGAGACGAAGACAGTAGCTACTGCCTTGTTATTGTAAGTTTTGATTCTCGTGCTTGATTGATTACTAAAAGCCCTTAGTTGCTAATCCTTGCTGCTAATCCCTGCTTTCTGCTTTTAATTGTCTATTTATGGGCAATAAAAGTTTAACCTCAAACCCTAATCTGCTAATCCAAGGGTTACTCAAAGTCTAACTTAATTAGGAAATTAAAATGGCCGCCCCTCACAGTTTTTCACTAACCAGTCCTCGCAGCCAACCGTCGCAAGTTTTTTTCTCCAGCTAAATTTTTTCGACGCAATTTTTTTCGAACCCAAATTCTATTTGGTTTTGGTATCCTTTTCCTAATTAATGATAGTTTCCGTAAACAAATTGAATGAATCATCTAAATTTTCTATAAATAAGACTAAAAACAACACAGAAAGGGGAGAAACTTTTGGAGAAAAAAAGAAAACTTTGAACTAAGATCGGACTTGGCAGGGAGGAACGATCGGACTTTTGAGAGGAATAAGCAAGCAATCAATCCAACAAAGGCAGCCATCTTGCCTTTGTCCTTGTTCATCCTAGAAGCAATTTTTGGTGGAACCAACAAACGAAGGTTTGAATATCTAATTTCTTTTTCTTTTCTCTTACAGTAGCTTCAAACACTAAATTGTTTCTTTTGATTCTAAAAACCTTAGAACCCTAATTTATTTCTTCTAAACCTTAGATCCTTAAATCATCTCTTTTATTTTCAAAAACCCTAAAATTACTTTTCTATTTCTTCTAAAACTTAAGAACCCTAATCTATTTCTTCAAAACCTTAAAAACCCTAATTCGTTTCTTTTGTTTCCAAAAATCTTAAATCGTTTTGCCAAATTCCTTAAGCCCTAAAATCAAAATAATAATCTATTACCAAACCTATTCTTTTTTTTAAAATCACAGTAGCATTCATAAAACATCCAAAACCCTAAATCTTTAAAATGTTCAATAGCATTATTCATTTAAAAAATAATATTAGTTACTCAAAATTCCAAAACCCTATTTTCTAAATTCTAAACCCTAAAATCTAATTTTTAAACACCAAAACCTACAATCATAGAAGCCAGTTTCTAAAATTTTCAAGGGCGCTGCCCCCTTGACCCCCGCCCGCTAACCGGGTAGTGGGACCGCCGTATGGGCTCATCGAAGGGGTCAATATTCATTTGTGTATTATGAGTCCGCATATTTAACTTTCCTTTTTCCAAAGCCCTAATTTAGTAATTAAAATTTTAAAATCCTATTTTAAGATGCAAACCCTAAATTATATATTTATTACTTTATTTAATTTTAGATTTGATTATGTAGTTTAGTATATGCTTTGATTTATTTAATTTCAATGCTTAATTTATTTAATTTATCATGGATGAATGCTTATTATATATTTTGATTGATGTTTAATATCTTTGATAATGATTTATTTATTATGAATGGTTATTTACTTTTATCAATTTATTTTTTGATTTCCAAATGTTGTAAGAAGTATGTTTCTACTTTGTGGGTACCTCATTAATTAAGTTCTATGTAATTTAAATTGCTTTTTTATTTTAGACTAATGTAAAGGACATGTTTCTACCTTTTGGTGGGTGTCCTATTAGTTTAGATATGGATGATGTAAGGACATGTTTCCACCCTCGGATGGGTGTCCATTTATTTGTTTTGCTTGAACATTGCTTTGATTTTAATATAACGATGCTTTATTTCAATTGTTGTGTGTAATATGGATAATATTGTTATATTTAAGAATTTTATAATATTAAGACCTGTAAATGAGGCCGGTTCCAATGAACCGGGCGTTGTGGGGGTGCTGGGCCATTTCTCACCTTCCCCACACGTACCCAACTTTTCGAACCCATTAGGGGGTTGGGGATTCCTTAGGAATCGAGTCATCCACCCCTTTCTTTTTTCCGGCCCGTCCAGGTGGCGACTCCATTTTCTCCAGACTCAGGTTCGTGTTCTCTAAAGCCCCGAGCCTAAATAGTGCCGAAGTCGCAAGAACCATTCCACCAGGAGTGGGGGCAAAAATCCCTGCTCACACCAACCCCTTTGACTTATTTTTCAACTACACTAACTTTGGGGTGGAGATTTGAACCATTTATCAACATCATCAACTTGAAGCATTCCCTAACCGACTTCCACCAAAGCAAAGATGAAAAAGGTAAAGCACCTTAACTCAAACTCATTTCATTTCGATAATCAGACCAAACCCCAAAACATAATAATCAAGATAATAAAAAACTATCTTGTAATATCCCCATTTTTAGTGCACATTGGAGTAATTGATATGGAGGATTAAAAAAGTATAATGGGTAAAGAGAAATATAAGATGAGCATATTATGGATATGAGATGTGTAAATGTTATATACTTGAAATATACACGAGATAAATATAACATATACATATACATAAATATACCACACATATATGCAAAGTATAAAGTTGTGTTGCAAAAGTAGATATAATAATAATAATAATAATAATAATAATAATAATAATTGAAGAAAGAAAGTCAAAGAAGGAAAATAGATGATTGGTGTATTGATATTTAATTATTTAATTATTAAAAAAAAGGATAGGGATGGAAATTAAAGGGAAAAAAGACATTTTCTTCTTCTTCTTCTTCTTAATATTGAACATGAACTTTAAGAGATGGTTAGAAGAGTGCGAGTCTCTCTTATACATTAAATTTTACAAGGATTCAAGAGGATTTAAGAAGATTTTGAAGGTTTATTGAGGAAATCAAGTAAGATCTTTCTCTTGGAAGCTTTATTTTCATAGTTTTAAAGTTATGTAAGAATGAGTTGTATGTTTAATGGCTTAAATTGATGGCAAATGAGTTAAAATGATGATTATATGGTGATTTGTTGATTAATTAGTTGAAATGAACAAAGTTGATGAATTTAGGGTTATGGGTAGATTATGTCTAAATTGGTGTTTTGGTATGGATGGATTTAATTGATGTAATGAAGTGATTTAATTTTACTTTAATATATATATATATATGATAATTTTATGGTTAAAAATTGATTAAGGATAAGTTTGGATGTAGTTAGGATTATGGACATGTTATGTGAAAATTTGGGTTTTTGAAAGAGGTTTTAATAATTGTGACTATGAGTTGTTTTGTTTTTATTTTGATATGTAAGTAATGTTTTTATGGTTTAATATTGGAAATGAGTTAGGTTGGATGAAGTTTAAGTAGTAAGTAGTGAACTTAGAGTTTTAATGGAATTTTGATGAGAATTGTTTAGATAATGATAGTTTATTGTACATTGAGCTTCGAAGTGAATTTAAATGAGTAATATTAATTATTGTTGGTTTAGGTGTGTATAGGTCATATTGATAAAAGCAAAGGAGTGTAGAGTTTTATCAAATATAAGGCTTGGAAAGTGTAGCAAGGTTAGTACATATATTTATTCACTTAAAATTTTGTTAAATATGGATTGGCAATATGTATGTAAAGCATTTGAAATGTGGACAAATCACATAGTATATGCAATGTGGCATAGTTATGTGATAGTGTTACATTGGACATTTTCTAAATATAAAATTTAGGTTTATGCATAAAAGTATAGAATTTGTAAGATGAGTTATTGTAGTTTGGTTATGTGTATAATGTAGTAATTGCGAGACATGCTAAAAATGATTGAAAAATATGAGAAATAAATAATGAAATAAGAAAGAAGATGTAAAAAATATGAAAGAGACATTTATGGAGAAAAATGTCTAAATTGTGTATATTGAATGATAAGACAAAATGTGTGTGGAATGAGTCACATTGGGAGCGAGACTCATAATTATGTAATGTAATAGTGAAATGTGTGTTTGCCTTGTATAGCATCTTAGTCTAGAAAATTATTTTTAGTGCTATTGATATGCTTTTCCTTCAGGCTAGACATTGGGTGTCACTTATGATATGATTTGCTATAATATCTCGGGTCAGGTCAGGTTGGTTGGAGGTGGCCTATCCCGAGATACGTTTGGCTTCACATGAGAAGTTCGAGGCCCGGCCCAAAGATATTTAAACCTAGCCCAACTCGATTGGGCTGGGTTGATGGGTTTTGTAACACCTCTCAATAGATCTTTCAAAGAACTATCAGAAAATGTTATTCAATACCTATCAATCATGTATCCAACAATAAGTAAACATCAAAATAATTTAAAATTTCAGCTGACTTTCCTATGTAATTTCTTTTGCCAAAATCTTCTTCAACCCAACACAACCTGCATAAAAACACTTCTAACCTCCTTACATTCAACATCAACCCCAATCATACCAACTCAACAATATATCATTCATACATTAACATACTTATACAATTCTTTCATCAACCTATATACAAATGAAATATCTTCTAAAATTAATATCATTTGCTAAAGTTTTATTACTCATACTACTTTTATGAAATAATAAACCATTAGCTTATCCATAATTATACAACTATCATTTAATATAAACATTGTAATGTGAACAGTAAACATATAAACATATACAAAATCTTCTAAATTTTCACTTTCTGATTCACAGTTGATCCTTGATTCTCTAAGATCCTACTATGCTGAATCTACCATGTCTATCTAATCTATGCATCAAAAAAATCTAACACACTAAACAATTACATAGTGGTGTGTTGTGCTCTACTTAAAACTACTAAACAGCAACTCTCGTAAGTATACGAGGTTATTATAGTAATGGTGACCACCCCAAGGTCGTCTCACAAGGTAGTTATTTATCCATAATAATTTGATTAAAATTAAATAAATAAAAAAATGAATTTAAGATTGAATTGGTAATATTTAAGATTGTTGAAGGAATTTAAAATGATAAATAAGATTAAACAATGGTTGGTACAAGAATTAATATTAAGCTTTCAAGAGAATACCTAGGATTTACACATTAATCTAATCAAAGTTTAATTCTTTATCCTTCCACTAATATAACCTTGTAACTTAATTTCTTCCTTGATATCAATTAGCAATTATCAACTCATTAGTTCTCATATTTATGAATTAATAAAACCAATTATTTCATGCTTTCAAATTAAGTAAACCTTAGAACTTATATGTCTAATTCACTCATAGGGTAATTGAATACAAGGATCCAATATCAAGTTTCACCTCTCGATTCTTTACTCAATATCTAAAGATTAATAGGTGACCAATTTACTAACCTATATTCATTTCATTGCAAGCAACTCACAACAAGGTATATCCATGGAAAATATTGAATTAAAACATCCAATTATATTTACTACAAATCCTAGGCATAAATAATTTAGCTCCACATCATAACATTATAGAAAATTACTTCAATAGAATTCAATTTACAAAACTTCATTGAAATATTAATGTATTTAACAACTAATTCTAAAATTTGAACTAATTGAAGGAATAGAAAAAAAAAACTGGTTTAAATATAACTAGAGTTGATATGCTCTTGTTCTTCCTCCACCCTTGCTTGATTTTGATGATGAACTCTTCTTCAAATTTCTTCCCAAGTAGCTTTGCTAAAAATTCTTGTTGCCCAAGAGTGTGAATGAGAGTCTCCTCCCCCCTTTCTGCTAAACCGTTGCCTGTCTCTCTATATTTGTGTCTCTATATCTATTTGTCTCCCTTATCTCCCAAAAACTAATCCATACATATCTCTCATATCCCCTCAATAATCCATCATCTGGCCATGCTTTAAAAAAAATTCTCGTTAAGCTTATTTTCAATTGAACATGTGATCTCCAGCACCAACACGCCCCACTTTCATTTTTTTCCTCTTTTCTCATTTTTTTAAACTTTATTTTCAAAAAGAAGCTCAGATTTTATCTTTAGAAAACATTCCTTCTGTCTCTTGTCCCATAAAACATTTTAAAATTAAAAGGAAATCTCTCATAGACATGGTAAAGATTGAATTATCTTGGCCATGTCTCTTCAATCTTCCTTGGACACGGCCAAGGCGTGTGCATGTGTTCAACATTGTTTGTTCTTTATTCTTATTATGTAGTGTGACATGGCTTGTGACACAGCCAAGCTCTTTGGGTGTGTCTAACACTGTATGTTCCCGCTTTTATTTTTCTTGAGATGGAACACAGTGTGCACGGCTTAGTCTTCTCCCTGTGTCCAACTCTGACTTTTGCTCTTATTTCTTTGGGATGGGACACATCCGGGATGATCTTGTCTTGGCTGTGTCACTTAGATTAACATTGAACGTGGCCAAGACTTGTGAGCATGTCCAGTTCTGTGTCTTTAAGTTCTTCTTCTTATGAAAGGCACATTTGGTGACATGGTGTAGACCATTATTTTTTTACCAAGTCTAGTCCCACATTAATTAGAAGTCAAATTTAAAGATTTAAAATAATATAAAATAATTTTTATATTATTTATTATTTATTTTAATAATATTATATTTATTATTTATTTTAATAATATAATATATAAAATAAAAAATTATAAATATTTATTTATAATATAATGTTTATTTCTAATTATAAAATATAATAATAAAAAATAAAAATCAAACGAATTGGCGAGCGACACGTAGCAACGAGCAATTGGCATGGGCTAAATTTGCCGCAGGCATGGCCCACAACTCGCAAGTCCCTTGCCCTCGCCCAGTAGTGTGTCAGCGTCCTCAGCTCATTGGCCAGTTTTGCCAAAACAACACCAATTTCGCCAAAACCTTATTTAATTTGGAAGTTTTAATTTTTTCCATTATCAACTAGGTTTTTTTTCTTTAATTTCCTATAAATAACAGGATTAAAAACAAACAGAGGACTTTTTCTTTTTTTGAGGACTTTTCTTTTTTCTGGGACTTTTAGACTTTTTCTTTTTTTTTTCTGGTCTTTCGGCTGAGACTTCAATTTTTGAAATGGCAAACAACAAAGCAGTATAAATGAGAGAGAAGCATCAAACAGTTGGAACAACTTTACAAAGGCAGTAATACACTATCTTAGTATTGCTCAACCAATCTTTCAATGAGCAATTGTGGTAGAGCCAACAAACGACGATAAACTCTAAACTAATTCAATATAACATGTTTTAATGGTCTTAAATATTGAATAACATGCTTTGATAATTTTGTTCGTAGGTTAGATTAATTACAGTAAGTTTCATCTTTTAGTTTGAGTTCATATGAATTTACGTGAAGCTTCACTTGATGATGTTGTTGATTATTCATGTAAAATAAATCTAGTAGCCTAAATTTACAAATATTACCATAGTAGCTTATTTCTTCCAACATCAAAACGTTGATCTTATTTTCATAAACTTCAATCCTATTTTCATAAACCCTAATATTATTTTCGTAAAAATTCTAAATCCAAGCTTACTCAAACATTAAATCCTAATTTATGTTTTGTTTAGTTTTTCTAGTAGTTAAACTTATATTTCAATCTAGACAGTATCCAAATCTTTTTAAATAATAACAATAATAATATTATTAGTTTTCTAAATTAAAACCCTATTTTCTAATCCTAAGCCTAATTTCATTCAAGAAACCCTAATTGAAGTATAAAATCTACATTTATATATCTATTGCTTTATTTAAGTTTGGATGTATGCTTATTATATGTCTTGGATGGATGATTTATTCCTATTTGATTTTATGATGAGTGCTCGAATGAATGCTTTGATTTATTTATAGTTTCAAGAATTGTAAGAGGTATGTTTCCATGATTGGGTACCTCAAATAATTAAGTTTCATGTAACTTGATTTATTTTAAGTTTAGGATCAATGTAAAGGATATGTTTCCACCAATTGGCGGGTATCCTATTTTATTCATTTTCTTTTGGACATTGGACAATTGTAAAGGTATGTTTCCATCCATGGATGGGTGCCTATTCATTTATTTTGTTTGAACTTGCTATGATTTTTAATAAAGTGATTATTTATTCTTATGATTACTTGTAGTATGGATAATATCATTATATTTAAGCATTTTATAATATTGAGACCTAAAAATGAGACCGGTTCCAATGAACCGGGTGCTGTGGGGATACTGGGTCATTCTCACCTTCCCTATGCGTACCTAACTTTTTGAACCTAATAGGGGGTTAGGGATTTCTTAGGAATCGAGTCATCCACCCTTTTTTTTCCCAGCCCGTCTAGGTGGCGACTTTATTTTCTTCAGGTTTAGGCCTATCACTACAAAAATATTCAGCGTTTGCGACGGAAATCTGCGACGGACATGTTTCCGTTGCAAATTTGCTATGGATCTGCGACGAATTTGCGACGGAAGGACAAGTCAGAGGAATTTTGAGAAATTGGTTGCAAATCCGTCGCAGATCTGCGACGCAAATAATTCCGTCGCAAAAGTTGGCGCGGAAACTTGGCGCGAGAGAGAAAACACTAAAAAACCAATTTGCAACGGAGATCTGCTACCGTCTATTGCCGTCGCAAAATTCACTATAAAAATATTCGGAATTTTGCGACGGACATGTTTCCGTCACAAATTTGCTACGGATCTGCGACGGATTTGCGACGGAAGGACAAGTCAGAGGAATTTTGAGAAATTGGTCGCAAATCCGTTGCAAATCCGTCGCAGATCTTTGACGAAAATAATTCCGTCGCAAATAATCGTCGCAAAAGTTGGCGGGGAAACTTGGCGCGAGAGAGAAAACACTAAAAAACCAATTTGCAACGGAGATCTGCTACCGTCTATTGCCGTCGCAAATTTCACTATAAAAATATTTGGAATTTTGCGACGGAAATCTGCGACGAGCATGTTTCCGTCGCAAATTTGCTACGGATCTGCGACGGATTTGCGACGGAAGGACGAGTCGGAGGAATTTTGAGAAATCCATTGCAAATCCGTTGCAGATCTGCGACGAAAATCAGTCCGTCGCAAATAATCGTAGCAAAAGTTGGCGCGGAAACTTGGAGCGAGAGAGACCCGGTATATTTTTTCGCAAAAATTTTTTCCGTCGCAAATTGGTTGTAGAAAACACTAAAAAAAGCATATTTTGATTTCAACAAATCGATTTATTTGTATAGCTTCATTTAAATTTTTTATATATTACACTGATATTAATTTAATAATTTATAATCACAAATTAAATTTTAGTTATTATCACTAATATAAAATTTTAAATTAGTATTTAATTTTTTTTTGTGCAATTCATTATCTTAAAGTGGAGTATGATAGAATCATATTCGTAATTCAAATTTACGAATATTTTATTAAATTAAAATGATATTTTTATTAAGTGATCTACGTATTTAGTGGTTATAATAAATACTTATTAGTTATTAAACAATAAACAGTACTAATAGTACTAATAACACAATTTTTATTTTTTTAAAAAAAAATATTATTTTTTTATATGCACTTGATATACTAAATATATAATCTATGTCTATATAAAAATAAAATATATTTTTAATATATTAAATATATATTTGAAAAAATGATATTTTTAAAATTAACAAAGAAAATTGAATTTTTGGGGTATTTTGGAAGGGTACATGTATCAAATTATGTTTTACTGCCTAACCTAATCTCAGAATCCTCACTCTCCTATTTGCGCCGCTCCCTCTCTTCTCCTCTCTGGAGTAACCAACCATCTTCATCTCCGCCCACCATCGCAGCATCGCCATCTTCCTCTCGCCTTCACAGAGAGGTCACCGCCGTCATCGCCACCTCCATCTTCATCTCAGCCTGCTGGTATGTCCTCCACACACCCCCCCACACACACACATTTTGAATCATTTGGATTGTAGCAGTACAAATCTCCATTTCGAATCTGTGTGCGAAGATTTGATGCCTACAGTCTTTCTCCTCATGATTCCTTATAAAGAGGCTGTGATGATTTATAATTTTTTATTTACTAGACTAAAAATCAGAGTTAAGGAATGATTTGATTTTTATTTGGCGGAGCAATTAGAGGTTTTCCTTTTTGGAATGACTTTGTTCTTTCTGGCAGAGGATGGAATCTCCGTTGTATCATATAATTTCTCCAGGTAGAGAGCTTCTTTATTGCAGCCATGGTTAATTTGTTCCTTTTCTTATCTGAATAAATGTGAATCTGATCCTGTGCCCCTTAAGTAAATTCAATGTATCCTTCAAAATATTTAGGTTCCAATAGCTGAATGCTTTTTCTCTTCTCTCAGTCTCTCCATTTATCCTTCCCTCCTTAATCTCATTATCTGTTCCACAAAAATGAATAGGTCAGAATGAGGCTTTGCTCTCAGAGAGGAGGAAGATTGGTTTCAGGGTGGTTGACTCTCCCCTCTCTGATAGATAGCGGAGCTGATGATTTCACATCTTATGTTAGCAACAGCCCGTTAGGGTGATGGTGATGAATCTGATGATTTAGGGTTAACGTACTATTTCTTTCCTAAGGTTTTATAATAATCAAAACGAGGCAACGAGGATATTCTCAGTGACCCAAAATCAGACTTGGGAAATACCTGACTTCTTGGCGGGGCAACTATTCATATCCAGTGAAATGGTAGGGGGTTTTCCCTAGCATACTGGAAACTTTTAGTTGCAGCCTTGCTATGCAATGGTGTTCCTTTCTTGTCTGATACAAGGCGTATCTGATCTGAGCCTCCCCTCTCTAGAGTTTGCCGTTTAGGCCCTTTTTCTATTCCTGATCATAACTCTGCTTTCTAAATTTTTAGCCTTATAATTGACCATAGGGAGCAAGCTTTGAAAATATGATTGTAATTGCCTTTTGATTGTTTTCTGGTTGCCTATTTACCCTGCAAATTTTTACTGTGTCTTGATGATTAATGTGTGGCCAGCTATAGAAGGGGTCAACATGTGCAGTGCTCAGCCCCTCTAATTGCTGGCCCTTGATTTTTAATGTTTTTATTTTGGTCATTTCTGTATTTGTTGTTATCTTTATACAAAAGGTGAAACTTAATTTTGGAAGGTTGTAATTGACATGAGACTGCTCTTGTATTTAAGTGGTTTAATTTTTGTTTCACTGCTTCTGTATTTGTGTTTCTTTTCTCTCTGTTATTTCGTTGACAAGACCTCCAGTCCTCCATTTCTATCTCTAAATTGCCTTTACTTATAGAAGTCTGCTTCAAATCACGATCTTCAGGTATGATGACACTTTCTGTGTGTTCTGCTTTGATTATTGCTGTCTTTTGCTCTGAGTTGTTCTAATTTCAGCTGCGATTGTTGTGGTTGCTGTTGAGAAATCAGATTCCCATTTTGGCTTAATCTTGGTTACTTTGCTCTGAGGTATGCTACAATGATGAATACAATAGATAGCGAATATTGAATATATATGTATATATATATGCATGTATGTATGTATATATATATGTATATGTATGTATGCATATAACAGGGGATTTATCAATGGGTTTTTGGGTCTTTGGATTTTGCTTTTTCAAAGGGAGATTGAGATATGTAGACATGAAACCGTTAATATATATCTATATAAATATATATTATATATATAATAAGATAATATCAACACAAGATGCTATATTAGTCTAATCTCTAATGTTAAAAGTAAAATCAACAATTGAAAATTTTTTAAGAAAATAAAGTTTAATAAAATTTAGGAGTGAGTGAATTGTATAGGTGTTGGCTGTGGGTTACTATTGAGTCAGTTGCTAGTTGGACTTTTGATGAGCTAGTGTTACAGTTCACTACTGATCTTCTTACTTTGAGCTCAAGGGCATTTTTGATTGGTAAGGGATGTTGAGAGTTTTCTTCGTTTTGTTTGTTTTGTTTTAGTCTACTGGTTTTATTTTAGGCCTTTGGTTGTATAAATGTGTGATTTTCTGGTTTGAGGTGCTGGTATGTTATTGAGAATCAAAATTGAGAATAATTAAGCAAAGCTTTATTTATATTTATCTAATGTTTACTGGATGGATTGGTTGATGGAGAGAATTCCATGTGGATTTATTGTTAATATTATCTAATAGTTATGTTGGCTTGGCCCCATGTGGATTTAGGTTGATGGAGAGAATTCCATGTATATATATGTTACTGATAATTATTGTCCAATATTTCATGAGAAAGTAAAATATTGATTACCTTTGTTAATTTGAACTATTTAAAGGACATCTTTATGTAAATGTGTTACGCCTAGCTCGCGATGAGAGAAATGCACACTTAGGAAATGAAAAATATTTTAAAATTAAGAAATATAAAACCATAGTTTATTGCTATTAAAGCAGATGTAAAAAACTACATATTCTTGCAGGTTAGGAGTGCTAAAACTAGGTGATTGCTTCTGCATGAGCATAATAATACATATTAAAACTGTAAATTACTATTGCTGCAATAACGTTTCTAAAAGTATAGCTCTTTCTTCTTGAATGCAATTAATCAATACCTTACAATAACAGCAACAATATGACTGCTTGTCCCTAAATTCCAAAACCAATAAAAATTCCGAAGTAGTGATAATAATAGTTTTCTGAAAGTTACAACTGTTTGTTTCTGTTTATTTCAGTTTCACTGAAGAAATACTGATATTGCCACTTTTCAATATTTTCTCCATGCCCTGATTTTAGAGTCTCAATTAGTTGATCTGATTTTTTACTGCCTTGGACTAGTATGTTTTATTACCTCTGTTAGCTTATGGAATCTCCGTTGTATCATATTAGGAGTAAATGTTCAATTAACTAAATCTAATTGAATTTAAATATTGAAGTTCAGTTTTTTTAATTGTTAATAAATATAATTTGTACGTTAGCAAATTATTTTTTTCGTAAATGTTAATTATAGTTTTTATGTGTTGATTACTTGTATCATTAACAAAATGATCAATAAATTAACAAAATATGGCTTCTTGCGGTTCAAATTAAAGTTGCAAGTTGTTCAATTAATTGCATTTCTATTCACCTTATACTGCCCACCAGTTGAAAATGACAACCTATTGTTTGTATTGTTGAATTTGCTTCTGCCAATTCAGTATTAGTGGTTTCGTGGTTGCTCTTTTCCTTTGTTTTGTTCGAGCTTATGCTCAGTTAAAATAAAAGTGGAAATAGTAATTTAATTTTTTTAATTGAGCTAATCATGTATGGAATGCATGGAAGTTGAGCTAATCATGTAAAAGAGGCAGACAAGTCATTGAGGAGCAAAAGCTGCACCAAGGTAATTTTAGTTAATTTATGTAAATTAGCTCAACTTTCTTATTCTTTTTATAAAAAAGCATCATTTAAATAATCAAATATTGTTAGAATACCTATTGATTATCACTAATTATTATCTTTTAAGACTTTTAGTTGTTGCATTGAGCTATTCGAGTAGCAATTAGTTCGTATGTGATGAGAAGCATAAACAAAATTATTGATATGTTCTAATAAAATAAAATTTCTATTTCTTCTGGTTGCAGGCAACGGCGCCAGCGGTTCAGACAATAGTTGATCTGAATGAATTAGCAAAGTCAATGCAAAGAGAGCTGGAAAACCTGCACCCGACGACAAACAGCTTGTGTATATACAAAATTCCTGAGTAGCTACACGAGTTGAATGAAAAAGCCTACACACCACGGTTAGTATTACTTTGTTAACGTGTATCATATTATTCTTTTCATTTACTCTTTTTAATATTATTTGCAGGTTAATAATGGTGATGCAAGTCATGATTCAGTGGAAAATGATAATTGAAGATCTATATTATTATTTTCAAGATAGATTATTTATAGTAGTGTTCTTAACACTTGTATAGTTAAATTGTAAAATATTTTATTCTATTGAAGATTAATAAAAGAATTATTTTTATCAATGTAATTAGTGTTTTTTTAGATTGTGTTTAAATGTTCCAAATGTATTTATAAATTCTCATAAAATTAATTAATAATATAAATAGTTCCAATAAAAATCAATATTAAATTACTACGGATTTGCTACGAATCTGCGACGGATATTTGAAATCTATGACGGAATCTGCGACAGATACTGCGACGACAATCTGCGACGGAATCTGCGACGGAATCTGTGACGAATTTGCGATGGAAATTTGTGACGAAATCTGCGACGGAAATCTGCGACGAAATCTGCGACGGAATCTGCGACGGCTGCCCTTTAACCGCGGCGAGATTTGCAACCGCCAAGTGGTTGCAAATCCGTCGCAATCTGCGACGGCCTGTCGTAAATTGAAAATTGCGACGCCTTTTTTATTAACGGATCGTATCCGTCACAGATCGGTCGTAAGACTTGATTTGCGACGGATCTGCGACGGATTCTGTCTGTCGCAGATAGCGTGTTTTTTTGTAGTGTATATTCTCTAAGGCCCTGAGTCTAACAGTGTCGAAATCGTAAGAATCATTCCACATGGGAGTGGGGGTAAAAATCCCCGCTCACAGTGGCGACTCCACTAGGGATAAGAGAAGTTGATTCCATTGGTCTTGATATTATTTATTCTTTTTATTATGATATTATCCATTACATCATTTAGATTGCATTTGTGTGTGTGAGTTAGAACACTCGTGTTACCCGTGTTGTGTTATATATCAGATACCATACTTTCACTCAAGGTATTGAGATCGAGCATGGCATAACCACTCATAGCCTTGTACCTTTGGGTATATATTTGCTGTGGGAGCCTAAACTTTTCAACCCAAAGACTAACAACTCATTTGTTGGCTTAGTTACTTTCCTTAGGTTTATAACCAAATGCTTGTTGTGTGACTATGATTGATATAACTTGGTTTGAACCATGGTCTATTTGGTTTGTCTTTTTTTTTTTTCCTAATCTGACCTAATAATATTATAAGCCCAAAATAATTTTGAATCCCAAATACCAAAACTATTTTCAAAATTTTTTAAGATGGTCTTTGGACATAAAACATTTTTTTAGGATAGGTCAAAAATTCTTTCACCTCGTTGCCCAAATACAAAGCCAGAAATTTATTTTTAAACAAACCTTTTTACTATAGGCTTTGAAACAAAACTATTTTTATACTTCAAAACCTTTTTTTTTTTCCAAATGAGATTAAAACTAGTTAGGTCAATATGGAATACTTAAAATTAATTGTGAGCCTAGTTCATACCAAGCTTTGTTAATCATGGGCTTGTTTATATCATGAATCAATAGTTGCTTTTCTAAAATGGGAAATCTATTTATGATAAACTTTTTAATTTAGTTTTAATCCAATCTAGCATAAAAGCTATCTTTTGCCAGACTAATGGATTAAGACTTAATTAATGAGAGTTATCATGGACTAACTTTAATTTGAAAATACAATTATTGATTAATCGTCCGAGTAAATTTTTCAAAAATAAGATATCCCATGTTGATATTTTGTTGACCATATATCTAGGTAAAGAGACTCGCCATTCATGTATGGAAGTTATAAGGTTGGAAAGGTTATTCCTACTCTTTTGGTTTATTTGTTTGTTTGTTTATCATTTGTGCTTCCATGCATCCATTTATACATGCATTGCATCTCATGTAATTGATCCTTTCTGGCTCACAGCTCTGCAGTACAGCAGTTCAAAAGCTTACAATAATTTGACATATGTCAGTGACTCAGAGTTCAGTGAGAATTTGATCAATTTCACATAAAAAGCAATGGAACCTAAACAGATTCAAAAGCTGTTGGATGATGCCCTTGAAGTCAAGATGGAAGAACTAAAGGGGACCCTGGCTGAGATCATGAAAAGCCAAATGGCTGCAATGTTTGGGAACACTGCTAAAGCATATGTAAGCACCAAGAAAGACAAGGGAAAGGCTAAAGTTGGTGAAGTAGTCTTTGATGATGATAAGATGGTTATGGATGGTGATGAATATTGGGTCTAATACTTCCAACATCCTTAAAATAAAAAGAAGGAACTGAAGGTCAATGAGAAGGCAACTGTTGAAAAGACTGAGACTTCTGATATGGATAAAATGATTGCAAACTTGGAGAAGAAGTTTGAAAAGAAGCTGAAAACATAAGAAATGTCAGAGGTGGACAAACTTTTTGAACAAGATGATGAGGTCCCGTATAAGTTCAAGATGCCATCCTTTGCCAAGTTTGATGGAATTGGAAATCCTCACTTGCATGTTAAGCAGTACATCACTGCCATACAGTCTGCTCGAGCTACTAAAGCCCAAACTCTGAGGTATTTTATGCTTTCTTTGGACCCTGTTGTGAAGAATTGGTTCAATACCTTGGAGGAAAGTACCCAAAAAGATTGGGACATGCTGTACAAAGCTTTCATTCAACAGTATGAGTACAATGTCGAGCTAGAAGTTACCTTGATGGAGGTGGAGACTATCAGGCAAAAACAAAATGAAAGTTTTGTTGATTATGTAAAGAGATGGAGAAATAAGGTTGCACTTCTCAAAAGGAGGCCTAATGAGTCGGACCAAATCAGAATGATAGTCAGAGGCTTCCTACCCAATCTCCACGAAAGGCTATCTCACACCCTTATTAGGGATTTCAAAGATCTTCTCCAAGCTAGTTTACAAATAGAAGAATGGGAAAGGGAGAAGACCCATTTTATGGGAGAAGGAATGAGAAGGGAAACTACTAATCTAGCAATTAGAGTGCACAAAAAGAAATGGATGTCAATGCAACTACTGGCAAAGGGAATAAGAGGCAATTTTTAGAGTTGGGAAGACCTTTATCTTGGGTTTTTAATAAGTTGCAAAAGCAAGGGCTATTATAGCCATTGGCTCCCCGACAGCTACACGATCCTCTACCATTAAACTTTAATGTTAAGGCCTTCTGGCAATTCCATCAAATGCAAGGGCATGATACTGATAAAGGTGCTTGATTAAGGCATGAGATCCAAGATTTAATCGATAGTGGCAGGCTACATGAGCCCAATAAACCCAATACTAAAAGCAATCCATTGCCTAAGTTTGGAAGAGTGCCACAGCCAACGACCTTCATGAAAGAAGGAGGATTGATGGAAAGTTCTATCCTATCATCTTTTCAAGATATGGATGAAGGAGTTATGGCTGAGGAGGTGATGAACATTGACCCTGACTTGTCCAAGTAGATTCAACACACTTCCTTAGTCTTAAGTGCTACCTATTTTATTTATGCTTTCTTTAATATTTCTGGAACAATTATGTTTTTCAAATTAAGATTATTTGAATAAATTATTTTTCATTAAATTTGTGTTGGTCCTTTTTTTTATTTTAGTGTTCAACATATGATGAATCTAGCTTGATATTCATAAATTAGTATATCTATGCATTATAATTTTAATGTCTTTACTAGGCTAGGGAATTGTTCTATAACATTGAGTTATGTATGCTTACTTAGAGAGAGCTCCTGCATAATTACCTTTGTCTAGGTCCTAGTCAATCTTGGAACATGTTTGATGAACTTTTGAGGCAAAATTGAGCTCTGCTTATTTAAGGGAGAAATGATCTAGGCATTGTTTGGTTAGTCAACAACTAGTACCCACCTTATTAATATCAATCCCTAGTTTGTCCCCTTTGAGCTGTCATAAGATTTTAGCTTGCTTTTTATTGGCTTCTTAATCTCGATAACCTACCTTGGGCTATTTTGACACTTATGACAAGTCTGATGATCACTAATGTAAAGAGGCAAGAAGATCACTGAAGAGGATGCAAAGTCAAGACCATAAGGATAGTTGAAGTTTACCTGAATTAGACTTAATATCTCAAATCTATCAAGACAACAAAGGATTCATCCTTGTTAAAGAAAACTCACCCCACCCCATTCATAGCTAGAAGCATAAGATGGTACAAATAAGATAACTCTCTTAGAGCTAGGGTAAAAAAACTCAGAAAAAAGGGAAAAAGGAAGAAAAGAAAAACAAAAGAAAAGAAAAATCCCAAAAGGGAGGTTAACTGAAAAGGTCGGTTCAGAAAGCCAACATAGTTCTTCTTACCTGAGGCATCAGAAGACTCCCACTTAGTGTACGAAGATAGATTGACTTGAATTGGTCCAACCCAGCCAAAACTCAAATAAAACCTAACAATAGGAGGCAGACTATTTTTTGTCCCACATAGCTTTAAATCTGCAATTTTGAAGATCTTTGATTTGACATTCCAAAAGTATAATGGGCAGAATGATGGACTTGGGTTTATGAAAAAGAAAGAGATCAAGATTGTACTAATTAAATCTAGTTTCCTACCAAGAAGATAAGCTTTATTCTTTCATGAAGCAAGATTTCAAGTTTTGTCTTTCCATGAAGCAAGAAAACAAGATGTCTGAAAGTTGGAAATGATGTCTAGAATTTAACATATCCAACTATCTACAATTCCAGCATTAAGTTTATAGTATAAAGATTTGTCAACAGTGTCACATCAGCTCCAATCTCAAAATGGCCTTCACTTAAACTATGTCCCTTATAGACCCAATTTCAAGTCTATTAAAGACATGTTGATCTCTCATAGTAGGTAGAGTCTATTAGTGGATATAGTTTGAATAAGCATGAATATGAGATAGGCAATATTCAAACTCAATAAGACCTTTGACCAAGTAATGTGTTTGTGCCTATCTAAAGTGCAACAATTTTTATTTAAATAGAAATGATTCCCAAGTTTAGTACGGTAACTAGGGTTGTCATGTTATAGATATGTTAATCTGGAAAATTGAGTCATGAGGTATAATAACACTGATTTGACAAAGCCAAAATATGATTTTAAGATTTTTTTTAAAATGTGTTTTTGTCATACAAAGCCTTCAAGTTAAGGGAAGTATGTTGCACCGTCGAATCTCAAAGGACACATTGGGTAAAATAAATGATCATTTGCAAGGTTATAGGAAGAATCCGACTGATGTGCTTAATCACATTTTGAAATGAATGGATGAGGAAGCTACCAAGGTTATGAGGAAGCTACCAACTTTGAAGCCATAAATGCAAAGTCTTCTGCCATTCTAATGCGAGGCCTGAACGAGCATTTGGAAAGAACCAATGAGAATACTTCATCTGATCACCTTGGTCTATGAGTCGATGGAATCACTATAAGTATCATCAATGATATTATGCATACATAAGCATATCACACTGCATTTTTGTCTTGTGTTCCTATCCTTTGTCAAAGTGAACAACAGATACTCTATGAAGCAAACGTGAAATGGATATGGAATCAGGCGGCATGGAAGGTCCATTGCTTGAGGAAGATCCAGTCACTTTATAAAAATGGAGATGTATGCTTATGCAAGGGACTAGACAATACATAAACATCAATCAAAGCTTGCATGAGAAAAAAAAATCATTTATTTGAGACTACACAGGGGGCAAAGTTTCTCCTTTCTATTTTTTGAGTTTATGCATGTACAAAATATTTCCAGACTCACTTTCAATATTTTGCCACGTAGGGAGTAAGAGGAAGATATAAGGGTCAGTTAAAAAATAGCTAAATTTTTTGCAAAAGGAAGAACAAAAAGAATGGAACATTATAACTCTTAAAAGAATGAAGATGAAAAAGACAAAAGATTAGTCTAGCTAGAAGAGCTACAGTCAATATAGGACAAATGTCCAAAGGATGAACATCCGTTTTGAAGGTGAAGACCCGATGCCAAGGATGAAGATCCATTTTGAAGGGTGAAGATCCAATGTCTAAGGATAAAGATCCATTTTAAAGGGTGAATACCCGATACCAAGGATGAAGATCCATTTTGAAGGGTGAAGACCCGATGTCTAAGGATGAAGATCCATTTTGAAGGGTAAAGACCCCATGCGAAGGATAAAGATCCTGTGAGCGGGGATTTTTGCCCCCACTCTCGGTGGAATGGTTCTTGCGACTTCGGCACTGTTTAAGCTTGGGGCCTTAGAGAACACGGACTCGATTCCTAAGGAATCTCCAACCCCCTAATGGGTTCGGAAAGTTGGGTACGTGTGGGGAAGGTGAGAAATGGCCCAGCACCCCCACAATGCCCGGTTCATTGGAACCGGCCTCCTTTACAGGTCTTAATATTATAAAATTCTTAAATATAACAACACTATCCATATTACACACAATAATTGAAATAAAGCATCGATATATTAAAAATCAAAATAATGTCCAAACAAAGCAAATAAATGAACACCCATCTAAGGATGGAAACATGTTGTTAGACAAATAATCTTAATTTTGATCTTTGACAACTCAAATGGATGATCTATTTAACTTGTGTTTGAGAAATCTTGTTGCAGGATTAGGTTATTTCAATTAAAGGTGAACAGAACATTTATCGCGGTCGCACCTCACCTTAATACGACCGCTCCAAGTAATTACAGAATGAAACCTTGTCACAGTAGGTTTCGCGGTCAGAAGTTCGACCTCAGTCGCGACCGCTCCTACAGAATAGCGACCGGCCAAATATGTGCACAACCGCTACTCAAGGAATTTAAATCATTACAATCACAGTAAGATTCGCGGTGACAAGAACGGTGAATGACTCGACCTCGCTAACCACTATAGCGACCGCCCCATTCAAAGTCGCGACCGCCCAACAATTCAAAAAGAAATTGCTCAAAGAGACAGTAGTGTTCGCGTCCTCAGGTGCGTCCAGAAGTTCGACGCGAGAATATGAGTTCGACCGCGAAATGCTACCACGGGCGACCGCGAGATTCAAATTATGGCGGACATCTCTTTTGCCCTGTCAGAAAATGACACGTGACATGACCGTTGTAATCCCACTTCAGTATTCAAAAAAGGGCGACCGCACTTTGTGATGCGCGACCGTCCCGACAAACACAGCATGGGCAAGAAACGGTCCGACAAACACATCATGGGCAAGATTCCAGCTGCAGAGCACTAAAATTCGACCGTTGAAGATTTTTTAAAAGTAGCGACCGTCCCTGGTTAAAAGGACGACCGCTTGAAGCATGAGCGCGACCATCCTTGTATGAAGGGCGACCGCGAAGTGCTTCGGACAGTTTAAGTAAAGAGGTCTAATCTGCCAAGACTTTATTCTCAACATCAATAACGGCTAGTAAGACCACATTGGCTATAAATACAAAGTTTCTATGAGAAAACAAAAAAGAGACAACATTGAGAAAAGATTTTCATAGCCAAGCAACAAATTTTCTTTTACTTAAACTTGTATTTGAATTGTTATGAATGTTAGGTGTTAGCATTGAAAACACCATTGTATAAGTTTGAGTGTAAGCTTGGGAAACACTTGGGTTGTGAGAGTGAGCCTAGTAAAACTCTTGTTAGGTTGTGAGAGTGAGCCTAGTAAAACTCTTGTTAGGTTGTGAGAGTGAGCCTTGTAAAACTCTTGTTTGGGTTGTAAGTGTGAGCCTAAGAAAAACACTTGTGAAGTTAGGTGTGAACTTGTGAAAACACCAAAGTTAGAAGTGAGCTTGTAAAAACTTCAAAGATTAGTGGAACCTTAACAAGTTGTTAAGGAAGTGGATGTAGGATTGAAGTAAATCCGAACCACTATAAATCTTGTGTGTTCTTTCTTTCTTCAATTACTCAACCAACTCTATATTCCGCATTTCTTGTTTGTTGAGTTTTTTAAATTGTCATTACTTCTTGAGAAAACCAATTCACCCCCCCTCTTGGTTGCCATCTTGGGACAACAATTGGTATCAGAGCCCTGAGATTTCTTAAACTTAATTGTGAAATCTGATCCACAATGGCAACTTCTTCTTCATCAAGCTCTCATGGAAATCTTAACTCTATTCTTAGACCCTACTTTGATGGAACGGATTATTCATACTGGAAACACAAAATGTATTTGTTTCTAGACAGTGAAGGGATTGAACTATGGGATTTCGTGGAAAATGAGTGGAAATCTCCTACTCATGAAGTTGACGGTATTCAAGTTCCTCTTCCCAAAGCTCAATGGTCAACTAGCAATATCAGAGATCGATTCAAGAACAATAGAGCTGCTTCCATCTTGATGAACTCCATTTCAAGAGAAGAAGGTGGAAGAGTTCAACATTTAACTTGTGCACATTGCATTTGGAAAACACTTGAAAACTACCATGAAGGTACAACTCAGGTAAGATTTACCAAGAAACAAATGCATGTTCATGAGTATGAGCTATTCAAGATGAAACCAAATGAAAATGTCACCGACATGACCAATCGCTTACTTGCAATTGTCAATGAACTAAAGAAGTATGGCAAGGTATATGATCAAGGTGATGTAAACAGTAAAATCTTGAGAGCACTAAGAGCTAGAAAGAACTTTGAATCCAAAGTATCATCCATAGAAGAAGCTCATGATCTCAGCACATTAAGAACCGACGAGCTAGTTGGTAAATTACTCACTTTTGAGCTGCACAGTGAAAAAGAAGAAGATCAAGGTGAGAAAGAAAAGAGAAAACCAATTGCACTCAAAGCAATCAAAGAAATTGAGAGCTCAAGCAGTGAAGGTACTGATGATGAAGATGAAATGGCAATGTTCTCAAAAAGAATGAACGAATGGAAAAGGAAGAAAAGATTACAAGCAAACAAAGGTACACCTCCTAAATTCTCCTTCAAAGATAAAGAAAAGAAAAATGAGGTAAAATGCTATGAATGTGGAAAAACCGGTCACATCAAGTCGGATTGCTACAAATTAAAGAACAAAAGGAAATGGGATAAAGAAAAGAAAAAGTCTCTCAAAGCCACATGGGATGACTCTTCCTCAAGTGAAGAAGAAGAAGAGGAAGGAATTGCAAATCTTTGTCTCATGGCTATTGAAGATGACTCCAATGAGGTAAGTACTCAATCTTTTGATCTTGTAGCACATGATGATATAAATGATATAGATGATAGTGACTTGATTGAGCACATGAATTCTAAAATAGAAAAATATTTCTCTAAAATGATGCTCTATAAAGAGAAAAACTCTAAGTTAGAAAAGGATTTTATATGCTTAAAGAACTCTACCTTAGAATTGAAAACCTCAAATGAACACTTACTGAATACAATAGGAGAATTAAATAAAAGCTCACATGACTTAGAAAAAGTGATTAAAGAGAATGAGGCATTGAAGCATGAACTAAAAGAACTAAAAGAATCAATTTCCAGATTTCATAAAGGAAAGGAAGCATTGAACACATTAATTAATAATCAAAGATCACCTTCCTTGAAATATGGATTAGGATTCAATGGCTCAACCAACATTGCACCTAGCAAACCAACATTTGTGAAAGCATCTACAACTAAAATTTCTGATGTTCATATCAAAGATGCTTGCACCAAATCTAAAAGAACTTCTTATGGTTCACTAGGAAATAAAGCCAAAAATAATTATGCATTGTTGTTCACTAAACTTGTACAAAAGAAATCACATACTTGTAGTTGTATGTATAATGCAAAAAGAAAAATGCAGAAGCATAGGATACCATGGCAATGCACATATTGCATGAAATTTGGTCACAAAAATTTCAATTGTTATATAAGAAAAGCTCATCTCAATTTAGAAGGCACTCTTTCTACTAACCATCAAGGACCCAACTATATGTGGGTACCTAAAAGAAGATGATCAAAATTGTCTTGCAGGTATGCCTAAAATCTACTACCAATGAAAGCACATGGCTTGTGGATAGTGGATGCTCAAGGCATATGACTGGAAATGCAAAGCTCTTTACAAGTATTACCTATAAACATGGAGGTAACGTAACTTTTGGAAACAATGCTAAAGGTAAAATTCTTGGTGTTGGCTCCATTGGTTCCATTGGTAAGGATTTAATTGAAGATGTATGGCTTGTTGATGGTTTGAAACATAACTTGCTAAGTGTTAGTCAACTTTGTGATAAAGCATACTCTGTCAAGTTTGATTCCAAGGAATGCAAGATCACGAATTCAAATGATGTTATCATATTTAAGGGCACTAGAACAAACAACACTTATAATGTCAGCATACATTCAAATCATACATGTTTGATGTCCACTAATGATGATGCATGGTTATGGCATAGAAGACTAGGACATGCTGGTATGGATCAATTGAAATATATTTGTAATGAGAACTTAGTTGATGGCTTACCTAAGATAAAATATGAAAAAGATAGAATTTGTAAACCTTGTCAACATGGTAAGCAACATAAAAGCTCATTTAAATCAAAGAGTGTTATAAGCACCTCTAGACCTTTAGAGCTCATTCATTTAGATTTGTTTGGACCAAATAGAGTTACAAGCTTAGGAGGCAAATTATATGCATTTGTTCTTGTTGATGACTACTCTAGATTCACATGGGTTAATTTCTTAGCTCAAAAGAATGAAGCCTTTAATTACTTCAAAACCTTTGCAAAAAGAGTTCAAAATGAAAAAGGATATGTGATCACATCTATTAGAAGTGATCATGGCAAAGAATTTGAAAATGAAAACTTTGAAAACTTTTGCAATGAAATTGGCATTTCACACAATTTTTCTGCTCCTAGAACTCCACAGCAAAATGGTGTAGTTGAAAGGAAAAATAGAACTTTAATTGAAATGGCTAGAACAATGCTCAACGAATATGATTTACCATCTTATTTTTGGGCGGAAGCCGTTAATACAGCTTGTTACATTGCAAATCGTGTTTATAAAAGGCATTTAACTAATAAAACTTCTTATGAGCTATGGAATGGAAGAATACCCAGAATTGGATATTTTAGAGTATTTGGATGCAAATGCTTCATATTGAATACCAAGGATAATCTTGGAAAATTCTCATCCAAATCAGATGAAGGCATATTCTTAGGATATTCATCATATAGCAAAGCATATAGGGTATTTAACATGAAAACTCTAGTTATAGAAGAATCAATGCATGTTGTATTTGATGAATCATCTAAACTTGATCAAAAGAAAGGTATTTCTTTCAATGACCCTGCAGATACTCTTGAACCTCTTGAATCTATTGATGTTCCAAAGATCAATCAACTTGAAGAAGAGTCTCAAGATCTACCTAAGGATTGGCAATACAAGAAAGATCATCCAAAGGAACTCATCATTGGAGAAACATCAAAGGGAGTAACTACTAGATCTAAAATTAATCACGTTGATGTTAATTTTGCTTTTGTTTCTCAAATTGAACCAAAAAATGTTGAGGAAGCTTTAAATGATGAAAATTGGATAACTGCAATGCAAGATGAACTTAATCAATTTGAAAGAAATAATGTTTGGCAACTTACTCCTAGACCTATAGATCATTCTACAATAGGATGCAAATGGGTTTATAGGAATAAGCTTGATGAAAATGGTCACATCATTAGAAATAAAGCAAGATTGGTAGCCAAAGGTTATAATCAAGAAGAAGGTATTGACTATGATGAAACCTTTGCCCCCGTAGCTAGATTGGAAGCTATTAGAATATTACTTGCTTTTGCATGTCATATGAATTTTAAGCTTTATCAAATGGATGTTAAAAGTGCATTTCTAAATGGACTCATAAATGAAGAAGTTTATGTTGAACAACCTCCTGGTTTTGAAAACTACAAATTTCCTGATCATGTTTTCAAACTTACCAAAGCTTTATATGGATTAAAGCAAGCACCTAGAGCTTGGTATGATAAACTTAGTGCATATTTGCTTGAAAATGGTTTTTCAAAAGGAAAAGTAGACACAACTCTTTTTGTTAAAAAGAATAAGCACAACATTTTGATTGTACAAATTTATGTGGATGACATAATATTTGGAGCTACTAATGAAGCCTTGTGCAAAGAATTTGCTTCTTGTATGACTAGGGAATTTGAAATGAGCATGATGGGTGAACTCAAGTTTTTCCTTGGACTGCAAGTCAAGCAATGTAAAGATGGGATCTTCATCAACCAATCCAAATATACAAAAGAACTCATCAAGAAATTTGGAATGGATGGCTGCAAAACTAGCAAAACTCCTATGAGCACATCATTGAAATTAGGTAAAGATGATAATGGTAAAGCAGTAGATGAGAAGAAATATCGAGGTATCATCGGATCACTACTTTACTTAACTGCTTCTAGGCCTGATATAATGTATAGTGTATGTCTATGTGCTAGATTTCAAACCTGTCCTAAAGAATCACACTTGAATGCCACTAAAAGAATCTTGAAATATTTGAGTGGTACAATGCATTTAGGACTTTGGTATCCTAAGAATACATCATTTCATATTATAGGATTTTCAGATGCAGATTATGCTGGTAGTATCTTAGATAGGAAGAGCACAACAGGAGCATGTCACTTTCTTGGTAATTGTCTAGTTTCTTGGCATAGTAAGAAACAAGCATCGGTTGCTTTATCCACAACGGAAGCAGAATATGTTGCAGCATGTTTTTGTTGCACACAAGTATTATGGATGAAACAACAATTGCTTGACTATGGTAAGGTTTTTAACAATATTTCCATTAAATGTGACAACACTAGTGCTATCAATTTATCTAAAAATCCTATCCAACATTCTAGATCCAAACACATAGATATTAGACATCATTTCTTAAGAGAAAATGTACAAAATCAGAATATAACCTTAGAATTCATAGATACAGAAAATCAACTTGCTGATGTCTTTACAAAACCCTTGAATGAAGATAGACTTAACTTCATAAAACTCAATTTAGGAATGATTGATGGAATAACTTTGAATTAATTATCTTCCAATGAAGTTTCTATGTGCATGCAGTTAATTCTTTAACACATTAGAAATGTCATTCCATCTTTCCTTGAAATTTTCATTTTTTAAGTTTATCGCGGTCGCTCCAGTGTTATTTAGCGATCGCTATTTCGTCTGCCAGTTTCATTCAATAAAAATCCCTGTGCGCGGTCGAGAAAATTTGTGCGCGGCCGCACCAATTTGAATAGTTTCGACCGTTACAGTTACTTTCTTCTCTCGCGAGCATACTTATCTTGATAATGGTCGCTAGACCATAAGTAGCGATCGCACTATCTTCAATCCGCGACCGCACCCTGTACACTCTGCTCGAAAATTTATAACCGTTGGCTGTGTGACAGGTTGCAACTCTTAATATCCAACAGTCAAAAACGGCTATTTTCTTAACTCCATCTATTTAAAAGTAAGTTACATCAAATTTCTTGGATATTTTGCTTCTGAAAACAATCTAAAACCCTAAAATCTTCTCAACTCATCTGCTTCTCAAATCAACCTCTGTTTTCCTGCTCTCATCTGTTTCTTCTATTCTAATGGCTCCCAAAAGAAAAACCACTTCCAAAATAAAGGGACAAGCTAAGAGAGTTCCAGGAATCACCATTAGAGAACCTGTCGTTGAACCTCCATCTCCTCCACAATCAAAAAGGGGTGAGAAAATTCACAAACCTCATCACCAAACCACTGAGGAAGACATTAGGTATGCCATGCTAAAGAAGAAGAAGGTTGAAGGCACCAAATCTCCTTTTGGTGGGATGCTGTCTGCTTTGGGCATCAAGGACGAAATTGAAGGATTGTTGGATGTCCTTGGATGGAGAAATTTTGTCTTTCCAGAAGAGGTAGGTTACTCTAGTCTAAGTAAGGAGTTTCTAATGTCATTCCAGATAGAGAAGAGTGCAAACTCTGCTCTAGGTTGGTACGGGGTAAGGTTCAAACTCTTTGATCAGTATCAATTCATAACCCTTGAAGATTTTGGCAGAATTTGGAACTTCCCTTCTGAAGGTATAACCTCCTACAATGACCAAATCTTCTCAAACCCAACCCTTTCTGATTTCTGGCGAGAAATTTCCATTGAAACTTCCTTTGAAAAGGAATCTAAAGCCAAGCACATCAAATCTCTCACCCACTGGATGCTCCATAGGATTATCACCTATACCATTCACCAAAGAGCAGATGGGAATGAGAAAGTAACCAAGAGAGACCTTATCTTTCTCTATGCTTTCACCCATAACATCAAAATGAACACAACCAAGTTCTTGATTGATACATTTTATCATCATGCTGTTACAAGAACTGGTACCTTCTTCCTATCCTCTCAAGTTACTCAAATAGCTAGACACTTAAAACTTCTGAATGATTTGAACTTAGCTACTTTGAGGAACCCTTTCACTCTAGCCTCCAATGCTATCACAATGGATTACTTAGAGCATGCTGGTTGTGTAAGGAAGATAGAAGGGTCATATGTATACTGCTATGGCAAGAAAGGAGTTATGGATAAACAAAAGAAAAGGCCAAGGTATACAATTGAGGAAGAGGGAGATTCTGTAGAAGTTGCAGTAGAATTACCTCCAAAAGCAACTTCATCAAAAGCTGCTAAAGAAACTGCTTCATCCTCCACACAACTCATCCTCCAAGCAATCAAGACTCTCTCAAGGAAACTCACTAAGTTCAAGAAAAGTGTTTCCAAGAGATTCCAGCACTTAAACAAAAGGATAGACCTTATATCCCACATGCACCATGATCTTTATGACATGCAAGGCAAATTGGACTTGCCTCAATGCAATCTTGAAGATTGGGATATAAGTGATCACACCCAAAGCGTTGCTGAAGAAGAAGAGTCTATTAGCACTAGCTCTGCCTCTGTTGCACCTCAAGATAAGGGGAAAGCTCCTTTAGTTGAAGAAGAGTTAGAGTTAGATGATGACTCAGAATAGCTTAGCTTTAGTTTGTTTGCATTTTCATATGTTTTCTGCTTTGCACTTTCTGCTTTGTACTTTCCTCCAATTTTAATATATATAATTTGGTACTTTCCCTTTCATTGTTTAGTTAATAATTTTGCTTAACAATTGTTTCATTTTGCCTATGACAATGGGGGAGAAGAACCAATGGAATGAACCAATAGAGGAAACCAAAGATAAGAACAATAATGGGAGAAACAAGTATACATGTTGAATATTTGCAATAAGGGAGAAATGTTTATGGGGGAGAAATGTTTGCATTCAAACAATAACATTTGCACCAAAATAAACTAATAATCACAATGCTCTTAACCATGATTGTTGCATATGTTAAGGGGGAGCATTTAAGACTTATTATTTTTCTCATCATTCCATTTGAATTGTCAAAGTCAAAATGGGGGAGATTGTTAGACAAATAATCTTAATTTTGATCTTTGACAACTCAAATGGATGATCTATTTAACTTGTGTTTGAGAAATCTTGTTGCAGGATTAGGTTATTTCAATTAAAGGTGAACAGAACATTTATCGCGGTCGCACCTCACCTTAATACGACCGCTCCAAGTAATTACAGAATGAAACCTTGTCACAGTAGGTTTCGCGGTCAGAAGTTCGACCTCAGTCGCGACCGCTCCTACAGAATAGCGACCGGCCAAATATGTGCACAACCGCTACTCAAGGAATTTAAATCATTACAATCACAGTAAGATTCGCGGTGACAAGAACGGTGAATGACTCGACCTCGCTAACCACTATAGCGACCGCCCCATTCAAAGTCGCGACCGCCCAACAATTCAAAAAGAAATTGCTCAAAGAGACAGTAGTGTTCGCGTCCTCAGGTGCGTCCAGAAGTTCGACGCGAGAATATGAGTTCGACCGCGAAATGCTACCACGGGCGACCGCGAGATTCAAATTATGGCGGACATCTCTTTTGCCCTGTCAGAAAATGACACGTGACATGACCGTTGTAATCCCACTTCAGTATTCAAAAAAGGGCGACCGCACTTTGTGATGCGCGACCGTCCCGACAAACACAGCATGGGCAAGAAACGGTCCGACAAACACATCATGGGCAAGATTCCAGCTGCAGAGCACTAAAATTCGACCGTTGAAGATTTTTTAAAAGTAGCGACCGTCCCTGGTTAAAAGGACGACCGCTTGAAGCATGAGCGCGACCATCCTTGTATGAAGGGCGACCGCGAAGTGCTTCGGACAGTTTAAGTAAAGAGGTCTAATCTGCCAAGACTTTATTCTCAACATCAATAACGGCTAGTAAGACCACATTGGCTATAAATACAAAGTTTCTATGAGAAAACAAAAAAGAGACAACATTGAGAAAAGATTTTCATAGCCAAGCAACAAATTTTCTTTTACTTAAACTTGTATTTGAATTGTTATGAATGTTAGGTGTTAGCATTGAAAACACCATTGTATAAGTTTGAGTGTAAGCTTGGGAAACACTTGGGTTGTGAGAGTGAGCCTAGTAAAACTCTTGTTAGGTTGTGAGAGTGAGCCTAGTAAAACTCTTGTTAGGTTGTGAGAGTGAGCCTTGTAAAACTCTTGTTTGGGTTGTAAGTGTGAGCCTAAGAAAAACACTTGTGAAGTTAGGTGTGAACTTGTGAAAACACCAAAGTTAGAAGTGAGCTTGTAAAAACTTCAAAGATTAGTGGAACCTTAACAAGTTGTTAAGGAAGTGGATGTAGGATTGAAGTAAATCCGAACCACTATAAATCTTGTGTGTTCTTTCTTTCTTCAATTACTCAACCAACTCTATATTCCGCATTTCTTGTTTGTTGAGTTTTTTAAATTGTCATTACTTCTTGAGAAAACCAATTCACCCCCCCTCTTGGTTGCCATCTTGGGACAACACATGTCCTTACATCCCATGCCTAAATAGGACACCCACCAAAAGGTAGAAATATGCCCTTTACATTGGTTCTAAAATAGAAAATCAATTTAAATTACATGATATTTAACTAATGAGATATCCACTAAGTGGAAACATACCTCTTACAACATTTGGAAATCTAAATAAATCGATAAAAGTAAATAACCATTCATAATAAACTGATCATTCATCAAAGACATTAATCAAAATATAAAATAAACATCCATCCATGATAAACTAAATAAACCAAGCATTGAACTTAAATAAATTAAAGCATATAAAATAAATCAAAGAATAATCAAATATAAAATTGAATAAGGCAAATAAAGATTCAAATTAGGGCTACTGTTTCTATTTAAGTTTCTTTATTTAATATGTTTAAGGTTTTGGGAATTCATGGGTTTAAACTACTGTAAATTTTAAAAGAATTGAGATGGAGCCAAGTTCTAGAATTTAATAGGTTGATAAAGTTCTTTGATTAACCAAATTAGTATTTGAGTGGTAAAATCATGAAATTAGAGTTTGAACACTTTAAAACACTTAGATTTATGATTTACGGTTACTCATTGGATTATGGTTTTAAGCTTACTGTGTTTGAATTATAATATTTAAATTTATTAGGTTTTAAAGTTTAAAAGATTAGGGTTTAAGGTTTTAAGGAAGTTACGGTTCACTATTTTGGATTTTGGAGTTGAATTAGGGTTTTAGAATTTTAGAATTAGGGTTTCAGAGAATGCACTAGGTTTTTAGGATTTGAAAATCAATTTGATAATTTTATGAAGTTTTATGAAAATAAATAAAACGATTTAAGGTTTATATAAACAGAAAAGTTGTTTTCTTAGGGTTTGTTGAAAGAAACAGTTTTAATTTATGATTTTGAAAATTCGAAAAGCAAATTAGGGTTTGAGATTTGAAGAAACAAAAACAACAACTTTAAACTTTTTGGAAAACAAAGCAACGAATTAAGGTTTTTAAACTTTAGAAAAAGTGAATTAAGGTTCTAGGGTTTTTGAATTAAAAGAAATAATGGGATGATTTAAGCTACTGTGAAGAATAGAATTTAGAAAATTGATGCATACCTCCATTTGTTGGTTCCACCAAAAATTTCTTCTTGGATGAACAAAAACAAAGACAAACTTTGCTGCCTTTGAATTGCTTGAATTGTTTGTTTGCACTCTCAAAAAATCAGATTGATTCAAAGCTTTTCCTCCTCAGTTTTGGTTTCAATTTTTCTTCAAATTTCCGTCCCAATTTCTTCATCAATTTCTCCTCCCTTTTTTGTGTTGCTATTGTCCTTATTTATAGAAGATTTCTTGATTAATCTTAGTTATTCACGGAATATAACATTTATAAAGAAAAGGAAACCGAAACCGTTGGAAAAATTTTGCTGGCGAAAAAAAACTGCTGCAGAAAAAATGCGCTGGCAAAAAAGCTGTCGCAGCTAGGGCGAAATGGCCCACGGCCATTCGTCCGGCGCTGGTTTTCGGCGACGATTTTTTCGTCACCAATTTTTTCGTCGTCGATTTTTATTTTTATTTTTTGTTTATTATTATTATTTTTTATTTTTTATTAATAAAAATTAGATACTAAAGCAAAAATTATTTAATTAAGATAACAAAAATTGTTTTGGACTAATTAAAATATATTGGACAACACAAAAATTATTTTGAACTAATTAAAATATATTGAACCGGACTGGGTCAAAATTTAAGGGTCTATAAATCCATTTTGAAGGATGAAGACCCAATGTGTAACATCCGTGATTTTGAAAAAATTAAATAAGTATTTGGAGATATAAATTGTATATGCTCAATATATATATCTAGAGCATATATAACATATACATATGGTATATTAATTATATATGTTGGATTAATATATTACATACTTAATATTTAATACACATATAAGGTACATTTGATGTGTATATAAGATACACATTACTTGTGCATATGTGTAATATCCCAAATTTTTGAAAAGTTCTAATTTTTGAAAATTTGATAAAATAAATTATAATTTAAATACTTAAATTAAATTAATAGTTTTAAATGAAAAATGAAGGGGTTTTAAATGAAAAAGTGGAACATATATGTGATATATATGTAAAATATACATAACATATAAAAGTCAACACTTTTTAAAAGAAAAGTCAAAGTAAAAGGGTATTTTGGTAATTAAATCTTAGAAATTTAAAATTAATAAAATAATTCAAAAATAAATTATTTTTGAATGGAAGAGGGAATTTATGACATTTAATTTATTAAATAAATAATTAAATAATTAATTATTAAATTATTTTAATATATATATATGGTTTAAAATTAAAGGGTGAAAGGAAAGAGAAATAAAAAAAATAGTCTTCTTCTTCTTTTTTTTCCTTCAAGGAAGACTTTCATGGACAAAGAGGGAGGTTTTTAGCTTCTTCCATCATCAAATTCTTCAAGCTTCAAGGGAATAAGAGTAGTTTTGGTGATTTTCCAACAAGTAAGTTTTATTTCCAAAATTATGAAGTTCTTTAAAGCTTATGAATATGTATGAATTGAGTTTTTGAAAGAGTATGTTATACTTGTTGGAATGGGTATGGAAGATGTTTTTTTTTTATGAGTAAATAATGATTTTAAGGTTGGATTAAAGAAATGGTTGAGTTTGGGTAAGATTGGTGAAGAGAGAGAATTTAGGGTTATGGAACATTTGAGTTTTTGAAATCATGATTTTTAATTTTGCAAATTGATTCCAAATGAGTTGTTTTGATGCATAAACAAGTATTTTAAAGTCAAATATTGGATTTGGTTGTGTTTGGTTAGAGTTTGAAGAGGGTAGTATTGATTTAGAGTTTTGGAAAAGTGAATTTTCAAAGAATGATTAATTGTTTGATTTTAATGCTTAAATTATGTTATTTAAGGATTTAAGTGGTGGAAATAAGATTAAAATAATAATTGGATTGAGTTGGAATGGAGATCCTTCAATGGTGAAGGTTATGTCATTTTAGGGTTTTGGACATAAGCATGTGGTTAATTAATGTAATTGGTTTAAACATGCTAAAATATATTTCTAATGATATTAATAAACTTAAAACACTACTTTAAATGGCTTGATATGGTTTTTCAAAGTTAAAGTGATGTGAAACTTAATTTTGGGATTTGGTTTAGAGTGATGTTTAATTATGGTTTGATATTGAGAATACCTTAGAATGTGATATTAAATGATTATGTATGATCACATTTGGTATAGGCATTGAGGGAGGTTGATTTGCTTCATCCAAGTGGTGAAGGGCAAGTTGGAAGGATAGGATTGGAGGTTGTGTTAAGCTTGCTTTGGGTTACTAGTAGAGGTATGTACAAACTTTTAATATATTGTTTATATTTGCATAACATTTGGGCTTAACACATTTTGGTTGGAAAATGTGTTAAGTTACTTGGTTCATTGATTGTGTATGAATAATGTGCTATGACATTTGTAATGTCATATATGTGTTAAATGCATTGTGAAAAGTCATTGATAATGGCTAAATTGTGTATAATGTGAAATATGTATATTATGTGAAAATACCCAAAGTAATTGGGTAATGTGTTGTGAATGCAAAAATGAGATATGTGGAATAATGAAATGAATTAATATTGATAAAAATGAGAAAAGTGATAAAAATGAGAAAGATGTGAAAAATGAGAAAAAAAAATATGAAAATAAGGCAATGTTCCTAGATTGAATATGTGACAATAAGAAAAAAAATTGATAATGAGAAAAATGAATAAATGAAAAAAAAAAGTGAGAAAAAGATAATATAATAAGGCAATGTGCCTAGTTTGATCATGAGAAAATGAGAAAAGTTTTGATAAACGAATTATGAAAGAATTTGATAATGAGAAATATGAATAAATTGTGTGCCTTGTATGTTATTCAATTTTCAGAGTTCTGGGTTTGGCGGCATGCCTATGATTGCCTACGAGCTAAATGCTGGAATGGTGAAAAGACTGGGTCGTAAGCCTCAAAAACTGTAGCAGTCTAGCCGGGTTGAGGTCCAAGATATTGGGGCCTAAGGGTCTAGCTGGGTTGAGGTCCAAGAGACTAGGGCCGTTACATTATCCATGGATATATTGCCTACGGGGCTAGACACATGGTGTCATTATGGACCAAAGCAGTATCTCTGAAATTTGAATAGCATATTAGATTCCTTTTGGGCCCATGCTTGTCTTTATTTTAATGTGAATTATGAATTGTGATAAAATTGAGCAATATAACGAGATATAATGTTATGTGTTGTGATATATATATGTGTTGTGCATTGACATTTCATTTGGACTATATTGTTATCAAAGTTTGTACCACTAGGCTTCGGCTTAGCGCGATTGTAATTCGTCATGCAGGTGTCATGAACGTTTTGGTAGAATCGGAGAGTTTTACTAGACCTGGTCGGGTCTAGGTTTGTATTTATTGAGCTTGAAGAGTTGTTTTGGGTACATCAAGATCAGAGCCAGTTACCAGCATGTACATTTTTGATATTAAGTATGTTATGATATGTTTTTTAAGCATATATTGTAAATTGTAAAGAATGATTTGAATAATTTTGTTTAAGATGGGATTTTGTATGTAATGTTGATATATATACCTATATATAAGCATTTTGTAAAAATATGGAGAAATTGAGAAGTATTGGTGAATTGATTTTATTTGGAGTGTTTGTTTTATGCAGGTTGTGTTTTATTGAATTTTTGAAACGTTCAAATTACAAACAAAACTCTGGCGAATTTTTCCCAGAGATTTTCATATAAAATATTTATTTTGGATTCCTATAACAAGCAAAGAATATTTATATACTATTTATTTTATATATTAGTATTTGAAATCTTAAAACAGAAATGTGAAAATTTTTATTAAATCGGTCTGTGATATTTTTATACCGTATATGCGTATTTTACATATGCTGAAAATATGTATTGTAAGTATATAGGATATAAGGGTGTTACACAATGTCCAAAGGATGAAGATCCATTATGAAAGGTAAAGACTCGATGCCAAGGATGAAGATCCACTTTGAAGGATGAAGACCCGATGTCAAGGATAAAGATCCATTTTGAAGGGTGAAGACCCAATGACTAAGGATGAAGATCTGAGGTCCAAAGGATGAAGATCTGAGGTCCAAAGGATGAAGATCCATTTAAAAGGGTGAAGACCCAACGTCCAAATGATGAAGGTCCATTTTGAAGGGTAAAGATCCAATGACCAAGGATAAAGATCCAAGGTCCAAGGATGAAGATCCATTTTGGTGGGTAAAGACCCATAATCCATTAAAGAATGGAACAACCAATTAGAAGGAAGCCAGAATTCTCAACTGATAAAAGGTCAGTCAAATCCAGTATTGGGTCGAGCATCCAAATCCAATTTTGGGTCGAGCATCCAAATCCAATTTTGCTTTGAACCCAGTCAAGAGTCATGTTGCTTTTCACTTTCTTTTGCTATAATCCCAGATCGCTCAAGTAGGGGGCAAACTGTAAACCCTTATTTTTTTACCAAGTCCAGTCCCACATTAATTAGAAGTCAAATCTAAAGATTTAAAACAATATAAATAATTTTTGTATTATTTATTATTTATTTTTAATAATATTATATTTATTATTTATTTTAATAATATAATCTATAAAATAAAAATAAATTATAAATATTTATTTTTAATATAATGTTTATTTTTAATAAAAATATAATAATAAAAAATAAAAATCGGATGAATTGGCGAGCAACATGCGGCAGCGAGCGATTAGCGTAGGCCAATTCGCCACACGCACATGAGCCAAATTCCCCGCAGGCAATGCCTGCGGCGAAATTGGCCCACAGCTCACAAGTCCCTCGCCCTCGCCCAGCAGCATGCCAGCGTCCTCGCAACCCGCAAGCCTGTGTGCCAACGCGTTGGCCAGTTTCGCCAAAACAACGCCAATTTCGCCAAAACCTTATTTAATTTGGAAGTTTTAATTTTTTTTCTTAATCAACTAGGTTTTTTTATTTCCTATAAATAATAGGGTTAAAAAAACAAATGGAGGACTTTTTCTTTTTTTGAGGACTTTTTCTTTTTTCTTCTACTTTTAGACTTTTTCTTTTTTCTGAGACTTTCGGATGAGACTTCAATTTTTGAAACGGCAAGCAACAAAGCAGTATAAATGAGAGAGAAGTATCAAACAGTTGGAACAACTTTACAAAGGTAGTAATGCACTATCTTGGTATTGCTCAACTAGAATTTCAATGAGCAATTGTGGTGGAGCCAACAAACGATGGTAAACTCTAAACTAATTCAATATAATATGTTTTAATTGTCTTAAATATTGAATAACATGCTTTGATAATTTTGCTCGTAGGTTAGACTAATTTTAGATTAATTACAATAAGTTTCATCATTTAGTTTTAGTTCATATGAATTTACGTGAAGCTTCACTTGATGATGTTGTTGGTTATTCATGTAAAATAAATCTAGTATCCTAAGTTTACATATATTACCACAGTAGCTTATTTCTTCCAACATAAAAAATGTTGATCTTATTTCATAAACTTTAATCCTATTTTCATAAACCCTAATATTATTTTCATAAAAATCCCAAACCCTAGTTCACTCAAACTCTAAATCCTAATTTAAGTTTTATTTAGTTTTTCCAGTAGCTAAAATTATATTTCAATCTGGACAGTATCCAAATCATTTTAAATAATAATAATAATATTGGTTTTTTCTAAACATAAACCCTAATTTCATTCAAGAAACTAATTGAAGTATAAAATCTATGTTTATATATCTATTGCTTTATTTAAGTTTGGATGTATGCTTATTTTATATCTTGGATGGATGATTTATTCCTATTTGATTTTATGATGAGTGCTCGAATGAATGCTTTGATTTATTTCTAGTTTCAAGAATTGTAAGAGGTATGTTTCCATAATTGTGTACCTCAATTGATTAAGTTTCATGTAACTTGATTTATTTTATCTTCTAGATCAATGTAAAGGATATGTTTCCACCAATTGGTGGGTATCTGTGAGCGGGGATTTTTGGCCCCACTCCCATGTGGAATGGTTCTTGCTACTTTGGCACTGTTAGGCTCAGGGCCTTAGAGAACACGGGCCTAAACCTTGAGAAAATGGACTCTCCACCCGAATAGGCCAAAAAAAAGAAAGGGATGGATGACTTGATTCCTAAGGAATCCCCAACCTTCAAATTGGTTTGAAAAGTTGGGTATGTGTGGAGAAGGTGAGAAATGGCTCGGCACCATCACAACGTCCGGTTCATTGGAACTGGCCTCCTTTTTAGGCCTTGATATCATAAAATTCTTAAATATAATGATATTATCCATACTACATGCAATAATAAGAATAAACAAATACTTTATTAAAAATTATAGCAATGTTCAAACAAAAAAAAATAAATGGACACCAATCAGAGGATGGAAATATGTCCTTACGTCATCTAATATCTAAAACTAAATAGGACACCCATCGAAAGGTGGAAATGTGTCCTTTACATTGATTCGAAACTTAAAATAAATTAAATTACATGATGCTCACAATATGAGGTACCCAAAACATGAAAACATACCTCTTATAATTTCTTGAAACTAAAAATAAATCAAAGCATTCCAATATTCGTCATAAAATCAAGTAAGAATAAATCATCCATCAACATATATCATAAATATACATCTAAGTAATAAACATAGAAACTAGGGTTTTAGATTTCAATTAGGGTTTCTTGGGGAAATTTAGTGTTTACAGAGTTCTTGTTTTAAAACTTATGATTTTAGGGTTTTAGAAGTTTAATGAAAATAATATTAAGTTTTAGGGTTTAAGTAAATAAAATTGAAGCTTATGAAAATAGGATTAAAAGTTAGATAATTGGAAAGAATAGGCTACTGTGATAATTTTGAAAATAGAATTATTATTACTATTTAATGAAAACTAAGCTACTGTAATAATTAAGTAAAAAGAGAAGTAATAAGGGTTTTTTGATTTAAGGGAACAAAATTTAAGTTTTAAGAAAATAAAACTTAAGATTTAGGTTTTAAAGAGTGATCAGGGTTTGAATTAAATAGATTAAACCTTATGAAAATAAGGCTAAAAACTTGGATGTTTGAAAAGAATGAGCTACTGTGATGATAATTAATTTTGACAAATAAAATTAAAGAAACATACCTACGTTTGAAGGCTCCACCAAAAATTGTTGATGAAATTCTGGTTGAGTGAAACAAAGGCAGTATGCTACTGCCTTTATAAGATTGTTCCTTTGCTGTTTGAAGTGGTTCCTTTTATAAACTGCCTGAAAGTTTGTTCCAGTTGCTTGTTTCAAAGTCTGCTGCCATCCAAAGTTCCAAAAACCAAGTCCTTTTCGTCCCCTAAAAATTTTAAAGTCCGAATATTTGCTAAAGGTCCCTGAATAATTGCTATTATCCTCTTCTTTTTTTCATCCATTCCCCCCTCTTTGTGTATTTTTAATGTGGTATTTATAGGCAATTTAAAGAAAAAAAATCTAGTATCTTAAGGAAATTAAAAACTATTAAGGAAATAAAATTCAAACCGAGTAAAATAAGGTTTTTGGCAAAAATCGGAAGCGCGCGGGCTGTTGGGCGAGACTGGAGTGTGGGTTGTGCTGTTGGGCTTGCGAGAACTGCCGCTAGCTGATGAGGCTAACGTACGGGTTGCTTGGCATGCGGGCGAATTGGCCTGTGGCTAATTCATCGCGCTTGCAGCTTTCGTCGTTGATTCTGCCGTCGCCAATTTTTTTTTATTTTTTATTTATATTATATAATATATAAATAAATATAATTAATAAATAATAAATATTATTAAAATAAAATAAATAAATAGTAAATGAGAAGTAAAATAAATATTATATTAAAATAAATAATAAAATAATAAAATAAATAATATATACCATAAAATTATTTCGGACTGTTTTAAAATCTTTGGACTGGACTGGGTCAAAAATTAAGGGTCTACAGTATCCTATTTTATTCATTTTCATTTGGACATTGGACAATTGTAAAGGCATGTTTTCATCCATAGATGGGTGCCTATTCACTTATTTTGTTTGAACTTGCTATGATTTTTAATAAAGTGATTATTTATTCTTATGATTGCATGTAGTATGGATAATATCATTATATTTAAGAATTTTATAATATTGAGACCTGAAAAGGAGGCTGGTTCCAATGAACCGGGCACTGTGGGGGTGCTGGGTCATTCTCACCTCCCCTATGCATACCCAACTTTCCAAACCCAATAGGGGGTTGGGGATTCCTTAGAAATTGAGTCATCCACCTCTTTCTTTTTTCTGGCTCGTTCGGGTGGTGACTCCATTTTCTCTGGATTTAGGCCCGTGTTCTCTAAGGCCATGAGCCTAATAGTGCCAAAGTCACAAGAACCATTCCACATAGGAGTGGGGGCGAAAATTCTTGCTCACACATGGCTAGGTCAGTGGTTGTGTCACATTCTGTCAAAGTTTCCATTTTCCTTGATGAGAGACAAGGCCAGGATGAAATTGTCTTGGCCATATTCAATATTTTCCTTTCCCACTTAGCTTCAACAAGTGAATTTTATCATTTTTAGCTCCACTTTGTAAATGTTCATGCCTCAACCTAAAACATAAAACCTTCAAGCAAACTTAAACAAATATTTTAGGAAAAATAACCAAAAGGCCAATATAATTACCCTAAAAATACATATAAAATTGATCATAACAATTGCCCCAGACTTAATTCTTTGCTTGTCACTTAATTCTTTGCTTGTCCCTAAGTAAAGTTCAAGAGTTATAAGAATATATCAAGACTCCCTTCTCATAATGTTCCACAATCATTATCAAATCAAATAAAATTAACACTCATGTAATTCAATGGTCTTTCATGCATGCCAAAGGTTATCACTCCCTCACTAAATCTCTTAAGTGTTTAATTAAGGTAGTGTTTATACTCTTGATATTCAGTGAAAGATTATCACCATAGGCTTGCTTAGCAATCAAATATCCACCACTTAATGATAATTAAACATTAATAATAAGGTCTTTTTTATTTGGTTGTAATGGGGCTTAAGGTAAAACTATGACATTTTGGGAAAAGTGAGTTGTTCATTAAGTTCAAGAGCACTTCAAGAATGAAGTTACTAAACATATATATGACCCAAATATCTCCAAAAGCAATATTTTAGCACTTGATACTTACATTCCCCTTACAAGCTTAATAGAATCTACTCATTTTATTGTAAAGGTCAAAACAAAGCTTATTATAACCTTAGCCATACGAGCAATGATGCTTTTTTATCAATATAGAAAATTCAATAATTCAAAGAAAATAAGATAACTCTAATAAAGAAATGTAATAATTACAAAATATTATTTTCACCCTTTAATCTGCTAAATTCAACCTCACACTTTATTTGCCACAACAACTTCAATCGATAAACTCTTCAAATGCTCTTGATCCTAATGAATGGACAAGAATCATAATGAAAATAGTTCACGGCTAATGTTACTATGTAAAAGAAATATATGAAAAAAATAAAATTGGCTCAAAATTGGCTCACTAAAGATATGTATAAAAGTTGGTCTTTTAAGTTAAATTGGTGTTCCTAAATGCCTTAATTATGTTGGTGCCTAATTGAAATTTTTATGTGGTTTCAAAAATGCATGTCGAAGCAAGTTGTAGCAATATATCAGTCAAGAATACTCACATATAACGAATAATAAGTGGATATCCAACTTAAGATGCTCAATTTTCTCACAAGTTTAAAGGTAATGCAAGAATGTCCATCTAAATTGACTATAAGAACCAATTTTATTCAATTCTCAATTTTATGTTTCAAGAATTCAGAGGTTGCCTATCAACAATCTCATTATAAATAAACTTTTCAAAATTCATTTATTGAAGACAAACAATATATTGCTAAACTCAACTAAAAGCAAGTTAAAAGTAAAACTTTGCACCTCACATTTAAAGGTTCACATTGTCCCAATGTGAATATGCATAATTTAAAAAGAAAAGGAGTTAGGTAAAACCTGTCTTCCATTGTTTCACAGCATGAGACAAGGACCTACTCCATCCTTACCAAAAACAAACATTAATCGTTCCAAAAACAAAATAAACATGAAATGAAAATAACTGAAACATAATGTATTAATTTCTAAAAATAGAAACTAAAACATCCAAAAATAGAAAACAAAAATAAAACTTTTAAATAAGTTGAAGCTCGTTGAAGCTACTGTGGCAGAGGTTCTAAAGATGATGTAGCTAAGGGGTGAAGGCTCAGAATTCTAGCCCAGTTGATGTTAGTTGATTGAGCACATCAGCATGATTTCGATCAACTTTGTCTTCCAAGGCCTCTATCTTGGTAATCAGCTCATAATTATCCAAAATTGAGGCATCTTCATCCAAATTCATTGAATCAAAATCACATTCCTCATTAACTCATTGTCATTTTTGTCTATCCTCTTGTGTACTTGGCTCACCAGAAGCCATCACATAAGCCCATGCACGCTTAGTTACCATATGCATTTTTTCCAAAGTGGCTATATCCAACATATCACTACTAGAAATTCTTTGCATTCCACAATTTTCAGGATTGAAATTTCCATCAAGAGCAAGTGCCTGAGTTGTGACTATTCCACCTATACAAATTGCCCCTTTTCTCTTATTGGGCGCATTATCTAGGATCTCTGATAACCAAAAACCTATGTTTACATGTTATGCATTGTATGCACACTACAAGAAGAATAATTCATTGAGTTCAACTACCTCGGGACTTTCCTTCCTAGCAAAGAAACTATAGGCCATAAATTTGGGCAAATACCTCAATACGAGGTTTACTAATTGAGTAGCTTTTGCAGATTTAGCCACATATGTCTCACTTGAACCTAATGTCCCCCATGCATATTGTTGCTTAAATTCTTTTGGTATAATCTTATGACCCTTAAGAGAAAAACCAAATATCTCACTTAATTGCTCAATAGTGATAATATGTTATCTTCCATTCAATCTGAAAGCTAGCCTAGTGCAAAGCTTAGAGTTATCTCTTTTTATTCTAAGGGAGGAAAGAAACTCAATAGTTAAATCTTGGAATTGTGAAGGCTTAAGAGTAATAAATTTCTCCCAATGCAAATTATTAACATACATTTCAAAATTTTCCCTAATTTGTAAAGCATCCAAGGATTCATCACTCACTTATTTGGAGGGGAAAAAAACCCCTTGCTTGAATAGACAATCTCCTTGAAGAAGATGAAGAGGATGAAGACGATTGCCTCCTCCTATGTTGAGACACTTGCTTTGTTCTTGGTATCTTGGAAATTCGATGAAATTGAAGGTTTAGGGATGATTTTTTTAAAAGTTTTTATGAAGAAATATGGGAGAATTGATTAAAAAGAAGGAGTTTGAGGATTTGGTGGGTGTCTTAGTTGTTTGAGGGAGGTAATGGGGAGAGGGAAAATGGTGTTTTAGGGTTTGAATGGGAGAGAAATGAAGGACAAAATTGAGCTTTTAAGGTGTTTAAAATTGGTGACATAACCAAGCTTGACTGGTCTTGGTCGTGTCAATGTTTAAAAGACACAATTGTTTGGAAAAGGTTTGAGGGACACAACCAAGTTAGGTATGTCTTAACTATGTCAGTGAGCTCTTTAGAGACACAGCCAAGATAGCTGGGTGTGTCTGCTTCTATATATAAGTGAATGTTCAAGGATTGTTGCACAACACGGTCAAGATGTCAGCCTGTGTTCCCTTCTGCCAAAAATAAGATTTTTGTGAAACTGAATGACACGGCCTAGATGTCTGGCCATGTCTTGTTCTATGTCTGGAACACTTTTTAGAAAGGCTTGACATGGGCAGGGACATGGCCAAGTCCTCTGGCCATGTCTGCTTTTGTCCAATTTCCAAATTTTGTACAATTAAAGATTATGGTCGTGTCTCTTTTGACTTGGTCGCGTCCTGGGTGTGTCATCTACTACCCAACTTTGATTAACTCTATCCTTCATTTTCTTTTTCCTGAAATTCAACCACAAAAATAACCCATTATAGCACCTATTCCATATCAATTTATTCAAACTTTAACAACTTAACTTAGAAATTTAACAATCCAAAATAAATAAAAAATGTAAACCAATGGGTTGCCTCCCATTCAGTGCTTCTTTAACAACTTAATAACTAGATGTTGTTGTCTCATGCATCAGTAAATACCATACTTTCAATGGCTCTTATGACCTTCAGCTCCTCCAGATAGGGTTTCACCCTTTGGCCATTCACCTTAAAAGTCTCATTGGTCTTAAATTTTAGAAATTCCACAACTCCATATGGAAACACTTGAACAACTTGAAATGGTCCACTCCAATGGGACTTCAATTTGGAACAATCTCATTCTTGAATTAAACATAATAACCTTCATCCCAGGCTTAAAGTTTCTCCTAAGGATCATTTTTTTATGCATTGATTTAGTTTTTTCCTTGTAGATCTTTGAGATCTCATAGGCTTCATTTCTAAGCTCATATAGCTCAGAAATTTGCAACATTCTCTGTTCTTTTCCCCATCTAAGTCCATATTTGTAGCCTTAATTACCCAATAAGCTTTATGCTCCAATTCTACTTGTAAGTGGCATGCCTTGCCAAAAACCAGTTTATATGGACTCATTCCCAAGGAAGTTTTAAAAGCTATCTATTATGCCCAAAGTGCTTTTGAAAGATGAACCGCCCAATCCTTTCTTGTTGTGCTCACTATCTTTTCTAGAATTCATTTGATTTACTTGTTAGAAATCTCATCTTGACCATATGTGTTGGGATGATAAAAAGCCATCACTTTGTGCCGAATACCCATCTTGGTTATCAACTTTTCAAACCACTTATTACAAAAATGGCTTCCCCCATCATTGTCTATTGTTGTGGGTATTCCAAACCAACTCAAAATGTACTCCTTCAAAAATTTCAAGACAACATTAGTATCATTGGTCCTAGTGGGGTAGCCTCTACCCACTTAGACATGTAGTCTACAGTAAAAAGGATATACTCAAAACCAAAAGATTTGGGAAATGGCCCTATGAAATTAATCCCACATACATCAAAAATTTCAACCACAATAAAATTAGAGAGAGGCATTTCATTTCTCTTACTTATTCTTCCTACTCATTGGCACCTATCACATCTCATACAAAAATTACAAGCATCTTTAAATAAAGTAGGCCAATACAAACCACTTTGAAGAATCTTCTAGGTGGTTTTCTTACCTCCAAAATGTCCTCCACAATACATGTTATGGAAAAATTGTAGCACTTGCAATTATTCTTTCTCTAGTACACATCTTTTAATGATCTCATCCCTGTTGATTCTAAACAAATATGGCTCATCCCAAAAGTAGTACTTACAAAAATGTAAAAACCTTTTCTTTGCCTAAAAATTCTAGTCTTTCCTTAAAATACCATAAGAAAGATAATTAGCAATATCAGTATACCATGATACTTGTGTTAAGGCAAACAATTGTTCATCAAAAAAATTTTCAAAAGCATTCTCAAGATTAATTTGTGCATCATCATCATTAAAGGGTAGCCTAGAAAGATGATTAGCCACTAAATTTTCACTACCTTTCCTATCCCTGATTTCCACATCAAACTCTTATAACAAAACACCTAATGAGCCTAGCTTTAGGTTGTGGTTTGGTCAACAAATATTTCAAGGCCGTATGATCTGAAAATACAATGACTTTGGGTCCTATGAAATAAGGTCTAAATTTATCAAGTGCGAACACCACATCTAACATTGCTCTCTCAATGGTTGTGTAATTTACTTATGCATCATTTAAAGATAAACTTGCATAATAAATAAAACACAATAATTTATTTACCCTTTGGACTAACATAGCTCCAATAACATAATTTGATCACACATAATCTTAAAAGGAAAATCCCAATTAGGAGCAACAATCTAAGGGCAGAGGTTAATTTTTCTTTTAAAATGTTAAATGCTTCCAACCACTTATCATAAAAAAAAAATGGAATATCTTTTCCAAGCAAATTGTACAAAGGATGTGAAATCTTAGAAAAATCCTGAATGAATCTCATATAAAACCTAACATATCCCAAAAATTTCTAATCCCTTTAACAGATGCGGGAGGTGGTATATTAGCAATCAAATCAACTTTAGCTTTATCCACCTCAGTTCCTTATTGAGATACAATGTGCCCCAAAACTATATCATTGTCTACCATAAAATGACTCTTCTTTGAACTCAAAGTAAAATTACATTCAATACATCTTTCAAGCACATGAGTTAAGTTATGCAAACAATTATCAAATGAAGTGGCAAAAATAGAAAATTATCCATAAATACTCAAATGATCTTATCCAACATGTCAAAAAAGATGGATAGAATACATCTTTGAAAAGAACCTGGTGCATTGCAAAGCCCAAATGGCATCCTCCAAAAAGAAAATGTTCCAAAAGGAAAAGTAAAGGTTGTCTTGGGTTGATCCTCTGGTGCTATAAGAACTTAGTAGTAACCTAAAAGACCATAAAGAAAATAATAAAAAAAAAACATGCCCAGATAATCTATCTAGCATTTGATCAATGAATGATAAAGGAAAAAGATCTTTCTTGGTAACACAATTTAGTTTCCTATAGTCTATGCACATTCTCCACCCAGTTTGTGTCCATTGGTACCAACTCTCCTTTCTCATTTTGGACCACAGTTAAATATATTTTCTTTGGTAACAAAAGTATAGGGCTAACCCATTCACTATCAATTATAGGATAGATCACCCCTTTATCAAGGAGTTTAAGAACCTCCTTCTTAACTACCTCACTCATATTTGGATTTAGTCTCCTCTGAGCTTCTTTCCTTCCTCTAAAACTACTTTATGCATTCACATAGAAGGACTAATACCTTTAGTGGCACTCAATCCCTAACCAATTGCTTTCTTAAGTTTTCTTAATACTCTCACAATTTTCTCCTCTTCATTACTGCTTAGAGTTAAGGAAATGTTCACTGGTAGTGTATTGTTCTCTCCAAGAAAAACATTTTTCAAATACTTTGGGAGTTCTTTAAGTTTAACCAATTTTTGTTGAATCTCCTCATCCTCTACCTTAACAATCTCAAGTCTCCTCTCATTAATCCCACCATCTAACATCAGCCTACACTCCTCAATTTCTACATCAGAAATTTCAACTTCTTCTCCTAAGGTCAAGGCCATCTCTAGTTTGTCATCACTACTTTCCTGCAAGAAAACATCTCCAATAGCAAGATCAGTATAATCATCAAAAGAACAATTTTCATGAACAGCAGTAGTAGGAATAGTGGAAGTATTAAAAATTGAAAATATCACAGTTTGTCCTAAAATAGTCATGGTTAATTTTTCATTTTTAACATCTATCAAGATATTAGTTGTAGCCATGAAAGGCCTTCCTAACAAAATAGTGTGTTCAGCCTCCCTAGGGATCTCTTCCCCCATATCCAAGACTAAAAAATTAATAGGAACAAACTAGTACATCCTCCATAACTCCCTTAAGGAACCTAAGAGTTCTATCTGCCAATTGCAAGACCATCTTGGTTGGTTTAAGTCCCTAAGTTCTAATTGCAAAAAAATTTATGGCATCGAATTTATACTAGCCTCCAAGTCACACATGGTAGTTGTTTCTTTCCCATTCCCTCATTGATATATTAATGACAAAACTTCCAGGTTCCTTTAGCTTGGGAGGTAATTTTTGCTGTAAAACAACACTTGCTATCTCCAAAACTATCACCTTTTCATTTGGCTCATAACTTTTCTTTTTGGTATTTAATTCTTTGAAAAATTTGGCATAAGCTAGCATATTCTTAATTACCTTAACTGAAGCAAGATTTATACTTACTTTGGAAAGCATGTCATAAATTTTAGAAAATTGCTTATCATGCTTCTTACCTTTCAATCTACTTGGGAAAGGAATTGGTGGTCTATAAGGGTTGGAAGATTTATGCAACTTTGGTGAAGTTGATGCCTCCTCATTCTCCTTCTCCTATAATTGACTTGGTTGCTCTAGATTGGCTTGTATCTCCTCACCATTCTCTTCTTGATTAGTACCAGCATCCAAAGAATTATCAATTTTATTATCTATTACATTTTCACTTCTTAAAACTGTGATTACTTTGGGTGTTCTGGTTGGCTTGGAGTTAATTTGCCAATTTCCCAATTTAAGTTTCATCCTTCTTTAATGATGCTTCCAAAGGATCAAACCTCTTGTTATTCACTTCTTGATTTTGCATGCTAATTTGAATAAAAGCATGCAAATTATCTTCCAGTGTAGGTTTCTTCGATTCGACTTGGTTTGAAGATTGTCCTTGAAATTGAGGACCTCTTTGATAAGGCTAAAAAGACTATTGAGGTGGAAATTGTTGTTGATTTTTCCAAAATAAATCCGGATGACTTCTCCAACCTGGATTATAAGAATTATAGTATGGATAATTTCTTCCTCTTTGCTAGAAACCCTCTAAGGCATTCACTTGCTCTTACCTCTCTTGATATTGATCAAGGTTTGCAGAACACATATTCGTGCTATGCCCTGTAATGCCACATATAACACATAATTCTTGGCTAGTTATAGGTAAGTTTCCTCTTGCATTTAGTATCTTAACTTTTCATGTCAATTCTGCGATTTGCCTTGTCATTTAAATTTTGAGTTCACCTTATGAATTCCTTTACACCTTTCTCCTGCACTTTTTTATTGTGAATTTTCTCCAAGCATTTCAAACAATCTCACCATTTCAACAGCTATTCTTTCACCTATTGCACCTCCAGCTGCATTATCTACTAAATTCTGGCTTTGTTATGTGAGCCCATCATAAAACAACTGATTAAGCAACTACTGTGGATAATGATGATGACGACATTGGAACAGCAAAGATTTAAAGTGATCCCATGCCTCAAGAAATGGTTCACCATCCCTTTAAGTGAATGTTGCAGTATTTCCTCGAAATTCCTTTGTCTTCCTTTGTCATCAATCATGCTTTTGCCCTATCTTTCAAAACACTGCATCTTAAGCTCATCTTTAGTCAATGTTTGCAAAGGGAATGTGTGCAAAGTTGAATAAAAATCATGAATCAGGTTGAGAGGATCTTCATTTGGCATTCCTTGAAAAGAGGGTAGCATACTATAATGAGTATTTTTTAGTTCATAGTTTTTTGCTGCATTGCTCAACTATATGTAAGATGTGGTTATCCTAATAATTAGTCAGGCAAACTCATTCGTGGGTTGTTGTTCTACTTCACCCATTTCTATTTTTGTTTCTTCTTTGAATTACTCTTCAATGTCTTCTCCTTCTTGTCCTGAAGGGTCTATTCCCTCAGTTCTAGGAAGTCTATGAATGCTATCTATAAAGGGAACAAGTTCATTGCCTTGTGACCTTCGTCCTTTCATAAATCACCTAGGCAATTCAAAAGGAAACATTTAATAATTAAATAAAAGAATCAAATTATCACTTAAACAGCTTTCCCTGGCAACGGCACCAAAAACTTATTGAGCTCTACTTAACACTACTAAAAAGCAACTCTCATAAGTATACGAGGTTATTATAGTAATGATAATCACCCCCATGGTCATCTCACGAGGAAGTTTTTTATCTGTAATAATTTGATTAAAATGAAATAAATAAAAATTGAATTTAAGATTGAATTGGTAATATTGAAGATTGTTGAAGGAATTTAAAATGAAAAATAAGATCAAACGATGATTGGTGTATGAATTAATATTAAGCTTTTAAGAGAATACCTAGGATTTAAAGATTGATCTAATCAAAGTTTAAATCTTTATCCTTCCACTAAAATAACTTTGTAATTTAATTTCTTCCTTGATATTAATTAGCAATTATCAACTTATTAGTTCTCACATTCATGAATTAACAAAAACTAATTATTTCATGCTTTTAAATTAAGTAAACCCTAGAACTTATATTTCTAATTCATTCTTAGGGTAGTTGAATGCAAGGATCCAATATCAAGTTTCAACTTTTGATTCTTTACTCAATATCTAAAGATTAATAGGTGGCCAATCTACTAACCTATCATTCATTTCATTTCAAGCAACTCACAACAAGGTATATCAATGGAAAATATTGAATTAAAATATCTAATTAAATCTACTGTAAATCCTAGGCATAAATAATTTAGTTCCTTATCATAACATGATAAAAAATTACTTCATTAGAACTCAAATTACAAAACTTCATTGAAATATTAATGTATTTAACAAACTAAATTCTAAAATTTGAACAAATTGAAGGAATAGAAAAAAAAAACTCGGTTTGAAGATAACTAGAGTTGATATGCTCTTGTTCTTCCTCCACCCTTACTTGAGTTTGATGATGAACTCTTCTTCTAATTTCTTCCCAAGTAGCTTTGCTAAAAATTATTGCAGGCCAAGCTTGTGAATGATAGTCTCCTCTCCCTTTCACCTAGCCTTCCACCTGTCTCTCAATGTTTATGTCTCTATATCTATATATCTCCCTTCTCTCATAAAAATTGATCCATATATATCTCTCATATCCCCTCTACAATCCATCATCTGCCCATGATTACAAAAAATTCCCATTTTTCAACTAAACAGATGCTCTCCAGCCTTGCACCAACACACCCCACTTCTATTTGTTTCCTCTTTTTTTAAAAACTTTCTTTACAAAAAGTAGCTCAGATTTTATCTTCAAAAAACATTCCTTGTGTCTCTTATCCCACAAAACGTTTTAAAATTAAAAGGGAATCTCACATAGACACGGCAAAGATTGAATTGTCTTGGCCATGTCTCTTTAATCTTTCCTTGGACACATCCAAGGCATGTCCATGTGTTCAACACTATTTATTCTTTATTCTTTTTGTGTGGTGTGACACGGCTTATGACATGGCCAAACTCTTTGGGTGTGTCTAACACTGTCTATTCTCGCTTTTATTTTTCTTAAGATGGAATGACACTACTTAGTCTTCTCCTTGTGTCTAGCTTAGCCTTTTGGTCTTGTTTCTCTGGGATGGGACATGGCTAGGATGATCTTATCTTGGCCATGTCACTTGGCTTCACATTGGACATGGCCAAGACTTGTAAGAGTGTCCAATTATGTGTCTTTAAGTTCTTCTTCTTTTAAAAGACATGGTTAGTGACATAGCCAGGTCAGTTGGTGTGTCACATTCTATCAAAGTTTCCATTTTCCTTAATGAGAGACATGGCCAGGATGAAATTGTCTTGGTGTAGACCCTTAATTTTTTATCCAGTCCAATCCAATATTTTTAAACAGTCCAAAATAATTTTTATGGTGTTTTAATTAAACAATATTTATTTTAATAATATTTATTACTTATAATATTTATTTTTAATAAAAATAAAAAAAAAGTAATAATAAAAAAGGATAAATAAATAAATAAATAAAAATCGGCGACGGAAGAATCGGCGATGAAAATTTTTATTCGCAGGCGACAAATTGGCCACAAGCCAATTCGCCATAGATTTTTCTGCGGCGAAATGGCCACAGGCCAATTCGCCACAAAAAAAATCCAATGGTGAATTGGCTGGCCCGCGCCCAGTGCCAGCGAAACTTCTTCGCAAACACACTTTGTCATGCCCGGGCCGTGCACGGTTTTGTCAAAACCCTATTCTACTTGGTTTTTAATTTTGTTTCCTAAAACGTTTTTTATTTCCTTAGCCAATTAGTATTAGGTTTTTATTTTTTCTTATAAATACCACATTAAAGACACAAAATGAAGGATCTGAAATTTTTTATTGACTTTGGACTTTTGGATTTTTTTGGCCAAAAAAGAGAACCTTGAAGTAGCAAGAGGCAGTGAGCAAGCAACAACAATCCATCAAAGGCAGCCGACACTGTCTTTATTATTGTTCAACCAGAATTCAAAGATTATGGTGGAACTAACAAAGGAGGTTTGAATATCTATTTCTTTGCTTATCTTTACAATAGCTTCATCATTCAAATTGGGTTAATTATTTGAATGTGCAATAGATGATCAATTGTTCTACTTACCATCCAAACTCTATTTGAAACCCTAAAAACTATTTTTCAAAACACTAATACCTTAATACCTATAAAACACATTTTTGAAATCTAAAACCCTAATTACACTTTTCTAAAACCACAAAACAATAATATGTTTTCTCAAAACCATAATCAATTCAATTTTTCTAATATTTATAGTAGCTTATTTCTTCCAATTTCAAAACCCTATTTTCTAAATCTTAAACCCTAAAATCTTAATTTTCAACATCAAAACCTACAACCCTAAAAGCTAGTTTCCAAAATTTTCTAAGGAGCTGCCCCTTGACCCCGCCCGCTAACTGGCTAGCGGGACCGCCATATGGGCTCGCCGAAGGGGTCAATATTTATTTGTGTATTATGAGTCTGTGTACTTAACTTTCTTTTTCCAAAGCCCTAATTTAGAAATTAAAATTTTAAAACCTTATTTTAAGACGTAAACCTTAAATTTATACATTTATTACTTTATTTAATTTTAAATTAGATTATGTAGTTTATTATATGTTTTATTGATTGATTTTTTAATTTTGATATTTGATTTGTTTATCATGAATGGATGTTTACTTTTATTGATTTATTTTGATTTCAAAACTTTGTTAGAGGTATGTTTCTATATGTTGGGTACCTCATGTATTAAGTATCATGTAATTTAAATTGCTTTTATATTTTGGACCAACGTAAAGAACACGTTTCTACCTTTCGGTAGGTGTCCTATTTAGTTTTAGACATGGATGATGTAAGGACATGTTTCTATCCTCGGATGGGTGTCCATTTAATTGTTGCATGTAGTATGGATAATATTGTTATATTTAAAAATTTTATAATATTAAGACCTGCAAAGGAGGCCGATTTTGTGGGGTGCTGGGTCATTTCTCACCTTCCCCACACATACCCAACTTTTCAAACTCATTAAGGGGTTGGGATTTCCTTAGGAATCGAGTCATCCACCCCTTTCCTTTTTTTGGCCCGTCCGAGTGACGACTCCATTTTCTCCGGGCTTAGGCCCATGTTCTCTAAGGCCCCGAGCCTAAACAGTGCTAAAGTCGCAAGAACCATTCAATAGGGAGTGGGGGTAAAAATCCCCGCTTATAGTGGCGACTCCACTGAAGATAAGAGAAGTTGATTTTGTTGGTCTTTATATTATTATATTCTTTCTTATCATGATATTATCCATTACATCATATTAGATTTGCATCATGTGCCTGAGTTAGGAAGCCCGTATTACCCGTGTTGTGTTGTGTGAGGGATACCATACTTTCACTCAAGGTATAGAGATCGAGCATGGCATAACCACTCATAGCCTTGTACCTTTTGGAATATACTTGCTATGGGAGCCTAGGCCTCATAACCCAAAGACTAAAGCTTATGCAATTGGCCTAGTTACTTTTCTTAGGTTTTTACCCCAAATGCTTGTTGTTTGACTATGGTTAATTTATCTTGGTTTAAATCATGGCTTATTTGGTTTGTTCTTTTTCTAATATGACCTAAGTACATTGTAAGCTCAAAATAAATTTTTCTTTAAAGTCCAAAAGACCAAAGCTATTTTCAAAAATTTTTAAAATAGTTTTTGGATATAAAACTTTTGTAAAAACAAATCAAAAATTCTTTTCCTTTGACCCAAATACAAAGCCCAAAATCCATTTTTTCTAAAATCTTTTTACAATGGGTTTTTCAAACAAAACTTTTTTTTTTTGCATTTCATCCAACCTTTTCTTGAAAGAGCTTACAAATTATTTAGGTCAATTATGAAAATACTAAAAATCAATTATGAGCCTAGTTTATACTAAGAGTTATTAATCATGGGCTTGTTTTTGGCATGAATTATTAGTTACTTTTTCAAGTGAGAAATCTATTTATAATAAACCTCTTAATTTAGTTTTAATCCAATATAGCATAAAAGCTACTTTAGTTGGTTGAATGGATTAAAACCTAATTAATGAAAATTATCATGAACTGATTTTCATTTTTGAAAATATAACTATTGGTTAAAATGTCCGAGGGAATTATTCAAATATAAGATACCCCATGTTGGTATTTTGTTAACCATATTACCTAGGAAAAGAGACTCACCATTCGTATGTGAAAGTTATAAGGTGGGAAGGAACGTCCTATTTATCCTTGTTTGTTTGTGCATACATGCATCACATCACATATCATTAATTCTTTCTGGCTCACAACCCTGGATTACAACAGTTCAAAAGCTTACAACAATCCAACCTACGCCAGAGATGAAGAATCTAGCAATGACTCAATCACTTTTTCACTAAAAGCAATGGAGCCTGAACAAATTCAAAGAATGGTGGACGACGCCCTCAATGCTAAAATGGAAGAACTAAAGGGGGCCCTAGCTGAGATCATGAAGAATCAAATGACTACAATGTTTGGGAACACTGCTGAAACATCCGCAAGCACCAAGAAAGATAAGGGGAAGGCTAAAGTTGGTGAAGTAGCTTTTGATGATGACAAGGTAGTCATTAATGATGATGATAACTGGGCTCAAAACTTCCATGATCCTCAAGATAAAAAGAAGGAGCCAAAGGTTGTTGAAAAGATAATTGTTAAAAAGACCAAGGTATCTGATGTTGAGAAGATGATTGCTGACTTAGAAAAGAAGTTTGAAAAGAAGCTAAAAATTGAAGAGATGTCTGAGATCGACAAACTATTTGAACAAGATGAGGAGGTCCCTTATAAGTTCAAGATGCCTTCCTTCGCTAGGTCCAATGGTACTGGAAACCCTCATCTCCATGTGAAGTAGTACATCATTGTTATGTAGTCTGCCCAAGCCACTAAGGCTCAAACTCTAAGATATTTCATGCTCACATTGGACCCTGTTGTCCAAAATTGGTTCAACACCTTAGAGGAAAATACTCAAAAAAAAAATTGGGACATGTTGTACAAGGCTTTCATTCAGCAATATGGGTACAATGTTGAGCTGGAAGTAACCTTGATGGAGGTGGAAACCATTAGGCAAAAACCAAATGAGAATTTTGTGGACTATGTGAAAAGATAGAGAAATAAGGTTGCACTTCTCAAAAGGAGGCCTGATGAGTCGGACCAAATCAGGATGATAGTCAGAGGGATCCTACCTAACCTCCGTGAAAGGCCATCTCACACCCTTATAAGGGACTTCAAAGACCTTTTGCAAGCTGGCTTACAAATCGAAGAGTGGGAAAGGGAGAAGAACTGCTTTTCGGCAAGAAGGAATGAGAAAGGGAATTATCAGCCTAGCAATCAAAGTACACAAAAGGAAGCTAATGTTAATGCCACTAATCAAGGAGGAATGAGGCAGTTTTTGAAATTAGGAAAGTCACTGTCTTGGATTCTCAATAAGCTACAAAAGAAGGGATTGTGACTCCTCGTCCTTTGCCTAATTCTCTTCCACCTAACTTTAATGCTAAGGTAGTTTGCCAATTCCATCAAAGGCCTAGACATGAAATGGACAACTATATGAAGTTGAGGCATGAGATCCAGAATTTAATTGATAATGGAAAGTTGCCAGAGCCGGATAAGCCTAATACCAAAAATAATCCTCTGCCTAGGTTCAACAGAGTGCCACCACCAGCAACTTTCATGGTAGGAGGAGGATTGGAGAAAGATCTTGTTTTATCCTCCTTTCAAGATGGGAATATTGAAGATGTGGAATAAGGAGAAATGTTATTCAACAAACGTCCCTTATCTTGTATTGTTGCTCTTTTTTTTTTACGTTCTTTAGTACTTATTTGGAACAATTATGTTTTTCAAATTATGTTTGTTTGAATAAATTATTTTCATCAAATTTTTCATGGTCTTTGTTCATTTTGGTGCTCAACCAATGAGGAATCTAGCTTGATAATTTATGAATTAATATACTTATACATCATGATTCGAATAACTTTATTAGGTGAGGGATTTGCTCTATAGCATTGAGTTATGTATGCTTACTTAGAGAGGGCTCCTGCATGATGACCTTTGTATGGGTCCTAGTAAGTCTTAGAATATGCTTTGACAAACTTTCGAAGCAAAATTGAACTCTGCTTATTTAAGGGAGAGATGATCTAGGCATTGTTCGGTTAGCCAACAACTAGTATCCACCCAATTAAATATCAATTCCTAGTTGTCCCTTTGAGCCTTCATAGAATTTTAACTTTCTTTTCATTGACTTATAAACCCAATAACCTACCCTGAGCTATTGTGATACTTTTAACAAGTCTTATGATCACTAAGGTGAAGAGGCAAGAAGATCAAAGAAAGGAATGCATAGCCAAAACTGTAAGGATAGTTGATGTTATCAAGACCATAAGGGTAGTTGAAGTTCACCTAATATCTCCAATCTATTAAGACAACATCAGAGTAACAAATAATTTATCCCCGTTAAAGAAGATTTATGTCACTCCACTCATCCATTATTAGAAACCCAAGTTGGTACAAATAAGACAACTCTTTTAGAGCTAGAACTAAAAAAAAAAGGAAAAGAAAATAAAAAGAAGAAAAGGAAAAAAAGGAAAAGAAAATAAAATAAAGCCCAAAATGGTTCAGAAAGCCAACTGAGTTCTCTTTTACCTAAAGCAGCAAAAGGCTTCCATTTGGTTTATAAGGAAAGTTTGACTTGAATTGATCCAACCCAACCAAAGATTTTATTAAAATCAGAGAAAAAGGAGAAAGACCATCTAGTTTTTGAAAATCTTGTACTTAATGGTCCTATAGAGAAGGAAAAAATGATAAAATGCTCAAAGAAAGGGAAGAGTAAGAAAAAGAAAGAGAAAGAAAAGGGAAAAGAAGAAAGAAAAGGAATGTGGGTATTGACCTTTTTATAAGGGAAAAGAAAGTCCCAATCAAGATCCAGATTAACATCAAGAAGAAAGAAGAATGTTCAAAGCTCTATCTTATTCCTACTTCCAACTGTCTGAACAAGAAATTTATAGTGTGAGGGTTTGCCCATTGTGTCACAATGGCTCCAATTTACAATTGGCCTCTGCTTAACCCATGTCCCTTATAGACCCCATTTCAAGCCTATTAAAGACCTATTTATCTCTCTTGGTTGGTAGAGTCTATTAGTGGAGATAGTTTGGATAAGCATGCATATGAGATAGACAATATTCAAACTCAAATGAGACCTTTGACCAAGTAATGTGTATGTGCCTATCTAAAGTGCAACAATTCTTGCCTAAATAGAAATGATTCCCGAGTTTAGTACAGTAACTAGGGTTGTCATGTTATAAATATATTAATTTGGAAAATCAAGTCCTGATGTACAATGACATTGATTTGACAAAGTCAGCATTTGATTTAAAAAAAAAAAGAACTGTTTTCTTGTTATAAAAAACTTTAAGTTAAGGGAAATATGTTGAATAGTCGAACCTCAAAGGACACATTGGGCAAAGTAAAGAATTATTTGCAAGGTTGTGAAGAAGCTATCAATTGACATGCTGATTCATAGTCCGAAATGGATGAATCCCTGACTATGCTACTTGGGCCTCACTACTCATGTTTCCAACATCTTTAAGATAAAAGCCATAAAAGCAAAGCCTTCTGTGAGACCTGAACAAGCATCTAGAAGGAGTCAATGAGAACACTTTAGCTAAGCATCTCAGTCTGTGAGTCAATGGACCCACTGTAAGTATTATTCATGTATATCATGCATACATGAGCATATCACACTCCATTTTTCTTTGTAAAAAATAAATAGTAATATTCTATGAAGCAATCATAAAGCGGATATGGAATCAGGGAGCATGAAAAGCCCATTGCGTGAGGAAGCTCCTGAAATTTTGCAAAATAAAGAAGAAATGCATGCTTGATTCGATGAGCTAGATAATATACAAACATTAACTAAAGCCGCATAGAAAAAATCATGGGTTTGAGCCTACACAGGGGGCAAAGTTTCATCTTTCAATGTTTTTTGAGTTTATGTATGTACAAAATATTTTGAAACTCACTTTCAATATTTTACCATGCAGGGGGCAAGGAAAAGATATGAAGGCTAGCTAAAAAAAGGGGCTGAATTTTTTGCAAAAGTGCAAAGGAAGAATGAAAAAGGAAGAAAATTAGAACTCTCAAAAGAATGAAGATGCAAGAAACAAAAGATCAGTCCAGCTAAAAGAGTTGAAGCCAGGGTAAAGACCCAATCTCCAATGGATAAAGATCCATGTTTCTAGGGTAAAGACCTGATCTCCAACGGATAAAGATCCATATTTCAAGGGAAAAGACCTAATCTCCAACGGATAAAGATCCATGTTTCAAGGCTAAAGACTCGTTCTCCAACGGATAAAGATCTATATTTCAAGGGAAAAGACCCGATCTCGAACGGATAAAGATCCATGTTTCAAGGGTAAAGACTCGATCTCCAACGGATAAAGATCCATATTTCAAGGGTAAGGACCCGATTTTCAACGGATAAAGATCCATGTTTCAAGGGTAAAGACCCAATTTCCAATGGATAAAGATCCATATTTCAAGGGTAAAGACCCAATCTCCAATGGATAAAGATCCATGTTTCAAGGGTAAAGACTCGATCTCCAATGGATAAAGATCCATGTTTCAAGGGTAAAAACCCGATCTCCAATGGATAAAGATCCATGAATCAAGGGTAAAGATCCAATCTCCAATGGATAAAGATCCATGTTTCAAGGGTAAAGACCCGATCTCCAATGGATAAAGATTCATGTTTCAAGGGTAAACACCCGATCTCCAATGGATAAAGATCCATGTTTCAAGGGTAAAGACCCAATTTTTCAATGGATGAAGATTCATGTTTCAAGGGTAAAGACCCAATCTTTAATAGATAAATATCTATTTTTGGTGGGTAAAGACCCAAAATCCATTAAAGAATGGAATAACCAGTTAAGCCAGAATTCTTAGTTGATAAAAGGTCAATCTTAGGTCCAAAACCCAAATCATTTTTTAGTCAAGAACCCAAATCATTTTTTAGACCAAAACTCGTCTTGGATCCAGAATCTGGATCATTCAGGGTCCAAAACCCAAATTAAGTCCAGAACTTACCTCGGGTCCAAAATCTAAATTATTTTTAAATCCAGAACTTATCTCGAGTTTAGAATCCAAATTACTCTAGTTCGGGTCCAGAACCCAAAACCCAAAACTTAGCTCGAGTCCAGAAGCCAAAATACTTTTAATTCCAGAACTTACCTCGGGTCCAGAATCTAAATTATTTTTAAGTCCAAAACTTACCTCGGGTCTAGAACCCAAATTATTTTTAAGTTAAGAACTTACCTCGGGTCCAGAACCCAAATCCTAAATTCACCTTGGGTCCAAAATCCAAATCCTAAATTCACCTCGGGTCTAGAACCTAAATTATTCTTAAGTCCAGAACTTACCTCGGGTCCAGAACCCAAATCCTAAATTATTTTTTAGTCCAGAGCTCAAACCAACCTTGGGTATAGAGTCCAGTATAGCTCTAAATCCAGTTAAAAATCACATTGTTTTTTGCTCTCTTTTACTGTAGTCTCAGATCGCTCAAGCAGGGGGTAAACTGTAGACCCTTAATTTTTGACCTAGTCCAATCCAATATTTTTAAACAGTCTAAAATTCTTTTTGTGGTGTTTTAATTAAATAATATTTATTTTAATAATATTTATTACTTATAATATTTATTTTTAAAAAAAATAAAAAAAAGTAATAATAAAAAAGGATAAATAAATAAATAAATAAATAAAAATCAGCGACAGAAGAATCGACGACGAAAATTTTTCATCCCTGGCGATGAATTTGCTTGGGCCAATTCACGACAGATTTTTCTACGGCGAAATGGCCACAGGCCAATTCGCACAAGCTAATTCACCGTAGGAAAATCCTGCGACAAATTGGCTTGCCTATGCCCAGTGCCCATGTAACTTCTTCACCATTGCACTTTCGCAAGCCCGGCCTGCGGACGGTTTTGCCAAAAACCCTATTCTACTTGGTTTTTAATTTTATTTCCTAAAATGTTTTTATTTCATTAGCCAATTAGTATTAGGTTTTTATTTTTTCTTATAAATACCACATTAAAGACACATAATGAAGGATCTGAAATTTTTTATCGGACTTTGGACTTTTGGATTTTTTTCGGCCAAAAAAGAAAACCTTGAAGGAGCAGGAGGCAGTGAACAAGCAACAACAATCCATCAAAGGCAGCCTACACTGCCTTTATTATTGTTCAACCAGAATTTGAAGATTGTGGTGGAACCAACAACGGAGGTTTAAATCTCTATTTCTTTGCTTTTCTTTACAGTAGCTTCATCATTCAAATTTGATTAATTGTTTAAACGTGCAATAGATGATCAATTGCTCTACTTACCATCCAAACTCTATTTGAAATACTAAAAACTATTTTTTAAAACACTAATACCTTAATACTCGTAAAATATATTTTTGAAATCTAAGACCCTAATTACATTTTTCTAAAACCACAAAACAATAATATGTTTTCTCAAAACCATAATCAATTCAATTTTTCTAAGATTTACAGTAGCTTATTTCTTCAAATTCTGAAAACCTATTTTCTAAATCTTAAACCCTAAAATCTTAATTTCAACACCAAAACCTACAACCCTAAAACCCAGTTTCCAAAATTTTCTAGGGAGCTGCCCCTGACCCCGTAAGGGGGGCTGCCCCTTGACCCCGCCCGCTAATCGGCTAGAGGGACCGCCGTATGGGTTTGTCGAATGAGTCAATATTTATTTGTGCATTATGAGTCTGTGTACTTAACTTTCTTTTTTCCAAAGCCCTAATTTAGTAATTAAAATTCTAAAACCTTATTTTAAGATGTAAAACCTAAATTTATACATTTATTATTTAATTTAATTTTAATTTAGATTATGTAGTTTATTATATGTTTTGATGATTGATTTATTTAATTTCGATATTTGATTTGTTTATAATGAATGGATGTTTACTTTTATTGATTTGTTTTTATTTCAAAACTTTGTAAGAGGTATGTTTCTATATGTTGGGTACCTCGTGTATTAAGCTTCATGTAATTTAAATTGCTTTTATATTTTGGACCAATGTAAAGAACACATTTCCACCTTTCGATGGGTGTACTATTTAGTTTTAGACATGGACGATGTAAGGACATGTTTCCATCCTCGGATGGGTGTCCATTTATTTATTTTGTTTGGACATTGCTTTGATTTTAATATAATGATACTTTATTTTAATTGTTGCATGTAGTATGGATAAGATTGTTATATTTAAGAATTTTATAATATTAAGACCTGCAAAGGAGGCCGGTTCCAATGAACTGGCCGTTGTGGGGGTGTTAGGTCATTTCTCACCTTCTCCACATGTACCCAACTTTCCGAACCCATTAAGGGGTTGGGGATTCCTTAGGAATCGAGTCATCCACCCCTTTCTCTTTTTCTGCCCATCCGAGTGACGACTCTATTTTCTCTAGGCTTAGGCCCATGTTCTCTAAGGCCCCGAGCCTAAATAGTATGAAAGTCGTAAGAACTATTCCACCGGGAGTGGGGGCAAAAATCTCCGCTCACACTTGGCCATGTTTAATATTTTCCTTTCACACTTAGCTTTAACAAGTGAATTTTGTCATTTTAGCTCCATTTTATAAATGTTCATGCCTCAACCTAAAACACAAAACCTTCAACCAAACTTAAACAAGCATTTTATGAAAAATAACCAAAAAGCCAATAAAACCCTAAAAATACATATACAATTGATCATAACATAATGCTTGTATAGTCATAATTTGCCAAATGTATAACATAAGAAAATAATTGAAACAATAGATAAAAAAAATAAATCGCAATTTTGAAAAGAAACAAATAAATCACTTAATCAACTAAATCGAATTTACTTTTCTTAATAATGTTAAGTTTCAAAATTTCACTTAATTTAAAAGGGAATAATTCCATTTCCCATTCACTTTTCCATACATTTCCCATAAATACTCACATTACACATTACTCGTTTTCAATAAATTTTATTTGCTTTTGCCCTTATATACTGATTTTAAAATCAAAAACTCAAATAATGAGTTCACTATTGGCAAATTAATTCATAACACCTTTATACCTTATATACATATAATACATATACCCGATAAATGTAAAATATACATATACGGTATAGAAATGCCACATCATAATTTTACCAAACATTAAAATTTATTTTTTAAAAAAGGTAAATAAAATATTCTTCTTTAGTTTTAAGTGCTAAAAATAAATATTTAATATAAAAATCTCTGGAAAAAATTCGCCAAAGTTTTATCTGTAATTCGGATATCCCAAATATTTCAATATTTCCCAACCTGCAGAAAACACACTTCCAAAATAATTACAATATTTCATACTTTCAAAACTCTATCAATTTTTCCAAAAACACTCGAAAATACATATATTCATATACATAATCATTATTTACAAAAATTCAGTCCCATGTTTTTTTTTAAATTACATCATTTATATATTTTCAACATAACATACATATTTAAAAGTTATTAAAATGAACATATTATGTAATATGTCTGCAGGGTCCTGGTCTATGATGGCCAACTCAACACTCTAGAAAGCAGGGATGCTCGACACCTGCTCTGGTCTAGCAGACCTCTCTGCAATAACCCTGTCACATGTGCAATACACAAATTACGCTAAGCAAAATTGTCTAGTATTACATACTATGATATAAAGAAAATCACATGAATAATGCAAAATGCATTTATTTTCAAAATGCAAACTTGACATGTGTTTCTATAATGCAAGTCACTCGATTAACACTTTCAAACAATAATATTTCTCATACCCATGCATTGGGCCCAAATGACCCTATATAATATTTAAGTTCCAGAGATATTATTTTGGACTCATATTTGACACCCAGTGTCTAGCCCGAAGGCAAATATATTAACGCTTAGCGTCTGGCTCGAAGGCAAAAATAATGATGCCCAGCATCTAGACCGAAAGCAATAATAATGATGCCCAGCGCCTGGCCCAAAGGCAAATGTCCGGTATACCGTATCACACTAAACCCAATACTCTAGAATTTGATATTACATAAGCTTACACATATTATTTAAACCATTTCACATTTTTCTCAATCTTTGACAATTATGCAATTTCCATTCTTTTTCCATTTTTTCCTTTATTTCTCATTAATTTCACATATTTTCATCAACTTTCATGCCACAAACATGATGTGGCCAAATTACACATTCATCACAATGCTTTTAGCCAACTCAAAGTGGCTTATAAACACGCACATTATGCATTTCAAACTTTAAACAAATATCAATACACTTTTTATGTGAATTCACACATCAAAGTAGCATAGTCACCAAATCTTTCAATCACAAAACATGTTAAACAAGTGCAATTTATTGCATAATAATCAAAGTATGTACATACCTCTCAAAAAGGCACTTCCAAGCTCACAAACTCAACTTCTTCAAAACCCTTCACTTGCTAAATTGTTGGATCAACAACTTACTCAACACCTAGCCAAAATGTGAATAACAAACACACATTAGCATCACATTTTAAGGTGTTTCATCTAGTAAACACCAATAAAAACCTAATCCTTCAATTTTCCATTTCTTAAGCCATAAGGCACTTTAACTCTAACAAACCAATCTCACTAATTTCAAATGGAGCTTATAGAGTAAAAACATCGTTAACATTATATTTTAACACATTATAAGCATTAAAACATAATGTACAACTCTTCCATCAAAATTCCAAAATTTAACCCTGAGCCTCTTTAATTTTGGTTTATCACTCTAACCAATTCCAATTGTTAATTTAAGTTCATTTCCATCATTTAAATCATTAAAAACATGATTTAAGTTATGAAACCAATTGAACAACAACCTTGAACAATACCTCTTTTCCATAACCCTAAACCTTACTACCTCTCTCAAATTCCACCAAAACTTAAACCTATCAACCATTCAACCATAGAATCATTGCCTACTCATTAAAATAACTTGTTTCTAAAGCATTAGAACCATTTACAAACAGCCCATACAAAACTCAAATCATACATAAGCTTAAAACTCCATAAACTCAAAAATTAAGTAAGAAAGCTTACCAAATAGTTGGAAAACCACCCAAAACCACTTCAATCTTTTAAAATCCATCAAAATTTGGTGTTTGGAGCAAAAATCATCCTTGGATATGGTGAAATTTCGTGGTGGAGAGAGAAAATAAGAAGAATAAGATGATAAATAGTTATTTTTTATTTTCTTTATTCTTTAAATACCAAGCATATATATATATATATTATTTTAACATTTTAATTAATTAATTAATTTTTAATTCCTAATTTTACTACTTGATCCAAAAATCATTTTCTTTTTAATTTGTTTAATTAATTTTAATTTTTATAAAATATATTTACCATTTTGCCCTTTGACTTTACTATTCATCTTGACTTTTATATATTTAACATATACAGCAAATATAAATATTACATTTATCTCTTCCAACCCTCCATTTACCTCTTAAATTATTGTTTTTAATTTAATTAAGCTCTACTTTATTTTATTTTAACAAATACATGGATATTACAACTCTCTCCCCTTAAGTAATTTCGTCCTCAAAATTAACTGGCATCAGCTTTGAAAATAATTGAGGATATTGACTCCGCATCGTTTGCTCACTCTCCCACGTCGCCTCCTCAGCGAAACGATTTTGTCAAAGAACTTTCACCAATGGCACCTTCTTGCTTTTCAATTCCTTTAACGCTCTGATACACAAATAAATGTAACACCTTTGTACTCTCTATATATATAATGCATACACCCAGTATGTATAAAATACACATATACAATACACATATGCCACAACACAATTTAACCAAACAATAAAATGATTTTTTTAAAAGTAAATAAAAATATTCATCTTTAGTTTTAAGTACTAAAAATAAATATTTAATATAAAAATCTCATAAAACAATTCACCAAAGTTTTGTCTATAATTTGGATAACCTAAATATTTCAATATTTCTCAACCTGCAGAAAACACACTCCCAAAATAATTGCAAAATTTCATACTTTCAAAACTCTATCAATTTTCCCAAAACATTCGAACATACATATATGCATATTGTAACACCCCCACATTCAGTACACACACACTACAACACCACAATGTAGCATATGTGCACCGAATATAGGATTGCTACGGCTTTTCATCAACATTCAAAACATTTTTATATAATACCATCATCTTTCTCAATATACATTATAGATATATAAATACATTTAAGTAGTACACAGCGGAAGTTATAAAATATTTACACATATGAAAACATTTGAGTACATATTTATCATTACATATATATTTACAATATAAACAAAATCTTTACAAAATATAAAAGAGTTATACATGATTGGCAAATCTCCTCTGATCTTTAAGTTCCCAAAATCAACTCTTCAATGTCTACTCTCACTCGGTCTAGAAGAGCTCTCGGGTTCAACTCTATTACCTGCGCGATTAAACACTATCGCGCTAAGCCAAGGGCTTAGTAAGACAATTCATGCTAATGTTATGCTTTAGTGCAATGCAATGTTTCACATTTGTATTAATAAATCAACATCAATGATACACACACAATTAGTAAAGATCATACTCAACAAACAATATTCCGTGAATAGTCCGCTTCATCATATAAGTAATATTAACATTTCATTACATTAGAACAACATTTATGTTATACATAAAACCTAGACACCTATGGGCCCATCAAGTATTTAATACGATATTCAGAATTCAGAGTTACTGCTTTAGTTCATAAACACCATTATCACGCCCGTAGGCAACATATACATATATATCTCTATCCATGGATACTGTAACAGACCCAGTCTCTTGGATCATCAACTCATCTAACTCGAGGAGATCCTCAACCCGGCAAGACTGTTACAAATCTAATATTTCATAATATCAATTATCATAGTGTAACAGACCCAGTCTCTTGGACCTCAATTCAACTCAATTTGAAGAGATCCTCAACCCGGCAAGACTGTTAACTTTCATTAAATAGGCATGCCTCCAAAAACCAAAACTCTGAAACTGAATATCATATTAAACATACACTTATTTCATTATTCTCTTTATCAAACTCTTTCTCAAACTTTCTCATCAATTATATCATCATAGCCAATCACAATGGCTTTATAGCATTTCATATCTCAATTCATATTGTATATATAGCATTATTAGTATCACATTTCAAAGTACATTATTCATAATACACATCACCATTCACAAGCCCCACAATACACAATACATAACCTTATTCATGTAATATCATATGCATTATCAATTCCATATCATCTCACATTTCATAATTCAACAGTGATGTTAGACAAATGATATCTATTTTGATCCTTGACAACTCAAATGGATGATCTATTTAACATATATTTGAGAATCTTGTTGTAGGATTAGATTGCTTCCAATAAGGTGAACAGAACCTTTCTAGCGGTCGCGCCTCACCTGAATACGACCGCCCCATACAATTACAAGATGAAACCTTATTACAGTAGGTTTCGCGGCCAGAAGCCCTACCTAAGTCGCGACCGCACTTGACTAATAGCGACCGCCCCAAATTACGTGTCTCTCATGCATAAACCCTAAATGTAACCAACCCTCTTCCAAATGCATTTTAACATATAATTCCCAACACAAACTCACTCAAATGGATATAACTCATGTCATAACACATATTCATCACAATAACCACTTTAACAACACATTTGAACACAAACCATCTCAAAACCCTAACTCAAACTTTACTCTTGATTTTCCACTATCAATCTTCACTTATTTTTCCATAATCACAACCAAACCAACACCAATTCCAATTTTTAACTTTAAATCAATTCTAACACTTGCAAACACATATCAAATACACCAAATCATTACATCAACAAATCACACTTCACTTTAAACATAACTTCAAAATTTACAAAGGAAAACAAGAGATTTCTTACCTTAGATGAAGAAATTTCACAAATCTCTAACCAAACTCTTTGATTGCCTCTTCAATTGCACTCTAGCATCAAGAACACTTCTCTTCCTCTTTCTCTCCTTCAATCACCGGCACCCAAAATGAAAAGAAAACAAAATAGCCACAAGTCAAACACTTTTTCATCTTTTAATCTCCACCAAGAGATTTCTAAAGGTAAATTACCTCAATGCCCTTAACCATATAACTCACCTTTTGTCTCATATAAGCCCATTTAAGTAATTACACACTCAACACAAAAATATCTCTTTTCCTTTTACTCTTCCTTTGACCCATTTATATGTTATATATATCATCATATACACAACATATACCATTCTCTCTAAACCCTATTTTCTTTCCCAATTTCTTTTCTCTTGCAATTAACATATATATACAATCCAATATAACAACAACAACAATAACAACAATAACAATAACATAATCAAAAATTCTAGACCATATATGACGATATTACAATTCTCCCCCTCTAAAAAGAAAATTTCGTCCTCGAAATTACCTGATATCAACTCTGAAATAACTGAGGATATTGCTCTCGCATGGATTGTTCATTTTCCCAAGTTGCTTCTTCTTTTGCATGATTCTTCCATAGAACCTTCACCAATGGCACTCTCTTGTTTCTCAGCTCTTTCACATCATGTGCCAAGATAGCAACTGGTTCCTCTTCAAAAGTCAAATCTGGGCTCACTTCGATTGATTCAATTTGCAACACATGAGATGGATCCGATCTGTACCTCCTCAACATAGAAACATGAAATACATTATGAATACGATCCAACTCAGGTGGCAAAGCAAGTCGATATGCAACTGGCCCAACTCTTTCCAAAACTTCATACGGTCCAATGAAACGAGGACTCAATTTCCCTTTCCGACCGAACCTCAAAATCTTCTTCCAAGGAGACACTTTCAGAAATACCTTATCTCCAACATCAAACTCTATGTCTCTCCTTTTCAGATCTGCATAAGACTTCTGTCGGTCTGAAGCTGCTTTCAACTTGCCTCGAATCAATTTCACTTTCTCTTCAGTTTCTTGAATCAACTCAGGACCAATCAACTTATTATCTCCAAGCTCATTCCAACAAAGAGGTGTCCTACACCGTCTGCCATACAATGCTTACCAATGCTGGATTGGTGACTGTTGTTGTATGCAAACTCCACAAGAGGTAAGAATCTATCCCAACTTCCAGAGAAATCAATGACACAGCTTCTCAACATATCTTCAATAATCTGTATCACCCTCTCTGACTGTCCATCCGACTGTGGATGAAAAGCAGTGCTGAAGTGTAATCGAGAACCCAAAGTACTATGCAAACTCTTCCAAAATCTTGAAGTAAACCTGGGATCTCGATCAGACACTAAAGAAGTTGGAACCCCATGCAACTTCACAATCTCATGGATATACAGCTCAGCTAACCTTTCCAAAGAATAATCCATCCGAACCGGAAGGAAATGAGCTGTCTTAGTCAATCTATCCACAATCACCCATATGGCATCATGTTTCCTTTGTGTCAATGGCAACCCAGACACAAAATCCATCGTCACTCTATCCCACTTCCATTCTGGTACTGATAATGGTTGAAGCAATCCAGTTGGAACTTGATGCTCTGCTTTAACCTTCTGACAGGTGAGACATTTCGACACAAAATCTGCAATATCTCTCTTCAAACCAATCCACCAGTAATGTTGTCTCAAATCATGATACATCTTTGTATTACCCGGATGCATAGCAAACACTGACTGATGTGCTTTTTCTAAAATGACTCTTTTCAAAACAGCATCATCGGGAACACACAATCGGTTCTTAAACCAGAGACTCCCATCACCTTTCACAACAAAATCTCTAGTCTTCCCATTCTTGCAATCTGAAATAATCTTCTGAATCTTCATATCAATCAACTGAGCCTCTTTGATTTGATCTAACAAAATTGGTTTCAAAAGCAACTGTGCCAACAATGCACCATCATCACAAGGTACAAAACTGGCATGCAAAGCTCTCAACTCAACAAGCAACGAGAGCGAGTAAACAGTTAAACCAGCTAAAGACTTCCGACTCAAGGCATCAGCAACAACATTTGCTTTACCTGGATGATAATCAATCAAACAGTCGTAGTCTTTAATCAATTCCAACCATCTCCTCTGCCGAAGATTGAGCTCTTTTTGAACACCCAAATATTTCAAACTTTTGTGATCAGTGTAGATAAAACATTTCTCCCCAAACAGATAGTGTCGCCAAATCTTCAATGCAAACACAATGGCTGCTAGCTCCAAATCATGGGTCGGATAGTTAAGCTCATGCGGTTTCAACTGCCTAGATGCATAAGCTATAACTTTACCTTCTTGCATCAGAACACACCCCAAACCACTATGTGAAGCATCACTGTAGATCACATATGGTTTGCCTTCCACAGGTAAAGTAAGAACAGGCGCTTGAGTCAACATTTCTCTCAACTGCTCAAAGCTATCCTGACACTGATCTGTCCACACAAATCTCACTCCCTTACGAAGCAATCTGGTGAGTGGAGTAGCTATCAAAGAAAATCCTTTCACAAACCGTCGGTAATAGCCTGCCAAACCCAGAAAACTTCTAACCTCTGTCACAGACTTGGGTGGACTCCAATTTAAAATGGCTTCAACTTTACTCGGATCAACTCTAATGCCTTCTGCTGAGACAATATGTCCGAGAAAAGCGACTTGATCCAACCAGAACTCACACTTCGACAATTTAGCAAATAACTGCTTCTCTCTCAAAATCTGCAACACAATCCGCAAATGCTTGTCATGTTCCTCTTCATTCCGCGAATACACCAGAATGTCATCGATGAAGATCACTACAAACTGATCCAGATAGGGCCTGAACACCCTATTCATCAAATCCATAAAAGCTGCAGGTGCATTCGTCAAGCCAAAAGGCATAACTAGAAACTCATAATGTCCATACCTGGTCCGAAAGGCGGTTTTGGAAATGTCTTCAGCTTTAAATCTCAATTGATGGTACCCAGATCTCAAATCAATTTTAGAAAACACAGCTGCACCCCTCAATTGATCAAAGAGATCATCGATTCTAGGCAAAGGATATTTATTTTTAATAGTCACCTTGTTCAATTGCCTATAATCGATACACAACCTCATAGTACCATCTTTCTTCTTCACAAATAGCACAGGAGCTCCCCAAGGAGAAACACTGGGGTGAATAAATCCTTTATCCAACAACTCCTGTAATTGCACTTTCAATTCCCTCAATTCTGCTGGTGCCATTCTATAAGGAGTAATAGAGATAGGAGTGGTACCAGGCAACAATTCAATACCGAACTCCACCTCTCTCTCAGGAGGTAACCCTGGCAACTCCTCTGGAAATACATCTGGGAACTCTGCAACTGTGGCAATACTATCAATGGGAGAATCCTTCACTCTAGTATCTATCACATGAGCAAGATAGGCTTCACATCCCTTTCTAATCAACCTCCTGGCTGTAACCGCTGAAACAAACAAAGATGCTAACTGTTCCTACTCATTAGATACTATCACATCTCTACCATCAACAGTTCTCAAAGAAACAATTTTCCTTTTACAGTCTACCACAGCTCCATGTCTAGATAGCCAGTCCATACCTAGAATCACATCATATTCCTTAAATGGCATCTCAATCAAGTCTCCAAGGAACTCCTCACCTTGCACCCTCACTGCACTATCTCGGTGCACCTTACTCACAACCACACTATGCCCTAACGGATTTGTCACCAAAACATCAAATCCTAGGGACTCAGCATGCATATCAGACATAGGCAAAACAGATGCACTAATATAAGAATGTGAGGAACCTGGATCAATCAAAGCAAGTACTGAAGTATCAAATAAAGAAAAAGTACCAGCTATGACTGCCGAAGCATCTGGCTGCCTTTGCATAACATACATCCTCTGGGAAGACCCAACCTCCTCTGGTCTACTCTCTCTGGATGTAGCACCTCCTCTAACACTGAACCCAGATCTGCCTCCCCGGCTGCTACCTCTGCCTGCTCGACCTCCCCTCACACTAGGTCGAGAAGCTGCAGTATCAACTGACATCCGCTCCTGTCTCTCTGGACAATCTCTAATAAAATGCTCAGGAGATCCACATCTGAAGCACACAGCTGACCCACTATACCTCCAACAAGCACCCCTATGTGATCCACCACACTGAGTACACACAGGTAGAGCGGATCTCTGAGTCACTAGGGTCGGAGCACTCGCCGCTGAAGCTGCAGGTCTAAATCTCTGCCTCTGGAACTGCACTGACCTACCAGCTGACCTCTGACTCCTACTAACTCTAGGAACAAAGCTTCCTTTTCCTCTCTTAACAGAAGAAGACCCTGCCTCAAACTGGGGCCTCCTAACCCTAACCTCTTCCTCTGAAGCAGCTGCAATAACTTGAGCTCGCTCTACACTTCGAGCTGCTGCCACTAGCTGGGAGAAATCGTGATATCTAGATCCAGCCACTAGACACATGATAGAGGGCCTCAATCCCTCCTCAAATCTCCTACATCTATCTATCTCATCAGCTATAATGCCCCCAGCATACTGGCTCAATCGGATAAACTCAACCTCATACTCAGTTACAGTCTTGCTATCTTGCTTCAAGCTTAAGAACTCCATCTTCTTCATGTCTTTGTACTCCCTAGGAGTATACTTCAATTCAAACTCTCTCAGAAAATCCGCATATGACAAGGTCGGTGGATCATCCATAGAATGGGGCACTGTCCTCCACCAGTCGTATGCATCCTTCTGTAGCAAAGATCTTGCATAATCAAACTTTTCCTCCGATGTGGCTTGCAACTGAATAAAGATCCTCTGTACTTTGTCAAGCCACTGTTCTGCTACAGCTGGATCAGTAGTACCAAGGAAATCCTCCGCTCCATACTTCCTTAGTTTGTCATAGTGCCTCACTGGTACCACAGGCTGAGGGGGTGGTGGCACTGGTTGCACTGGTGCTTGCCTCATAACTTCCATCATATGTCTAAACCAGGCTGGCGGAACCTCCTCTCCAGCTGGTCTACCCGACACCGAAGCAGGTGCCTCCTCAACACTATCAACTCTAGCTCCCTCAGCAGGAGCAATACTCTCGGCACTACCCTCAATCGACTGAAGTGAGTGAGAATCCATCACAACCTAACACTGTAAACACAGTAGAATACTTCTTATTAAAGATCAGAGATTGCCAATCCCAAAAATATATGTTATTCAAAAACCACTTTTTAAAATCAAAACAGTCTTTTTCTTACATTTTACCTAGGTTGAGAATCTCAAACCTAGGCTCTGATACCAAAACAATTGTAACACCCCCACATTCAGTACACACACACTACAACACCACAATGTAGCATATGTGCACCGAATATAGGAGTGCTACGGCTTTTCATCAACATTCAAAACATTTTTATATAATACCATCATCTTTCTCAATATACATTATAGATATATAAATACATTTAAGTAGTACACAGCGGAAGTTATAAAATATTTACACATATGAAAACATTTGAGTACATATTTATCATTACATATATATTTACAATATAAACAAAATCTTTACAAAATATAAAAGAGTTATACATGATTGGCAAATCTCCTCTGATCTTTAAGTTCCCAAAATCAACTCTTCAATGTCTACTCTCACTCGGTCTAGAAGAGCTCTCGGGTTCAACTCTATTACCTGCGCGATTAAACACTATCGCGCTAAGCCAAGGGCTTAGTAAGACAATTCATGCTAATGTTATGCTTTAGTGCAATGCAATGTTTCACATTTGTATTAATAAATCAACATCAATGATACACACACAATTAGTAAAGATCATACTCAACAAACAATATTCCGTGAATAGTCCGCTTCATCATATAAGTAATATTAACATTTCATTACATTAGAACAACATTTATGTTATACATAAAACCTAGACACCTATGGGCCCATCAAGTATTTAATACGATATTCAGAATTCAGAGTTACTGCTTTAGTTCATAAACACCATTATCACGCCCGTAGGCAACATATACATATATATCTCTATCCATGGATACTGTAACAGACCCAGTCTCTTGGATCATCAACTCATCTAACTCGAGGAGATCCTCAACCCGGCAAGACTGTTACAAATCTAATATTTCATAATATCAATTATCATAGTGTAACAGACCCAGTCTCTTGGACCTCAATTCAACTCAATTTGAAGAGATCCTCAACCCGGCAAGACTGTTAACTTTCATTAAATAGGCATGCCTCCAAAAACCAAAACTCTGAAACTGAATATCATATTAAACATACACTTATTTCATTATTCTCTTTATCAAACTCTTTCTCAAACTTTCTCATCAATTATATCATCATAGCCAATCACAATGGCTTTATAGCATTTCATATCTCAATTCATATTGTATATATAGCATTATTAGTATCACATTTCAAAGTACATTATTCATAATACACATCACCATTCACAAGCCCCACAATACACAATACATAACCTTATTCATGTAATATCATATGCATTATCAATTCCATATCATCTCACATTTCATAATTCAACAGTGATGTTAGACAAATGATATCTATTTTGATCCTTGACAACTCAAATGGATGATCTATTTAACATATATTTGAGAATCTTGTTGTAGGATTAGATTGCTTCCAATAAGGTGAACAGAACCTTTCTAGCGGTCGCGCCTCACCTGAATACGACCGCCCCATACAATTACAAGATGAAACCTTATTACAGTAGGTTTCGCGGCCAGAAGCCCTACCTAAGTCGCGACCGCACTTGACTAATAGCGACCGCCCCAAATTACGTGTCTCTCATGCATAAACCCTAAATGTAACCAACCCTCTTCCAAATGCATTTTAACATATAATTCCCAACACAAACTCACTCAAATGGATATAACTCATGTCATAACACATATTCATCACAATAACCACTTTAACAACACATTTGAACACAAACCATCTCAAAACCCTAACTCAAACTTTACTCTTGATTTTCCACTATCAATCTTCACTTATTTTTCCATAATCACAACCAAACCAACACCAATTCCAATTTTTAACTTTAAATCAATTCTAACACTTGCAAACACATATCAAATACACCAAATCATTACATCAACAAATCACACTTCACTTTAAACATAACTTCAAAATTTACAAAGGAAAACAAGAGATTTCTTACCTTAGATGAAGAAATTTCACAAATCTCTAACCAAACTCTTTGATTGCCTCTTCAATTGCACTCTAGCATCAAGAACACTTCTCTTCCTCTTTCTCTCCTTCAATCACCGGCACCCAAAATGAAAAGAAAACAAAATAGCCACAAGTCAAACACTTTTTCATCTTTTAATCTCCACCAAGAGATTTCTAAAGGTAAATTACCTCAATGCCCTTAACCATATAACTCACCTTTTGTCTCATATAAGCCCATTTAAGTAATTACACACTCAACACAAAAATATCTCTTTTCCTTTTACTCTTCCTTTGACCCATTTATATGTTATATATATCATCATATACACAACATATACCATTCTCTCTAAACCCTATTTTCTTTCCCAATTTCTTTTCTCTTGCAATTAACATATATATACAATCCAATATAACAACAACAACAATAACAACAATAACAATAACATAATCAAAACTTCTAGACCATATATGAGGATATTACACATATACATAACTGTAGACCCTTGATTTTGGCCCTGGCTAGTTCAGTGCTAATTTCAAACCTTTGATTGGACTAATATAGTGCAATAGAATCTAAAATAAGCTAATTAAACTTTTAAAACCCTAATAAGGTCTGTTTTAGATGATTTGGTTGGTTTTCACATGATACCAGTGCACTAAACCCTAAAATGGGTTTGACTCGAAGGTTTGGTTGCTTTTTCACTTAATCCGAATGGTTTTTGGGTAGTAAGGGTGTCTCATGTCGAATTAGGGCATCCAATCCGACATGGGAAAGACTCATATCAAATTAGGGGCCTCCCAATTCGATATGGGGATCCCCATATCGAATTGGAAGCCTAATTCAATATAGGCAGCCCCATATCAAATTAGGACTGCCCTAATTCAATATGGGGCAGCCCCATATCAAAATGGGGCTCTCCCAGTTTGATATGGACAATTGTTTTTCAATTCCATGTCGAATTCGGATACTTACTTTGATATGGGTTCAACTTCTGTCGAAACAAAGTCATTTTAATTCGAGACAGACTCGGTCTATATCGAATTCAAGTAATTGTAATTCGATATGGAATCAGTTTGTGTCGAACCCATGAATTTGACATGCATCAGAATAAACCGTTCTTAAACAAGAGAATTTCCAAGTTTAACCTAAGTGAGTGATTATAAATACAGGTTTTAAAAACCTGAAAGAGGGGATAGGATCTAGAGGATCTTTTTAGACCTTTGGTTTTTGGTTGGTTGCTGGAATATAGTAATCAATCAACGAAAAAACCCTAGCAAGCTTGAGAAACAAAAGAGAGAAAGGATAGATGAAGAAGATCAACAACACAAAACCCTACAAAGGCAATGTACTCACTATCTTTGCCAAAGCTCATCCAGAATCTCGTTCAAACAATTTTGGTGGAGCCAACAAACAATGGTATGGTTTAAATTAAATAAATACCATATGTTTTGATTGTTTTAAAATTGAATAAATTTGTTCTTCATCTAACTAAAAGTCACAGTATCCAATTTCTTATTGAATCAGTGTACGTTAGTTTGCATGGAGTGCATATTACTGTTTTACTAAATCATAACCTTTAGAACTAGTAAACTTATTTGGCTTAGGATGTTTATTTGTTTTTCTTATCTCATACATATTTAATCAATGCTTTACTCAAAAATCACATTAAGGTTTTTTATATAAAAATTCAATGTAGCCTAAATAATAATAATAATAATAATAATAATAATAATAATAATAATAATAATTGTATTAATTCTAAAATTCCAAAACCCTAAATGTTAATTAAAAAATTGAGACATAAACCTAAATTTATATCTTTATTTGTTTTATTTAAGTTAGAAGCATGTTTATTATATGTCTTGATTAATGGTTTATTTATATCTTTAATTTATATGTTTGATGAATAATTTATTTATGATGAGTGATTGTTACTTTTATTGATTTGTTTTGGTTTCATAAACTTGTAAGAGGTATGTTTCCATGATTGGGTACCTCATTAATTAATCTTTATGTAATTTCAATTATCTTCATATTTTGGAATTAATGTAAAGGACATATTTTCACCTTTTAGTGGGTGTCCTATTTAGTTTTAGACATGGACGATGTAAGGACATATTTTCATCCTCGGATGGGTGTCCATTTATTTGTTTTGTTTGGACATTGTTGTGATTTTAATAAAGTATTTATTTATTCTTATGATTGCATGTAGTATGGATAATACCATTATAATTTAAGATTTTTATAATATTAAGACCTAAAAAGGAGGCCAGTTCCAATGAATCGGGCGTTGTGGGGTACTAGGCGATTTTTCACCTTCCCCACACGTACCCAACTTTTCGAACCCATTAGGGGGTTGGGAATTTCTTAGGAATCAATTTATCCACCCCTTTCTTTTTTTTCTGGATCGTTCAGGTGGTAACTCCATTTTTTTTTTAGCTTAGGCCCGTATTCTCTAAGGCCTCGGGCCTAACAGTGCCGAAGTCGCACGAACCATTCCACCGAGAGTGGGGGCAAAAATCTCCGCTCACAGTGGCGACTCCACTGGGGATAAGAGAAGTTGATTCCATTGGTCTTTATATTATTCTATCCTTTCTTATCATGATATTATCTATTGCATCATTTAGATTGCATTGTGTACGTGAGTTAGGACACCTGTGTTACCCATGTTGTGTTATGTAAGGGATACTATACTTTTACGCAAGTATGGAGATCGAGAATGGAATAACCACTCATAGCCTTGTACCTTTTGGTATATACATGCTATGGGAACCTAAGTCTTTTAACCCAAAGACTAAAGCCCATGTAATTAGCCTAGTTACTTTCCGTAGGTTTTTACCCCAAATGCTTGTTGTTTCACTATAGTTAATTTATCTTGTTTTAAATCATGGCTTATTTGGTTTGTTCTTTTTCTAATATGACCTAAGTACACTGTAAGCTCAAAATAAATTTTTCTTTAAAGTCCAAAAGACCAAAGCAATTTCCAAAACTTTCCAAAGTTCTTTTCTCATGACTCAAATACAAAGCCCAAAATCCATTTTTTGTAAAATCTTTTTACAATGGGCTTAGTAACAAAATTATTTTCATCCAACCTTTAAAAGAGCTTATAAATTATTTAGGTCAATTATGGAAATACCAAAAATCAATTGTAAGTCTAGTTTATACTAAGAATTATTAACCATGGGCTTATTTTTAGCATGAATCAATAGTTACTTTTTTTAAGTGAGAAATATATTTATAGTAAACCTCTTAATTTAGTTTTAATCCAATATAGCATAAAAGCTACTATAGTTGATTGGATGGATTAAAGCCTAATTAACGGGAATTATCATGAACTGATTTCTTTTTAAAATATAACTATTGGTTAAAACATCCGAGAGAATTTTTGAAAACAAGATATCCCATGTTCATATTTTGTTAACCATATACCTAGGAAAAGAGACTCGCCATTCATGTGTAGAAGTTATAAGGTTGGAAGAAACGTCCTAATTATCTTTGTTTATTTGTTGTTTGTGCATACATGCATACACATATTGCGTTACATGGCATTGATCCTTTCTAGCTCACAGACCTGCAGTGCAGTAGCTCAAGGGAGTACGACAATCCCACCTATGCTAGTGATATAGAATCTAGCAACAACTCAGTTAGCTTCTCACTAAAAGCAATGGAACCTGAGCAGATTCAAAAGATGTTGGATGATGCCCTTAAAGTCAAGATGGAAGAACTAAAAGGGGCCCTAGCTGAGATCATGAAAAGTCAAATGGCTGCAATGTTTGGGAAAGCTGTTAAAGCATTCGCAAGCACCAAGAAAGACAAGGAAAAGGCTAAATTTGGTGAAATGGCTTTTGATGATGACAAGGTAGTCATCGATGATGATGACGACTGGGCTCAATACTTTCAAGATCCTCAAGATAAGAAAAAAGAGTTGAGGGTTGTGGAAAGAGCAATTGTGAAAAAGACTGAAACTTCTGATGTTGAGAAACTAATTGTTATTTAGAATAGAATAAATTCGAGAACAGTACATCACTGCCATGCAATATGCCAGAGCTACTAAAGCTCAAACTCTGAGGTATTTTATGCTCTCATTGGATCCTGTTGTGCAAAATTGGTTCAACAACTTAGAGAATAGTTCTCAAAAGAACTGGGATTTGTTATATAAGGCTTTCATTCAACAATATGGGTATAATGTCAAACTGGAAGTTACCTTAATCGAGGTAGAGTCCATTAGACAAAGGCCAAATGAGAATTACGTGGACTATGTAAAGAGATGGAGGAATAAGGCTGCTTTGCTCAAGAAGAGGCCCAATGAATCTTATCAAATAAGAATGATTGTGAGAGGGGTATTGTTGCGCTCTAATTAAGTACTACTACAAAGCGACACTCGCAAGTATACGAGGTAATTGTAGCAACGGTGATCGCCCCAAGATCGTCTCACAAGGAAGGTGTTGTTCATAATAATTTGATTAAAGCAATTAAATTTAAATGAACAAGTGTGTGATGATTGCAATATTGTTGAAGTTGTAATAAAATTAAATAGTGAGTAAAGAGTTATCAATATGCTTAGAATTGGTTTAATTCTTGGAATGGTGCCTAGGGTTGTAGGTCAACTTTATCAAAGCTTAATTCTCAAATTATCTATCAATATAACCTTGTAAATTAATTTGTTCCTTGAATTTAATTAGTCAATTACCAATTCATTAGTTTTCACATTCATGAATTAACAATAACCAATTATTTTACATTTTCAAATTAATAAAACCCTAGAACTTATATTTCTAATTCATTCATAGGGTGGTTGATTATATAGTTCCGATATCGAATTTCACCTCTCAGTCTATCATCCAATATTAAAACATTAATAGGTAGCTAATCTATCAACCTAACATTCAATCCAATACAATCAACCATTAACAAGGTATATTAATGGAAATATCAAATCAAGTCATTCAATCAAATCTACTACAAACCCTAGGCATGAGTAAATTAGCTCATCATCATCAATTTAAAACAAACATCCATCTCAATATAGATCAAATCACAATTGTCCATTGAAATATTAATTCTCTTAATAAACAACAACAATCTAGAAATAAATTAAAAGAGAATAGAAAAACCCCTTGTAGATGCCAAGAGTTGGATTACTTATCTTCCTCCTAGCTCCACTTTGATGTTGATGAAGAACTCAAGCCCTCTTCAATTGATGATTCTATATTTGAAAGATGGAATGAAACTTTCTCAAGTCACCAAACCTTTAATGAAGCTTTCTTCAAACCCTAATCTTCAAGAGCTTGTTCAACCAATTTATCCCAAGAACTAAGATGAAGTTTTGTCTATGGAAGATGGAGAAGAAGGAAATGGAGGATGAGGAAGAGAATGGTGTCTTCTTCTCAATGGAAATGGAATTGGAGAGTCTTGCCCTCTCCAACGTGTATATCTATATGCCTCTTCCATTCTTTTTCATTTCTTAAGACACAAAGCATACTTTCCAACTCACACACTCACCTTTGTCTCCCACTTTTTCTCTGTTTAATATTTCTTCCATAAATCCATCCACCTTTCACTCCTTTTTATTATTTCTTTTCAAAAGATAATGCATGTTGTCCCCCACTTTGTCCCCCAATTCGTGTAAATAATCCAAGCATCTTAAGGGTGACACGGCCAAGCCATGAGTGGCTTGGCCGTGTTTCTCACTTTTCTTAGGACACGACTAAGCTTGCTAGCTGTGTCCATGGCTGCCTTTCCTTCTTTCCTTCTTCTCAAGAGGTGACACGGCCAAGCTCTTGGCCATGTCATGTGACACGGCTAGTGGCTTGGCCTTGTCTCTTGCCAGTGTCTCCTTCTGCCTTCTTTCTTTTCTTTCTTTGGTTTTGCTCTTTAGGTGAGACACGGCCAGTGGCTTGGCTGTGTTAGTCTCTGCCTCAATTTCTTTGAGGGACACGGCCAAGCCAACTTGACTTGGCTATGTCTCTTGTTTGTTCCTTGCCTTAGTGAGTGACACGGCCAGGCTTGCTTTAACTTGGCCGTATCTTACTTGATTCTTGCTCTTCCATCATTGTTTTGATCCATCCAAGGGAGTTTTTGCACTTCAACCTAAAACCAACACTTCAAACAAACTTTAAACACAAATCAAATGAAAAATTAACTAAAAACAAATAAGATTACTTTAAAAATACAATCATAAATGATCCAAATAAATACCCCACACTTAATTCCTTGCTTGTCCCCAAGCAAGGTTAAAATCAAAAGAAACCAAACAAGAAAAATTTAGTTAAGTTCAAGAGTTATAAGGATGTATCAAGACTTCCCTATCCCTAAATCAGCAATCAATATCAAATCGAACAAAATCGATACCCATGCAATTTAGTGGCTTTCCATGCATAACCAATGTTGTTACTCCCTCACCAACTCTTAAAAGTGTTTGATTATGATGGTGTTTACACTCATTACAATCAATGAAAGATTATCGCCTTAGGCTTGCTTATCAATCAAATCTCCACCACCTAATTACAATCAAGCATCAATCATAAGGTCTTTCTTTGGGTTGTAATGGGGCTAAAGTAAAGGCATGGCATTTAGGAAATGTGAGCTTATTCATTAAGTTCAAGAGCACTTCAAGAATGAAGTAATCGATCATATGTATAACCCAACAATCCCAAAACACCTTTCACTCACCTACCACTTGAAGTTAAAGAGCTTTTCAAGGGAACTTACTCATTAAATTTTTCAATGATCATTCCCAAACTTATTCCAACTCTATGAAAAAGAACAACTTCTATTATTTTGATTTTTCTCTCTCTTTTTTTCTTTTTATTTTTTTTATTTTCTTTTTTTTAATAGGGTTTGCAACTAAAGATAATAATTTGTAATTTTTAGCCCATTAAATTTAACCCCACACTTTATTTAACACAACACTCAATCATTAACGCTCTTAAAATGCTCTTAACCTAATGCAAGGATAATAGTTAAAACAACAAGGTTCAAGCTAATGGTGTTGTAAAAAAGAAAGAAAAGGAAAAATAAAATAAGCTCAAAATTGGCTAACTAAGGTTGGACATAAGGTTGGTCTTTCTAAGTTAAAATGGGTTCACCTAATTGCCTTAATCAT